>JAYKKI010000025.1:9122500-9842500 GCA_039881145.1 Druceiella hillmani | reverse complement strand
ACAATATTAAAAGCAAAATAATATACAAACGAAAGCTATGTAAATAAATCATGCATATGGACATAATGGATAAAACTGTATGGAGGCAATTTGATACATTAAAACTCCTTTAACCATAATTATATTCTAGACAACAAATGTTTAAAATATCCATAGTCTTTAAAAACATTGATATTATGTTCAAAATCGAAAAAAGCACCGAAAATTAGCAGGTAAATAGGAACAACGGGAAATCTAAGATAACCGCCACTTCGCAGCCAGCGAGACACGTTAATTAATTTGTCAATAAAGTGGAGGTAAATAATTAATAGTGAACCTGGTTACGGGCTTTCGACCAAAACTATTAATTCTGCCAGTTATTAGGCCATGTCTTTTTCCTTAAACTGGGGAATATTTTGCTTTAATTTCGTTCTTCGCAAAGCAGAATTTTGGAAATAGCAGAAAAATTGTTCGCAACCAAACACTGTTTTATTTCAGGAAAGTATTGGAATTAAATTCGTAAGTAATTCTTGTTACAACATATTGTTTATATTTTTCGCAAAGTATCCTTCGTATTTAATTTAAACGCTATTGATACAGTGGTAATAGTCTCATAAGCTTTGAACTGAAGAAAAAATATATATTCGACATTTTTCAGCATCTGAAAATGATGACAAAAAAAAGTATGTCGTCCTTACCTTAAAAGAGTAAGATGTAAAAAGGTTAGACATACGTATACTACTTCTTAAGTTAGTTATTATTAAATGAAAAATATTACTGGGTGAAAAAATTCAATACAATTCAAGATTCAAGTCAAACGATACTCTTGATAAACATTTTATTATGGTTTTAACATCATCTACATATGTAGACCAACTTTAAAATTTTATCATTCTAGGTTTCTGCTGAATCCTGTATTTCTTTATTAATATTATACTTTTAATAAATTTATGCTAGTATTTTACACGAAGAACCCAAAAATTCAATAAGAAAATTTAAAAATACTGAAAGCTAGGAGATATCGACCGAAAAATCAACCGAAAGAGAACAAATAATTAAAAAGCCGTTCCAGTGATTTGCTTATAAGGCCTTAGAAATAGTATTCAAACCGATAGACATATCCGTTAATAATTGTTCGTTTATTACGAATTCCTATGATGCAAATTTTTAATAGAATATACTGCCTAATGGGAAAATATAAAACTATGTTTTAATTCTTTCATAAAAAAGTCGTGAATATATACAATTCTTACTCGATTCATTTAATTTTCTATGTAGGTTGTTGTTTTTTCTATCCTAATGAAGAATACAGCGATGATTTCTATTGTAGATTAAGTTGCTGATGCATAAATTAAAATGTTTCATTAATATCTGTTCAGTGGTTTTTTCGTGATGCGCACACAGACACAGATTTCATAATATTTAATTGCAGATGTAAACAGCCTAATTTCTAATCATAAAACCGTACAACCGTACATGACGAATGTTAATTGTGGAACAATTTATCGGCATATTGAACCACGCCGTATCACATGTAGAGCTGCCAACTGAAATAAATTTATTCCATGATTCTTAAACTCCCTAAACCGAGATATGAAAATAAGTGATATAAATAAGTGAATTATCATATAATAATCCCTTTAAGTTATTATATTAAAACAAAGAAAACATCGTCTTAATGAACTCCATTCTTACTGAGAACAATATATTAAAAATGCATACAAGATTATTGCATAGCGCTCTGAGAAATAATACTATATTACAAATTGGATATCATTAAATTATGGCATGTTTATTTACTTAGAATCTTATTAAACAATCATTACTTGAACAGGAGAACGAACGGCCGTTTTTCAGTCATATACATACATTGTAGCGTAAGGCCTTCCATATGAGATGGTCTGGCTTAGCTAAAATTATGTGGTTTGAAATATTTCTTTGTAATAAAAAACATTTACTGTACTTTATCTTGGTTTAGTAGGTCATCTAATAACTGAAAATTGTTACATAGCTTCTATTAAAATTATCAATGAGTCAAATTTATTAAAAACTGATTTAACTTTGTTGAATTCCGTATTTAATTATTCATACTAATTTAACGCCTATAATAAAGTAGTCAAAAATAATTATAGCATTTAGCGTGTCAAACACATTCAAGAAAATTTTCGACTAATATTTGATTTTATTGTATAATTTGCTTATTTAATTTATACATAATGAAATTATTGTATTTTATTTGCTTATTTAACTTATAAATAATGAAATTATAATGAAATTATGGTTTTTATATAAGAATGTGGTTTATTTGATTATCCGTTTACATTCTGAAGGAAAGTCCGCTTTTTGTCTCTAATTAAAGCATAATGAGAAACTTTTACATTTCGCCGTATCGAGTTTTTATATAAGAATGTTGTTTTCACGTAAAAATGTACGTAATAACATAAATAACTGGCATATAATTTGGATTTAAATAATTTGCACTAAAATTTGCATATAATATAATAAATATTTTATGCAAATTTTTGTGCAAATTATTTAAATCCAAAAATACACATATGTACATTTATTCATGATAAAATAAAGCAGGAGCAACTGTGAGAACTTGTATCTATACCAATGAAAATGCAAGATTTTTAAATGGAAATAATCCTTTCGTTCTACAAAGAAAATTGGTGAAAATTATGTGCTGTGGAAACGAGGTGGCTGGGTGATATTTGCAAAAGGCTAAATTAACCTGAAAAAAAATATTGTTACGGAAAAAATATGAAAATTCTTCATGAATCGAAACGAAAAACATTAATACAAACATTTAGATGTTTTTGGAAAAGATTTAAAGATGAATATTGAATCATTGAAGAAAGAAAGCAACATAAATTCAGTATTATTAGTACTATTTTCATAACAAAAACTCATCGAACTGTTAAAATGAAGCTGAACACTATGTTGCATGCATAGGTTCCTTACAATTGTAAATTCTACTATAATCAAATGAGAAAAAAAGGGATTTGTGTATTCCTTATAAAAGCGCAAAAGTTTATATTTCTTCTTAACTGTAAATATGACAAAATTGGCTGTTCAAATTTGAAAAATAATATATTCAAACATTTTTGCTATAAAAATAACTCAAAATTAATCAATAAATACAATAACAAAATTTCAGAGAGTCTCTCCGTTTATACCTATGGATTATATAAAATCATGTGATTGTCAACAGTTTATTTAAAAAATATAATTTTTATTGATTTTATTACAGACCTGTCTCCTAAAAAGGGGTATGGTTTAGTAGGTGTGGAATAACTTGTTTAAATAACATTTAATTTAATCAGAACAGGTTATTTGTTTAGTATTTACTAATTCCAGACTTTCATAATTATCAAATCCTATATTTGCCTAAGTAATATAACTATATTATATAATTTCCTTTCCTCGTAAAATATCTTAATCGCAGTTCTGATCGTTATCTTAGTGGTTCGTTAAGATAATTATAATGTTCATCCTAATTTTTACAAAGTGATACTTAATCTGATGGGTAGCCATTAAATTCACTAATTGCAAGTTGAAAATTTGGGTCAAAGTTTCATTGACGGCCTTGATTTAATAAGTCACCCAATTCTTCATTATTTTAGGGATACTCGCTTAAATAGTAATAAAACTTCTCCTTTTAGTTTGTATGAAGTTCTTATGGTTTCGTAATTTTGAGTCACGTCACGACGTTCATAATTTCAGCGAGGAAGAAAATTTGAAACTTTTTAGAAATCAATTGATAGCTTCGACCAATTTTCAAAAGTATTTGTTTTCATTTGGTATTTTTTATAGGAGTTAACTGGAAAATATTTTTGATGCTTTTAATTTAACAATAAAACTATATATTTTGCAATGTAAGTAGCATATGAAAAAAATTCAGCTTTATCTATTTTAATATAATCTGTTTTTTTAGAAATTTTATTAACATTTTTGTCATAATTTTTATTGAAGTTTTCGTTGAAGAACATTATAATAAACACATTTTAACATAAACTTCTTATGTACATTATGTCTAATACTTCTTAAAACTAAATAAATAAATACGTAGAACAGCCATTGAAAAATTTTATTTTACAATTTAACTTACAATATTTATAAATATTTTAATGGCAACTCAACCTACAATATTTAAAAATAGTTTAATGGCAACCTTTGAAACAACTACCTTTGAAAGTTTATAGGGGCCCATCTTTGTAAGAAATCCTTGTAGTGCAAGTTTTACTCGTGCTTAATAAACATTCAGAGTTGTATTGAAAACTATAGGCTTTAAAGAATATCATTGAAAAAATAATGCAAAGTGAGAACCGTAAAAATAATTGTATCATGACGATCGTAATTGCATATTTATCTGTTTGTACTAAATAACACTTTTAATGAGAATGAAAATACAAAGTTTGCGACAGTCATTCATCGGAAGACCTCAATTTAATTTTGCAGTTCTATACCTTTCTAAGCTTTAATACTAATTATGATTTGTGCTCAACTTTGTTAACATTTTGTTCATTTGTTAATTAATATTTAATTTACTGACAGTGATAAAAATTATTTTATAGGTAACACTACAAAAGCAACCGTCATAAGCAAACAATTTTTGATAATACTTTATTGAAAAGTGTTTTTTATTTTAATTTTAACGAATATATTTTACTTAATAACGCACTCATATTTTTAAATTAGTAGCAACTCCGGAGCCTGACAGGCTGCGGAGTGTTATCATCAGTGTACCTCAAAACAGAAAAATTTGCAAATCTAGGTAAATGTAACGCAGAACAACTTTTCTCGCGCTAAGGACTGTCAAAACTTTTACATATTATTATGAGTATTTTAAACATATTGATAAATATAGGAATGATTTTTTTTTCAATTTAAAGAGCAGCAAAAAAACATAATGAATAGTAATTAACCATTCGTCCGGTAAAGCGCCTCATGGCGTTGTTTTAGGCTTATTTAGCTTCTGAAATTAATTATCAATCATATTGTGTTTGGAAACTTTTCATTTCTAAAATTTTTCATTGTCAAAAGCAAATTCTCAAAGCAAATTTATCTTTCCGGAGATTTAAAGTCATCAATGGTATCGAACATGGCATTTTGAATATTTTTTAATAGGGTTAGATTAACCGATTATATATATTATACCAGACAGGAAATGAAGTAATATCGAATCATGTACAAAGATAATGAGACGGATATATATATAAACAAGAATATAAAACCAAAGAGCATTTTTAACGTATTCATTCTTGGTCAATTACTTTACAATATTTCATTAATGTGAATGTAGATTCGACAGGTTCGGCAAAATTTAATATAGATATTGGAGACTGGATTAATAAACTAGATGCACTATATTTGTGAATACATTTGTGCTTATGAATATGTTTATATAATGTGAATAGAAATAATAATATAAAAAAAAACCTGTAAAACTGTACCTGTAACTCGCTCTACGAAGATTCGGTACGAACTAAAGGACATAGAAAATCTTCAGCATAGGTTCTGAAAAGTAGATATTTAAAAGAATGTCTCACACCATACTGTAACTTTCATAAAAAAAATTTTAAGCATTCAATTGGTCCACTTTAAAATTTCCACATAAATATTTTTAACTGTTAACTTTTCAAATGTATAGAAATTTAATATATATTATCGTTATACCAAATTACAAGTGTAATAATTTTGGACAAAAATGGTTATGACATTTTGATGGAGAAGTAAATTATCTTATAATTTTTTTTCATTTTAAAGTATGAAATCTTAAAACAGAATGTGAAATAATACATTTAAAAGCTTTTTTATTACAGAGATTTCTAGAGGGATAATCAGTTTCATTATAATTAAATTTATGTTTTTTATTTATGAACCCAAATATAGGAATTTAGTTTTTACAACATTTTAACATTTGCTTCATTTTGGAAAGTATTACTTAAATTTGAAAAAAATTGTCAAAAGTGGTTATCACATATTACTCTTTAGCTAATAATAATTAACTACAACTAGTTGCGTATTTGGTGATAAAGGATACGCTTTGGAAAATACATAATATGAACCTAAACTAAGCCGATATAGAAGACCCCACAGTCTTGTATACAGAACGATCCTTAGAAGTTTCTACCAAATATAAAATTTAAAATTACTGGTTATTTTTAATTACTGTTTAATTTGATAGGGCGCATATAACGGTAAGTTATTCAAATAAATTGTACGTTCTTACTTCTAAACTCAACAACCTTAGGAGAAGATTACAAAGCTAACTTGTTGCTAAGAAAACTTGCTGTATAAGACTGCATAGCAAAGCTAAATATCCCCATTTTTACACTTAGCTAACGGTTTTTTAAATCAAACACTGACGAAAATCTGTGAAACATTAAGAAAGAAAAAGAACTTTCAGTAATTTTTGCTAGAAAACAATCATGTAATTGCAGATTAACCGATTATATTTCAGACAAAATATTTTTTTGATATTTTAGATACTAGTGTGGAGAGCAATACAATAAAATATCTAAAAAGGTATATGTTTATTGCACATAATTTAGAAAAATATGTTTCTATTCAATGCGGAACTCCCATTCGCGATTATGTAAACACCTAAGTAAAAGAAAGTTTGAAATATAGGCACTCTTAAACTAAAAAGAAATTGTTCCGTTAAACGAAATTATACATAATTTTAAATATAATTGTTAGGTTAATTGAGAGAATTGCATAACTGAAATTTTCATAATCATTAAAAGAAAGGAAAATGTGACAGTAAATGGGTTCATGCCTACCTTCAAAAATTAGGTTCAGGTATATTACTTGGTAGAAGGTTGTTCCCAGCACTCGAAGAGAACACTTAGTCCTTGCAGATATATTTCGTCAATTAAGATGAAATCTAAGGAAATTTAAGATGTTGTAATTATTCAGACCTGAAACTATTATTGAATATGCTACACGATATTAGTTCCAACTACGGAGGCCTTTTAAACACTCCCAACTATAAATGAAATTGCCATATGATGGGTCAGCAATGTGAATGTTGGGATATTATATTAGAAAATTGAAGTAGTTCTTTACATTGTGTAAGAAAAAATTAATGTTTTGTTACGGAGTGGACGGTTATTTAATTTCTGTACCACGACGTGACCCCAGAATCAAATTGCATATGAAAAAAGGTATTTTCTGAAGTAAGCTATTATTTTTACCAAATTATGATTAAGGATAGTAAAGAAAATTATTTGATATAGTTTTTTGTCGTTTACGGTCAGTACTTAGTGAGTGAATAAGTACAAATGGAGACTGAAATACTAATCATTTTTTGGAAACAATCAGGCGATGTTACATCCAACTACTGTATTTATCTAAAGAACTATCAGATTTTGACGCTGTTCGGTTGGACGAAAGAGAGTAATGCCATCCTCCTTCACCGGTGGACCGAGATACATGCATGAGCGAATCCAAGACGCCATTACATACTTCGTCATCGGGGTTGCCTGAATTTTTGTCACCATTACATGCAATTCTCGATAGAAAGATATTACAGGACATCGAGGTGATTGTGGGATTACTTCCGGGTCAGCAATCACACAGTCGCCATGATTTAAAAATATCGTTAAAAATAGTAGAACTATTGATCAAATGAAAAACATTCTGGGATTATGATGCTTTATGTTTTCCGTGAAATGACAAAATCGCAGTCTACAGCATATTAAATTTCTATTGTTTGTTAGCCTGCTATGGTTATTAACTACGGACGTTATTAACAAAATTGTGTGAAGAAATACCTAATCACTAACTTGATTTTAAGCTTCTAAAAATAATAAAATCTAACATAATAAATGGACCTTGTGAAGGCTTTAATTGGAACTCCTTATGTATTTTAAGTTTAAAAAACAAATAAAAAAACACGCTTTTTAAAATACTGCACTTTTAAGTAAGAAATAGCTATCGAAGCTATTTTCTCTCTACTCAGCAAGGACTTTAATGTATGTCATGTGTGTTGTTGAGTATAATATTTAAGTGCGAAAGCGTTGTGTACTTTCTGGAAATTTAACTGAAATATTAGGCATTTTCATTGGCATAATAATAATTTAAAAACGAAAATCATTTATTTTTGAAGAAAAGGACGCTAGGCTCTTACACTCAAATATTATTCATAAGGAACATGGCTTACATTAAAATATTTACTGAGTGGACAGAGAAAGCAGGTTTTACGATTATTATTTGCTTTTTAGTGTAGTATTTTTAAAAGTGTGTTTCTCTTTGGTTTTTTAAAGTTTCATTTCATTACTTTTTAGTATAATATTTTTAAGACCAGTTTTTTTAAGATAGTATTAATAAAAAAATTTTGGAATAAAGGAAATTCTAAAAATGGTCTCTTTTTCGATAAAGTTTTTCGAAGGTCATATGACATGAAATGAGTTTTCCTAATTTCCTGTCTTTCTCTTTTCTTAGACTTTTCTTATCCTGATTCAAACTATCGAATATACCAAAAATACTATTTTGTATCTTTGTTTGATTTATTATTTTTTTAAAGCTTATTGATATGGTTATATTTTTGGACTTTTATTTTATTATGCCCTAGTTTAGCTATCTCAATAATATATAAATACAACTACTTTTTACCTTCAATTTTATAGCTGAATGGAAAAAAATGATAATGTTCCAAATAGACATTCCATATTTTCATGAACAACAAAAGCTTTACACACTTAAATAAATAAATAAATGTTTTCATCACGCTGTATTATTTTCGAATTATGCCAAATAATATGTGACTATCATAATTTAACAACTATTATTACCATAATTTAATAACCAAAGAGTCTATATCATTATAGTTGTTCGTAGTGAAAATGTTTAAAAATATTTACCACAAAATTATCAGCTGTACAACCTTGGGTTCTGTAAACTGAATTCTAGAGTACAGAGTGACGAACTTGCAAAACGACGAGCTCACTAAACGGGCGGAGGTGCACATAGAGAAACTATCATTTTGAAAGCATCAGCAAACATAAAAGAGATGGCTGCTTAAAAATGTACTGCCGGCCGGCCCCACCAGTGGTGAAGAGCGGTCCTTACCATATATGAAAAATAGCCGACGTGTTTTTTAAAAGAATTGAAAGAGTCTAGATTTTAAAAGGAGGTGTTTAAAAAGTGCATAAGATATTTAATAAAATTGCATTGCATAAAAGCGGAAATATTTACGGTGAGTGGTTGTTACTAAATTTTTACATAATTGTGGTATTTCGTTGTGCAATAATTTATTTCATTTCTTTCATTTATCTCTTTTGAGTTCAGTATTTTGAAGAAAACGATGGAATGGCCTGTATCCTGCCTGTGTAAATTTTGTTATTTAATCAAATAGTTAATTTCTATAGCCAAAAATATTTCCTTGTTTTTTATATGCTATCAACGGTGATTGGTTGCTGGCTTTTTACTAGGTAACAAATAGACGAATGAAACCACTATAATTTTTGTAATATTAATGCAGATTAACAAAATGTAAATAACGCAGGAACACTTTAACACTGGCTTTCTAGCTAAAATATTTAAAAAATATATTTTCCTTTATATGTTAATGTTTGCGTATACTTTTTTAACCAGGACGTAAATCAAAAAATAATCTTTTATTGATTATGGAAGTTCCAATTAATATTTTTTTGATTTATTACATAAAATTATTTGAAATAAAAAAAAAACATAATTTATTTCCCTTTACAAGAGAGTTTAAGATATTATTGCAATTTAATGATAAAATCAAGACTTTATAACCACAATTTTGATGGCATTCCAATACTCCAACTTTCTTTGCGTAAATATTGAAACTTTTTTCTATGGTGTTAACTGGAAATAATTACGTGCAGGTATCACAGTTGGTTCATTCACACAAGTTACTAGTGTTACCATTATCAATTGCATTATTATCGACATTTGCTAATTCATAAATTTTATAAGACCTGTCTGAAAAAACTTTATTATTTTGGCATTATTACGATAATTTTTTAATAACTCTAAAAAAAAAGTGAATACATATATAATTTTTGTACAAACATATCACCATATCCTATTTTTTGCTGGTTTTTACGTTTGTAAGTATATAAATATCTCAATATATTCGTTGCTTCTTTGAATATTTTGTAATATTTGTACGCTTACAAACATATAAACTAGCAAAGAACGGATATGGGGATGTTTTGTTTAGCACCTTTTATAGTAGGGTGTGTACCAAAATTCAAACTTGAAAAAGAAGTGTAAATATTTGTATCAAACGTAATATTTTCTTTTGCAATTTATATAAAAGAAAAATCAGAAAAAAATTACAAAAAAAAAATGAAAGGAAAAATTTATATTAAAAAAGACTAGAAGAAATATTTCATATGTTAATATGAGTAATAAATTATATTATTTTTGATTAAACAGTACTGGTCAATTTAATATCTTATTCACATTTAGAAATTGCAGACACCTATTGCTAATTTTCACAAGACCTTAAAAAATTGTCTATAATAAAAACTTTTCAACTTCAAGATTATAACTTCTTCTTTATAGCTGCAATGAAAGTAAGGTCCCGATAATAGGAGATTATTTTAAACCTCTAAAATAATTTTGAATATTTAAAGAATTATGTATATATTTCAAATATCATAATTCTACGAAGTGGCTGTCTAAGTTAATTGTAATTTTAAGTTATCATCTTTCAATTTAACTGTAAGTTGAAATCTTAAAAATATTGTTCCTCGTATTTCCTGATACTTATTTTGCATAATTGCAATATGGTGTCACTTTTAATAAATTGTCATAAGTCAGATGTATCACACTTATAAGTTGCATTCCTGTGGACATTTCCTATTATTGTCGCAAAATGTTACTACATATTAAGTCTACCACTTTAATGTCTACAAGGCATCTTATTTCGCACTATTAATTCTCACTTTATTAATCCATATTAATTAAATCTCCTATTAAATCAAAAGTATACATAAGAATAACTCTGGGTATAGTTTAATTGGGTAGGCAATACCATTTTACCCAAACGTTTGCGACTTCTGTTGAAAATTTCTCGAAAATGTCAGAATTTTTTATGACTTATAAATAAGATACAGTGATCTCGGTTAGTTACAGTTTGAACCAAGTCTTCGAGGAGTGCTTTGCATCAAAGGAAATGGATTTAAATCGACGTCAAGCACTGATAAGTAATATTTTGCTTTGCAATTTATAATTTTCCAAAAAATTATATTAAAAAAAATTGAAATTTTTTTTTAAAATTTGTATTAAAAAGGACTAGAAAAAATATTTCTCCTAAAATACCTCCTACTACTCCTAGCTGTACCAATTGTCAACTAATTATAATTGTTCCCAATAGCTTAGTGCAAGGTAAAACAGAGTTTTAGTAGCAAAATCTGAATCAAATGCTAGAAAAGAAATGCCGAGTTACTGGTAAATATATTAATGGTCTTATTCATTGGGAATTGCTTTCATGGGAATCTAATATGAATACAGAGGTTTTCTGTAAGTAATTAAAATGACTATATAATAAAATAAGTTCTCGGTTGGAATGAGATTATATTCTTCATTATAACGCTAGGACACATGCCGCCAAATATATTCCTCCTAATTTATAATTAGTACTTACACTATTAATCCGACGTTGTGCCATCTGATTGTCATTTGATCAAAGCTCTAAGCAATTTTGCAAAAAAAAATTAACGGTATAACCTTTAAAAAATTTCATAATATTTTTGAATATATTTCATCAAGTTTTCACTTCAAAATTGTCGTGCTTACCACATCGCAACAGGTCATAAATAAAGATGGCCTGTGCATAGTTTTATTTCCTTGCAAAGTTCGGATTAAAAAAATGTTTTCTTTCTAAATATTTAGATTTAAAAATTTATTATACAAGCTTAAAAATTACTTATTTAATTATATTTAAACAAGGGCAAGCAAGGGTAATAACAATTAGGCGCCAAATATACGGCGGCGTAAATATTATGAAACTCTGACAGAAATTAAAATTTAGGCGGCGGCGTAGAGGCGGCAAAGGAGGAATAGCCTACTTTGAACATGAAAATGGATTGCATCAGGTAATGACCTTGATATTTTGAGGAATACATTGTCTCCTTTACAATATATTTTTATTAATTTTGGACATATCATATAAAAATAAATAAAAATGTTTGTAACATTTTTATGCTTAATGGAAATATACATTTACTTAATTTTGTTTAAGTCTATATTCATGGTTAACCTTATTTCAAGTTTTTGTTTCTTATATTTTATAAACACAATTACAAAAAGTCTATAACCACTCGGTACTATTTACACCAAGTTATGGACAATCAACAGATGACCGATGATAATTAATGTGGGATAGTAAGTATGTCAAAGTTATGGCAATTTACGTATTTAGTAGACTTGATTCATAGACAACAAAATATCGACAATTGGCTAATGATAGAATGAAGGGAAGGCACGCATGTTGAACACGTATTACGATATTTGCGTGTGTAATGGAAAATCTGATAGGAAGATTAGACCAGTGTATCAAATAGGAATGAATTTCGATTGATATAGAAATTAATACAAAAATATTTATAATTGGGTTTTGCGGGATGATACGCAAGTCGAATATATGACAAATTTATGTTTAGTGGAATATCTGAGAGGAAAGTAAGGTAATAAAATAACCAAATAGTAATTGATTTTGAGGTTTGATAACCAAATAGTAATTGAATTGAGCACGGTTCTTGTCAAAAATTGATAATTTCTCATATTGCACTTTGCTGATAGACTTATATATATATATATATATATATATATATATATATATATATATATATATATATATATATCACAACATGTGTAATAACTGATATATATGTACGCACGAATTTTAGTCATAGATTTTATAACTATAATTCAAATCGGGACTTTATTGGTTCAAGGGAATGAAGTATTGAATCTCAGACCGTTTTTAATCGCTATTTGAATAAATAATCTGGGTTGTTTAATTGAAGAAAAGCACAGTTTTTTATTCGCTGATAATCACAAATTAATCGAGTGTCATATATTGCACACTCGTAGCTACAGAGTGCTTTTGATATATATGCTTGCAACTTTTTTGTTTAATGTTAATTTAACGTCAGATTTATTGAGATTAAAGTCTAAACCACGATCCGCTCTCTACTAATACTCCCTCTCTAGTAATTTAACCCATAATTTGAAATAAGTGATGAGGAAAATGGTCGAGTTCTGTACTTCTGGACTACGGTATTTTTGGCAATAGCTCCACGAGTTCTGATATAGTTGAACTGTGTATTTATAGATTAAGTCGACCATGAGCTTTCAATTATATATGGTTATATTCAGTAAATAACGAATGATAACAATTGATTCAAATGAATAATTATTCAGAACACACCGGTCTTATTTTAGGGGTAAGACAAAAACCCTCCTTCTTTTCCTCCCCGAATTTTATATTTAAAACTTCTGTGGCAAAGCAATATTTTAAATACTATCACTTTTATATCGATGACATGAACTTTTAACTTTTCATTCCAAATACGAGTATAATATCTTTTTGTGTTGACTCTTTGAACTTAGATCTTTATCTAATTATGTTTTGTGGCAAGCGATAGGAAATTATATGAATCCTATTAAATCTCAAGGTATTGTTTGAAAGTATTCAAAAAGCTCTGGGGTAGTTATTTATGGCTGACTTATTATCTGATTAATTCTTATTTATATTAGGGCGACTTATATACGACCTTGACTTATGAACTAAATTATATCTCGCTTTATGCCAATACCTCTGTTTTATGGAAAACTGATTCGAACCAATTTAGATATTCAAATTTTTTTTATCCCACATTCTTAATAAATTGGGTGTTATAATACTTCGCTCTACATTCCCACATTTCAGTACATCTTCTTGCGTTATCGTTGTATTATTACCGTGATATGCGGCTGGACTGAAGCCCTGGTTGACTGCAATTCTTTTCGTAGTAGTAAGTTCGTAATATCTGCAAATATTGTACATTAACATCTCTAACTATGTAAATAAGACTCCAAATATTATGATATCTCCGCAGTACATTAACCTGAAAAATACTAGTAAAATTAACATTAACGTGAAATTCTAAATTCAATGGTTAATCCTTCACAGTCATTGAATTAGATTGAAATGAACTCGATTAAACCTGACGTAATACATCTTATATGCTTGATGTCTAAATATGTAAAAGTCTGAAGCTACGTTATATTTTATGACTTGTCGATCATTGTTATTTTCATCTGTAACCTTTACTTTTTGAACAGGTAACCTACCATTTAATATTCAAAATTGCTCTTTAATAGCAACTTATAGTCTATCACAAAATTATGTTCACAACCCTTGCATCCAATTTTGATATACTCGTAAAGGCAGCTTTCTTAACAATGCATCACTATTCATACATTCAGTTTTGCATTTATTTCTATGGTTTCATATGATGAAAAGAAACCATGAAAAGGGTAACATTACAAGGTAATGTACATATCCATCGTCAAAGCCGTTTTCCCAGAAATAATTTGACGTAAAACTTTTTCAAGTTTTGGGTGATGAAGCTTAATTAAAATATCGAAATATTTTAATGTGATAAAACATTTAGATGATACCAGTAAAGTAAGTGAATTTAATAGAATAAAATAATATATTTTTAGTGTAAAATTTTATATATTGTTCAATGTATTAATTTCGAAGGAAAGTTAGAAGAATTATAAAGTTATTTTTTTCAGAATTTAATGTAAGATAGGTCTAGAGACCTTGAAATGTCAGGATAAAATGTTATTTCGCATTTCGAAAACTATTATTGTAAAAATAAATACAAATCTCATAATTTTTTAAAAATTAACGATATTTTAACGCCTGTGAAAACGATACTAAATATTTTTATTAATAATTTCAAATAATATCTCTACCAAATATTATAATACAACTTCTATATATAATCTATTCTATATATTTATCTAAATATAGCTAAGTTAAAAAACTATGTAGCCCTTAAATATTTATATGTGTTCACCACAAGTGTTCCGTACACAGTGTACATATAAATAGTACACTGTGTATGGGACACTTGTGGTATAAATTTTACCAATACGGAACAATTTTTATTTCCTGAGAACGGCTCTACAGATGGTGGGTAAAATTTGAATTACCGCGCGTAGGTTTCAATGGTTATAAAAGAAAATAGCTAAATATTTATGGTTCTGTAGTTCCAAAAATACGAAAGCCGTTTAAAATCACTCAGGTGGCTGCTTATTTGTCCCTTATAGCCTTTTTTCTTAGAAACCGCTTGACGTAGAATAGTGAAATTTGATTCAATAATAAATTATATCAATCCGCATTTATTTTAATAGATAACATTCAAAAATATTTAAACTGAAATTTTGGGAAGAAAAAATGAGGTACCAGAAGAAATTTTAAAATTCATATAATGCACCATCCACTATATGAATTTTAAAACCATTTAAGAAGGCTAACTTTTTCTTAATTTTAGACATTATATCTTCAGAAATTTATAAAATAATAGGTAATGCAAATATAATATATATTTTTATTACCTATTTTATTATCTTTGAGACTACTTTACTCAAAATTACGATAAAAAGCGGAGTTTTCAGCTATGTAAAGGATACAGAAAAACTATAGTATTGTGAGAGATATAGACGATATATTTTATTGTGAAAATTTCATATTCGCAAATATTTTGACAGAAATACTACGTGGCCTTAATTTTTTTTAAATACCTTAATATGTAAGTAATCTTCTAGTGTGAGTTATACTCGTGTCTCATAGGTTTTTTTTTAATTAGTGTATGTACTCAGGATACAAAACTATAGTAATAGTTATAAGACGTATCCTTCGGTAATATTTAAAAATTTTATACTACGGTAATATTAATGAGGCGTATCCTTACAAAACTATGCTTATATATATGTCAGGGTAGATATGACACGCGGCAGGTGGAAGAAGTCACGAGTTCATCAGAGAAGTGATTAAATTGAATCGTGCAGTTCAATTGTTAAGCCTGAAAAATGTTATTCATATATACATAATAATATCGCTTTAGTTTACCTGCTATCTTCTAGTCAGTTTTTACCAACCGCTTTTTCATGAATTTTGATAAAGTAGATTCGGAAATAAAGGGTGGAAGAATTACATATTTCCGCATAATTTTTAGAACATTGTATTAAAATTAAATTACAAGCTCTTTCAAATGATACCAAGCATGATATATTCATTTATAAAACGAAATTTGAATATTTCATTAGTTCCCATTATAAATATATAAAAATACTTAATATGATACTTAATCTCAAATTTAGAGAAAAAGAGAATTATAAGTTCTTTCCTTAAATATTTATTAAAAAAGAAACATTTTTATGTCCGCAAAATTTAATACTTTATGCACGTGTATATATACCCTCTAAACAGGGAAAATTGTTGACATTAATTAAGGTTCTTAATTTGTTAAGGTATATGCGGATTTAGTTACGATAGGCTTTTCTTGTAACAGGAAAAGCATACTGATCAAAGCTGTTTACCTCTGATCATTTTTCCAATAATTTCTGGTATCCCATTTCTGGTAACCCATGGAATGGGTGAAATAGATATTAATTTAGATAAATATGTCATTTGAATAATAGAAGAAAAACATTTACTACTGTAATTTTATCATGTTAAGTTTGCAACAAACTCTAATCGAAAAATTTATTAATACATTCTATATTTAAAATAATAAAAAGTGAGTGTTGTGTGATAGAAATACGTTAACACCGATAACATTAGCCCAAAAATGTAATTTTCTTTAAATATGGGAACAAGGGACTGAAGTGCCTAATTATAAAATTTAGATTTGACGCCACAACGAAGAACGTACTAATGACAAACGAAAACTAATTATTGTCCTCAATGTGATTTCGTAATTTTATTTATAACCACGTAGTAATGAAAATAAAATGTTTGCGATTTAAAAAATACTAAATGTTAATTAATATGTCTGTACTATACCTTTTGTGATTTCGGCTATATTTTATTATTTAAAATATATTACATTTGCTGATTCTAGACTATAGACTTTATTCTAGATTATAGACTTTTTTGATTCTAGATTATAGACTTGTCTAAACACTTGAATATAGCCTGTTTTAGAATCAAATACACTCGAAAGTTCAAACCCTTTTATAATATCCACCCAAATAAAAAAATTAAGCAATATTTTTTGTTATATTAATTAATTATATAGGATAAATAAAAAGATAATAAAAGAGATAAACGTCTAGGGATCAAATATTCTGTTTAATACATTATAGAGCATACAATTTTAAGAGATATTTCAACTTGAATTATTTTCACACATCTTGTCACAAATATCATTGAAAATTTAATAATTCAGGAAAACACTTGTATTATTAGGTTTTCATTTTAGTCATACTACCGATTTTCTTTAAATCCTTTTGTAAAGAAAATCGGTAGTAAGTAATCCGGTAGCGAAATTTAACTTATTGTTTATTAATTTCTATACCATTGATTTGTTCATTCCCAAAGGTACCTGATGCGGAAGCAAACCAACAAACGCTCGAATCACTATATTAATGGCCCGAAGTGGAATAATTGACATAGGCCTCGAACCGGGGCCGAGCGGTCCCGCTCAGATTCCGGACCGGTCAGATATTGGGATTCCATTAATTGTACATGTAATGATCCCTTCGAATTTAATGCAGTTGGAGTCCTTTATATTTATGATACGGCTAATATGCGAGATTCTGTAGATAATCTGAATATTACCTTCATGTCTAGGTTAAATAATGATGACTTTTATCTCGGATATATTTTGTACAAGGCCCTGATGGTTAATTTATTTAAAATAATAATTCCTTAAGTTAAACATTTTAATTACTGATACTCAACTAAAATATGCGTGATTACGAGATATGCTATTAGAGAAAAGGCTGTTAATTACAATATACAAATTTTGCTTATCTAATATATATTTTGGTTAAATATTTAACATAATAAAATTAGTGCAAAATAAAATTAAATACAAGGAAATTTTTACAAATAATGGATCTACTTCACTTATGAAAATATTAGTTGCATTTTAGGCAGTACCTCGTTTCACTCTTCCAAGGTTTGTTCCTACTTCTCAAAGAGATATATTGAAAAATATTTTTCGGCTTTCAAATTTGGCTGCAGAATGCATATCTAGGACTGGACACACTGACCGTGCCGTGACTATTTTAACCTTCGGAGCAAGTATTGATTTAATAAATTAGTATTTGGATTGTGATGTAAATGAGGTAAGACTTACCACTCGTATTGATGAACATATCAAACCGAAGGTTTCGGGCATCTTGGAAACGAACGGAAAGGGTTTACTAAGCTAAAGTAATGTGAAAGTTCGTAATGTACTTGCTATTTTATGACTACCTATGAGTCTTACTTGATAATTTATGTTATTTATGTTATGACGTTTTTTTTCAATGTGTTATGATAATTTATGTTATGACTTTTTTTTCAAGTTTGGTTTTCTTGTATTGATTTACATCACTTATCAATGATTTTTAATTAAACTTTAACTATCAAATCTTCTCAATAACTGGTAAAGTTTGACGGAAATGGATATGGCTACTAAATTAGTAATCGATAAAAGTTTTAATATATTAATTATTTGCATTGGTATAATAATTAAATATTTGGAAACATATTCGTCCTCTCAATTATTATCAGTTAACTTCAGAAACATTTAGAAATACTTTAATAATATAGTCAAGATATAAACCAAAAAAATTGTATTTATACCAGGCTATTTCGTTTACTCCCAAACAATCTGCTATAAAGCTTCTTTGAGTTTAAAATTTCGGGTAGTTGTGATTTGTTGGTGATATTGTAAAAATGAATATTAAAAAAAATTAATATTTTTAAGTTGAGTGGCTAATTCGAGTATTTATAAAATGAAAACTTTATAGTAACGCATACACAAATATTTATGTTCGTCCTTCATACTAAATGCAAAAGTTTTTTTCGATGAACAAAATAAGATCTTTCACAGTAATTTCTTCTTGATTATAATGTTTTAAATATGTTAAACATTTTACAAGATTGCATATAATGGGGAGCCCTAAAAATGTTTAAAAACTAAATTCAAAACAAAACTTGTTAGGGGCAATTGTACTCTTGAGAATGTAAAAAAAAGGAAATAAAGTGAATTTAAAATAACTGATAAAAATAATTGCCCCAAATATGCATCTATTGGAAGTGATGATATCAGTTGAAACATGAATCAGGATATAATAATATAAATTGGCACTAGCCAAATCATAAATATTTTTTTGATAAATTAGTGTTGTCATGGAAATAATAGTGCTTTGAAATATATATTATCAATTATGATAATTATAACTAATTATATCAGTGCTAACTTTGTCATATATTATATCCCTCTATGTCTATGTTCTGAATATAATTAACACATTATTTTTTTTATATTCAGTATCAAATCGTATGGTTAGTGACAAAAGTAGCAAAATATTCTTTGCGAAGATTATGAGCCTGTAATCAAACATAAATATTATAAAAATCTCGGTCAAAGTGGCTTTAAATATTTCATAATTAATTTGTTTTTAGTATTCTGTTATCATAATACTTAATTACTCTCACAAGAAAGTTATAAAACTTCAGAAATCTCATCGTCAAAATTTGGTGGACGGCGCTTGATTAATTTTTCCATTAGCATAAGGAAATTTTGGTCACGTGGCATACTTATCTTGTTATTTCCTTTATCGGTGCTACAGGATTTTCACTTCCGTAATTACATAATTTATAATGCATCAGTCAGACTAAGAGGAATGAAAGTTTAAATATGCAGATGGCGAGAGGGCATTTCACAAAGCGAGTATTTCTTTTGACGGTACACTAGGAATGCAAACCGGAAAGGTTCGTGAAAACTTTGCGGTCGTACGCTCAGGGAAGCAATTTATTAGTTGGCCAGGTGTAAACTTTTTCACAAGTTATTTATTACATTGTAAGACATTTCGACATGGAATTACTTTGGTATTTATTATACTGATATATTATAATAATTAGTTCCCTTAAGGGTTAACTATATATCAGATTTATTTTTTTTCGTTTTTACTTTCTTACATCTACAATAAACTGCTTAGTAGATATGTTTCAAAATTGCTCCAAATTCACAGAAAATAATACATATCTCTCTTTTCTTCTCCTTATTTCAAAGTAAAACTATCTGTAAGTTTTGGGTGCTTACAAGAAATTTAAAATCCAAAAATCTTATTCTCGCTTTTTAAAATGATAAAAAACGGCCAGCAGAATGCCTATTCACAAACAAGGAGACTGAAATAACATGATCACTTCTTGCCCTGTACCAATTATATTCAGTTTTGTTAAAATTTTTGATCTTTTTATTTATACAATTACTAGCGTGACCCGTGCGAAGTCTTCGCATTATTTATTCTATTTTAATAAAATTGACATATAGAGGCGCAAGTATCAAAAGCAATGAGCTAAAGCGCCACTTTATTTATACGTGAGTGGATTTGAAATTAAACAAAAATTTTACCGACCGTCAATCATATTGACGTTGAGCCGTTAGATGGCAGCATTGCTGTTTTGTGTATATAATTTTAATAATTAATTAATTTCCAAAAACAATAGCAATAATAAATTTTTTAGTTGTGGATGCCGGTAGAGCAAGCAATTATCTATAAAATGGTACATAATTTATGTGGATTAGTTGTGAGGTTTTTTCTAAAAAGGGAGTGTAACATCTTAACCTTAGCGTATTAATATATATGATGATTTATTGTCTTATTTAACCACATTTCACTCTGAACCAGAATGGCTTCTTACTAAAAAAGTCTACATCAAAACGAGTATTCTTAATGGTTATTTCTTCTTAATTGTTATTTATTTTCAATTTTAAAATTCACAAAATAATAGGAAAAGATTAGATATTGAAGGACTCAAAAAATTTCTCGACTTCCGATTTTTGTCGGTGTAGTGTTTTAAGAACAAAACACACCTAATTCTTAATATACATTGCTATGTAAATTTTTCCATTCAGCGTCAAACTTTTAAAAGTCAGTATGCAGGGAGCATACTGATGGAAAATATAAAACTTTTCCAAAATTCTTAATGATACTATTATTAAGGATCTAGGAATAATTATAGATAATAATTTAAAATTTGAAAAACATGTAGATCACGTCGCCAGTGAAACTGCGAATGAGTTGGGTTTTTTTTAAGGTAAGCTGGGATTTTATAAATGTTCAAATTTTCTTTCTTCAAACAGTTCACATGCATACAATCAGCTCGAAGGGGTTCATAATATATTTTTGCACCACCTCTATGGAGCAAGATTAAGCAAAATAATACTGTTACGGAGAGCATATTTTATATTTTAAATTAAACACTATGGCTCCACGAAGAAAACGTACCGACTGCATATTTCTTTTCAAGCTTTTCCACAATATAATTAGGAGCAATCTATTTCTTCAGCACTTTAAATTTAACATTCCACACATTAACAGTATACTGCATGTGTATTATCCTTTCTTTGTTTCAAAGTATCGAGTCAAACTGCTTCAATCAGTGGACTAAGCTATACTCTAAATGAAATTTCTTCAGCTGTGGATTTCTTCGGGTCCTCAACTTCATCATCTACAAAAAAACTTATTGAGAATAAGGCTAACGAGTAACTTCTATATAGAATAATTTGACAATTATTGTACATTTATGCTTATATTTATAATGATTCAATCTAATCAATTTATTAACATGAATTACTTTGTCTTAAATTTATTAAATTATTGGTTTTATTGATTAATTTACTCATTTTATTAACTAATTTCATTACTAATTTCTTGAATTTATATATATATATATATATATATATATATATATATATATATATATATATATATATATATATATATATATCTGACAAATTAACTTGTCTTGTTTATTGTGAGGTGGAATTACCATGAAATTTGTTCTTTTGTTCTAATTTTGGCCCAAATGTTTGGTGCTTAGTAATTTTATACCCTATAATTATTATGAGTGAAATTCTTAAATTCACAGTTGAGATTACTTCTTCATCTACATTGTATATTTATTACACCATTTACACCATTTACACCAACCATTTTAGTAAGTTTTGTTACTTTTGTAGTTTTATTACCATTGAAATTTTTCATGCGTTGTTATCGTTCATCGCGTGATAGTAACATTTACTACATTTACTTTTTAAACTTATTTATTTATTGATATATGTGCTCTAATGAATACAGTTGATATACATGCTGAACTTATTGCTAGGAGAATTATTTCTTACAGCCAACCAGAACATCAACCCAGCCCTGCTCGTAGAGCAATCGAAAATCTAATTTGGATCCTCACTATGTGCCGCGCCGTCAAAGACCATATGCCCTGTGATCAATCTAACACACCATGGTGATTAATGAGGTTTTTGTAAGTTTTACGAAATTTTGGGGTTTAAAAATTAAAACCACAGCCGGTTTAATAAATTTTTGGCATTTCACATGGTATATTCAGTTTCTTTTTTTTTAATTTTTAATAATAATTTAAGCACCGCTAAGGCCAAAATAAAAAAAATCTTTAAAAAGTATTGTGGGACTATTTTTATTATATTGTAATATTTGAACTGTTCCAATTAATTATAACCTTCCAGAATGACCGGAATCTTTCTGTTTGCTTTTGATAATGTATTTAAATTTTTTTTCACAATTTTAATTGAATCAAAAACAAGTTGTATTTTTTAAGGATATGTATATTATTTCTTTGGCAACTAAAAATATTAGGCGAAATGAATTTTTCAACAAACTCAAATCTACGCTCCCGCTGGAATGAAGATCATTTGACTGCTCTTAATTAAAATCAACGATAATGCAAAAGCGGGGTGTATCGGTGACCGGAAGTCAAATAATGTGTAAGCTCTACCAAATACGCCGAAAAAAATATTCGTCGTTGGTATATAATGAATTCTAATTGACCTTTTACCTACCGTAACCGTAATATAAGGAGAAGTGGTTTTTGATGAAAACTGAAAGAAATCTAAGAAGACTTATTTACGACTTAGAACTATATCCCACATATGGTTTTGGTCTTTTCATATGGCGATGGATGGATATGGATTCTTATATGGCGCTTTTCCATATGGTCTATACGAGATATTTCTTAAGTGTTAACTGTTCAAAAATATATGGGCTATTATGGTTTATTCACAAGCATTTTTAGTTTTTGACGGCACACGGTCAAAGTATCAATAATTATGACTGAGTTCAATTTAATATAATTGAAATGATATTTAGTGCCTATTTATATAATGAGTTTAAAAGGAGAATTGAAACAATAGGAAAAACAAAATTTAATATTAGCCAAAGATTTCATCGACGATTTCATCTGGTTGTTTCTTAGTTTTAAACCACTATAATAGATGGTGAGGAGATAAAACTCTCTTTTGCTACTCGTATATTATAAAGGTGGTCCAAAAATGTCTTCTTTAGTAAATAGATTTATTAGTTTCTTAGTTTTTAATGAAATAAACTTCAAATTACGTCGTGTATATTGAAAGATGGCTGCCAAGGAAATAAACCACGTTTTATTTCCGCTAAATGTAAAATTATTAAAGCAATGAAAATTAATAAGCGTATATGAACGTATCCTCTGTTTTTTCATGCAAGTATCCGGGCTACCCTATAAATGACCAATTAAAATAACACGTTAATTGATATACTCGAAATCAACATTTCCATTTTGGTTAATAGACTCTCTTAAGTGGATATAGGAGACGTCATCGGCGCGTAACTTTTTTGATTGTAGCATATAAAATATAACCTCCCGAGTATCATATTTGGCATCATACTAATTAATATTAATTGAACAAATCTCGGGAAGGGAATATAATATTAAAACTGCTTGGTGTGACCATTAAACTGTACGCGTAAAACTACATACATAAGATATTTATATTTTGATTTGCATTTTGCTGCGGATATTTTACGTTTAAATAGTAACCGTCATATTCTTTTGTAAATAATGTAAGGGATCATAATAATGTTGTAATTTAGACATTTTTTTCTACTGACTGCTTCTGGAATGTAGTATTATGTCGCTTAGTTTTATATCTATATTTCTTAATAATATCGCAACGTCAATAACTTGTGGCAAAATTGTGTCTCTATTTTTTCCTGGTGCACGATCATCGTGAAGATGTTGAATAAGTCAGCTATATTTTGCATTGTGTCATGGAGATAGTTGATCGGCTTTTGAAATCAAATAAATTAACACATGGTGTGTGCACTTAGTTAGTATAAAAAAGAAAACTACAAATTAAATTACGTAATTGGCCTTGTAATATAGGCATATACAATTATGAAATAAAATTGCATTCACAGAATGCGCCGATTGGCGCATTATATATACAATGTTTTTTTTTCTTAATGGTATTAAGAAAAGAAACAATATAATATTGATGTATACCAGCAAGAAAATATTTTATGAAATTTAAATAGAATGAAGAAACAAATAAAATGTATTTCTTTATTCTATTTTTTGCATTAAATTTTATAGAAATTTACTAATATGAATAATTTGCTAATTAGTTTGCTAAACGAAATAAATATTTTAATTTTGGGAAAAAGCAGATTTGGTAAAATTTCATTAACTCTATTTGCCTAGCCAGTCGTTAGAAGGTTCCAGCAGTAACCCAGCTAACAAAAACTTGAGAAATGTGCTCCCTATTAATGGCAAGTCGAAATGAATTTTCAGTCCTTAGCGCGAGCGTGATTTGTGCGTTCCTCTTATCGGCCAGCTGCTGAGGGTACTTAGTACTGAATTTTCTGACTCAAGCCTGAAACACGCGCACTCTATGCAAAGATAGATGACTTGAATATACAGCGCTAGATCCGACATTTCTGCTTATTTTTCTGCTGTTATCTTATTAGCAATGCCAAAATAAGAGCAGAAAAGTACAAAGAAATTTTTAAATGAGTTGAAATTTTCTTTCACACGTATTTTTTTGTTGTCAGAGGATGTCTAAATAAATTTGACAGAAATAAAAAAAATCTAAATTAATGGCGCCTACCACATGCTTTGTTGGTAAAAGAACAAGTTTATCACTAGAATGTAAACAGTTTATCCCACAAAAATGTTGACTTAGACATAGGCGGTTTACAAAAGATAATTAATTAGATATAACAAGAAATAAATTGAGACTCGAATACCTATTATCGTAGTGACGTGACTTAAAATTAAGATGTTATGAAATTAGCTACATTTCAAGAAACAAAATTTATCACAAAGCACAGCTATTTAAATTTTTATTATGAAAAAGGAAATCAAACCAAAATAAAACTTTTTTCAGCTGTAAACACTCTATTCTGTAAATACAAGGAAAAAATAAGAAAATGGACTCAACTTTTAAGATCAATGGAGAAAAATTAAAAAAAGGAACTCTTGTTCTGATCGAGAATCGATTATAATTAACAATGAATATTGAAACGAATACGAATGAAGCATAACGAAAAACTTATTATCGCTATGGTAAAACCAATTTTTCAAAAAGATTCGATTTTTATTTTATCAAAAAACCCCTGCCCTCCAATTGACTTTTTGCAGGAAATACGAACTTCGTTTCTTTTCTAAATCCAAAACATGTTTCCTATCAAAACTTTAATCTTTCACCAAATTATTTCAAAAACTTACAACAATAAATAAAGTAAACTTTATTGTGCAACTGTCATTTATGTAAACTACATGGCAGAGTAAAAACCCAACGTGGTGAACGACGAGATCTTCCAAACGACCGGATGTGTATACAGAGTAACCTTCATCTTTAATGCATCAGTACACAAGGAGTAACTCCATCTTGAATGCATCAGCAAACAAGGAAGAGATGGCTGTTTAAAAATGCAATACAGTACGTCCCTGCAGTGGCAGCGGGAAACCCCCACATGTACTAGTATATGGAAAAGAGTTGAATCTTTCGTGTACTCTAGAAGCATTGAGTTAGAATTTTGAAAGCACAGGATAGAAGGTGTTTAAGAGTTTTTAATAACAATTTTATTAAAAACTCTTAAACACCTTAACGGATAAAAGCGAATAGATTTACAGACTGAGTTTGCTTTATACTTAAAACAGATCGGCAAAACGGGCGTGGCGGAATTAGTAACCATTATATAAAACTAAAAATCTATCATCAGAAACGAATTAACGACGTATTTTTAAATTGTATTATGGCGAGAATAGTTAACAAGAAACCAAAATAACAAAAGAAATCCAACGAAATATTTTTTAATTTTTGAAAAAGGTTCCAAAAAGAATAATTCATACAGAGCGTTTTTTTTTTAATTTAGAGCTCTTACATATTATTAAATTTGTCGTTTTTGCTATTTTTGAGTTTACGTGATTTTCTTCAAGGATGCTGTCGATCCTGTAAGTGTCATGGGTTAGGTTTATAAAATGTTTGTGTCAAGAACATGACTGGATATAATTAGCATTTTGTTTGACCTTGCTGATTCAAAAAGTTTCATGGAAATAGCATGTATGAATTATTATGAAAAATATCCGGATTTTCCATAAGAACATTTTTCATTTGTCTGATTGATGATTCAATTGAAACTTTTAAAGAACTTATTTTTCCACTGTCTCTGTTCAATAGGATTATTTTTATTCTTGTCATATCTGCGCGCAGCGCTATATGGACTTTTGCCCGTCTTCTTTCTTTGTTTTTTAGTTATAGCATGTCATTCTTTCAATTTATCTATCCCAGACTCCATATTTGAAGGGGTGTATTCTGCCACATGAATTTGAACTATGCACATTTAAAGCATATACTTAATATCTAAACTAAAGTTGTATATATTTTTCAAAGTTATAAAGTAGAGCATATATAAGGAACAAATATTCTCAAAATTGGTGAAAAATGAAATAATTTGAGATATAGTTTTTTTAGTTTTGGTAATTTTTTTTTGATTCTATAAAATACTCTATTTCGTGAGGCGCAAAAACGAATGTTTAGTGTTACTACACTATATTAACTAAGCATTTGCTAAAATTAGTGGCGATTTTTTGTTTAATTGCAGAGAGTTAGGTAAAAAACGAAGAAATATATAATACCACTGTCAATATAAAATACTTCTGTTTATAAACTATCTTAAACAAGAAATGAAAACTAAAACATTGGTGAAAATGAAAATAAACACTTCTTTATAATACTGCAAGAAGTTTTGAAAAATAGTTTGCTGTATATGTTAAAAATTTCAGTACATCATTGTCAACATGCATATAACGTATAAACTTCATTTATATAAATTAAGGAAATTATGAAAAGAAAAAACTACCGCATCAATATAAATATTTACAGACAAATTAATGTCCCAAGAAAGACTGAATGTATGGATAGGTATATCAAATATGTTATAAATATATATATGTATATATATATATACATATATATATATATATATATATATAATTATCAACTTGGGGAAAAACCCGTTTGCGTTAAAGAAAATCTACACAGAGGAAATCTAATGTTACATATTCTGGTTATCGGGTATACAGGACAAGGACAGTTTTTATTTACCTGGACTTCACCCAGGTATTCAGCAATAAACGAGATAAAGTTATTTTTTTTTAACAAATACCCCCAAAATATAGTGACGCAAAGCAAGTGTAAAAAAAAACAATCTCCCAAAGATTCTAGCTATGTGAAAGTAAATTATCTCTTTAATTATACCTGAATCCAAAGGCGAGCGAGGTTAATAACACTTAAGTGCTGAAAATATGGCTCCATAAATATTATGAAACACAAGCAAGTAAAACGTAGGCAGTTGTATGGCAGCATCACATAGCGAAAGACCCAAGGCCATTTTATAAAAAGCTCACACGGGGATGTTATAGTTATTTTAACTACAAGTATCGCCTATTAAAAACTTGGTCCATTTCATCAATAAAACCATGTTTTCAAGTAAAGGACGTTGAAAATATTTTCGTGTTAGACAATAACACTGAATATACACAAAATATTTTTGTGTATATTCAGTGTTATTGTCTAAAGCGTTTTCATCATTTTTTACATTTATGAAATAAACTTAAATTATGCTCAAGTTTCAATGACTTACTTATGTGGATAACTACTATCTAAATTTTAACGAACATTATTTAAACAAATTATAACATGCTCAAAACTTAGTGTCTGCTATAGTTTCGATACTGAAAACAGGTTTTTGTTTGCAGATCGCAGTTTGACTGGTAAAACGTAATAAGTTCTGGTTGACTTTTAATGCGCCCAAAAATAATCTTAGTTTGGATTATCTTCAGTTTCGAACACTCATTCTAAATGTGTTATAAAATATTTTTATTACTAATTTTCACTTGATTACTTTTTAGTATATTAGGAAGAACAATTGAAAAAGTTTGTATGTCGTATTCCCCCAAAACTAAAATATAAAATTTATAATAAATCTGTCATCATTTAAACGAGTTGCGAACTTTCGATCCTCTAAATCCAAATAATAGGCGGCTGTTACGTAATAAAACTGATGAAATTTTATTAAAAATATGAATCCATGAATTATTTTTTCCATAAGATTTATACAATACATATTATATAACACTATCATTTTGTGAAGTACATAAAAACCTTTCCTTATACAAGTCACCAAATAATTGCTCTTTGACATCCTGTAAGAAATATATTCAGGAGCTAAAGAAAAAAAAATTATAAGGGATAATCGCATTTTTAGCAGATATTTTATAATTATGTAAATATTTAGTGAATATTCAATTTGTTACGTAATGCAAGGAATATTGAAAATATTTTTTTGGATTTTTTACTCATAAAACACAAAACACAAACACATCCATGCATCAGATGTGTACATTCGAACACGTGTGTGAACGTGTGTGCGTGCGAAATTGCGTGCATAAGTGCGTGCATGCATGCATACGTTTTAATTATTTTGTTGTAAAGCCTTGTTCAACTTAGTGCATAGATATTGAGAAACCATGGAAATATACAGAATTTATTATTAATTTAAAAGCTTTGCGTCTCAAGCTCAAAAATTACGACTGTTCGTGTGATGTTAAGGAATCACAAGTCAACCATATAAGAGTTATTGGCGATTGCATTATTAAGAATAATAATTCATTTATTTACTTTTATATTTGTATAGGGTTATTGCATATAAATGTAACTATGTGATCTGATTTGTAAGTATAAAGTAAAATAAGGTAATGTGACGAAAAAACAACAGGCAAAAAATTATATTTCGGTTAGTTCCGCGCTGATACACCATTTGTCATTTTATTTTATTTAACGTTAGAATATTTCACTTTTCTCTGAATATGAAATAATTATATTCGGTTCAGTATTATTGTTATTTTTCGTGTGCATGAAAAATTCAATTAAATGTTTGTAAATGTAAGATAGGAAAAATGGTGTCAGTTTAAATATAGATAAATAATATAGGGTCATGTTAGAATTTTACATCAGTTACGTATTAAAACATCTACAGCACAGTTCCCAATTTAGGATATAGGATCCTTACCAATATTTTCATTGAAATATTATGACGTTAGAAATGAAATATGTAACTACCGCATTTTTAATGTTTCATTATGATGTCTAAAATAAACGCTATTAAGGGTCAAGTTTATTCTTATGTAGAATAAGAAATATTACACCTTCCCAGTTTCATATTATATGGATCGTGAAATTTTGTTTTCATGGTCACTAACTAAGTAAAAAAAACATATAAAAAAATGTGAATTAAGATCAAACTGTAATAAAACAATACGTCGAATGAATGTTAAATTGTCCAAATGCTTTATTACAATATAACATTATTATATGGATGAAACGCTATTTAATAGCGATTCGTTTATGCGGTAACGTGAATACTATCACAATGAGCAAAATTACAGCATCACCCAAACTTTCGCCTTTCTATTTCATCTAACCAATTTTTACGCGTTCAAATATTAGGGTAAAAGCATACTTTTATACTAATCGAAAAGTGTTGATTATACTTTCAAATATACGATATATTGCAATGTGCCAGCGGCATTCTCAGCTACATTCGTGTTGCCGCTTGTTTGCATTGTCGCATAAATTTAATATGATGTTCGTCCCAACACCCTCGTCCCAACAATTCGTTCTGAATCATGCCACGATAATAATTGCTATTCATACTGAATCATGCCTTGATAATAATTACTATTCATACTGAATCATGCCATGATAATAATCAGTAACTGAGAAAGCATGCCGAAAAAAATATAGATATAATCCAATGCAAGAAATTCATTTTTCTCAATTTTCAATACACGCCGTATTAATTGCCTGTTATTTCTCTTGTATAAAATATGAATTCATCTAAATATCAGCCTTTTAACGGTATTGAAATATGAATTATTACACAATTTTGAATCGTTATTTCATTATTATAGTTTCTTATTTCTGTCCTTATTTCTCAAAGTTTTTAGGGTTCCGTACCTCGGAAGAAAAAAAAGAAACCCTTCAAGTTGCAAATAATATCAAATACTTATATTTACGATTCCTTAGAACTGTAAAAAATCAAGCTTTTAAGGCAACGCAATAAAAAAAACCAATAAAAATACGGTCATTCATGTCGCATTTTTGACACTCGCAAGTAAATCAAAACCTATAGAATCGTATACTCGAAAGGAGACGCCGTATTAAAAAAGCGCGTAATATTTTTGATTCCATTTACAAAGACCATTTCTATGATATCATCTGGAGAAGGTTTGTGAACAAAATATTTTGTGTCCCCAAATGTGAGGTAAGAATTAATTAAATTTGAAAAATAAACCTTTAGAACAATGGAGCTATAAAACATTTAAATTTTTTTTTACTTGATGTAAGACGCCGTATTCAAAAAAGCGCGTAATATTTAAAAAGAAATTAAATAATAAATTTTCTTTCTTCTCAATCCGTTCATCTGTTAATTATTGACGTGGATGTAGGTTAGTATGATTTATCAATTCGCTCAGCTTCAAGTTTCTTTCGCTTCAAGTTTCTATTTCAAACGGTTTCGAAGAAAAACATCATTGACAGATGGAAAGACTGGCATGTGACTGACCTCATAAGGGTTTCTCTTTTTTACCTCTGAGGAAAAGTAATCCTAAAAAGGCTAAAAAGCAGTTCACCCACAGCCCTACCTTCAAGATTTACTTTTACCTATCATACGTATAGGATTATATTACTGACTAATGTTCTAACTTGTAAACACTCAATATATGCCGGAACAATAGGTTTCATTAGATGGATTTTAAATTTTGAAATTATTTTTTCGATAATGTTTTTAGAATCATATTTATTTGGTATTTCTTTTTAATATAATGCAAAGGAAATTTAAACTTAATTAGTAGAAAAAGAGCTGTTTACTTATTCTATTACTTATATACACCAGTCCGGCAATACAAATCAATTTAATCCATTCCCACACTGAGCCAAAAAAATAATTGTATAATCTTATACTTAATATCGTTTAAAATTGTTTAAATCGTCATGTAAAAAAATTCATTTCAAGATACTGAGGTAAGTTTTACGTTGAAGGATAACCACAGCCGGAGTACTGGGTCATTATTATTCACCATCGTTACCAATTCACTACGGGGATCGAGTTCCGCTCGGATCCCCATCAATTATTTCACATCCGGTCGCCAAAATCCGCCGTGAAGCCGTCGGAAGGGAGATTACAGATTTAGAGATACCCTATGAAAATGGAGGTATCATTGAGATTAAAAATAAGAGTTAAATTCAAATGTACGTATATATGAATATATATATATATATATATATATATATATATATATATATATATATATATATATATACATATACTTACATCAAATATGCTTCATATCGGTATACAAAGCCACTGAACGCCTTTCATCTCGTTGGAATCTGCGGAAGTCAATAGAAACCCGCCCTCTTAATCAATCCATTCCATCTACCCTAAGTGCTGATATTAATAGATATTCGACTATATAAATGTGTTATTTGATACGGTCTGAATGAATGATATATAGTAAATGGAGTGACATGAATGTGCTGCTCGCCTACACAATAAAATGCTGCCTTAACACGGTGTGTTATATGTATTGGAAAGTTGTTGCGCTAGTGTGTAGTTAAGCATAGATAAATTTATCCAGTTTGTTGTTATTTTACAAAACTGTCGTCCTAGAAGGCTATCAAGACAATGTGATATACCATGTGACTTTTATGTAAATTTACACTTAATTTGTGTTATTAAAATTTTAGTCAGTTTGAAATTAAGTTTTAATCATCACATAATATATAAAAATTTAAACAATTGGAAAGCTGTTTTATTAAACTCAAGAAGAGTTATTAATTTTCCATTAGGCTTTAATAATTTTAAAATATTATATACTGTTTATATTTTGATCTTATTTTATCATTTAGTGTTAGTACCTGTTACAGACAATTCATACAGGGGCTAATTTAGAAATGGTACTGATATAATTCCAAGAATTGTTTTTCGATATTCTCCTAAGCATAAAGACAATTTCTTGTTAAGTGATTAATTCAACCAATAATTAATTTTTGATTCACATCTCGTGACGTAACTTTGTAATAAGCTAAGCCACTAAATATTAACACCTATTTTAAGTATACACAACATTACCATATCTCCTTATAAATAAATAATGATATTTTATAAGTAAAAGGTTTCATTTATATTACTTATGTACTCTTTAATATTGAAAAAGTCTTGTATGTTAGGAATAAAATTAGAAAGATACTAGTTCAAAAATTGAAAAATTGAAGAATTGAAAAAAAATCCAAAAATTTAAAAACTGAAAATGCAAATCCATATTTTTAAACAAATTTATTTGTCATGTTTATTTAAATTATTAAAGGATTATTCTTTAATCTAAAATATTAAAATATTGTTAAGATGCATTCAGAAATTGTACAACTTTCATTAATTCTTTTATACTCTTAATGTTTTTATGTACATAATTGTTTATTAATAAATATATAAACTAATTAAAATGAATCAGGTGTTCATTATAGTGAGAGTTAATTGGAACACGGTTCACAGATGCCTTTAACCTAATGCTTACTTAGTTTAAAATTTTTTTTTGAGTTTCATTCCTTGTAACCTTGACTTGATTTCTTGTCCTAATATTCGTCTGACTGTCTGTAAAAGCCCTTATAATGATTTGAAGTAACAAGTTGAAATATCGTGTACCGAAGCTCATCAACTGGCTTACATTGCCGTTAAATTCAATAAAATAGTACAAAATAGTACAAGTATAGTACAAATTATTGCAACTTGATATCTCAAGTAGATTTTTCAAGGTTTTTTTCTGGTTCACTAACAAGAAAATTTGGCATGTTAAAGCGTATTTTTTATTTATACAATAACCTTATACACTGATCATCAAAATATATAGAGTATTTATGGTAGACCTACAATCTGGAAAGGCAGCTTAATTTAGGTTTTATAGTAAAACTGAAGGTAAAAATCCATAAACCGATAATTTATATTTCTATTCTTAATTACCTATTTTTATAATTAGTTTATTTTTACATTTGTGAAAGACATGGTATGCAACATGTTTGAGTTGTAAAGAATTAATATTTGTAAATATTATATTTCAAAATTCTACTTACCATTAAATGTTTATATATATTTGAATATGTACTGGATCCTCGTAGATAGGTTTTTTTTATTAGGATTATGTACACAAAGTGCGAAAAACCGAATACTTATTATTTGTCCGTTTTTCTCCATCCATTCATCTTTATGCCACAGTTTTTCTATTTTTTATCACAACTTTTTCTATTTAAGTTGCATCATGATTGATCGTATTAAAGTAAATATAAATTAATTCAACATAAATGCAATTGTTTTTTCGTCTCTTACATGAAACTGGAAATCCCCTTCCACGAAACTTAGAGATACATTTTTGTCACGGACTTCACTAAAAATATCTTATAAAATGCAATTGTAAATGCTTCTATATAGCGTGTTTCAATGTGGTGGATCAATATAATTAAGAAGCGAAAATTAATTTAATTACATGAACACCTCCCGCGTTAGTCTCAGACGCTCACATAAAGCAACGTCGCCGACGAACATTAGATGTATGGTTTGTTGTTAGATGTATGGATGTATGATATTTCCTCTTTCCTTGATTCCGCCTTTACAAACTTTTAGAGCTTTCTTTGTTACATATTTGCTGTAGATATCGAAAAGAATTAGTATTTCTTTTTTAAAATTATAAACCTCCAATGACACTCGGTCTACTCTTACTGTGCCCTTGCTATTTCAGTATAGATTTTTTATGAACTTTACGAAGTATTGAGAGTTTTAGACACTGAAAATAACTCATTATTGGCATATCTTTCCCTTAAGGAATAATTATAAACAATAAGGAAACTGCACACGGAATAATCAAGGACGCAAATTTTGTAGCGTCTTTTTATTTTGTCACCCGCCTTCTTTCCGCACCACTTGGTATTCTCGCAATGAATCACTCGTGATATGTATAAATAAACATGAAAATTAAAACAGCACTTTAAAAATGTGATACGGGCCAATAAATTTATTTATATAAGTTATCTATGATATTATTAGTTTTTAAAGATATCCCTATCCTATATTAGTTTTGGAAGATATCCCTATTAACCAATATTAGTTTTCCAAGGCAAGATCAGTACTATGATTGAGCCTATATTTATAAAATTATTTTCCAAGCCAAGATCAGTACTATGATTGAGCTCATATTTAGAAAATTATTAGTCGACGCGGGCGAAGCGATGGGCGATTACTAGTAAAAGATAAATTTGTTTTCAATAAAATCTGTATAATTTCAAAGTGGATGAGATTTCCTCTAGTTTTGGTTTGTTTAAATGTTTAAAACATTTCGCGTTCATGTCTTACGGAGTTACTCATTTTCAAGGTTAAAAATATTTAATAGACCTTAAATTTTTTTTCGATATTTCATTTCTTATTTCTGTCTATATTTTATTCATTTTTCTACACTTAAAGGTAACAAGAAAATTATTCTAGATTTTGGATGGTGTTTTTCCTTAAATTTAGCCGCTTTCTTTTAAGTTACAACAACCGTTTAGTAAAATTTTTCAAGTGGGAGAAGAACTCGCACTTTGAAGATTAACAAGTGGATTAATTTGAATACTTCGGGAAATTAATAAGTCAATTAAAGTATTTAGTTTACTGCGAACACACAAAATTAACCGTGAGCGATTATGGAGAAAAATTATAAAATAATTTCATTATAAAAATATCTGGAGATATCTAGATTATGGTCAGTAGCAATTACTAATTTACATCTTATAAACACGAACGGATTAATAACGGCGAACGTTTGATGTGTATTCGTGATACAAAAATGCTATTTTATTTCTTATTTCTACAAAAGCAACTAATCCACATGTTACGGCGCCCGATTAAATATTATAATGCTTGACTTGTACTTAGAATGAGATGTAAATATTATTACTAATTTTCTAACCGATTGTCGGAATATCTAATTAGTGGATCGTTGAATTATGGAAGATGGATTTTGCAAATATTAATTGTACTTCTCACCATGTAAACACTGTTGGTTTTTAATAAAATTGTTGACATTAACTTATCATCGTTATTAAACTCATGAAAATGACGTGGTTACTTTTAACTTTTTATAATACTACTTTCAACCGCTTACAAAAAAACGTATATCCAATAATTCTGAGAGAAATATTGCTTAAAATATTTGGCCTAGTTCTGTAAGATCAGTATGTAATAGATTAAAATAAACTTATATACTTATAACTGTCGGCATGTTATTATCAAATACACTTAGAATTTAAAAAGTTACAGCGCACTCTGAGTATAGTCCCGGCATAAGTTTTTTAATTCTGAAAGTAGTCTCTTATTTGGTAATAGCATGCCGACAGTTCGAGGTATACACGTTAACTTTAACACTTTTTATTATATGCTGATGTTACAGATATGGGCCATTTATGATAAGTAAGATTTTTAATATTATATTTACTAAGAAACATTTCAATGGTTTTCGTTCTAGATACACAATATACCGAATATATAAGATATCACTTCAAATCTATTTGGATTGTAAATTAAAAAAAAAAAACACAGCCACGAAAACCTAAAAAATTATCATGTACAAGACGTATTTTTTAATCCTGGGTTTATTTCTATTTTTAGCGCCTCAAAGTAAAGTAATTTAAAAAAAAAATACGTGTGGCACTTGGGGCCTGCCGCGGTAAAGCTATTGCATAGCATTTTTTATCAACTTATGCAATTACGCCTCTTTATATTTATCATGACGTTAAAATCGATTAATCTTTAGTAACTTCGGGAGTAATGCATTCATTACGCTGTTCATAAATTTGAAGTTGTTGGTTGTGAAATTGATTTTCTTGTAGAGTTACATTTTCTATATTTTCAACAGCCTATTCTATAGTTCTATATTTTGCACGACATTCTCTTCATTACTGTTCAATTTTTGTCTTTTTCTGTGAAAAATATGAGGAAATCGTAAAGTTAAATAATATTGAGGCATATATTACAATCTGTTTTTAAATATTATTATTAAATCAAATTACATATTCACGTAAGATTTTTCTGCATTACGTTAACGAAATTTCCTTTGACGTTCAGCATTTGATTTTGGTACTGTTTCTTTTTTTTTAATTTTTTTTTCATTTTTCTTCAAATCTTTCTGACGCTGATAATATGCCCTTTGACGTTCACAATTTCTTTTTCTTTTTAGCTCTTTAAGTTCTTCTTCTCTATAAAACGAAAATAGCTAGGTATAAATAGTAGGTATAAATAATTAGGTATAAATAGTGTAATTACACACCAAATCAAATATTCATTCAAAAAATTTGAACGAAAAGAACGATATTAAGAGTTTGATCATCGAATTTCGCGCAATGAACATTTATATAGATATAATATCATATATACTTTCTCTGCGCGGCATTAATGTGTATAACCTATACACAAAAAAAAAGGTACTAAATAGTACCCGTGCTTGGTTTAATGGTTTCTATTATATACATAATGAAGAATGAATATATATATATATATATATATATATATATATATATACACATACATATTGAGAATCTAAATTGAGAATTTAAACTCTATGTGTGTGTGTGTGTTTGTGTGTATAAAAGAGGGCTACTTTTAAGATCGCTCATTTTAATATCAAAAATTTAGGTTATTTTTCTAGCAGTACTAATAATAAAATGTATGTGTATAGAGTACTCACTCATTTTCTTTCACTATTTTTTCATCACTTTCTTCATTAATAAATGCACTTTGTTTATTCATATTTAAAACACTTTATACACAAATTTTACGCGTACAGCTATTCACTGTTGTACATAGATGATAGATACCCGTACACCTATATACTTTCTCATAAACAGCTGCTTACGTATTCGTCCGATTTCGGAGCAGCTCGTGTCGATCCGTGCGAACTTCGTAGTCTACACGCATACGTCTAGTCGCACGCACACAAACACCGTGCCGAAGTCTGCCGAACTGAAACGACGTTAGACGATGCACGGCTTTCAACGCTGCACCGCTGTGCCGGTCGGAGTGGGAGGGTGTTAGGTTTATTTTCGTTACGGAATTTCTTGATTTCCAGATTAAAGCTATGCAATAGTTTAAAAAGTATCAAGGTTGATAAAAATTCTATCAAAAAAATTAATTTTTTTATTATATTTTGATCATATAACAAGCACATATTGATGGTGACCGCAGATATAGACGTATCTTAATGATGGCTGAGTAACGACTCCGTTGACATTGATTGATGATAATAGTTACAGTATGAATGGGCGCAAGTTATTGCACTCAAGGTTCGGGTATTTTCTTGTATTGTGTAGTCGCGTTTTCGATATTTTCTTTTATTCAACTGACATCGTTATCAAGTAGCCTGTTTGTTATGATACATGAATATAAGAAAGTTTTGTTTGTTTAAAATTACTAAATTTGTTTCATTAGTCCATAAAATTTTATCACGAAAACAATTTATGCAAAGCGCAAACATCAATGCTAAACATTCATAATGTCTGTGACAAAATCAAAGAGAAGTTATGATTTTAGCAAGCTATTTGCAAGTGTACGTAAGTACGTTTGATTATATGTTCCCTCATTGCTTCTACACTGTTTATTTAATTTCAATAAATTGTTGTCGTTTGATGTCTATCAAGATGTATATCTTGATAGTCCGCGTGCCTAAAGCTAACATTACTTTAAATATGGCGATATGGGCGAATTTCAAATTCAAATTAAACACATCGAAAAAATAATTTTCCACGTAAACTAAATCATTATGGTTAATAATAATTATGCATTAAAATTTGTAATTCTTAAAATTAAAAAATGGAAAAAATCATTTTATACGACGAAAAATACATAAGCGGCAATGACTGTCTGCAACATTTGAAGTCGTGGAACATCATGCTATATACATATATATTTATATATATATATATATATATATATATATATATATATACATATATATATGTATATATATATATATATATACATATGTATATGTAGTGTTTAAGTTTGGAATATTTTTTTTATATACTTATGCAAGTTAATTAAAAGCAAAATAATTTCTGATTAAATTTTTGAATCGTGTTTTGTTCTAATGATATAGTTTTTAATTACACCGTAATTTTTCAGATTTCTCCCATATAAAGTGAATTGCATTATTTTTAAGACTGGTATTTTGCGAATGAGACAGCGTATTAAAAAAATGTGCTTAACATTTGCGAATATCAACTGGAGTGGGTTTGTGAACAAAGCATTTTGTATTGCTAAAGGTAATGGGTAATTAAATATTAAATGTAAGTTATTTGAAAAAGAGCAGATGGAAACGCAATTAAATAAACATTTAATGGCACGTAATATTCAAACTTAAATATTTATTACACAATAATTTATAAATGGCTGTAATATTTGATTGCGTAGTCTTAGAAACTTGATTGCGTAGTCTTTGAAATTTTTACAGCTCCATGGGATCATAGACTAAGTCTTTGATATTAGTTTCAACTTTGTACCTTAACGGGGAGGGAGTTTTTTTAAAAACTTTAGACAAATTAGACAGACAAACGGACAAATAAGTAATCCTACAAAGTTTCCTTTTTTCCTTTTGACGTAGGGAACACTAAAAAGAGTAAAATTAAAATCCATCTATATTTATACATTATAGACAGCATATGAGATATTTCACGAAAAAAAAAATAGATGGATATACCGCATTGAAAGTTCGAAGAATATAAAAATTTTATATTCCACTATCGGGCAGAAAACTAATTATCAAATGATTTTTGTCTTGTTGAAGAATGAAAATGTTTTATGATTTTCATAGGAGTTGTTCGCGGGTTATTCCTCCGAGCGGCGCTAAACAATGGGCGCAAGTATTGTGTTTACGAAAAAGATGAAAAATAATTATGAATATTATTTGAAATTTACTGAAAAAGTCATTTTTTAAATTTTATTTCAACGACAATTAACTATTTTCACGGAATAAATCCTTTGACACCGTGTGTACACACAAACACACACACACATATATATATATATATATATATGTGTGTGTGTGTGTATGTATATATATATATATATATATATATATATATATAGCATTTTGTGTTAATATTAGAATAGATGTGGTATCTATCTATCGATCTACTGTCTATACGCTAATGGAACTCTGAATGATGACAAATGAGCGTAATATTTGTGGCAGCATTCATTGCTGAGTTTTTCGTGATTTAGAAATATTTTAAATTCTTCTCATGACAAATAATCTTCATGTAACATACATACATACATATAACACGGCTACTGCATGTGTTTCATCGCCTTTGAATCTTATAAAGGCGAGGCAGCATTCAAGATGGCACGAGTGAGGAAATTAATAGAAAGCCATCCTCTCAATCAGCTCATCCCATCTCCCCTGCGTGCTGATGTAAATAGGTATTCGACTATGTAAATGGGTTAATTGATACGATCTATGAATGTACGGTGTAGTGAATGGAGTGATTTGAATGTGCTGCTTTCTTATACAATCGAATACTGATAATGAATGATAGTCGGGGCATCACATGAATCGGAATATTGTAGTAAATCATTGATAACTTTATCTCACGTTATTTTTATTTTACAATGCTTTTTAAAACCTTAAAAGACTACGAAGAAAATTTGACCCGGTACGACTTAGGTGTCAATTTAAGATTAATTTGTGTTATTGATATTTGGTAGCTAGATTGAAGTGAAGTTTTCATCATCACATAGTAAATGAAAAAAAAATGTTTAGGAAGCCGTTTTACTCGAACTTAAGAGAAGTTATTTATTCAATTAATTAGAAGGGAACACGTCATTGCATAATAACAGAACGATGGAATTATTTAATATTGAGTATTTCAATTAAATGTACCGTTCATTAACTTTTCCTGCAAACATGCAATTGAAAAATTAAAAGATTGTATTTTTAATATATAGTTTTTTGCGGACGGAATATTTTTAAAAATTGGATAATGCATTCTCTTCACCAAGATGCACGTAAATACTAAACCGAGTAGTTAGGTTTTTATTAAAAAGAATTCAATTATATGAGCGGAAGTTTTTCTTTCATTTCACTAGAAAGTAAATTTATTTGTTATGAAATGACGCATAAATTATTATAAATTAAAATTATATAAATTAAAATTTTTATTTTGCAAAAAAGGCACTTGACAAAAAGCAAATTGTATATATTTGGATGAAAATAATAGGATTCTCTTCGGTTTAAGTATATTTATTTACTTATTATTATTTATTTTATGTACTTTAATATATATTATTGATACATTGTTGGATTTGTAGCTACGAGAGGAATCTCTTACAGCTAACCTGAACAGCAGTCCAGCTCCGCTCGACGAGCGGCCGGGAATCGAATCAATCCCGCTCTCTTCCGTCAAAGACACACCACGACGACGACCTAATTTAATGTTAATTTTTAATTTAATTTATATTAATGTCACTATTAAAGCGAATGTTATTATCAAAATTATCATACTCAATTGATTATAATAGTTTTTGTCGTGGTTTTATTTTGTTAAGAATTTTCAAATTTTATAGATCTAAGATTAATGTGATATTATTTTTAGTATTAGTACTTGTCACAGCAGTGGGTAATTAATAAAACGTTCTGACAAAATTCCAGAATTAAGTTGTTTGTCATTTTTCAACAAATTTGAAAACTATTATTTTTTTAACTGTTTACTTTAACCAACAATTAATTTTTAGGTCGGTACTTCCTGACGTGATATTATAGTACTACCATCATATACTCCGCACTACCATCATATACTCCCACTCCACAAATAAGTACTTAAAGCTACCTACCCCGATTCTATTTAAGGACAATGTAAACCGGAATGTACGGAGGCAACCGGAATTAAAATAAATGATTCCGGCTATGGGCCGGCACGAACCCGCTTTCCTTATGAATTAATAATGGTACTTTATAAGTAAAGAGTTTGCTTTGAATTAGTTACGTTTTACCCCTTAATATTAAAAACGTCTTATACGACATTTTGGATAAAATTGTATGGAGTAGGTTAGGAAGACCAACATTAAACAAAGTTGAAAAACGAAATAAGTTTATACATCAATCTAGAAATGTTCATTTTTAATTTTTAAAAGATCACTCTGTATTTTACTAACATTACAATATTATTATGATGCATTTAACAAAATGTTGAACTTCCAAAAACGCTTTCATGCTCATAATAATACTTTTATTTAGAGAAATGTTTGTTAGCAAATATGTGAAAATTATTAGAATGAATCGTATGTTAAGTAAAAATGTGAATAGTGTGAATAACTTGTAAGAGTTCAGGAATACTTTTAAACCGATATTATCCCTTGCGTTAAAAATGTTATTTTTATGGTTCATTTCCTTATTGGTTCACTTGGGTGTCTGTCTGTACGTTCGTATTTTTGACCATCAAAATCCTTTTCTTTTCATACACGGCTTTAGATGTCAAGTTGAAATATCGTATACGGAGGCCCATAGTCTTATAAACCGTTAAAAATTCTTGTTTTTTGGTTCACGCACTGATTACCCTCTGATAATATATGGGGCTTCCGGCAGAGTTACTAAAGTTATATAAATATAAAAGTTAGCAAGTTAGTTAAGTTACAAAAAAAAGTAAAGGTAATAATACAAAAATAAATGATCCTATTTGTATGAATAATAAAAATTATTTATAATTGGCTTGTTTTTACGCCTGTGAAATAAATAGTAGGCAATATATTTAGGTTGTGAAAAAAGTAATATTTTTAAATAGAAATACTATTTGCCCTTAAATGTTTGTAATTGTCTGAATGTGTTTGAAATTCTTGTTCTGCGAGTTCTACTCATGCTTGGCGTGTTTTTCATTAGTGTTCCGTATACAAAAAACTTATAATTTCCTTTGTCCTTTGCTCTGTGTGTCAGAGTACCACAAATATTTCTATTTAAGGCACATCGTACTGGTATACACACATTTATGTTTCTATTGGGATACATACATTTAACGTATCGCATATATTTTTTACTTAAAAGATAAATACGTATTTATCTTTTAAGTAAAAAATATATGTATTTTTTTCTCTTATGTGAAACTGGAACTCCTCTTATATGAAATTTAGGTACCATTTTTTTTTACGTTTCTCATAGAAAAAGTCTTTTAAAATGCAATGGAAAATGAGACGTTAATTTCCATATATAATCACAAAACTAGTATCGCAAAATTAAATTCAGTGCGTTTATTTTATGCGAAATTATTTGCAGTATGCCTTTCCCAGCATTTGCACATAGTGCCTCTTAGCATTTTAAGCCAAAGTTACTCGATGTTTTACGAATTTAATATCATGAATGCAGCTACCTAAGCGTATGCATATTATGAGGGTAAACATTGCTGAACGAATGATTATGTCTTCAATAATTATGTTACTCTTATGATAATTTTCCGATGCTAATTCCATCAACCTTTTATTGGATTTCCTAGGTCTTCCAACAAATTTTATATAATTTTGCCAGGGGTTTCAAAGTAACATACTTCGTTTTAAATGGCGTGCTAGAGAAATGGTGCTAGAGAATGGCTGGTAATTGGGGATTTCAACGAAGATTTTTTTGCATCGGTGACATGGCGGTACTTGGTTACATGCGTAATACGGTTCATGCGTCTTTGCTTCAACCTTGTACGAATGTAGTCAACATTCATAACACGATTAACTATATGCGTAACACGATTTATGCGTCTTTGCTTGGATCAATGATATGACGGTGCTTAACCTACATACGTAATACGGTTTATGCGTCCTTGCTTCAACTTTGTCCCGCAAGCCAAAGATATATATATATTTAATCAGACAATTTATTCCATTGTGGATTCGATGTACCACAAACAGTGTTATATTTCCTTATGGGCACTCCTATAAATGACAATATGACACACCCGTCTGTTGCCGTGATTAACGTTTCTATAGTGACAGCGTAGTGATTATGGTTTATTTAGAGTTGGTGTTCCAAAAATTCATAATCAGTCAAAGCCTAAGTGTTTTTGCTCAAGGTAATGGCTCTTTTGCGAAGGTACTATTTCGCACCATAATGGACTTAAACATAAACATTTATTTTTTGTATCCACTAATTGCAATCCTTTTTTGTGAAGAAGTAATTTTTATTTATACAATTATAATCTGAACGGAAAAAAAATCAAAAGATAAAAGCCGGTAATTTTTACTTGATATAGTCTTCATTACCACCATTTCTAAATTTTTCAGATATTCTTGCTAATAGTCTTCTATATCGTGTGAAGGAATAAAAATTTTTCAACAAAAATTGTTGGAAATTTTCAATTCAAAATATTACAGTAAAAATCACATATTTTTAAAACTGCTTTCACTTACCTTTGATTTAATACACGATGGCTTTGAAAAAGAAGCATATCCTATTTAACTTCTCCATTCTCCCAAAATGTAAATGAAAAATTACACGAGTTCTGTTTTTACGCCAATAATTCCTACAATTGTGTTCAAGTTTGCCTCTCTATGTAAATGGTCTTCAAGATTCGGATGTAAATGGTCTTCGAGATTTCAGATACCGAAGTAATTACTTTGGTGTCATAAGCGTTTAGTTTTTTTAGTTGTTCACCCAAGTTGGGCACGCTGTAATGATTGATTTTTGTGTACGTCATATTCTTCTTTTACTTCGTTCATCCTCATACATGCTTTTATTCATAAGCTTATGTTCTTATAACTTCCTCTTTTGCCGTCTTTCAGCGCCACTTCAATTTTCACTTACACCTGTCTTTGATATTTTTTACTTCCATATTTCACTCGTTTATCCCATCCAAGCTTAAATAACTAAGTCATCTGAACTTACACTTTTATTACATCTTTAGTTTAATTGAAATAACATTCTCTTCGAATATTTTCATTTGACTAGGACCCGATACGTAAATGTTGTTTAATTCAACATTGTGTTAAATTGATAATTAATTGTTACTATTGATAATTGTAGAATATAAGGAAAAATAAATTACGAAATATATATATTTGGATGTAGGGCCGGTAGATAAGTTAGATAGTTTTCCTATAAAGTAATTATCCAGTTAGATAGTTTACTGTTTTATCGAGTTAGATAATTTACTGTAAAGTAATGGAGTGATATAAAGTAATGTGGAAATACAAATGCATAGGCTTATAAAACTAATGGAGACCATGTAAAAAAATATAGAGCATAGTATAGAAATGTATCAAAGTAGGAAATTAATGCTTTTTCATAATACTCATTCATTTAAAAGTTTCAGGCTGATAAAATTATGAATATATGCTAATATTTATTTTATAAATTATTTTTTAGCTTCAAAAAATAATTTCGCCTACATAATAAGTATAAAATTGTAACGATTGAAAATAGAACAAAATGCAATGCCATTTTAATGTTGTTGTAGTAAAAATTAATATAACAAAAAATCAGGGGCAAATATTGAGATTTGGCGAAAGACGCTCTGTTAATTTATTTCGTAAATGACTTACAACCTTATCTATTTAGTATATGATGAGATTACTTTATGTGTCTTAATTATTTTACTGATAAGCTGCTTAAATTATTCAAAATAATTAGACACCTCACGAGTTAGTCTCAGACGCACATAAAGCGACGTTGTCGACGCTAATCCGCGGAGGAAGCGTGCGAATAAGATACAATTTATGGGCGTCTTTAAAATTGCGGCATTCAGTTTCAGATTCGATTAATGAAACGCTGTCTCCTTCCGATTTACTCCAATATTTGGAAAATCCGTTATGCTAATAGTGTAAAATATATTTCATGTATTATAAATAGTACTTTCATTTAATTTTAATTATATAGCATAAGGTTACGCAGCATGACTATAAAACCTGTGTCCCTTTTATATATGTACCGATGAAAATGGTAGGTTTAACGTAGTGTTACGTACATTAGATACTTAAAATGATAAATAATAATTACTGAATCGCATTCCGTGTGATAAGTTAATATTACGTGATAGTTAAATAAATTTATAGGATGACATGCTTTGTACATATATTGAATTGGTACAATTTTTGACGGAGATCCTCTTGAACATAAAAAACTTTATGTTAAATATAGAATATTAAAATACTGGACAATGTAGTGATTAAAAACGTAAGAATATAATATTTACATGGTGATGAAGGTATAATAAAAATACATAGGTAGTCCTGGGGACTCCCGACAGAAGAGAAAAATTAAAACTGCGGAATAGTAGTGGTTTTTTTGAATTTTCAAATTAATTGTAATATTAAAAATTAAAAATTCTTAACATGTAAAATGAAATGTTTAACATTAGTCTGATTTTCACATCTATGCTGGGTTTTTGTCATTCATTTTTCTTGAAAAAATATTAACAATTTAGTACTCACTGTTGTACTGGACGGTGATCCTACAATTATATTAAATTAAATTAAAATAACAATAAAACTTAAACACAATTTTAAAAATGCGCAGTATACACACATTGAATTTTCCATATAGTCACTTTAACTTTACTTGCATAGTTACAGTTAGCACTAATGTTGCACAACGCGTCACCCTTATAGCTATAAGTAAAATGTGTTGGTATATATATCTGTATTTGTGTACGCAGGCCACTGCACGTGCACCAGTCTGGTGCCGCATGTATATATATATATATATATATATATATATATATATATATATATATATATATATATATGTATATATATATATATATATATATATATATATATATATATATATATATATATATATATATTCAATAAATTCCACGCGAACGAAGCTGGGCAAAAACGTTAATTTAAACATAAATCGAAATATTGCCCAGATCAATATTAAAAATGAGGAGTTTGTAATAAAATAAAATTGTTTCCTTCTTTATTCTCAAGATCTTGCGCTAAAATTAGGGCCGGCGTTCAACTGCAATGTCTTATCCCTTCCATCCTTCCCAGGAGCATGGGTCACTCCATGGTATCTGTTTCTTTTTCTCATAATATGGCCGAAGTGACCGACTACTCGACAGGGAACCATATAAGACAGCCTAATTCGGATGTCGATTTCTTTGGTGATGCACTCGTTCGTTTGATAAGCAGTCCAAGACATCAATAACATGCATCACAGGCACCACATCTCAAAGGCGTCAATACATTTTTTGTGTGCGGTTTTTACAGTCCAGGTCTCAGAATCGAGGAAAACTATGGAGTGTCCTAAAGTTTGTACCATATTGATGTTAGTTGTACGCTCTATATTTTTGCCTATTTATACTGTGACATCACCTTTTTGCCTTTACGATGCGTGGGATATTTTTTTTTGCGATTCCCATTTCTGATTAGAATAGATCGCAAATAATTAAACTTATTTATTTCCACATCTCTCGGAGCACCGCTTTGACTAAATGTTCCTACTCTATTCACGAATATGATATTTCTCTTCGTTTAGTTTATGTAAAATTCAAATTTCTTGCTGATGATTTCAACCAACCTCAATTAAGCCTCCATCTCGCTTAGTATTCTAACTGTAGTTACAAGGTCATCAGCGTATTGAAGTTTATATATACGGTTGTACAGTTTCCTCTCACCCTGATCTCTTCCTCTTCTTTCCTTCTCAATCTTCAAAGGCTTTCCTTGTTTTATTTTCGCTGTAGATGTTGAAGAGGATGTAGATGTTGTTGTTATCTCTAATAAGGTACATACTTAGAGTACTTTCTTTTCAAAACTGAAAACCTACCTTGAAGCTCGGTCTTCTTTTACTGCGTCCTTACTATTTGGTGCTCATTATATATTGGAGAAATTATTAATAAATTATTATTATTAACATTCCTCTAAGCACAGAGATGCCATTCGTGTATTATTTTTAGTCTTAATTTCTCAAAACTTGGTATAATATACGGAATAGTCAATATTGTAGAACCTTTTAATTTTTTCACCCGCATCTTTTCTGTTGATATGATTTGGTATTATCTCGAAGAAACACTTGTAAAATGTATAAATAAATATTAAAATTACAGTAACAATTTGAAATGCATTTATATGAACCAATGAATATATTGATATGAGTTACCCATTGTGTTACATAAACTTTTTCATTTTTATGTTATAGCATTATAATCTGTTTTTGAAAATATACTGGTTATTAGCAAAATAGCACGGTTGCATTCCAGATCACTGAGTACACCGCTAGTTTTGTGTATCAAATATTTGATCAGTATTATCGTTAAATGCATTCTTTTGAACAGGGTCTCGCAATTAAGACGCAAGTTCAGTCGTTGTTAAAAAATTACAATCACGTGTATTAAATTCACGTGTCTAATCATTATAGAATAATTTAATTATAAAAATATCTAGAGATATCTAGGTTAATGTCCTTTAACATAATCCTTATCTTACAAACACGAACGAGTTAATGATAGCGAATGTCTGATAGAATATATGTTACTGAAACAAGTGAATTAATAAGCATCACATTGGATGCGTCTGTGAGATAAAATAAATGATATTATATTTCACCTCTCTGCAAAAGCACCTATACGGTTCATTACAATATCAGGTGAAATAATAAACTGTATAGTAAATATGTTTTCATTAAGAGAATAATTTTTGATTTGGGCTTGGAATAAATTTTGAAAATTATTATTTTTTTATCCCATTTCGATTTTGAGGATTATTAAATTACTAATGTTATAATCGATTATCAGAATATCTTACCAATAAATCGTTCAAATATGGAATTTATTTATAATCGCCCACTGTTGTTGTAAATATTAAGGGTACATTATACTTTAGTTATATTATTTGCATATATCAATTTGATTTCTCGCTATGTAAATATACTATTTTTACAACTTTTACAGACATAAAAATATGGTGACTTCAAAATTATGAAACATGAACATAGTTTCCAATAAATTTTAGTAATACTGTATTTCCTATAATTTAAACTTAGCACTTTTGAGAAAAGAGAGGGCATTTTGGGTAAATTTTCAATAATATATCTAAAGCTATCTTAATAAATTTTTTTTTAAAAAACAATCCTGATTCACCGGAATGACAATTATTTGAGAAATTCAAATTTCTTTCAAAATTCAAATTCAGTTTTTCGAAAACAACATTTGGCTTTGTCATAGGAATATTTACGTTGATCACCATGTATAGTGAGTGTTGCTTTGTTCCTTTTTTGCCCTAAATAGAATTCATGAAGCAAGAGCCCTCTAACGTTTCTTCCAGAAAATTTTATATGTTGTCTGTTTTCTATTCTCCAAATTTCAATTTGCTATTTCAGATCACGCTAATTATGTACTTTTTAGAAATAGCTGGAAAAATGTGGTGGGTTTATTATTTGCCAACATCATATATTCATGTTACTTATAGTGTAGTCTGTTGGGTACGTAAGTTTAGAGGTAAACAGACAGTATAATTGATTCATTAATTCATGTAAGGTGACTCATGAACGACGTGCTCGAGGCACGCTCGTAATAGCCCATGCCATCAATATTAATCCACCGTAGCCTATTCATGCATATTGTGGGTGTCGTTTACAAATTAAATAGCGGTCTCCATTTAAAAGTGACTTTAAACCATTTTTTGACTTGAAACTGCTGTTACTCTTTGTTTTAAATGAATTAAGGAACATGGTCATAAGAAAATAAAAAAATAGATGCAGGTAGGGCACGCTTATGATTTTTTTTTATTTGTAAAAATAATTTTTTTTTCGTCAGAACCGGCAGTTATAAATATTTAGACATATTTGTTTATAAGTATTATATACTCATTGATTAATTGAATCAATTATAGTGCGCAATGTTTCTGTTAGAACAGTTAACTTGGACTTGTTCTGTTAGTTACTAGCAAAAATTTTTAACATTTAATTTGCCAAGAACCATTTCAATGATTTTTGTTCTAGGTCTTAAATATTCCACGAGTAGGAAAATACCTCTTGTGTAATGATGACGTACCATATCTATTTGGATTGTTAGGTTCATCAGTATTAAACAAACAAAAGGTATTATTAAGCTTAACAATTGCTCGTTTTATATACATGGTTACTAAAATATTTTTTGAAAAAAAGACAATCATTAGCACTTTGCAATATTTTTATTACCAAATCGCCAATATGAGGAAAGAATATCTTTCACAAGTTATACTTTGCAATGGGATCAACGGTAAGTCTTCATAAGGTGTAAACGTTGTTGATGTGTAATTGAAAAGTAGCAGAAACAATAGAAGACGAAAGTTAAAATAGTTCAGCAAAATTTCTCAATTTTTTAAAAATCTTCCCAATTAAATTTATTTGAAAAAAATTCCGCCTATTGAATTTTCTTCAGTTTCTTGTCTGTAACCATTTCATCTAAATAATTTTGCAATATATTTCTATACAAAATAAGAATTAAAATATAACAATAAAAATAATTGAAATACATATATTACTGTCAATAAATCACATATATTACTATAATTGAATTACAATATTAGATAGTTACACGTAAATATTAAATAGTTACTACTGTTACGTGAAAATCATGACGATGAAAAATCAAAACAAAATGATTCATCTCACACTCTACGCACGGCGGCTAATTGAGACCAAAAAAGTGATTTTGTCAAAGATAATTTCTAAGAAACTGTTTTTGCGGTTGTACGTTATACGCGCCAATAGTAATCAAATGGTAAATCAGAAAAGGTTTTATAATACCATCATGGACAACACGTATTTTCTCAGGTCTACTTCCCTGTTGAACGTCTTAAAATAAAAAATAAAGCTATTTTTATCCTACGAGCTCTCATGTATTTTTAAAATGCATTTTTGCTTAATACTTTGAACATTTGGCAGACACGTGTTGACGGTGACGGCAGATATGGATGTTTCTTAATAAACCAGCATTTTTTACGGTATTGTCTTTAAAAATGTTATATTATCTGTTCTTATGTGTATTTGCCACATATTCTATTTTATAGTAAAAGTACATCCTTTAAAAACCTAAAATGTCACCAACTAACAATATATTTTATATATAGATACATATATTTTTTTTATCTAACAAATGATTTGTAAAATATATATGTATATATATATATATATATATATATATATATAAACTTGGTTCACGCCTTCACTCCAAAATACTAATTTTATGAAACCCACTTATCTGATCTTATCTGATCAACAAACATTGGTTCATTTCGGAATGGCTGTTTTTTGACTATTATGATAAAGTTGCGATTACTATTATTTCAATATATCTGAACAGTTTAGTGCTGTCTTCTAGAATGCTATTAACATGGTAAAAATTTACAAATTTATATCATCACACTATTAGGTATCGCCTATAAATATTTAAAAGTTTTGGTGAAAGAGAACTGTACTGGCCGACTCCTTTTTATAACGTGAACTGAGATGTTTCCGTCAAGTTCTATAGCAATATACTCTCCATATATATTTTGCACCATTTTGCTGAGATTTATTGGAATTTACTTTTAGCATTCTTCTTGATTACTTTACACAAATGAGCTCGTTATACAGAATAAAGTATGGTTATACATACGTATAGTATTATAAACGTTTTAAAAATTGTCATAGCCATTAGAACTTCCCCATTTGTTTTCTGTACACTATTATGGGAAATAAAAATGACCTTTCGAACTTTAAAGGCTACCCACGGAAGTTATTTGTTAAATTTTGCACTTTGCTCTAGACTTTTTATATGACAACAAAACAATAGATTTAGCTTTATGATCAGATCATCATGTTTTTCTTTCTAGTTAACAATGAACTTCGCTTTCAGTTTATTTTCTTTTCATACCTTAGGACCTATTCGATTTCTTTGGTTGCTAATTAGGAATATATTATTTAACATCATTGATAAAATTTGTTTAAAAATTTGTAATATAGGTTTTCCTAAATGGACAAAAAGGAATTATGGTTAATTTCAAAAGTAATATATTATTTTTTAATATTTTGTTTTGAAAAGTTTAATAAAGAGAAAAATTTGCCATGATATATTTTGTATTAACATTTTCAGTTTAAGTAAAAAATTACTCGTCTAAATTAGTTGACATGGTTATGTGTCAACTAATTTAGACGAGTAATTTTTTAAATTCAACACTTTCACAATATAATAAACTACAAGTTTTGTCCTATTCACCAAAACACTTATCATCTGCCTTAGTCCTCACTACTAATAATTTTCAACATATTCACAGTTGTGGTCAATATAACTTTCATGAAAATAAATTCTTAACTTCGGACCGTAACAGTTTATTTTAGTGAAGGGCATTATTTGACTATTACGATGTTAAAACATATAAACTTAAGAAATATAGTACATTAACATAATAAATCGACGTTGATAATTTTATGGTTTACACTTTAAAAGAGACTATCTTTTCATTGTGATATTGTATCAAGATAAAAATATGTCAAAGAAAATAAATTTTCTTTTGTATCCCAAAAGTATGAAAGTTCTGTAATTTATAGTAGTAAATTAGAAATTCGTATAGAATGTGTAGAAGATATGTTGGAAGAAATTGTAAATATTAAAAAAAATTAAAAATAAAAGTTCCATAAAAAAGGTCATCAATCTGCACTAAATACGTACCTTTCGTAGAAAAGTTATCTATAAATATCATAAAAAGTACATGTTTTTAAATTCCCTCCAGGAAGTTCAAATCTTATTCAATTTAATATGAACAGTTAATTTGTTCAAAATATTTATCGTGTATTGATGCAAGATATAATATTAAAAAAATTACCACTAATATATATTCCCACTAGAAATCAAGTTGCTTTAATTAATTAAAATATCTTTAATTATATTCTGATATAATAATCAACATATATTGACAGTGGTGTTGGTAGCTATTGATGTATTTCAATAAGAATTTCAATTACAACCCGGTTGTTATTGATTGACATTAATCTCATTTTGTTGCGCTATGCCGCCTCCATTGTTTAGTTAAGGTACTTGGTATATATACACTGAGACAATTTTTTTCAGATATTCGTCTTATTTGTTTTTCAGTTACACTCGTATTGTTCAATTCAATGGTTATGACATATATATTATGAAATGGATAAATACACTCGTACTGTTCAATTTAAGGGCATTCGCCGTTTATAAATTTTGGTACTTTGTTTTATTTTCTTTAGTAACTATATGTATTGATATAATATGTACTAATAGTTAAAATATTATAATAATATTTGATAGTCGCTAAGTAAACGATTTTTGAACTTTAAAAGTATCAAACAAACACAAATATACTTGTAACACAATTTAAATTCAACATATTTGTTACATAACAGAATTTAACACTAGGTTCTTGAGCCAATAAATCTAAATGTGAAACTAAATTAAAAAACTAAATTTAAAAGTTTGTCCTCTTATAATATTTGCACTTTAGACATTATAAAAGTGATTAATTTATAATTAACTATATCCATATATCGGACGCTTAATTTTAATTAAACTGACTTAATTGAATATGTTATTTCGAGTTAATTAAAAATAATTTATTTTCGTTACTTTGAAAGAAAAATCAACCTAAAAATCATAATTAAGGATATACAAATAATGAGCCAGCTACACTGAAATTTCCAAATAGACTGTAAAATGATGTATTCCAAACTTAACATTTTTTTGTTTAAAATTGTTATTATAGTATCCCTGTACCTTCATACTTTTGCTATATTATCGGTTATTTGTTTATTGTCGTACATTTTTATTAGTGAGTTGGTAAATCAAAAATAAATAAAGTACCAGATATTTATAAAATAACCAATCATTCGTATAAACGGATTTATTTAGTTCTTACAGTCAAATAGATGTATAATAAAAAAACAGAGTATAAAACTGTATTGTAACTCTAATTATGTGTACACAAAATAGTTAGTCTTTATTTGATCAATATTAAAAATAGTATTAAATCAGAATTATATTATTTTCTATATATTGAACAAATTATTTGTTCTATCGTAGCGAGTTTTAATTTCTAAATAATACATTTTGTATTTTTGTTTAAATGTTGATTATTTTGATTAAAACTGTCCAAGAACGGATATTGAGAAACAATATCGATATGCAATTGACACATTCGAATTATGAGGTTGTAAAAAGAGGTAAGTGTTGTTTTAAACTTGTAGTACAAATAATCTCTGTAATTGTATATGGGATTTAAGTCGAGTTTTGAAGTTAAGTAGAGAGAGGAGATGGGGACAATTGACATGCGAATGTATGATTTTATGTAAACATAATAGATCAGCGCTGTTTCCTCTTGCAGCTAGACATGATAAAGCAAACCTTTGTAGTTGGATTCCATAGGATCTATACTTGACCAAGATGAAATCAGAATTAATTTGTATGGAAGAAAGTAATTCCTTTTTTTTTAATAATTTAAAAAAAAAAGGAATTACCAAAAATGTGTACTTTATGTGTAATTTACTAAAAATGTGTACTGTATTTGTTTCTTTAGGCAAAAGGAAATCAAAAGTGTTTTTAGAAACTTATTAATATAATAACGGGGTAACGAATTTTTTTTTTCATTTGAAGCGAATTTTATTCGAATTTATATTTGATATTGAAGTATTACAAACGAGAGTAGATTAAATTAGTAGAAAAAAGATGATTAAATTACAATCATCTTTTAAATTACAAATTGTAAAACTTATTTAGGAGATTTTCAAATGGACTTTATTTTATTTTCTTTCTAGTAATATACAAAAACGTGTTGAAATTTAAAATTCCTAAATTTGTGATATTCACGAATTGATATTGAATTAATAAAAGTCAGACATTGAATTAATAAAAACAACAATCGACGAGTAAAATGAAGTCTTCACTGAAGCCACAGAATCTTTGCCAACATCGTTCCAGACGACGGAAGACTTTCCTGCTGGTCAACCTAGGAGTGAGGTGCAGGAAATAGTGTTGGACACGAATGTACCAAAATGCAGGGGACTCCCAACTATCATTCGAATATCCGGCTCAATTTCAACCAATGTCAGTTGCTTTGGACGGAAGAATTAAAAAAAAATTGTATAAAGCATGACGGAGCAGAGACAAAGAAGAGAAACGAGCGCCATGAAATCTGCAATTTAAAAATTGAAAGTAAAAAGAAAGAAAGAAGTGAAATTTTATTTTATCAAGCTCGGGAAACATAGGTTTGTATTTAAGTTGCAGAGAGAGAATTGAAAACTAAACGAACTACATTTTTAGAATATTAGTTTTTCTACTTACATATTTTTACTAAATTTTTTGTTTTTAAATATTGTTTTATTCTTATTTAATTTTTTATATACCCTGTTTATATGTATTTTGTGCTATTTTTATTTTCATTACTTCTATTTTTATAATGTTTTCTGCTCATTTTGTGTTTTATTTTATTATTTCAATTTTTTAAATTTCAGAACAGACAGCTAAATTTTCAATAATAAAACATATAGTCATTATTTTCTTGTGTGTAGAAAGAGAGTGTAGCATGTTTTTTAAAACATTCAAAACCTAAAAAATGTTCATGTTTATATTTTGATCTTACAAAAAATAGTGGGAATTATTTACTATTTGTTAAAGTAGCATTTATGTTGTCAAGTTTTGTTAATAAGAGTCTATAAGTATACATTAAAATTTGGTAAGAGATTAGTAAAACAAATGTTCAACGAAATGGTGTATTAACCAATGAAACATGATTTTCCCATTGAAACCCTACGAAAGAACGGTTTGAATTATGTAGTACAAACTAATTTAATGCGTGTTTTTATTTTAGTTATTAGCAAATTGAACCATACATTGCATTTCCACAACATAATTGTTATTTCATTTTGCTTCTGTCATCATTTGTATTCGAATTCAATTTGTCAGAATGCAATATGTTTTTGCAAGTTTTTGTTAAATTACCAAATATGAAGAATAAATATGTATTGATAACTTTCTGAATTAAAGCGATCACTGGCTTATATCATCTAGTCCAAACTAAATGAATGCACATTTTAATATTCTGGCTAAGTGAACCATCCAGTGCAAGTTCATTTTAATGCACAATGTAATACTCTAGCTATAGGTAAAGGGAATCATGTCGCTAATTAGGTTGAAATTCAATGATAGAATTTTTTAATCCAATTTAGAATAATAAAAAATAATTTTTCAAAACACGTTACAAGTTTGTGTAAGGATTTATTAAATTAACAAATATGAAAAATTAATAAGTATAAATAACGTTCCAAATTAAAGCAGTGCTAAGGCGATTGATTCCTGATTTCTAATTGGTTTTACTTTCTTGTAAATATATATAATGATACAAGTTCTGTGGATACAATTATCTATACATTTTTGTAAAATGAATTGTATGTTTATTATTGTTAGAGGGATGAAATATTTACAAAAGAAAAATATCACAAATAACACAGTTTTGAAACCTTTTCAATACATATAAATATCAGTTATGGGTGATGTCATTTCAGTTAATATAGGATTAACACAAATCAAATAAATATGAATGAAATATATACATATGCTTTGACTATCATAAGAAATGCGTTTATTTATCTCCTATACCTACTTTATACATTCCAAGACGATCGTACTTAAGGAGTGAACTGCAGTGTCGTGTCGAAGTTGACACGCACATTTGTTTTTCTCTAAGAAAGGTTTTTAATTTACTAAATAAAAAATATGGGTTAAAAAATATTTTATCATAAAAGTTTATTCATTAAAAAAGTTAGCTAGAACAGTAAATAATTAAGCAAAGGTTAATGGTTAAGATATACGAAAAGAAAGGTTTTACTTCATCTTAAAAGAAAGTACGAGATGCTTTGCCATAAAAGTATATTTATAAAAACATATTGGTGGAATAGAATGTAACTAAACAAATGATCGTCTTTAAAGATATGCAAAAAATAGGGTATTTATGCAAAATTTCAGTGTATTTATACAAAAGGATTGATCGAATATTTTGTAATTATAGGAATTTGAACAGTGCTTTTTACTTAACTTTAAATATATGCATCGGTTTAAAATAAAAGTAAAGAACATTAGGTAATTTGGCAAAAGTCTGTAGTTAAGAATGATAGCAGTGTTTTTATACAAAAGGATGAATAGAATATCATGTAATTAAAGAAATATTATTGTGCTTTTCACTTCATTTTAAAAACAGGTGTGTATTAAAAGTGAACAAATATTCATAGTTAAGCTACATACAAAAATGCCGCCTATTTAGAAAAAAATATGTGATTTTTATTATGAAAATATGTTTATAAAGAATATTATGCAACTTGACAGAAGACTGTACTTAAAAATGATAGTAGTATATTCACACAAAATTGGTTAGAATATTATGGTTAGAATATTACGTAATTAAAGAAATGTTATACTGCTTTATATTTAATTTTAAACACAAGTACGAGTTTATATTAAACTGAAAAAAATATTCATAGTGAAGCTATATGAAAAAATGCCCTTTATTTGGCAATGTATTTGTGTTTGGTTATGGTAATGTTTCTATGAATAATATGTCCTTTGACCAAAGTCTGTAATTAAAAGTGATAGCAGTGTATTTATACAAAAGGCATTGAAATAATATAAATTTAAAGAAATGTTATAGCGCTTTTTACTTAATTTAAATTACAAGTATGAGTCTTAAAAATTAACTAATATTCGTCGATAAGATATATGCATAAATGCTCTTTATTCGGAAAAAAGTTAGTGTTCTTTTTATAGAAGTGTGTTTATAAAAATATTCTGTAGTTAAAATAAAAATAATAGGATGTTCCTAAATATCAGAAAACAATGTGAAATATAGCGTATACACAATCAAGTTAAGAACTATTACAATGATTATTTTATATATATTTTATTAAAATTATTTTTAAAATTATTTAATAAGGAGATACAAGGAATTAAATAATTTAATTTATTTTATTCAAAATGTCAGACAGCAAATGCATTCCGAAATAATAATCCAGTTCTCTGGTCATCGCCTGTCTAGAAATATTTAAGATGACCGTTATTTATTTCATCTGCAAGATTTATTTATTGTCTTAGTCGATATATATGACATTAAATTGATGTCGCTGCAATAATATGACTTGCTGTAATTATATGTGTTCAACTGCAAGATTTTAAACATGAAAACATACGTTTCCTAACATCAATTGTTCTCTAAATTGTATTTCTTGTTGTTATGTGCCCAAAATTATACCTGTACTGGCAGGTAGTTGCGGACTTATGTTGGGAGTTAATAAATAGTGAGAATTTGGATGTGCAAAATCATTTAGTAAAAGTCCACTTAAATCCTCAGATTCTTATCTTTTTTTTAACATACTGCAACCAAACAATCTACTGTTATGGTAAGAACATGGCTTATCTGCACCTATATCTTTTATTACTAATGAAGGCTCGCAAACAATTTGAATATTTAATAAAAACTATGTTTTCCTGTTTTTAAAACTTCTGCAAATTGCCTTCCTGGTTTTCAAATATTTACGTGTGTGTCATAAATATAACCAATAATTCTATGAAAATTTTCATTGTCCTAAATAATTATATATTTTGATATATATTGTGAGGAAATCGCGTATGAGTTGGAAATTTTGTACAAATTGGCTTCGATATTCTTTGTGTTATCCTGATAACTGATGACTCACTTCAATTATATCGAGTAATAAAATTTGAAGGTAAACATTAAATTTATCTTAATAAAAGGAAATAAAAAGTGTATATAATTTTAAAATAGAGTAGATGTAAATTATCTTTCATATTTAACTGAACACTTCCAGTGGCGGATATTTCGGAACTATTAATAATTTAATTGATCCATAGGTTTTATTGATTGGCCACGTGAATCCTTTTTATTCAACTGTGATTCTACAATGGGCAGTAACTCTTTTATAATTGTAACGCATTTTAAATTCAAAATCATGGTATTTTTTGAATGGGTTAAAAAGGTTTTATATGGTTAATAATACAAATTCAGTGATATCCGAATAATACATGTGCTGTGTAGGATGATATACAAGAAATATCTCAACTCGAATTCTCTATAAATAGACTGAAAATCAAAGTCGTTGAAACAATCGTTCAATCGGACTATCCGTAAAAAGATGGAAAGGTGTCGGAAAAAGCATGATACCCAACAGCATTCAATATGGGTAGATAGAAATACTTCAATGAAAACGAAGCGCAAGCTAATGAGTCTTTTGTTTCTCCATCACATATATGGCTCTAAAATTAAGATTATGGGGAGTGTATACGGCTCACGTACTTACGTCATTTAAATGCCAGTGAAGAAACTTGGAATTTCAAGATCAACAAATCCGACGGGCTTTCATAAATTTGTCTCTTTACAATGTGTTTCAATGGATCTTGGAATATTTCAGTGATATTGATGGAAGTGACAACCTTAAAAACTACTCGTAACAAGTAAAGCATACGCAGTTCCATGCTTTGATCTTACCATATTTCCTCGATATTTAAGATATTTTAGGTGTTTTTGATACTGTTGATAATAATTACTAAAAAATTGGTAAAGATAAGTGAGAAAATAATAATAATATATTAGGATATACACTAAAGTTTTTATCGCAACTAATATGTAAAAGTTTTACGCCATATGTATACGGAATTTGCCATAGAATCATAGTAGCAATTGCTAATGGTTTTCAACGTATTTTAAAAGAATGAACGTTACCACTTGTTTGATGAACTTTTATTACTATTTCAGGACGACTGATCATTTTCCTAAAAAAGAGCGTAGTATTGCGTTATTAAGACACTTATAAATATTTCAACTTTCTATTTTTTTTCTTTTTATGTTAGACCGCTACTACCAAAATAAGTCACTACTGGCATAAAGGTATAACCTACCTAAAAATTTAGAAACCAAACATTAAATACCATTTTAAAAATTTGAATTTCTTAACAAATATAACAAAATTTTGTCATTTTGTATTGATCTACCGAATAATCGTAACAGCATATGTTACGATTATTCTGCATATCCACACCTCCAGAGAACCTACCGCAAATGTTTGTTTCACAAGCACGTCTGATTTTTACCTAATCATCCATACAAAATATTACAAAGCTCTAATACAGCTAAAACAAAATTTAGGCTAAACACTTATTGCCAATATTTGCAAACATATTTAGTTATAAAACATACCAAAATACTCTTAGGAAAAACTTGAAAAAAATGCTCTAAAAACAGCATTCATTTTCTTTTGAAATCTGTAAAAAATAGTAGTATATTGGTTATTTGCTAAACAAATATCAAAGGAATTAAAATCAGGTTTATACACAAATAATATATTTGCTTTTTTGTTTACTCTGTTCTACCAGCCCAGGATTTAAGTCATATGGATACGAATTACGAAAAAATCATGTGAAATTAAATAACATGTATTGCATCAAAATTAGTAAAATAAATTTCACAGTAATTTTGATGAAAATCCAGATTTATTTAAACGACTAGATATTTTAGTGAGACAAGCTGGAAGGCTGTGACCTCTTTTCGAGATATCTACAGTAATGTGCGGTAGAGTATTACGCTCTAAAACTAATAGATTTTGCTCTATTAACAGCTTGTTAGAGTGTCGTCCTCGATACGATTGATATGTTTTTATTTGAAATAGGTTTGTGTGTGTGAATGTACAATCAAATTACTTTCTGTATATATATGTACAGTTAGGCATTTACTATGGCAAAGTGGTTTATTACTGAAATATATTGTTTGTTTGGCAATAGGGATCAGAAAACGGTATAGAAAATATAATAACCAAAATATAAACAAAATTAAATATTCAACTGCTATTTACAATTAGAAATGTCTAATATTAGGATCAAAAAAAATTTCCGATAGTAACAATGCTTTTAGCCAATAGAAAATGAAGGCTGATTGTTATTAGGTTATGATTATAATAAATAAATAAAAATCGGATTTGTGCTAATATACATCTTTTTTCAAAACCCTATTTGCTTGGCAATAGGAACCAGTAACTTGGAGTTTAAATATATTTTTCCCAAGAGCAAGTGCATACCATGAATAAAAAGCACTCGATTCGCAAGATTTTATTAAATATAGCCAATATTTTCGTTGTATTTTAATAAAGATTTCACTGATTTTGGAAATGAAGCAATGAGTTGATTGAAAAAAAAATGGTTAAATATAGATTACATTCGTTCGTTAAATGTTCGTTACTTTTATTTAAACATATGAGCTAAATGTGTTTCTGATAATATTTGTTCAAACGTTCCTGTATATAGTTCTCTGTTTTCTTTTAATATTTTCGCTTCAAGATATAGAGGGATGAGACTATGTTTTTTACATTTTTTTTTAAAAATGCTCTCTAAGGGCGCTTTCATTTCTATGTAAATAAATATTGCATATTTCGATTTTAATTTTACTAGTATCCTTGACTTTACTCTACCAAAAAGGAAATTAAGAAAAATATTGCAGTTATTCAGCCCTCCGATAATTATCTCTATAATTGCGAATTACCTTTAAAATTGTTGGTCTACATTAAAAGTATTATTGAGTATAACGGTGCTTTCTATATTGCGTAACTTCCAAATGATGTTGCTGCTGACCACCGGATGGACGTTGTAGAAAAATATCGAGTTGATACTTTTAATGTACGATTTTTATAACTTGGGTACGAATGTTTGTGGTTGTACACAACCACTGACAGAAAAATACTAAATATAAATCAGTTACTTTTGTCTTTACATCATGTAATTAAGTTTAATTATGACGCTGATATGTTTGAAGTACATTCACGTAGATATTATGGCTTGAAGTAATGATTACCTTTCATGGTTTTATTAACGGCTTACTCGTAATCAAAGTAATAGAGTCAGAGCCGCGTGTTTGAAATGTTTTCATTTTCTAAATAAAAGCTGAACATCTTACAAAAAATAACATTAAAATTAACGAGAGACATTTGTTTAGAGCGTTCATTTTAAATTTCAAACCACGTTAGATTTTAAGGTTAACTTTTATATCCGTTTAGTAGCCAGCAAACATGTTTATTTTTGGCAGATGACAGTTTTCGCACAAAATATAGTAAGTTTGATGTTACAATATAATTAAACATTAATTAGGACGTCAACCCCTATTATTATTTTATTAATTTGATATGTACGCAATTTTAAATTATATTATATGTAAGTCGAAGATTTGTCGGGTTAAATACTTAACTATAACAAATAAATAATTACGTCAGTGTCAGTAATTTAATCAGTGTCCTAATAGTCAGATTAAAAATAATAATAATTGGTGTTTATTATTAAATGCAAATTTCTGTATAATAATAAAATTTCTGCAGTTTTCTTTTTATTACTTTTGATTATTTACGACATAAGATCTATAAAAGATAATTCAGATAATATTCAAGATCGAGTAACACAACTGACTCTACACGAAATTATGTAAAGCTTGTATGATCAGTTTATGCTTATGTCATAGGCTTAAAAAAATTAAATTTTCTTTTTCCAACATGGTTCTGCATTTCGATCTTTAGTGTGCATAAATTAGAATCTGATTTAGTTTAACACACTGTGCAATATTTTTGCTAGTACATGTGTATCATTTGTGCTAATATTATGAATATAAATATTTGACCATGGACATCGCGTTGAAAATTGAGAAAAGCAAACCGATTAAAATAAGTAACTAAAGCTAAAAATGTATTTTTTAGGACATTTAAAAAAACTGGGGTTTTTTTTAATATTAAACTAAAGAAAAATACTTATTACCTACGGTTATTTTTGAAATAATGATATAAGCATGACGCTATAACGCTGCAACTTATAACATAACGTCTAAATTGATACTAAAAATAAACTCACATTGGAAGTAAACTATTAACATCTTCTATTAGCCTTTATATTGTTATTAGTCTATAAACCGCTTGGGTTATATTAATAAAATAATGACACATTTTGAACATGCGGTCTCAATTCGGCGGAAATATTTACGAAATGAGCTGTTAGCATAATCATGAAAAGCCACGATTATTACACCTCGTTGTCAAATAAATGACCGACAAACGATTATCATTACGGTTTTTGTCAAAAATTAAATGCAGAATGGCTGTAATGTTAATTTGATTTATTTTACGTACAATCGGTTAAAAAAAAAGAAATCAGGCGAATGGCCGGGAATAACCCTTAAAATGTAATAGTTATCTCAAAGTAACAATGATATTTCCTTTTCATCTCCTTTTTCATTCGTTGATGTCTTTCGTATTAGAAGGACGATTATGGACACTTTCATTGAAGTAAGATATACATCGAAATGAGGCCAAAAATAACGTTACCAATCTTTATTCCATTGTCATTTGGTTCTGTAGGATCTACTAGGATAGTGTTAAAAGGATTATATTATTTTGATGACATTTTACATCATAAAGAAATAGACTGATTTTAGAATAATCCCGTATTTAAGAGAAATATTTTTTTGCTATATTTTATTGTTAAGGTAGAGCAAAGATAAATTTATAAAAAATAAACCAACTAAATTAAAAAAATACATATGTCGTCCTATTAGTTCTTATGCTGGCTTCTTGCTCTTCTTTAAAAACCCAACAAATCTTTGGTTTCGAATCCAGGATATTATGAATTACAATGATAAAATTATGACTATCAATATTGGCATAATGGTTTAGAAAAAAATAATCCGAAAAAAAAATATTTTTCGTAAAAACTGTGAATGTCTGAAACTTCTTCATTTTTTCTCTAAAATATGTGAGACTTTCTGTCAGTTTGAATTAATTCAGCTTTTTAAGCTTGCAAACATTGGCCATAAGGGGGTGGGGAAATTTTTTATTCATATTTTTTATACGTGAAGAAATATATGGCTTGACAATGAAACAAAATTTTCTTGGAATTAGTAATTAAAGCGTTATTATGATATCCTATTTATTTTTATTGCTTCGCTTTTAAATCCCAACCCTCTATTTTGCACCTAATTCTAAATAAAATAAACACATTTCCAAATTCTTCCTGTAATCGATGTGTACAAGTTAGTTTTACAACAGTGCCTACAGTTTGAAGTCGATGGCAACAACATTGGTTGCAAAAAGCAGCCGTCACGACTAACAAGTCTCACGGCTTTTTTTCAGCAGACGTGGGCAACAGTTAGCTGACAAATAGACAGAAACCGATGTCTTATAAACGACAAAGTAACGACAAAATTAAAACTACTAAACCCGTTTTATATCGGTTAATAGGATACGCCATCAAAAAAAAATCGTGTCTTAAATTTCTGTATATAAGCGACAAAATGTTCTTCAGAAATAAATCATTGCATCGCGATTTCCTGTAAAATCCAATAGATTCCACACGCTCTTTTTAAATGTCTTCAATTCACTTCAAATCGCACGAGAATCTGATTATGGGTAACAGCTGGTAATAGCTCTATGGATAAACAATACACATACGTGTGCTTTGTATCAACATTTTATATTCTTAACCTCTGTTACCTTTTTTCATTTCGATAATGTATTTTACCCTCAACACGCTGCGTCATGTTGAATACAGGATTTTCCCGTACATATTCTTGTGCCATAGGCATAACGCTGAACGATTTTACCCACGAAGACACATTGGCAGACCTAAATCCGCAAGAAATAGATTTTTTCATTTATACATTTCATTTGAACACGAATGAGTACAATTCCACCGCTCGCGGACTGAACGGCATAATACAGGACATGAAAAAAATTGGAATAGGAAAAAGTTGAATTTTACCTTTAATACATCAAATATAATAACAAATATTCTTGTTTTATTACAACAAGCACAATAAATCTTTTTTTTTATCGTAACTATATTTAATAGACTCTCATATCGGTTAGGATTTTAATTTGTTTGTTATTTACGGGCATAGTTTTTAACTACCTACTTCTTTCATTTAATATTGTACATGATATTTTCTAGTCGTACCAACCATTAAACTTTTTTGAAGTTGATTACTTGAATGATTGCTATTTTTGCTCAGCATCTCCCAAGTTGAGTCATCAAATTTTAAAAATTCATTCATTTCAGATATATAAATGTTAGCTTTTAAATAATCTTATTTCTACAAGCAAATATCATTGCATTAGTTTACAACTAGATACTTTTGTTTTCCGATACTATCTGATTGTTTAATCTTCACAGGTGTTTAATCTTGAGTGTTGATTATTTCTTAGGGTTTTTATTTTTTTGAAAAACATGATGCCCTTTTGCACGTATTTAAAAAAACTATGATATACTGAATGAGGTTACTGACTTCAAAATATTTTCTTTTATTTTCTTTTCATTGCGTATATTTTTGAATATTCAAAGATAATTGCTTTACCCGTCGAGCAAAAACTAATTTGTCGTATAGGATGAAATTATGAAAGAACAGTAGTTCTTACAAAGTAAGGGAGAAGGAAAATTGAATAAACGTAAAATATTTGACTAAGTAACAGTGGTGCAGACATTCTTGTGCATAGATAAACTTGATTACAATTTTCTAATCAGTGGATGCGTCACGTAATCGATCAGTAAATTTTATGTTTTGAAAATTGATTCCTTTTTAAAATGTAATAAAATGAATTCATAAATTTTACAAGTAATATAATATTTTATCATCCCGGGTTTCATATAATTATAATAACACTCCACACTTTAGTGCAACATATCATCTGTGATTTAGTTCGTTATTAAATATATTTAACAGGTTTCTTGATAATAACTTCTATGATAATAAATTCGCTCTGTGCTGATATTTTGTTTCGCCTTAGTGATCATCAATATCCTTGTCTCTCATCAGGAATGCGGAACAAGTGTGTAAATAAAATTATTTAAAAAAATTATAGTGGAAATTTTTCTTCTTTCACCATTTCGTAAGCCTTCTTTGAATCCGCAAATCACCTTAAATTGCTACGTCTTTCTTAAAATCTTGCTTAAATTCTAACCCACACCATCTTTTATTTACCTTAGTCATACTTTTGTATCCTATAATGTCTAATTTGTCTTGCTTTTTCTTACACTGCGTTAATTTACTAACGTACTTCTCATCAGTGTTCCAAAGTTGGCAACCGAATTACTTTCAAAGAATTACTCTCATCGCTCCCAAACAATTTGCATAAAGATACTTTGCGGCAAAGAAATCTATTTTCCTTTTATACGAAACACATAATAAATCCAACAAGTAAAGCCATTCGTCTCTACACTACAAGAACGCCGAATAAATCTACCAAGTTAGCTTGATTATGCCATTTCATGTCTTTAGATTTTCCTTACAACTGTCGCTTTGGGACCAATTTTCTTACAATGTATTATAAAAGGAAAGATCATAAAATTAATACAATGAGAAGTTAATTTATAATATTTACCAATTTTAGGATAATTCTATTTAAATATTTATTATTTTAATGATGCAGGAATGTAACTTCATTATTTAAATTAAATTGAACCATGAAATAAAGTTTTCGTATTTCACCGTTTACGGGCGTTTATAGTTTTTAATCGCGTCTTCCTAATACTTCGTGTTTAGGTTACCTTTGTTACGTGTATTGTGTCACTGCTTAGAGTAACACACATTGCAAATAAACACTCGTTACTAATACATTAATTATGTTCATCGGTCCATCGATCTGTCCGTTCGCCTTAATGTTTGCACAGTTATAGACGCAAATATTTTACATGTATGCATTTCATTTGGACGTCTATATCTCATCTCAGAGTGGGAATAAGACAATTTTTGACAATAATTTTACCGAGTGTGGTTTTATTGAACATTTGTTTTAAAATTAGATTGAGATTTCACTTACAACTTTTAGTTTTATGATCTATCTTTTATGTTTCATATTTCCTTGCTCCACTACTTTCAATAACATGGAGTCGAAAAATTTGAAAAAAATTTAGGTGTCAGCTTCGATTATTGTTTTCGCAAAAATTATCATGGTTGTGTCTACAATTTTTACTTTGTGTATGGATTAAAATGCCACTGGTTAATAATTAGCTTTAAATTACAATTTTATACGAATTAGCCTATTCATGTGTAGGTATATAATTAAAGTTAATTGAAACAATGATGTTAAAAATTAAAGAAAAGGCAAATTCTAATCATGATAACTCAATTTGTTATAATTTATGCTAAAATTGTCTTTTTGAAATGTTTTGACACTGAATAGTTTTTTAACGTATATAATATTTAATATTTCTGCTTTGAAGTAACCTTGAGCTAAATACGTGGAATTCGTATTTAATATTCATATCGGTCGAGTCACATATTTGAAGTTTAATTTGCTTCCTTTAATTCATCTCAATTAACCTGTTGAAATCTGTTACATCTTCTTCAATTTTTGTGTAGACAAATAGTGGCAAATTTAGAAATGTCTAATTGCTTTCTTATTATCTGAAACGAATTTGTACTTGACTACTTTAACGGAGTTACCACATTCGCAAGTTAAATCATTGCTGAGCATTAATTTGAATTATAAGATATAGTCAACTATATGTAATTATTTATTTTCCACATATATATTCTTCAGTGATAATTTTAAAACTTTATAGTTAAGGGTAATTTTTTTGATATCTGTCTGCCGTTCCAAGTTCTTTTATATCTACGTACGTTCGTTAATTTACCTATTCGCAGATTTTCAATTATGAAATGCATTTTATTAAAGGTATTTTTTTTATTCATTTCAAAGTGGCTAATTGCAACGTGGTAACGAAATGTGCAACGCGATTGTATTAAGTCGCATTGAAATAGAGCAAACATAGTTTTATTTGGTTCGGATTTTCGAGAACTGCGTACTCTGGATTAGATTATCACTTGATTTTTCTTATTTTTGCGAACTGTTCCGTTAAACCTGGTGACATCAGTTTTGTGATTTAAGAAGACCATAACTTTATTATATTCAGTTTAAAATTAATAAAGAAACCCTTGTAATATATTACTCTAACTTCAATGAATTAACGACCTGTAAATTTAAGTATGAGCTTTTATTATACATAAAGTTATAGTGTAATTTTCTTTGGTTTTTGAGTTAATTTTATATACCGTACCTCAAAAAGCAAAAGTTCCATCCTTAAAAGATTACTCACGTATCTATTCGTCGATTTATCACAGCCGTTTCTCTCAGAAACTTCAGAACAGAAAGACTTTGGAAATTTCAGTTTGGCGCAGTAATTTAAAATATTATCTCGCACATATCGCATAATTAATTAATAGATAAAATTAAAAAAGTAGTTTGAAAATTTTGGGAGGTCAAATTAAATGCTCAAATAGTTTTTTAATTCCGTATATAATAGAGCCTGTTGTTTGATGGAACAAGTTATAATGGTTTAGAAATTATTTTTTCTGTAATTTTACGTATTATATCTTCAGACATTTACTGAAAAAGGTAAGAAATAACCACCCCTCTCCCATTTCCTAATTTATTATAAATTATAAACAATGTGTCTTTAGAAGCCCTCGCAAAGGTTGTGGGAAAACTGTGGGGACGATTCTAAATGTCGTAATTTTTAAAATATTCCCCATATTTTTATGCATGTGAAATATTTAGTTGTCAACATATTGACATTTTTCCATGTTCAAAGCAGATATTCTCTGAAACCGTGTTTTTAATAATCTTAAAAGTAGGCACAGTGATGCATGTTATTTATGCACATATTTTGCATATATTTTATATTACCAATTTTTTTTAAATATTGAAAAAACTGGTCGTATAAAAAAATAATAAAAAATAAAGAGAAGGTAAATCAAAATATTGAAAACATATTTTCTCTCCTTTTTATGTACCATGTGGCTTATTATTTGAAGAGTCTTGTTATGAGGAAAGCACAAATATTGTCAAATAATTTTCAAACTTTTAAATCGTATATTTAAAAATATTTTCTAAAAAATATAGCATTCCGTCTCATATTTCCGAAACTACTGAGCCAAAAATCAGAAAAAACAGATTGTCGATGAAATCTTACCAGAAGATCACAGGTAAGCTCTAACGGTTATTCTCAATTTCATAAATTTTTAAAGATGCGCCATGTTTTTAAATCTGTGACAAATAGAATTGTTACTATATATTCACGTTGGGAAAAATATTGTTATTCCTAAATAGTTTATTAGAAATACTGTGTACGCTTAAATATTTATAACTGCCATACGTGTACAGAATCCTCGTAGTACGAGTTCTACTCATGTTTTTTAGGTTTTTTTTCATATACATACTTATGTGTAAGAGTAGATGTTAAACTTAATATAACATTTATAATGTGTAATGTTTAAATGTTATCGATATATAATGAAAGTGGATGCGGGTAATTAAAAATTCATTCCTTTTTTAATATGTAATGTAAATTACGTGTCAAAAAACAAATGGATTTCAGTCCCTTTATTACTTAAAACGTTGAAATGTGAATAATATAGAAAAGGTAAAAAATAAACTAAATATAAAAATTAACTTTAATACAAAAAGTTCATTTTGTGAGGATTTCTCATTAATTAAAATAAGAAGAAAAGTAAAATTTTTCATTTCCGCCTGAACTCAAAGTCCTAAAATAAATAATCCCAAAAATAATGTTTAAATTTTAGGGAAAGGCTTTGAACAAATAAATGAAATAATTGGAAGTATTAAAATAGTAATAAAATAATAATGAAGATAGTCATTTTCTATATATTCACGAAACGAATGCAAGTATAATTAGCTCGTGATATTATAAACAATTGCTTAACAAGGTGCGTACATTGCCAAGTTAATAATCGCCCATTATTATTAGGGTAATATTACTTATATGATTTTTTTTAATTTTCCTTTTCAGGTTACAAAAACAAACACATATTTTTAAATACAACGTTTTAATTTAGATATTACATTTAAACAAGAAAACATAACGTTTTACTTTCAGTGACAGTATAGTTTGAAAAAAGAATCGTAGTTACTTCATGTTTATTAATACATGTAATATTTTATACATAATATATTTAAGTAACAAAGGTGAAAATAAATATTGAAAGGTACATTTCAAAACCTAATGATATAGTGTAAAGGTATACAAAACGTGTGGTAAGTACCGTACATATACACCAAGCTCGTTTGACCACTCGACCAAAACGCTTCATTGACCCGTTAAATCTACTCTTTTTTCCAATATTCATTCAAATATTTCCATGTACAGACCATGCGTCGATTAGCGTATCCTTTGCATTTTATGGCCGAGTATTTATGATAGGGTGCTTTAATACGTGTTTATAGACAAAATAGCGTGAGTATTATCACAAAGATAAATAAAATTATTTCATTGAATAAAAATTAAACACGGTATATGAATGTTATCAACAATTGATCGACGCAAAATAAATGTAAAATTTTATGGTGTAAATATACTTTTTATGATTCTATTTCCTATTGTGAGTATATTAGAGGTTAACGTTTTAAATTTATATTTTAGTTAAATTATAAATTTGTTTAAGTTGGTCTACAGTGCTGGCACCGACTTCAAAAATAAGTAACTTAATTATTTATGGCAAATAAGTAGGTGTCTATTTCGAGTTAATTAGTGTTTAATTTTTAGTACCTAATTTTATTGAAGTCGGTTTTTAGAAGATATTTTAATCTTAAATTTTTATTGATCAATAATATGAATCATCACGCTATAACTAAGTTTCAATTATTATCTCTCTCGGAATATTTTATAATTATTTAAAGTCACGGGAAAAATCTAGTATGTAGATAATTTCCTCCTTGTCTAAAGTTGGTTCCCAACAACATATAGAAACGAAGCGACAGTAGTCGCTGCCAGTGATTAGCTATTAGCCGTTGAAAAGTTCCGTTCTCCACATTCGTAGTCCAGTATTCGATTTTATATAATATCATATCTGGAAAGTAAGAAATAAAGTAGCAACTATCCAATAATAGTTCCATTATTCATTTCCATTATTCATCTTCCATTACTATCCCATAATAGTTCCATTATTCATATCCACTACGCGTCTTCAGACTCTTACACGGTCGATGGTATACTAATGTTTTATACTAGCAACTGCCAGTAGCAAAACCTTTAATCACGTTTAATTTAATACCATCCGTTAAGGAGTTCCATTAATCATCTCCACAACGCATTATTAGACCCTGACCTGGTCGACGGTGTAGTTATTTTACAAAGTAACACCTCTTATTAATATCTTTAATCACGGTTGATTTACTAACATCCGTTAAGTAGTTTCATTGTTAATCTCCAGAACTTATCATCAGACCCTAACCTACTAACTAACCTACTCGTAGTAAGTATTTCTATGCTGCTATTCTAACTTATACAGTTCTATGATTCAAGATAAGAGGAGTGCCTTCTTTCATTTCTGAACCTCATTATGATATTTATATGGGCCATCCCTAAATTATCCTATTTGAAATAAAAAAAATCATGGAAGTCGGTCCACTCGGTAAAGAATTATCGTTGAACACACATTAAAAAAAGATTCCGACGAATTGAAAACCTCCTCCTTTTTTGAAGTCGGTAAAAACGTACTCTTACATAAAAGGTAAAATGAGGGCACATAAATGATTTATTTAGGTAAATATTTTATGATAATATTGATGAAGTGTACCACAAGTATTAAAAAACCATACATTTAACGAATAGGATATCAGAAAAAAAAAAGACAACAGAATATGATTTAGATTACATAAAAATAAACCGTAAGAGAAATATAGGTTTTAGAGAATTTATTATTTAAAATATATATTACTTTGCTATATATAAGTATTTCTTGTAAATGATGATAAAAAATTGACACTTTGTTGTTAACTTTGATTTTAGTGTCGCGGAAAGTAACGTAAAATTAAGTTACCAAACTCTTTCAGGGTTTAGTTAGCATCTGATGTCAAGATAGAAAAAAATTGTTTTTAATTTTTGATTATTTTGGTTTTCAAGTTATAACCAAAAATTAGTGGCCATTGATTTTGAACCTCTATAAAACATTACTTTAAAAAAATTACCAATTTCTAGTTTGGTCTTCCATAAAAACACCTAAAACAAACACACATAATATTCTATTCCAATTCCGAAGTTGAAGGTGTCATTCAAAACTTAGGCTGTACAATAAACTCAGGTTTTAATTTTCAAAATTTTACAATATCTGAATACACCAATTTTACGCTGGAAAATTTAAACTTGAATTTCGTTTTAAGTATATCAAAATTTGGATTTTACTAACATGCGCCATTTTAATAATACTGGCTAATAAAGGCAGCATTTATGGAATGTAAAAATAAATCTCAAATTTTTACCTTCAAATGACGTCTTTTTTATTCCAAAACTAATTTTAACATAATATTCGTATCAAAAAAGCAATGCTTATAAAAATTATCATTTGGCTTAACTAACTAAATACCAAATTAAATAGAGTACGAGCTTTTACTTGCTGCTCACTCGGTCATAAAAGTCACAAAAAATTTAAAAATCAATTTTGTATCTCAACGACACCCACATGAAATTTAAGCGCATATTTTATTGAAAATTCATAATTTAATAATAATACAATAAAATGAACTCGAAAGTTTGGATGAAGAAAGACGGAGGAATTCACTGTCGCATATATATGACATTTAAAATATATTTTCTCCAAAAACACACACTCTACTCTGTTACAGATTTTAATTTACAAAAGGTAATTATGAAATTAAGCCACTTCAGGCATAAATAAATTTATTTTCAATTATGTATCCGAAACAAAACGCATTTGAGGAAAAACTAAAGTAATTCTGTATTAAAAAAAACTTTTACAGATTAATTATATTTTGATGGAACGTACTCAAGGTTCTCAGTGAGAAAACTGATTTTTAGGGAACATTTCATAATATGTCTGTAGTACGCGTCATGAAATATGTACGTTGTCTAGTGCTTTAAGCGTGGCTGCAATAAAAGCAAGTAGTAGCACGATAACGTGGACGACGGTTTGTTTAGAAAGGTAAAGAAACTAATTTATCTCGTAAGTTCCTAATTAGGGTGCGGCTACTTGCGACACTGTCGTCAGTACTTTCAAGTTATGAAGATAATTTGTTTTGGACGTACATCGCTAGAGTTGATATTAAGGTTTTATTTTTTTTTTAATTTAGCTTGACTTCTTTCTAGATTTTTGCCCTTAAATTTTTTTCACATATTACGAACTTTTTCTTCTTTTAAGATCTTGGATGCCTTTGAAACTGACTATCCTTGGGTGTCCTATTTAAATAAATTGGTTTTTTTTATATGAAGTTCATTTATTTTCATTAATTTTTTTTTATTATTTATTTCTATTTTAGGATTCTTAACTTTTAATTTTTTATCTTTTTGTGTTCCCTTTAATATTAAAATTTAGAATTTATTTTTCTTATTTTAATTAAATGTAAAAATATCAGCTAAACTATAAAAATATCGGTGAAACTACACAGGAGTTCCAGATTTGCTGTTAAACGTTGGAGATATAAGAAAACATTGACTAAAAATACAGTCCAATTGAAAACCTTTTCCTCTTTTGTAGTCGGATAATAAGAAATAATTTTGAACCAAGCGATATTTTCTTAAATATAAAATTATCAATCATGATAATGTAGCTAAGACATATTTTCCATTTCAGTTATTAAGTGAACGTGTTATAATCTCCTATATTAACGTTGAAGTAATTTTCTTGCTCGTTTAAAAACATATTTTCTGTTAAGAAAATACGTAAGTAGTCATCGTAATAAAATCGTCATCTTAAAAAAATACGTAATTCATTTTACGTAAATAATATGTAAAAGGCGATCCCCCTTTTACGTTTATTGACGTAAAATGATTTAGGAAAACAGTTTTTTCCCCGTTAGGAATGTAGGCTATGTATGTCGGCTTGTATATATAAATAAGTTATATTGCATAACGTGTTTTTTAACTTACTAGCGACAACAAATTCCAACAGAGAAAATTTGTCTGACAACGAAACCATAAGTTTACTGAGTGATATTCACACTTGTATCATATAAACATGCAATTTCCCAAATGCATAAAACTTCGTTCGTCATGAAAGCGTGCAGCAGCAGCCAGTAGTACATCAAGACAGACAGAAACATACAAGATACCCAAGTATAAACTTTTTTAATTAACGTTCATTGCGACAATCAAAATAAACGTATTTTCTAACTAACAAATTAGCTTGGAACGTTACAGATAAAGAAAATATTTAAATATAAAGTTAAATTAATCATATCTGAAGATATTGATTTTCCGAGCAAGCAATATAACAATAATTTCAAGGTATTTGTGGGTTTATTTATGTATAACTGATAATTAAGATAACTCAAGAATAAAAGTGAAACTGTGTTCATTTCTGTTTAAATAAGGTTCACAAAGGAAAACTGCACGAATACGGATTTCATTTCACTAATATATATATATATATATATATATATATATATATATATATATACATATATAAATATATATATATATATATATATATATATATATATATATATATACATATATACATATATATATATATATATATATATATTTATATAAATTATGTTATATAAATGTTTTGCTACCATTGAATCGTTTTTTTTTGTGGCTCAAACCTCAGATATTTTGACTTACGATTTATTATAATTTATTTTGAATATAACTTTTTATACATCAAGTAATTAATGTTTCGATCATAAACCGAAAACTGCCACGTCACATTAAAATATACATCGTATGAGAACGTGAATTTCAAATGCAAAAAGCCGTTTTTATAATGAATACTTCTATACATCGTTTGTAGTGCTATCAATATAACATCACTAGTCACAAACAACAAAATGTAAAAAAGAAGACCTAAGTCAAAATGACTATAAAAACGAAAATGAAGCTTTGGTCACAGAGTTTTTTATGAAACTCGCGTAGGCTCAAGTCCGCGATATGAAATGAAGTCACGTGCCAACTATGAAAATGTGCAAGAGCAAAAGCCGTAATGACCAAAGGCAAATATTTTTTTACTTCAAACTGCAGCTGTCAAATCGCTCTTACCTTACCAGTGACGTGACCTGGTTGCTTTATGAAACAGTCGGGAGAACATTTCTTTTATGTTCGAAACATTTTCTGTTACAGCCTGTATTTGTGGCATTATGTTCTTTTCGATGGTTGTATTTATTTGTATTCTTTTTTTGTGTAACATACAGCGCCACAACTGATGTTTTTAGCACACGTCTTCATTTCGTGCTATCAATTAGATATAATTGTATATAATTATTGTAGATAATATAATCAAAAATGCAATATTCACTTTTACAAACTCAAAGTAATAGTAACTGATTTTAAAAACATTCCAATCAAATGGTCCAATTGGTAATCACATTTCAGAAATCGAAATAGTATTAGTCTTAAATTATTTTTTCATACTGTACTTTATTTCAATACAATGTCTATTTTTTTATTTAAACTAATTTTTTTAAATGTACAATACTAAATCTACAACAATCTATCAGGGAATTTACTCAATTGTTGATTTAATTCAACCTTACCTATTTTTACTATTAGGATTTATAGTTCATATTGTTCTGAGTATCGAAGGAGAATATATTGCCTACTAGACTTCCCAAAGGTGTAAAAACTAGTACTATATATTTTAATGATGATATCTACACTCATCGTTACAGTTCTTTTTAACCTTTTGCTTAAAAAGGACTGTATTGGCCATATTTTTTTTTCATAATTTAAGGATAATTAGTTTAAGAAATTAAGATGTAAGGGGCATATTTTTTTAAATATTTTTAGAATATCTCGATAAATATAATAGAAAATTAAAACATTCGTCATATTTAGTAACTCACAATTATTTCTCACTTTGTAAGGTTGTAAACTTGAAATTAAACATACTAAGCTATAATAAATAAAGAGTTTTAACCGGGTCACAGAAACCCATTTTAATTTAAGTATTTCCTTTATTTAAGTAAATTCAGACCAAATAAGAGACCATTTTTGAAAAAATATAAATACAGATACCCTACATTTAGCTATATAACCAGCGAGTAGCGTAATAATGAGAAGACTACTTGTTTAGACATGTTAAGGGAGTCATCTATCTCGCGAGCCCCTAATTAGGGTGCAGCCACTCACGATGAGATGGTTGGTACTTTTAAATTATGCTGGTAAATTCTTTGCTACATTTTTTATATATATATATATGCAAAGATGTGTACTTGAGTAATTTTTACAATACTTATGCACATAATTTTTTTCTGCCAATAATGTCTGCTAGGAAAAAAAGAAAATATAATGAGGTTACAGAGCGTGTGTCACTTTTACTGTGTATACTTTCTTATATTATATATTTTGCTATCTTTCCTTAATAAAGAAGCTTTAATGATATGATTATTTGTAGTCATGGTATTAAAAATTTAACATACAAAATATTTAATGTCGCCGATTTTTCTTTGCGTTTCCTTGAAAATACATTTTTTTCTGTTATCAAAAATTTTAATTAATTAAAGTAAGTAATTTAAATTTACACCAGAAAAAAAAAAATTTTTTTTTAGGTGGTGAGGATTGATTTACCAATTTCCAAAATATTTAAATTTCTCGGTAATCTCTGACAAAGGTATAAACAATGCACGGTATTTAATATTTTAGCGACTGAGTTTGAATGCTTTAAAAACAAATAAGTTATGGAATTTTCACGTGTCAATTTTCAGTGCGCCCAAATTCCTGTTTCATTCAAAATCGATTACGCGTTAGATATGCACAAGGATGGGCAAATATGTACTCTCTACCACAAGCATTGTACATAATTAAATGAAACTACTTTATGTAGCAATATATCTACTTCATTTAAATTCTTTACCACTAACTTATAGGTGGGCAATTAGCAAAGATAATCTTTGTTAATTGCCCACCCGAAGATGTTGTCATACAACGAAACCTAGGTTGTGGTAAAGCATTTAAATAATACTACATCACGTAGTTTCATTTAATTGTGAATAATGAATTTCTATAAAATTAACGCCGAATATATTCAAAACAAGCAATATGCTCAGAGCTTCAAAGAGGTATATTTGTATCTCTTAAATTATCCTTAACTAGAGTTACTTCCTGCATTAGGTTTAAAGAAATTAATCAACGTTATTGTAACATATCACAGGTTCAGTTCGACATATCTGAGAAATCTAATTTCAATAATGCACTCATGCTGCAAGAAAAAGGTAAAAACATGCGTTGGGGATAAAGTTGATATATTCCATTAGGCTGCCACTTGGGCTCACACTTATTACCTGAGATGGTAGAAATTTTTAGGGTAAGCTTAATTTTAAATACAAACACATACAAACGCGCGCGCGTGCTTTCAGTTACACACATATATATGTATATATATATATATATATATATACACATATATATATATATATATATATATATACATATATATGTATATATACGTATATTTCTTATTTTTCAGTTTAGCAAAATATCTCATCTCAAATGAGGGCTAATATTTTGGTGGTCATCAGATGTCACAAATTTGAACCGAGGTTGCCTTTCTCAGTTCGTATTTAATACAATATCCGATACAATATCGGTACATTAAAAATATTAAAAATAAATTATTGATTTAGTATATAGAATCCAGAAAAAAATGTTTACAACTTTTGTCTGTATGTCAATTTTTAAGGGTGTCAGACAAAATCTACTGGACGAATTTTATTGAAATTTTTTATTTTGATATTATATATCCAGGAGAAAAATAAAGGAGAAAATATTATTTTCCCAATTAGAAGCGAAATTGTGGGCACAGATAGTAACCTATATAATTCGAAAATATTTGACTGGGCGTGGTACGGTGGGCTTTTGACATCTCGTTATACCTCACTCAAAAGTGGCGCCGCCCTGGTAGCAAATAAAAGCGTGGTAGCCATCAGTTCATTCGTACGCCTTATCATAACTTTTGTTGAAAATACTTCTTTCAGCAGGAGTTAATTTTAAAACATCCTAATAATTATCCGGTATTATCCAATTTTTATCGGTTTCCGCATCACTGATTTGTTCATTTCAATTGCTCACTGACTCCAAAGACACCGGACACGGAAGCCAAACGTCCTAAGAAACAGCGAATATTAGTGGCCGAAAGTGAGATAATTGATGCGCGCTATGAATTTATTAAAAGTTTGATGATCCTTCAAACTTAATGCAGTTGGAGTCCTTTATAATTATAATACGGATAATCTGCAAAATTGTCTAGAAAATCTGAAGAATACCTTTAAGTTTCCATTGAACTGAGTTATTAGTTGGCTTTTCTTCACAAGATATTTCGTACAATGCTTCACTATTTATATTTTGAAAAAAAATTATTTCAAACGAGTATTTCAATTACGCATACTGGACTTAAAAAGACACGCAATTATAGTGACAGACATGAACAGAAAAAAGTATTAATAATTAAATTAAAACAAATTCCTCCCTTATATCTCAGAGTATCTTAAGATTTTAAAAATTAAACATGGCAGTATTATTTACCAATGGAAGAAATTAAATAACACGGAACCACTTTACAGTCTTTTTAAGTAGTTTCCTCCTTCTCAGTGACCAATTCCCAAAGTTTCGAAACATATTTTTATTTCAACCAGGTCGATATATTTGTTCAGCTATCGAATTCACTGGGCGGCTTCTATAAAAAGGACTTTGAAGATAGAAAAATGCTGCCCATGCATGGATTACTTCTACCTTTAGAAAAAAATTGGTTCCATGGCTTATGTGTGGACTGCACGATATAAGAGATAAGGCTGCCCAACCGTACTGGTGCAGCAAATAATCCCGAATATTAGTGACGTGAAGGCTTGCACTATTTTGCAAAATGAGTGAGTTACGAATAAGTTGATCAGATCAATTTTTGCAGATTATTTTGTTCAACTTCGGTAGAAAGCCACTATATTATGCTACTGTCTCACTTGTTCCATGTGGAATTATACTTGGTAATACAATTCCTTCATAATCGTATTGAAATTACAGTGTCTAATTGACCTCTGGTTGTGTTTCTCAAAATTTGTTATGCCCTAGAAAGATTGGATATCTCCGGTTTTTTAAGTAAAATTTAATTTTTGCGTAAAGTATCTAACGAATCTTTTATTAAAAAATATTGTAAAAACTAGTGCAACTCGCTCCATGAAATTTCTTTTTCACTTAGGCATATATAAACATTTAAGCAAAGATTTATGTAATTTCTTGCCTTGCAGATATGCAAGTATAATTATATTGTCCGGTATATCTTTTACAGGCCTAATAAATATACATTTTTAGATGTACATTTATTTTTGAGTTCTTTAAACCCTTCGTTTGGGTTTAATATATTCATATATTTAGCTATGATGCTTTCTTTCCAACTTCATTTTATATACTACTATTGTGAACACTTTTCATATATATAAATATTTTATTTCATAAACTACATATTTTCTGCCTAAACAAAAGATTAATTCAGAAGAAGTAACAAATGTAAATATGATAACTTTTTACTTTCCATAAATATTTACATGTTTTTTCGAAAAATTATATCCATTAAAAAAAATCACGATCGGCAAACATAAGGGGTGTGATATCTTAAAAATCATTGGGCGATATTACTATAAATTATGGAATAAATATACCAACTTGATATATCAGTAGAATATTCTATTTATACATTGTATTAGGAAAAAAGCTACAACGCCTGATGAAGAATTATTCCTTCGCTTAAATGAGAGAAGTTAAACAGTCGTTAAACATGAAATAGACAAATTTTACCAGAAAAATAATATTCGGTTTATCGGTGGAATAACATGGAAGGTCATAAACACATATGCCCCTTTTTGAATATTTATGTATATAAATTAAATCAAGTCATATTAGCTAGGTAAGCTCGAAAGCCTGTCAATATTAAAGTGATTTTATAGAATTAACAACTTTTGGTATTCTTTTAAAACGGGAATAAGAGTACAAAGATTTATTTCCCCAAATTTTGTTTTTTTCTTTTGGATATTTTTACGAAATAATTTATTGACATTTTTGACAATACTATGTTAATATTTTATAGTAACAAAACGTTTTTGAATAACAAAAAATCAGTATTCGCATTCTATTTTAGTGCATTTTTAATGTCAGACACGCACACATATACCACACGCACGCACACGCGCACGTACATTGACCCGAACGCACGAACGCATGCACATATACACATGACATATACACGCACGCACGTGAATAGACGTGCACATAAACACACATCCCTGCACACATACACACCCATACAGACGCACACGGACACATCATAGCGTAAACGAATTACAGGGCATTGTGGTAGATTAGTTATTCATTTAAAAGTTATCAAAGAACTGGCAGTCACTTTTTCTGCAGAATAATATTCATATTAAAAAAAGAAAAATTTAAAAATTTGCTATTGACATACCCTTTTTTACTTTCACTACCAAAAATCACTAAAAATGCGTTACAACGCAATAAAAATTGTTCCTAAGCAAATAAATATTTTATATAATCAGTAACCGAAAAAAATTCCTCCCAAAGAAATATCTTACTTCAATAAATTCAAATTTCCAAAGACTCTCGACCTCTGATTTCATTATCAGTGTTTTCAAGAGTTCACCTAAGCATGAAGTTGTAGTCCGTTCCTTTAATAATATATTATTGGGTTTGAATTTGACGCAATGAAAAGTTAGCCCGTAAATGTAATTCAGGAGTGTTATAAATGTTATTCGTGACTTTAATTTTCTGAAAAGAATATTTAGAAGCACATCTAAACTTGTTTGGATAGTTGACTGAAAGAGATTTCTCATGTAGTAATAAATCCACCATGTGTACTATATATAAAATTTTATAAATAAGTAAATCAACTCAATACAGAATGCAAATAATCCATTCTAATCTTCAAGAATATTAGAATGGATTAGTAGCATTAAATGAATAAACTAAACGAGAAAGTAGTTTAGACGGCCCAGGAAATTTTTTCATAGTTACTAAAAAAATTAATAAAAAGAAATGTCAATTACCAAAACACATCGATGTTTTTTTTTAGAAAAAATGATCATTTTTTTTAATTATGTAAATGCTACATCACGGTAAGCAAGATAAATTCAATTAGATTATTTTTGTCAGTGCAATATATGTACATAACTGTTGATATAAATATTGAAGATACAATCATTAATTGCTTCTACTAATAATTAAGAACTGCTTTTGGCATATAAAAGCTTTACTATGTTAAAAGGAATATTTTGTGATCTGAAGTATAAAGAGGTAATTTTTAATTAAATATACATATTATAATGCCAGAATAGTATTTCATTGTCGATTTAACTTACTGGTAACCTGTTATTGAGAAAATGATGTCCCTTTTTTCGTTTAACTTAACCACTATTATATCAAAATGTAGATTACCCTGGTTATTAACTACAAAAAAATTAATCATTTGAGTTAAATATTTTTGGAGAACATATTAACTTTTCCTTTCAAAAACAAATAATATGAAGGAAAATTGTCACTGAATGTTTATTTATAGGTGAATAAGATAGAAAAACGTCTCTGGTATATAAAAAATAACACATTTAGCCGGTTGACATATACTTGTTAATACTTCTAACATTATTTGCATTCTGTATTGAGTTTATTTACTTATTTATAAAATTTTAAATATAGTACACATGGTGGACTTATTACTATCTATAAATCCGAATATATTTCAACATATCATCAAAAATATTTATATGAAACGTGTTTTGCAATATCTTGGGCAATGTTACATCCAGCTTAGCCAATAGAGATCCTGAAAAATTAGTACACTCTAGATGACTCACTTCTGCAAATAGAATCCTGTGTTTATATGTGGGTACTCAGAATTTCTCGCAAATCCCGAAAGATTTGGGTACTTATATATTAAAAGTTTATGCGCCATGGTTTAACATGAAAATGAAATCCACAATTGCAAATGACCCGATTCACATGTTTCATATGATACGAAAATCTTCGTATCTCTGTCAGGACTTAAAAAAATTTCGTGTATAAGACAATACAAAGAAACGCATTCTCTTTACATCCTGAAAATTTACTAGTAGCAATGCTGCAAGACGCGCGTCAATATATACGTGAGCTTGTCGTTTTGCACATTTTATAGGCTCGGGAGCAAAATAATGACAAAGTTCGTCAGTTTGTCATACCACAGTTGCAATGTAAAGCTTAGGGTTTACTATAATATAATAGATTGGACCAAAGTAAAAATCTATGAACCACCGCTTACAAAGCGTTTTAGTATTTCGAAATTACAACAGTTAATAACAAATGAAGACAGATTGAAGCAAGTTTTTGGATATCCTTGTCACACCCAGTCTGTCGAACGGTGTTTTAAACTTGTAACAGAGGCATCGTTGCTAGTTTGCAGTCCAGAGGCTCGAGATGAATTCATCAAAGCCAGGCTCCTTTTTTAATATAAAAGAAAAAGACTCAGATTCTGATGGAAGCCGTTAATTATTTTGTTTCTAGTGGACTATACTTTCTTATACCATTTACGTTAAAAATACTCAAATTAAGCTTGAAATGAAATGAATAGTATTTTTTTATAAACCTTGAATTTCCACTAATTTTGAAAATTTCATGGCTTATGCGCCACCTGAAGATGTTATCATAGGAAGGTCATATTTTGCAATTTAATGTATTTTCTATCATGGCCTTTTAATTACACAGGAAATGAAAAATGAAAAAAAAAATCCTCCCTTTTCACTCCACCCTACTGTGTATATTGATCGCAGGATATAATATTATAAAATTATTTCTTTCCTTTAAAATATTTGTAATTTTGTTTATTTTCAAAAGTTAATTTATGCAAAATATTCTTTATATTGGTGCGGTGGTAAATTGAAAAAAATCTATTTTTGCTATACTTGAGCAGGTCATCAAAGAAGGGTTATCATTTTATCAGTCCATTTGTATATGTAGTTGGGTAAGTTTGTTGATCAGTTCCCTCACAGTTTCTACACTAAATATAAAATGATAAAAGACAGGTCGTTTAATACATCTTGTTATTCCTCGTACCTAAAATTGATTTTACTGAGATGTTTTCAATTTAAATATGATATTGGCATATTATGCAAAAATTACTCACAGAAAAATATTATTTTAGTGTAAAATAGAATAATTTGATAAGTAGATTCCAAAAATATATTAAATTTTAATATTTTTCCAAAAAAACAGGAAACTTTATTTGGTTTGAAGATATACGAGGGGTGAGAGCGCGCTCTTTGTTAAATAATAATTCTGTGCCATTATATTGAGACGATAACAAGTTATAACGGTACGACCTAAAGTTATATTGTTATGTTAACTTTTGGGTAGATATTTAATAATGAGTACAATCATTATTGAAAAATGTCTATATTCCTATAGTTGTAGATATAGGACACTACTTGACCCTGTTTGAATGCAGCAATCGATAGTACACACGGGGCACTATAAGGGGGCTTTTGAAGAGCCACTCTTTCTTTCGAAGAAGAGACCCTAAGTTATTAAGTGGTGGATTGGTAATATTTGCAGATATTCTACATTGTTTATGCCAATAAACCTGTACTAACGAACTTAGGGGTAAAGTGTTGCTGTAATCTAACGGATATCGTGCCGATATTTAAACGTATGCTTTTTTGTAATTTGTATCAATTAGTGGCCTTATTGTTCTGCAGTAGATAACGTAGCAAAACTATTTCAACATCACATTTTTTTTTTAATAATATCACAGTGTATAGAAAAGTTCGTTACACGCAATGTCGTCGCTTTTGCATAAGGTCCGCAACTTTAACCATTACATTTATTGCAATGAAGGAATAATACATAATATATGGCTCAAATTAATTACCATCTAATTTAACCATTGAAAAGAAAACGAATAAAAAATTAAAATTCTATTTTTAAGAATTTCGGATAAAACCTTAAAAAGATAAGGCCTAATTCGTTCCATAAGTGGTAAACAGAAAAACAGAAGGCAGAAAAATAATGCTAAATTATATCAATAAACACAATATCACTTTTAAAAAAACTCATTGCCGGAAACGTATTGCCGAAGATACAAAATTTTCTTAAAATCTAGAAACAAGTCATATGCATCAATAGGAAAACTAGACACTTCAAGTTTTCTGTTCATTCACTCATTACTCTAATTCAATAAACTTTTGTGCACTACAAATTGATATTTACCATTTTTACTTTATTATTTCCGGATCGTATTTATTAATTTTATAAAAAATAAATATACGAATTTGTAATTTTCTATATATTACTTTTAGCTCCTTATATCGATACGAGTTAATTAATCTTAAAAACATTTAATGTATCAAAATCAATCTTTTTAGTTTGAATAAATAAAATTAAGGAAATCAATACGTGCTGCAATGTCAACCATTCGTTTTAAACAAGGAATATCATTTATGTAGCCTAATATTATAATAGGAGTGATATTTTCAATACTCTTCTCAGAAACTCTTCAGAGTTTGAATTGTTTGAATTGAATCGTTTGGCATGTTTTGACGTAGCAAAAAGTAATAAATTAAATAGTTAGGTAAATATGTATGGGTAAATGCAAAGTCATAAAGTTACGTTTTGAACTGTTTATTTAGTTTTAGGTCCGTACGTCGTTGTTGGTTTAAATTTTGTAATTGATATTTCTGACTACGTCTACTTGTATGTCATGAAATTTTGCACACATATTCAGACGCCATGACACAGAAATATTATGAATTTGAAGCATCGATCCATAAGTCCTGACACTGCAGGTATACTACCTAAACCGTGAGTTGACGCGATCAAATTTTATTGATATAGGATATAATGGTAATCAAATATTAAAGTCTTTAAAGTTTTGATACAAATAAGGGCACCATGAATCTGAATACAATTATATAGTTGGAAGGCGGGGACCGAAACTTTTCAATGATGAGGAGTAAACTTACCAAATTCACACTCGTAAGCAAGAAAATGGCAAAGCAAATAAGCAGGTAAGCATGTAGGGACACATACAAGGGCGTGACGCAACTAAGATATTAGTAGGTGGACAGAAAGTAAATACGTACGGGTCTAACCTTATACATGAGGTAATTAAACAATAGTATAGGTGAATAAGTATATTTAAGTACGTTTAAAAATATATAGCAAAAAGGATTTTAGTAGGCAAATGTAAAGTACGTAAAGGTGTATACAGGTTTGAATCACAGACCAAATTTAAAAAAATATAAATAAATTTTCAAAATAATGCTAGGAGCAGAGATTTATGTTCTTGCTACCAAGTAAAATGCAGAATTAATATGTTTATGTGTGTATGTGTGTGTATGTGTGGATGTGCAAGAATGTGATGGGGGGGAAATAAATCTAAAGAAATCTTTAAAATCACTTGTTCGGACCAACATGAGGAAATTCTCTTAAATGTTCATATTCCGTAAGATGGTGTCTAAAAATACCCATATCAGAAAGTGTAAAAGCGAAGTAAAAAATATCACGACAGATTCTTGATAATAATCCATAGAGCCTATCTAAAATAATATTTCTTGGTAACTCAATTCACATTAAAAAAAATTGACAGGAACTAAAGCTGTTATCGACTAAAACATTATCATCGCCCAAAATATCGCCACTCCAACCTAATTCTGGGAGCCATTTGTAATGTTTTTCCTGAAAATATTTATTTTCATATTATAATATAGCTGCACTTAATATGAAAAATAGGAAATTCTGGCCAGTTAAACATGAATAAATCAATAATTTTAATAATTTTACCGTAATTTTAATCAAAGAGAGCTTATTCGGTACTTGGTGTTTAATAAAGATGGTTTTCTGACGACGAAAAAGATTTGAATATTTTAAATTATTCTTCGCTTTAATTGAAGCGCAGTAATGTTTTTACTTTGTCGCTACTAGTGTTTAACGGACTTCAGAAAAGGAGGACTTTCCCAATGTGATGTATTTCTTTTCATATCACTACAAATGCAACACAGAGGCGCTTTGATTAATTTTTAAAAATAATTTTTTTCCAATAATTTCCAAGTAAGTAAGATTATCTAATCTGAATTACGGATGTCTAATATTAAATCCTTAATCTTGAGTATGAAGCCACTTTGAGAAATTAAATACCGCATTTGAATTCATACGACATATATATTTTAGTAAGGGATAGTGGCTGAGATTTGATGATGGAGCAGTGAAAGAGATCTTCAATGTTGGAGATTAAATTCACCAAGTTTGGACTCGTTTGGCTTGTCTTTACGAGTCCTTTAGTCACAAATGGTGACCTGTGTCTTATTATGGAACCGGTAGTTGACTTCTCTTACCTAGTCTTTTAATCACAAGTAGCAGCCATGGTCTGCAATGGAGCCGGAAGGTGGCGGAACGAAATCCTTAATGGCGAATAGTAAATTCATCGAGTTTAGACTCATTTAACTTTTCTTAGTAGATGTTTTTATTACAAGTAGTAGCCAGAGTCTAATAATGGCGCTGAAAGTTAGAAAGCCGTTTAGAAGCCAGAATCTGATAATGGAACATGCGGTGAGGACTAAACTCATCCAATTTAGCCTCGTTCGACTTGCCTTGACGTAAGAAAGTATTAAAGTAAATTAATAAGTCAGTATGCACTCACACATACACTAATACACACATACACACACGCACACACACACACACATATATATAGGCATGAATTTACTCATGTTTATTATATGACATAAATTCAAGTTTAAATTTGAATAAATGTTAAATTGTGTTATTAAATTGTAAGTTCAATGAGATGTATAGAAGTGGCGTGTATGTAAATAAGAGAGTAAGGGAGAGAGAGAGGGAGAGAAAGGCATTTAATAACTTCATCCGTTGACCAGGTCAGCTAACCAGAAAGATTGTGTACTATTATTTTATCTTCCATATATGACTTTATCGAGACAGTAGTACCCAATTACAGCGTTTATCGTCATGAGCCTCTAGTATAAAAGAAAAAGTTACACGATAACTGCAGGGGAATTATTTTTAGACTCATTTAAAAATTTCATACTATGAGCCCTAAGAAAACCCTAAACGACGGAAACCTGCTTTCTCGTCCGTATATAAGGCAAATTAAAAAACAAAAAACATTAGATAAACACGTGAATAAAAACGTGAAATTATTAGTTATCACAAAAAAAACAAAAGATACTAATTACTAAAAATATCACATTTCCTCGTGTTGTTTTCCCCTTTCTTATCGTTATATGTACGATCCCATGTTCAACTCCAAAACGAGTAAAGTTTGCGTCAAGTCCCCAAAATGACTTGCGTGATGAGGTGCGAAATACTCTAAAATATATTTTATGTAAAAACTTTATTTTCAAAACATTTTGTCTTATGTTTGTGTTTATTAAAATGACAGTTTTTGTTAGGACATCAGTAAAGAGACAAGTATTAATCACTTATTTCCAGTACAGATTGACAATTTGTTCGCGACTAGGGACACCGGTTATACCTTGCGACTGTTTTCTTTTTAAATAATACATGTGTTCTCGTTGACACTAGCTCATGACCCTTCATATATCTTAACACCTCAGTTCGAAGTCTTGAGCGAATCTGATTGATTTATCTATCATTTCAAGATTACTTAAGCGTTCATGGTGTTTCACTGCACTCAAACCTTTCGTGAAAACATCTGATGGCATTCTCTCTGTAGACAAATATTTCAGACTAATAACACCTTTTTCGCACATATTTCATATAAAGTGGTACCTTATGTCAACATGTTTTATTCTCGAATTATAATTGCTTGTCTGAGCAAAGTTTAAGGCACCTTGGTTATCATTGAATAATGTTACAACCTTGCATTCCATCCCCACATTTTTCATTACGTCCTGTAAATACATAGCTTCCTTAGCGGTCTCAGAAATCGCCATATATTCAGTTGCGGTGCTAGAGAGAGCGATAGTTTTATGTTTACATGTCTTTCAACTTAACGAAACACCAGCCAAAATAAATGCTTACCCGGAGTATGACCTAACGACCTATAGCATTTATACCCCAGTCAGCATCAACCACACCAAACAATGATAAACCAGTCCTCCAATACATTAACACATTGCTAGAGGTACATTTTAAAAATCTTAACACATATTTCGCCGCCTTGCAATGCTGAATATCATATAAAGTATTAATTTGGCTGAGGTAGTTGACGTAAGTAATATCAGGCCTTGTGGAAACGGATAAATACATTAACGTACCAATCAAATTTTGATATTGTAACTGTCTCATAACATCTTTCTATATCTCTTTAGGCTTCTCTAGCTTGAAATGACCATCCAGTCATCACAGGCTTACACTCAGTCATACCATATCGATCTAAAATATTTTCAATGTACAATCGTTGGTTTAAATATGCTCTGTTTTCTTCATTTTTCTCATTACCTAAGCAAGTACTAATTTCTCCCAGGTCTTTCATATCAAACACATTCATCAATTATTTTTTCACATTATTCATCCTTACATTATCAATCGTTGCTAATATTATATCATTTACATATATGCTAATTAACATCATTTTGTGTTCATTTTGTAACATAAATACACATAGATCCTGAGGCATGGATTCAAAACCTATTGATTTTAACGTACTAATTAGCTTTTTATGCCATTGTAAACCTAACTGGTGCAAACCATATAATGACTTCTTTAACAGACATACTACATCATCACATTCGTTCATCCACGTTTTCCAAAATTTAGCCGTTTTGACAATCCTCTTATCTTATACTATTTTTCTTCGTAATCCAATGTTCTTTTTATTAATGATTTTATCTAGTTCATCACTTATTTTATCATATATCTCCATATAGACTTCTTCGTCTAATGTACCATTCGAATAAAGAGTCACTACGTCCATTTGATGGATCTCTAGTCCCAACTCTGCTGATTGTGCTGCTATCCATCTGATAAAATAATATCTTACAACTAGGGATGATAACTCATGAAAATCCGCCCCTAGTCGTTAAGACTAACTTTTGGCAACCAGACGAACTTTCTTTCCTGTAGTTTCTATAAACAATCTATTGCCAATCTGTCTTCGATCATGTGTCATGGCACTATATTCCTCGTTTCATTTTTATTTGAGCTACATATTCATCTTCTCCAATCTGCTAAATTATTCGTTCTTTCGGCTTATTGCCAAGACATTGGATCAACTGTTGCCATGCCCACTGACGTTTTAACTTCCGATTCTTCATCTTTTGTATCACCTTCTGTCATTGCTCAATCATCCTGCTGGTACTAATATTCCTTTTGGGGTCTCCTTACCAGACCTATATGTATAAGTCTCGGTCTCCCTCTTCCTCTTTTTACAGGTTCTATTATTTTTCCCATGATACTGTTGAATATCTTTTTTCTTGTTAATCTATCATTTGTTTCAGTTTCCAAATATTCACATACATTCTCAAGCGATTTTCTCAATCTATATTCACTTTTTACAGTTTTTATGTATGATCTGTGCTTCCTTGTTTTCTCTTTATTAAGATCTTATTCATACAGATCTATACCTATTCTTTTATTTTCTTTATCTTCACTGTCAAGGATCTCCTCGTATTGCTTATCAGGTGCACTCTCTTTCATGAAATTAACGTCTCGTTCTCTGTTAGCTTTAGACAATTCTGTAAGCTTTAGATGTCATATCCTAGGAAGTTATTTGTCATATCCCATGAAGATTCCAACTTCCGAATTCGAATTTACCTTTCTGTGTCCCCTAGTCTTTGTAGTAAAGTTTTTCTCCGAATATATTCATATAAATTACTGTAAGCTTCTTCCCTTTCCATATAGTGTAAGGTATTTCACCTTTTAATGCAATAGTAGGATATCGGTTTCTTATAAAATTAGCAGTTTTTAAAGCTTCGGCCGAAAAAACCTGGAAAGCTTCCAGCTTGACGCGATATGCATCACGCCATCTCAATCAGAGTTCTACGTTTTCTTTCGGAAATACCATTCTGCTGGGGTGTATGCGGTATAGTTCATGTAATTCCTTCTTTCTTCAAGAAATCATCAAGTTATTTATTTACATACTCTCTTCCGTTATCTGATTGCAAATTCTTTATATTCATTCCTGTATAGGTCTCCACGTTTACTTTGTATTCTTTAAAAACTTTAACATAACTTTTGTTGGCGATGAAATAAACTTCACAACAGGGAGATTTATCGTCGATAAAAGTGACAAAATATTTTTTCTTGCCTAATGACTGGTGTTTCATGGAACCAAACACATCTGTGTGTACTATCTCTGATAAATCGTTCGTGCGATCTTCACTACCTTTAGAAAATAGTTTACCTGTAAATTTTTGACAATTTTTCACTGTCATCGAACTCGAGACCATGTCCTAGATTATTTTGAGCCATAGCTTCATGGTCACATTCATTAATGTGTATCTAGCACTCATACCACAGGTCAATTAGCTTCTTCATCACTACATCATTATTGAAATACTGCTTACCCAATATCACATGACCCAAATTACTTACACGGTCCGCCCTTATATTGTTTTCATCAATAACAACGGCGTCATTCGTAGTAAAATGAACCTCAAATCCATAATTAGTCATTATTGCTACTGATAAAAAGCTTGTTCGTAAGTCACGTGGAAAATTCACATGAGAGCTATTTTGAAGAAAAATTATTTACTATACCAAAACCGGCTTGTACCGATCATAAGTATGCAGATTGGGTGAAAATGGACGGGAAGACAGAATCGGATATTTTGTTGGCTGCCTCGAAACAGGTATGGGTTAAGTTGTAATCAATATATGGATCAAATGGACTTGCGCGTAAAGCCTTGTTATTGAAGAAACTCGTACTAACGCGCATAAATGAAGATGATGATCTCCGAAAGTATATTGCAGATTTTTTTCACGCAGTTGAGAAACTCAAAGATATCGGTTTGGTGGTGATTGACGAACTAGTGACAATTTTACTATTGTATAGCCTACCAGATTCATTTGCTACGTTTCGTACTGCAATGGAATCGTGTGATGATCTACCGTCTACAGAGATACTGAAGTTAAATATTGTCGAAGATTATGAAGGGAGAAAGGTTACAGTAACTAAGCCGGGAGCTATGTTCGTCAAACGCACAAAAAAGCGCATCAGAAGAGCATTACGCACAATCACACTTTATACAACAACAAGAGCCAAGTGGAATGCTATCGTTGTGGTCGGCGAAGATATATTACAAGAGAATGTAAAAATAAAATTCTAAACAAGACTAAGCTTAACTTAAGGATTACTTAAACTTAAGGATTCGCAAACAAAACAAAGTGGATAAGCATTTTATTTCTTAATAAAAAAGGTTCTTTTTCCAGAAAAAAAACAGGACCCGTTATGTTGTTTCATTCGAAATTGTAAAAAGATTGAGAAGTAATTAATTTTTTATATCAATATAATGCTTTAATAACTACTTTTCGGCAAATACGTGCACGCATTTGCAGAAAAACCTGTCAAGCACGAGTAAAACTTGCATTACGAGGGTCGTGTACATAGTTTCCGTATATAGACAGATATAAACACTTAAGAGCACATAGTATTTCTATTAAACTAGACCACTTTAGAAATATTTATTTTTCATTACGTAAATATATTGCCTAATGGTGAAAAAATATCGCATACATTTTTTTCATTATTTTTGGTTCCAACGTTTCGGAAATAAGAGGGGGAAACTACTTTTCGTATATTTTTTGGAATACGCAGTTAAATACAAAATTTAAAATCATAATATATATATATATATATATATTTATATATATATATATATATATATATATATATATATATATATATGTATACATATGTAAATATATATATATATTCCTCATAATCAAATGATACCCATATGATATTTTTACATCTACATTACTTTTTCTTTTTATTTGAATATTTAAAAAAAATAGTTTGTGAAAAATATCAGGGTTTATAAGATGTATTACAATGCAGTGAGGGGATTGTGGCACGTATTTTGCATTTTTTATCGTATCCTAAGACATTATACCTATAATTATGAGAACCTTATAAATAATCCTTTCAAACGATATCTTACAAAAAACATATAATTTAAAAAAGTAGAAAAATTTTTTGATGAAAACAAAATTAAAGAGATAGTTCTTTTTATTGAATAAATTTTAAATAAATGCGCAAAACGCTACGAAGAAACCATTCTGTATTTCACAAATGGGCCCAATTCCATCAAACCAAATTGAGGCATTAGTGACTTTTAAATAAAGAAATATTGAACCCATGGAAGTGACATACGGAAATGAGCACAATGCTTAAAATAAATACGTATATTGCAACTAGTATTGCTACTAAACTAAGAAAATATCACCATTTTTAGCCAAATGTGAACATACAAAACTGTTGACGCAAGCAAAACTTTGTATTTTCCATAAGTCAGCATTTTCACAAATCACGTGATAAAATGTATCAGGAGTGTTGGTCTTATTACATAAAATCAAGCGAGTTGTTCATAACGATGACTTATACTTATGAAATGAATACTGTACAATTCGTACATAATTCTGTACAGTACAATGTGTACTGCGCGATTCATAAATTCATTCTGGTTCTATTGTCCAAAGAGTAATCGCACGTAATTAATAACTGCAATATAAATAAATTTACATTTATGTTATATTCTATACTATGAGCAGAGATAATTTGTGCTAAAATATTTTCGGAAGTATCAAATTTATTCAAAATAGTTGATTGTATATGTATATAAGATAAACTTGAAAATTTATTAGTTTTTAGTAGTTTTATTTAGACATTTATTAATTTAGTTTACATTAGTTTAGTAGACATTTATTAGTTTAGTTTAGTTTAGTTTTTTGGGCAGTTTATACTGTTCTTTTTTTAAACTTCTGTTGGTGATTATTATAATTTTATGGAATTTGTATATCGAACGGGAATCATAGCTCCGCATTCAAAATATATGTTTATGAAAAAAATACAATTTTCAACCATGCTTAAGAAAATATGAGCAGATATTTGGAACATTACTTGATTCATCCAAGTCGTGTTGGTGATTTGGAATCGATGCAATCTATTTTTTTATAATTACATTTAATTTTCTAAATTATTCTTGGACCTTATCATTTATCCATTCCAGATTTATAATAACATATAATACTTTGTGTAACACAACAAGTATAAAAACACTCTTTTCTTAATAAGTCAAGATGAAATAAAATCTGTAATTATCCTTGAAGTCAGTCTAAATAATTAGATTGATTAAAAAGCAATTTATGCGTTATACATAGAAGTAAGTACGCATCCCTTAGTGTAAGAGCCCAATTTGTTGATTGGCGGGTTTCTTTTTTGTTAGTGACATTCAAAAAAAATAATTAAAAAGCAATTGAAATGTAAAAAAGGAAATATTTAAAATGAGTTTTAACATTGCATACATAAGGTAATTTTTGATTTCTTGTTTCATCTTATGTGTTTTTGTTTATACGTAAAGTTCGATGAGTAATGATACGTAAATGATCGATGAGTACTAATAAATTACTGGCCAAAAATAAACATCGCTGTAAATAATAACATTATGGTAGTATTAATTTTATACTAAAGTGAATAAAATGTAAAAGCAAGACCGAAAGAACCGACATTAGCAATCAGCCAATAATTTTCACAAAATATTACAATAATATCGACCTGATCAAAGGAAGTAAACTAATAAAAAAAAAAGGTGGCTCAGTACGATTGCTGTAGGATGTCAGTACAAATAGAAAACTCCAATAGAATATTTTTCACGTTTTCCTTCGTTTCGCGTTTTCTTTTTAACATCTCCGTCAACTTAGCCGCTCGCCTTGAAGTGCGCGCTCAAGTCGACTTTAGTGCAATATTGAAAATCTCCCTGCCAACCAAACTTGAGGTGTTTCCTCGGATAGGTTCTATTGATTTTTCTTATTCAAATATAATGCTCGTTTTACACGAAGACCTTATACGCAAGAAAAATATTTTATGATTTTCTTCAATAATTTCATACAGTCAAGATGATATGGACAATTAATTATATCAAAATATTGGATATACTAGAATGAAGGAAACTATTTAAAATATTACTATTTCATCCTTATGGTGATATACCACATATATAAACAAGAGTTTACTTGTGCATTTTTGGCAACGATAAAACAAAATTTACACTTAAAATTATCAACATTGATTATTTATTATTTTCACTAGATTCAATAACTTTCTCCAGAATGCTGTGTACAAAATAATTATATTTAATAACTAAAACAAAAGTAGCACCAAAATATAGATAACGTTTTTAGAACGATGTAGGTTACAATCGATTCGATGAAATGAAGTTTGCACAAAGAAAAAATTGTATTTAAAACTTACTTTTTGAGTAATTTAAATACTTTTCGGCAAAAATAACTCCAGCTTTCCCTTTTTCCTTTCCAACATGATAGTCTCACCCAAAATTGGTTACACAATTATACCACAATGTCCCATTTGTATCACAATTTCGAGCTATTTGACGATTTTAAAATGTGATATTTTAGAAACAATTTATTCTTGAATAGTTAATTATTTTTAAAAATTATAACAAATCAATTATTATTATTATTAACTGTTTAATTAGACTTTAATTGTGACTTGTTTCTGGATTACCACTGATGCGGACTACGGAATTAATTAAATTGAGACGTTCCGAACCCCGCGTGGCTTCTGTTTAGGATTTAAAAATATAAGTAATGGGTAAGAAATCGTTGTTGTTGGAGAGGCTGGGAACGGGGTTTCGTCATAGTAAGGTAATGCTCTAGAAGCTGGACTGTTCTTATGGTGTTAATATGAGAATTATGTGGGTGGTTCTGTTTGAGCATTACTGCTAACAATACAGGATATAATAGAGCGTCAATCTACAATAAAACTGTCAAATGACAAATGAGCATTAATAACAACGAGGAAATAAAAGTATAATCATTGAGGAATGTCGCTTTGGTTTCTTCATTGCAAGAAGGTTCATAACTCCATATGTTGATCTAAACGTATTCACCCTATATTTGACTGAAATGTCTGCGATACCATTCCTGCCGCCGAAGAGGTGGTCTAAGTGCGGAAAGCAGCCTTTAAAAAAGTCATGTATCGTAGGGAAAAACACGAAGATTAGAAAATATTCTATATATAATTTATTATTGATTTCAAATAAATTGTATATCATCGTTTACTTTATTCAAGGTATTTTTATAAAAATGCTAACTTAAGTCATTTCAAGTTAAAGAATTGCAGAATAATAAAAAAACCCGGTAATTAAAAGTGACTAAAAATATATTTGCAGACCTATAATTGTATTCTATATAATTTGCCTTATATATTATATCCTATATAATTGCCTAAGTTATTTGCAAAAACTACTGTCAGACTGTTGCAAACAATAAATTTGTTGTGAATTAAAATGCCTACTATGGTTAAGTTATTTAGTTTTAACTTAAGATTTTCATTCCTTAAATGAGTTTTGATGAAATTCAAAATTTACTAAGTTATGCATAGATTTTTACTCCTTTCGGCCGGTTAATTTCACTAATTTTAGAGATATGATAGGGACAAATGTATTTTCAATTCCAGGAAGCGCAATGCAACTTGCGATTTATGCTCTGAATTTTTAATTAATAAATATATGAAGTATTTTTTACCAAATTGATCATAAATAGTGTAAAATAGGCAAAAATAAGTGAAGAAAGAATAACAATAAATTAGGAAATACATCAAGATTTTCTCCGGTCACAGTTCAAATACATAACATTATGATGATAAGAGCCCGGTTTTTGTTGTCAATCACAACTTATGGTGACAACTTGATGTATTTTATATGAAGAAACGTTACCTATTGTACGTTGACCTATTATTGTTAATTCAGTACAAATTATCGTTTTCCTAAAAAAATCAGCCTAATATTGCATTTTACATTCATTCATATATTTATTTCCTATTTTCTTTTTTTTATATACTGTTACCACCCTTAAGATTCGTGTTGTTCCCAGTTATTTTACATACCGAACAAATCAGGAATGAAATATAAAATAACATTTTAAAAATGGGAATCCTTCTAATAATACATCCCTCTTATCATGTCAATAAGTACAATGAAATTACGAGATTTTATATTTATAAGTTACATTTTATGTTCAGATCTACTATCTTACAGTAGGAAATATTTATATATAGTGAAAATACTCACACAGAAGCAATTACTAGAAAAAGCGACCGATTTCTTAATTTTGTATACCTTATAAACTCACCTACAAAGTAATTGCAAAAGTTCTAATGTAGCTATATTTTTTGCGATATTTCCAAAATTAGTAATTTAATTAAACACAAGAGTTTTTGTTGCGCAGAAGCTTTTATTTCAAGGGATTATTACAAATAATTTTAGGCATGCATAGTTTTGTATTGAATAAAAAAATCTACGAAAAACCTTCAAAAAAGGAAAATAATGAATCGAAAAACAATATTCGCTCCAGTATAAACTCTTTAAAAAAATTGCAAAATAAAATCCATTTATTCGTACTGAAGGCACTTGAATAAGTTATTCAGCACAAACCACACGTTCTTATATGTTTTGTTTTGTCGGCCCAGGATATAAGCCAGATAGCTACCAAAAAATACGAAATACCAAAAGATCCTGAGGAATAATTTGACGTAAATTGTACCCATATCCTCGTTTAATCATTCAGAGTATTGTCGGTGGCAAGGCAGGTTTATTTAGGTAAATAGATACTTCAGTAAGACGAGTCGGCAAGCTGTAACCTCTTCTCGATACATCCGCAGTACAGTTCTCTAAGACAAGAATAGCTTGTTTCATAAATACACTTCCCTCTATTGCACGGCTTCAAGTTAGACATCTTGTTAGATAGTCGTCTTCAATAAGGTAGATATGTTTCCATTTGAGATAGATTTTTGTAAGTGTGCAAATTGTTTAGTAGATGTATGTTCAGTTAGACACTTGTGATCGTTAAGATACCCATTAACTGTTTGCTATGTCATTTTATAGGACATTTTCATTTAATTACTTGATGGCTATATAATAAATTACTTGATGGCTATATAATAATAATGTCACAAATTAATGAAATATAATGAGTAATATCAAAAAATTCGACAAGATATGGACTAGAAATCATATTTAGATAGACTGTGCAGATCTAATAAGTGAGGTGAACCTTTTTAAAATGACAATAGTTTAAGTAATTTTCAAAATTATTTCATTTATAACATTGTAGCAAACATGCCATTTATTCTAAATCGTTCAACAATTATTGAATTCGTCAATATAAAACATATGTTTTAGTTATGCTGTCTACTTCAGAAAATAAAAAAAATTACATAAATGTAAGTTTTATTGTGTTAATTTAAGTAGCATATTATTCTTAAGGTTCATTGAAAACGATAAAACTAAATAAACATAAGCACCTAACAATGATTCAAATTCAACTCAGATTAGTAAAATATTTTTTTGGGATAAATATAATATTAAATCAGTAATGTTATTGAAATGAACGATCAAAGTCTACTCACTTTTAAAATACTAGTACTACTGGTTTTGTTCCCTTATTGCAGATAAGAATGCGCGATGGAAACAAAATAAAATACCCAAAACAAAACTGCTACTTATTGACAAATTAAGATTTTCTGTGTTATAGTTAAGGATTGTTAACTAGTCTTTAACAACTAAAAGAAAACTGAGACTGGTTATCATTTATGTAAATTTCATGCATAAAGAAATCAAACATTTGAATTCGTAGTTACTTATATATTTTTTATCTCTGTCGCTACTTAAAAGTGTAGTAAATTTTTCAAAAGAGCAAGTATCCCTTTTAAGTCAACATAAGAGGACCAGTGGTTTGGAAATATTCTTAAAGATCACATTGAATCGAAATTCTCAAAATTGTTTAACTTCTTTTCAAGCTTCATTATTATATGTTACCATATAACTTGGAGCATTATAAACACTTAAAAATTTAACAGATTTTACCATGATCCTCGTTCCTTTATACTCAAATTAAAACGTAAAATTATTTTTTTTTATTATTAATATAAAGATTTATATTATTTGAGTTCGGGAAATTAAATAATCAAAGCTAAATTTACGCCAAAATAATTAATCTAATTACTCCTTTGATGATGTGGCAGTACAGAAAAATAAATGTATAATCTAACGCTTAAACATCAATAACCCCAAAATGTATTTTTAATTTTGATCTTTAATTTGTCGAAATATTTTCCGTTAAGAAAAATTAAATAAACCAAAGGTCTTGCTTGAACAAGACAAGGGCATTGCCTAATTACTGGCTGAATTAATTACGTTGGATGGAAGCCTGTGACCAGACTCTCTTAATTATAATGATCCGTTATGTTGACAAATTGATTAACGGCTCAACGTTTACGATGTGGCGTTTACCTAAAATATTTTCTTATTTATTCTGTTTTCTGGGATTGTTATTTACGACGCACTTTTCCATAAATTGACCAGAAACCAGACCTATTTTGTACATTTGGTTTTCATAATTTACCGAATAAATATTTCCTTAAGGGTAGTACGTCATTTTTTTTAAATATAATGAATAATTTTAAATATAATGGATAAAAGTGTATAATGGACAAATATTATTTAATTATACACTAACTACAGATATTTATATATATAGGGTGATATTTGAATATTTTTTGCTCTAATTAAAACCCAAGAAATACAAGCTTGATGTGTCTGTGTATATTGCTACACAACTTGATCATCCTATTTTTGTTATTATCTCTCTTTGTAGCTTTTGATTAAGCAATTCCTGGTATATTCGCTACTTGCACAAGGATTATAGGTTAGTCATTAATATTCCGTGGGTTTTCATATCATATTTTATTCAACATTTGTGTCATTTTTATCGAGTTTTAATTTTTGGAAAATCTATTCTCCATTTAAATTATATTTAATCAACATAGCAATAGTTTACTTCCCTGATGCTAACTTAAGTCCTCTAAAAACAATTATATGTTTAAAATAACAAGAAAATATAGCGTGAATTTTTTCCTTACAAGAAGTTTCAAGCACAAAGTATATATTATACTTTCTTAGTTTTTTATTAAAATATTATTTTTTCTTTCAAACTTTTTGGAACTTTCGCATTAGTAAAAAACATTCGACTTATCACTTTCAATACTCAACTTTTAATTTATTAGAAATATATTTTAATTAATATAAAAGGTCTTGTAATTAAGTTACAAACGCGAATAGCGTTCCAGGGTTGGCAGTTTTATTTGCCAATAAAAGGTTGGTTATTATATGTCTTATCAGGTATTATGAGAGCTCGCATATTTGTAATATGTTAAAGACATATTACATTGAAATAATACCACAATCTGTATCGGTTTTTAAATTTTATATAATAAAAATAAATGACATATAAAATTACATATCTATGGAAACATGCATCAAAGCATTATTTAAATGATAATGTTTAAAAGGCGTGCAGTAGAATATATAACTTTTCTAATCAGAAACAACGTAAAAATATTCCTATTTTACATCAATAACGTAATTATATGCGAAATGTGAATTAGTACGTAGTATTTTGTATAAATATTCTCATATCACAGGCACATGACATTAATAAGCGAGAGATTTTCTTTTAAAAATCTAAATTTAAATCCAAATAATTTACGACTTTTTCAAAGTAAACATAATACAAGTGTTACGTGCTGTAGGAGAGAGGAAAATACAAAGCAAATAGGATATTACGCATCGTTCCGAAGGTAAATATTCCCATATCCATTTCGGTCCCTCCTTATAATATTTATTATAAAATCTGTATCGTGACGTGTTTATTTGAACAAGCAAAAATAAAACCTGAAATTGCTCAAAGTTTAGTATGCAAATAATTACTATATAAACAATTTATTTAAGCCAGAATATATGAGCTTAGTTTATCAAATAAAGAGTCCGCAACCACCTTGCTGTGAATAATGGTGGGAGAGAAGATTGCAAATTCGTTATACAAATATATATTAATTAACATGAGTAATAACTAAAAATGTATAACCAAACTGCCATTATTTCTGATTAATTAATTAAATTTAAAACACTTATTTCCTTTCTTATTTCATTTGTGCGATTTTACTCTCGAGATAAATCAGGGTCTCTTATAGTCTGGCGTATATTAAAAAATGGCCTGACTCGCGCATCGAGGTTTCTGTACTTAGTTTTAAATGCAATTAGTTTATTTGTCAAAATTCATTACTGGTGTGGACTTTCTAGACTAATAAACGTTTGACAATACCGAATAAAATTATGTTAACGTGAATACCTCAAGAACTATCAAAGTCAGGAATTGTTTTTTTTCGATCATTTACCTTTCCTCCTTGACGCCTCTACAATGTCCTTATAATATCTTTGAGTATTAGCTATTGGAATACGTATGGGTCAATGTGCATTATTAGTACGCCTAATTTCATGTTTCGATTTCAAGCAATTTCTGAGAAAAACCACAGCAGTCGGACTAACGGACATGTGAGTGATCGTATAAGGCTTAATTTTTTTCTGTTGAAGTACGAAACTCCAAAAATTAAAAAATAATGTCATATGTCACCAAATTTTTTTATATTTCAGTATACTTTAAATTGATTAATTTGTAAACGAAAAATGAAACTAATGAGACAAACGCAGTTTGAAATGCAGTTACATTAAAAAAATAAAAACTTACTTAAGCTATATATAATTCTGAACATTCCATCCAGAATCAGAATATTTCTAACGAATCGGTCAAATGCAGGTCGAATTCGCAGAATGAATGCCTTTTGTTATCATTTCAACAAATAAAATATAAGTATTTCTCTTCTACGTAGACCACTTAAAGTATATATCTCCTTTTTTCGGATTGTTTTCGATATGACTTCAAGACACAGTGGAATATTATTACTTTTTTACTAGTTCAAAAAAATATTAATTCTAAATAAATTAACATTCCATTTTTAGATTATATATTTAACCAGTGTCTATTTGATATGACACAAAACAACTTAAAAAAATTAAAATACAATTTATCTTTTGTATTTTAATCCATTCAAAAAGTGTTACTGAGTGTAACTAGGTCAAAATCTATCTTCCTATGTTACTTAGCCTCTAAAGAAACCTTTTAGAGACGGACGGACAGATGTTGAAGATAAATATCGAGTACTATAAATATTCAATTTCTCTGATTTTGGTATATATCACTGAAAAATACTAAAATTAAATTACTCCCTTTATTTTTATGCCATGTATTTAAACTTAATTGCAATTTCGGCACTTTTGAAACTCTAACATAATTATGGCTGGCTTGCATTAATCGTATTACTTCGTGGATATATTGACATAATGCTATCGTAGAGCCAGGACCGCATGTTTTAATGATTTATTTGCTCTATGAAAGTTCTATATCCTTCATGCAACTAATATTAAAATTAAAGTAGATACTTATATTGAGCGTTTATTTTAAACTTCAAATCATATTTATTTTAAACCATGAACTTTATTACGCTCGTTTATTAGATAACAAATTTGTCATATTGTTAGTAGTTACTTTTTAATTAAAGACTGTTTAGTATGTGTATCTGTATTAAAAGGAAATTTATATAATTTTAAATTATGTTAGTCATTATTTGTATTAATATGACAGGAAAAATGTTAAACGTTTAGCGAAAAATTAATGATAGAAGAATAGAAGAATCCCTGTCTTTATACACACACACACACATATATATATATATATATATATATATATATATATATATATATATATATACATAGACTTCTCAAAAGTACTCGCCCTAATACATGTTTTCATAAATAGCCCTTTATTATCAGAGTTTCTTCCTATTCGTATATTAGTACCCGACGTTTTCTCATGTGAGTTTTCTATAATGTCATTTCGCGTTCATGGAGTTCATTTAAACATTTTATTCTTTATCATCAATATAAGATTTCCATTCTGTTATCCAAATTTTCTACGAATATGCCATAATATTTTCAACTTACCTGCGTCAAATTTGCTTTAATTATTTTTAAATTTCTGTGGCCAAATTATAAAAATAGACACTTCACAATTTTGTCGTATCCTAATATTGATGTATCAGAGTATTAGTGTTCTTTAAATTGACGACCGATTATTATGAAACTTTAAAATAACACATAGTTAACTTAGACTAACATAAAGAAAAAACAACTTTATATTTTTTTCACTACCACAAAAAAAGATGATTTTTTTTACGGTTCATATCGGGGTATCAATGAAAGGTTTCTTTTAATATACTGTATTGCCAAATTTTTGATGTTTTTCCAGCAAGAAATCTAATTTATAAGAAGATGTAAATATAATCACGAGTATAAAATATATTATTCTGTTAGTATATGTAAGGCACTTCCATTCGTGTTCTCCATATTAATACTTAGCAATTAAGTTTAAATACATGGCATAAAAATAAAGGGAGTAATTTAATTTTAGTATTTTTCAGTGATATATACCAAAATCAGAGAAATTAAATATTTATAGTACTCGATATTTATCTTCAACATCCGTCCGTCCGTCTCTAAAAGGTTTCTTTGGAGGCTAAGTAACATAAGAAGATAGATTTTGACCTAGTTACACTCAGTAACACTTTTTGAATGGATTAAAATACAAAAGATACATTGTAATTTAATTTTTTTTAAGTTGTTTTGTGTCATATCAAATAGACACTAGTTAAATATATAATCTAAAAATGGAATGTTAATTTATTTAGAATTAATATTTTTTTAAACTAGTAAAAAAGTAATAATATTCCACTGTGTCTTGAAGTCATATCGAAAACAATCCGAAAAAAGGAGATAGATACTTTAAGTAGTCTACGTAGAAGAGAAATACTTTTTATTTGTTGAAATTATAACAAAAGGCATTCATTCTACGAATTCGACCTGCATCTGACCGATTCGTTAGAAATATTCTGATTCTGGAAGGAATGTTCAGAATTATATATAGCTTAAGTACGTTTTTATTTTTTTAATGTAACTGCATTTCAAACTGCATTTGTCTCATTAACTTCATTTTTCGTTTACAAATTAATCAATTTAAAGTATATTGAAATACAAAAAAATTTGGTGACATATTAAATTTTTTTTTCATATGTTTTGTACTTGTGAAAAGAAATTAAAAGTTGTTCTTGGTACGACCTGACAAAAAATAGCTGATATTAACTTTGTCAACTAATTTTACTTACAAGAAGACACAACATCAGAATTTATTTGGAATTATAGAAGTGAAACGTAGTCAAAATACGTACATTACTTCTTCTTGTTGGTCGGTTTCCATTATTTGAAAGTGTATTTCGTTATTTATTACTTACATGTTCATGAAATATAATTTGATTTATCATATTTTCCATATCGCATTCTAATTTTATTTGCCTACTATGCTTGTTGAAATGATATAAGTTAAATGTATATATTTTTAAATACTTTAAAAAATGGATGTAATCTTATGAAAAAAATCGAAAAAAATGTTAATTTACCATTATAAATACGACTTATTATAAAATAGTTGCTACCAAGAATGCATTATATGTTTCTTATTATCTAGGTGATTGCCTCCGGCAAGTTAATTCCTGTCCACTATCACGCGTATGGAGTTAATAAATTTTGCAATTTCAAGGTTTCTTAAAAGCTGGTTTTTGTTTAATGTTACTTTAAAATAGTCGTATAATAAAGTTGAAATAAATATTATCCAAACCTATTTAAGCAGGACTATTTACCAAATGATAAAAATTACGAAATTAATTAACGAAATTTGTTTTCCCCCAGCCAATATAAATTAGGCCTATGGTTTAATAAGAAAGATTGTTCAGTATGAAGACGCTACTTGTGTTTTTTTTGTGATGATTTTTTGTGATGATTCATTTATTCGTTTACATATGCGTGCTTAAGTACGTTCGTGCGAGCGATTGTGTGTGCATACATGGGTGTGTGCATGGTGCATGCATGCGTGCCTTAGTATGAGTATTACATTTATATTTTATTACAATTTTATTTTAAATAAACTAAATGTGATTTTAGCACAACAACTTCAAATAAATTTATCACCCACATAACTGCTCTTTTTGATGAGATAGCAATATGTCCGTCCAGGTTACTAAAATCTTAGTTATTAAAGTCCGGAAAAAACGGTTAAACTTACAATTTTGATATCTGTAATTGCTTAATGAAGGTGTTACAAAACTTGTAAAATTAAAGCCTGAGAATTTGACAAGCGTCGAGTTTGTTACACAGCTTCATTTTTTAAGGACATCATTCAAAATTAGAATTAGAATATAATGCAGTGCTGTACTAGATATCTTTTGGCCGAGGATACAAATAAGCTTGTTAAGTTTTCTCAGAATTGTTTTTTTAACAAAAAATTTGAAAAGTATTTGTCACATCTTAAAATCAGATGTCAAACTCTGAAGCACTTTTGCACTCCACTTTTACTATTTTTGCCTTTCGCCAATATTTAATCAGAACTAGTAGTCATGCGGTGGAAATTTGACCGTAATTCATTATATTTTTAAGTATGTATGCTATCAAGGTTATTTTGTTAGAAAGTATACTTCTACACTATTATGTGTTCGAAATTGAGAATATGAATGTACACAAAGAACCTTCAATTATGAAATGAATCTTTTAATGTAAAATGAAATTAAATATATTTTTAAAACATATAGTATATAAATTTTAGGTTTTTGCACTTCTTCTCTACATAAACATTAATTACGCCTAATCTCACACTCTTTTATGCGAGCAATATGCTTGAAAAGGGGTACTAAGTTTTCTCTTCACAAATTAGTATATAGATAAACAATGTATATTAAATTTTTTGCTCATCATTTGAGAAATTTATATCGAGCAAAATAATAAATAAATTTATCAACACGAATTTGTTAAAAATCCATATTGTTTACTAAATTGTAATTTAGTGTCGACAATTTATTGCTGATATCATATTTATTTAAACGTATGGCTTACATACGGATCAACATTTCTCTAAAGTATTTGTAGTTTATTTATTGTTCATCACTTTACCTTAGCATTATAATGCATTTAAGGTTTACATTGGTTTACCTTTTGCCTTATTTTATCTATCTTTTATAATAACACTATTTTTGTGCGTAGAAATACAAGTGAAAATATTCAACTAACCCAAATTCAACTTGGCAAAAAAACACAAAAGATTGCTCATCGACGTGTAGTACGTACATGGAAAGGTTGAATGAAAATTGGAAAACATGGAAAATTTACCGGATCATTGAAGCGTGCTTCGCTCTAGTGGTCAAACGTGATTTTTGTATGTGCACAGTTACTTGCCCACAGGTTTTAAATATATCTCTACTATTTGTACTTAGGTGTGTGAATGCCCCCTTCAACATTTCTTTTCATGATTATTATTTATACTTGTCTTACTATTATAAACTTATAATTAATTTGATTATTATATTCTTTAAATTTTATAAAATATTGTTTAGACATTTTAATACTTGCGAATCAATTTTGATAAGAAATATTTTCAAATACCACAAGATCCAACATAAGACTTTGTATTTTCGTTTTTATTTAATATATACCCGATTAGAAAGGATTTTTTGAAAAATCCTTATAAAAAGGTTCCTTATTAAACTCACAATAAAAGAAACGAATTTTTTTTTGCGTTTTCCTCATCGGTAAAATATATATAAACGATAATTTACTTGGGTTCCTTAATTTATAAATAATTTATTTGATCAAATTTCCAACTGCAATGAAAATTTTTGTCTCATTCTAGTTGTTGAAAAATTCTTCACTTGGTTCCTTGTTTTTTTAATTGTATTTTTATATTAAATTTTTTACTACGCTTATTTGATTCCTCAATATTTCAATGTTTTGTACTATTTTAGGCACATAATTTCATGTCCTTTCACCATACTTGTATCCATCACATGTCGATTACATTTACTCAATGCATCCACACATGACATATTAAACTCAATATATATAAAACACATTTCAATTTACAACTTATAGCCATTTATACGTATGCTATTACGCATACATATTCACATAAAGAAACGATTTCAAATGTGGAGCAAACGAAATGTCCGAACGCAGCATCTCATCTAAGATGAATTGAACAAGATATGAGTAAAAACTCTCGAGAAAGACATTAAGTTTAGAAAACCTCCTCTATGTCCTTTAATGTTCATAAAACCTCTATGTCCTTTAATCTCGTCTAATGTCATATTGATCATTAATCCATTTTGAAAGTATTTATTACAGAAAAAAGCAAGGCTATACAGAAATTAAAAAAGTTAATGATATAAATTTTAAAAGTAGTCTGGTGTAAAAATTTTCGAGTGCAAGCGATATAATACTAAAAATAATGTTAACGGTTCTACAAGAAAATTAACGAACCCAATTTCTGATAGCCAAAGAAATTCTCATTTTGAGACAATACATAATTCGTCCCAAAAAGATATATAATGGAAAGGCCGATCAAGAAACCTACAAGTACAATGAACATGTGACAAAACTAATAACTTATGGCAAACCCAACAGTAACGATGACGCGGTATTATATTAAACATTCGGGAAAATACAGCATGATTTTCTTTTGACGCTATCGAACCAAAAATATTTATGAATGTATCCTTGAATTTAGTTCATAATAGAAGCATATTAACCCATAAAGCTCAATAATTAACACTTAATCGAAATTATATTAAAATTGGGGGAAAAAGAAAGTACTTCAGTTATTTTTATTTCATGTATCAAACGGGATTTAAAAAAAAACAAGTTATAAGGTTTCCAAAATAATGGTTTATTGCGTTTTATATAAGGGAATCCTAGAGATATTGTTGAAAATATTCACAAAAAAGTGTTTCAGCCTCTATATTCGAAACTACTAAATTAAAAATTATTAAAAAAGGCAATTATATAAATTATACCGAGAAATTTATATAAATTATACCGGGAAATTACAACAATTATCTAAATGTCATAGTTATGAGTCTTCCTTGATATTTTTACGCCTACTATTATATTTATATATTAAAAATTAATATTAATACTTGTATACAGTTCACTAAGACGAAAAATACCCTTAAATATTTATACCTGTCTACTCATATATAACTAGTATTTTTTAATCCTTTACATTCAGTCTGCTATTCACCATACGGTAAGAAAAAGAAAATAGATATTAAAACAAAAATAATGAAAATTTTTTAACCTAATTTCGTGTGAAATATAATACATTTTTTGTATGAAAATTTTATTTCGATTTGTTACTGTTCTAACGATTTATATTATTATGACTATTGTTCAGTATTGTAATAATTATAACCTTGCCAACAAGTAACCAAAATTTATTATATACTTATTGCATTAATTTACATGACAACATGATATTTCTTTGATATTTTTTGTTTGATTAAAGTACATGCAGACGAAATTTTCTTACGATGTAGAGGAAATAGCTAACTGTTTATGAAACTTTTAATCCAAACGTCACGCGCAGCGTGTCGGTTAGAAACAGTTATTGCATTACAGTGTACCTGGTGAGCGAATCTCGTGCCGTGACCTCGTCTCATGCCGTACCGTATTTTGGCTTAGCCTACGGATGTTTTGGGTATTTTACAGTAAGTTAGTGCTTAACGGTTGATCACAACGAATTCTCTGTAGGCATTTATAAATTTTTTTCCGTTTCCTAAGTTCATGATCTTATACATCCACGCCTCATTAGGTTTATTGCGATGTACATCTTTTTAATATTATTATTTGGTACATTAACACTAATTAACTTTATGTTAAATCAGCGTGTTAGAACTTTTGAATGCATATTTATTTGCTATGTATGTTAAGTTGATGAAATTATAATAATATTCAAAATAAGAACAAAATTTCCTATTTATACTGAAAAGTATAAAAAGTGAGAAAATAAACTCTTAGTATTCGTCATTATTATTTAGTTCAGAAGCAAGATGTTCAGTGTATGCTATTATACATGTATTCTATTAATATTTTATTCTTATATATATTTATATATATATATATATATATATATGTGTGTGTGTGTGTATAATTTATAGATAAATTCATTTTATTCGAGAAATATGGAATAAAATAAAAAGTAAGATCCCTAAAAATTAGTATTGAGACTAGTTTGATACAATAAACCAGTTCCATTCAGAAGTTTTAGCTTGGTATATTAAATTGAATATTATAAGATTATAATATGATACATATGTAACATACCAAATGTGTGAAAACAGAATTGGAGAAAATTAAATCTCATTTGAATATTGAAAGACGTGCCGGCAAATTGTTGTTGGGATTTTACTTTTAAGTCTTTTTTTATTTTAGTTAAATTTTCGTAGCAAAATATGTATCCCAATATATTTTGAACGGAAGGCTAGTTTTGAGGAGAGCTTAATAAATGGTATTGGAAAAATTTCTGATCTGTTATAACATCCAGATACGTATTTTTACGTACAACATTCAGTTTCGTATTTTTACTTGTTCTGATAATGCTATTTGCGGGTAAATGACGATATCACCCTTTTAGGGGAGAGGTACTATGCTTTTAAAATCACGAAATAAAGCCTATAGATTGATTCAAGAAACCTAAGTTTTCAAGTTCACTCCAATCATCAATTATCAACAACTTTTCTAGTCCACTATTGTATAATTCAATTTAGACCTAGTTTAGCGATCATAGTACGTAGCTTCTTTTAATACTTCAAGGACATGGGTTAGTTTTAATTATGCAGACAGTACTTTTTTAATAATAATGTTGGTTAATACGAATATCTGTAATATGTGCCTTAATTCATTAAAATAAAATTGTTGTGGCAATCAAAGGAACTGCTTGGGAAAATATCGTTGTAAATAAAGTCAAAAAATAAAAATATTACCTTCATTGCAATTTTCAAGTGGTGATAATCAAATATGAATTATATCTATGACTCCATAAAGTATGTACTGTATAGCACAGACATTTTTACAGCATGTTATGTAAAATAAATAAGTTACATTTTCACGGTACCATTATTTTTTGTTTTCTATTTTCCTCAATCCAAGTAGATATCTAAAGCGCATTCATTTATGTTTAAATGAAATAAGTGAATCAAAAGGTGTTCTTTGAAGATTTTCTGTTGCCAACATACGATCGCGGATATTTAATCACATATTAATAATATGTGAAAGTGACGTATGTTACATTATTTTAATATAAGAGCTGAGAGATTTTGATATCAATAAAAGAGAAGGAAAATGTCAGGAAGATTTTATTATTAAAATTACAATACAGGGCAAAAAATCAGTTTCGTTATATAATCTTACTAACAAGATTTTTTCTGTCTTGTAATTTATGTTAAAAACATATATCACGCAATTTCTTTGTTCAGTGCTTTCGGGAATGTTAACAGGTTGTCACCTCATGAAGTAGAGAAGACATTTTCTTTCAATTTATTAGTATCCTGTGTACATTTATTTATTTCGGAAGGTACGAATTTATTCCGAGGTAAAATTAAATGTAAATTTCCACAATTTTTATCAATAAAATTACACTTAATTTCTTTTGATTAAAAAGAGCGATTGGTATAGCGTGTAAAGTGATAATAGATGCGAGAAAACTGCTGTTAGAATTTATTTCTGTCTTTCTGTCGATCTATTAATTTGGTTTTCATTCACGTGAAATCTACTAAATGGATTTTGATTAAATTTGGTATGTTTATACCCTCGGACAACATATAGAACATTTTTATGTATGTATAACAATATGAAAAAAAAACTCTGATATGTGAATATTACAACATAGGTACTACCCGCGCCCCTTTATACTCACAGATATTCTAAATTTAAACAAAGAGCCAGGGTAATTCATTCCAATATAACTTTTCTTACTCCGTATTTCACGTCAACGATGTCGCAAGTGCAGTATTCAATAAACTTGTAACAATTTTTTATAACCATTGAATGGTATTTATGTAGCTTAATAGATTACATATTTTAATTTATGCTTCATTATGGGTTATTTAAGGTACGATAGTTTACATTAAGCAATATATTTACCAACGAAACAACACAAACAAATTGCACTTAGGTGGATTTTACCACTTTTGACTGGCTACATGTGTTCTCCGCTTCATTTCTGTTTATGGCTACTTTTTTTCTTTCAATAAAAACTATGTTTTATTTTATTTGCCCAACTGAATATGAAACATCTCTTTTCTGATTAAATTATTACACTTCCAAATTTATATCGTCGTGCATAAATTTCAGAGAATTAACCTTATGGGATGTTTTCACGAGTTCTCAAGTAAAGTTGTACTATCTATAGATAAAAGAGTAAAAAATCATAAAAAGGTCCTAATAATCTTTATACGTCCTTTAGAATTTAGCATATTTTTATTTGCACTCGCCGCATCATGCACGTTTTTGTTTACGAACGTGTTTCATTCAAGAATTAGCCTGTCAGTATGATAGACATGGCCTATCAGTATGATGCGCTGAAAGATTCATTGACATCTACAGATAAATTCTTAAAATAAAAAACGGAGATACATACAGATAAATGGAAAAACTGCTGCTAAAGCACGGTTTTTGTTTCTTGACTTCATTTATGTTTACTACCCTCAATATGATCTAAGGACTCAAAGCCTTATTTGTGTATTGCCTTAAAGGATAAAAATTAGACATATGTAAAAACAACCATAATAAAATCGAGAGTAAAGCGTTGGTCATAGAGTTCGTAAAGAAATTCTCCAAGGCGCATGTCTTTCTGTGAAATTCAATGGCGTCACATTTCAACTATTATTGCATTATACTAGAGTGAAAACCGTTATGATACAAAAGCAATTTTTTTCCTCAAAACAGAAACTACAAAATCACTACTACCGAACCAGTGACGCGACCTGTTTACTTTGTTAAACAGTCGGAAGAACGTTTCTTTTGTATTCGAAATATCTTCTTTCGCAGGTTGTATTTCTTTCCATTGAGCACTTCCGTTTACTTTGAAATTTTTCTATAGAATAATAACGCTACATTTATATTCGCAACTGACGTTCACGGTACAATTGAACGATGCCTTATATTTTAGTACATTATTGAGATATAAAGCAATATAATTATTGTAGGTAATATAATCGGAAAGGTCAATTTAGCCTTTGGAAAGATTTAATTAAAATTAAAAATAACTGGCTATATAAATACTTAAAGCACACTCACATTTCAGAAATTGAACCAGGATTCATTACTAATTCTTTTACTACCGTATTTCACTTGACTTCTGAATTTATATGCAGTATTTTGATAAATTATGGTTTAATTCACAACTAATAATTTAATTTGAATTCAATAAATTAAAATAAAATCTACAAAAAGTCAAAAACATTTTGGAATAGCTCATCATTTCTTTTTTTACTTTTATTTGCCACGATGACTTATTTTGTACTGAATTTGAAATCACGTACTTTTCCCTTGGCTAATTTCGAAAACAAATAATTTAGAAATACCTTTGACTTAAATATCATAGTCATATATAATAATTGATATAAATTTATTACCGTTAACTTTATTTAACAAATACTTCAATGAATTTGTATTATGGACTAATATTGACACAGTTTAACAGAGTAGTAATTATACGTTTTAATATGGTATTTATTTTCATGGAATAATAACAATAAAATAAAGCATCTCTACAAAAAAGAGGTCTTTCTGTATTGTTTTTAATTTCCAATCTTTAATTAACTCTAACATTATTATAATAAAAAATGGCAAAGTGCATATCGAGATAAGCACTAGGTAGGAATTCCCAGTTATCTATGTTTCTGAAGTTGTTGATGTAAGTTATTCACAATTATTTTATTTAAAAGTCTTATTTTAATGCTAGTGCCCAAACGTTTTAAAGCTTAAGGTTTCACAAACTGAGTTTGAAAATTAAAATTGGCAAATAAAATTTTATTTTTAGTTTAAAAAGATCCATCGAATAATTTATTTACGCGAGATGATGGGACAAAAACAACTTTTTCTCTCAAACTTTATGTTTGAAGAGGATACAATTTATTTAAAGATTTTGCGGCGAACTAATTGATATATCTCAATGAATCATTGACTTTTAAAATTTCATTCACTTAAGCTTAGAAATCTAGAGACTATGATGTTGTTATGAATTGATAGACTGACGGATTGACGTCAAGAACTTATAGGGTGACTTATTTTGTATTAAGATCTATGTGCATCCCTTCCTGATAATCCCTCCCCTATTTTGTCTTTTTGTTCTGTAGCATGTATACTTTCTTTCCTATAAAACCGGCTCTTATAAGTTATTCTCCCCATATTTGCCCCATACCATATCGGTCCGTGTCGCATAATTTTGTGGGTAAGGTTAACACTTACATATCTCAATGTCTCGAGATTGGCTTTGATGTTTGTGAAGGTAGATTTACGATTTCGTAATGCTTGGCTCATAATATATCGGTCATCACTGGGAACAGTGCATCGTTTTCTTCCCGGCCCTGGTCTTTTTTTTGTATGAATCGATTTTTAAAAATATTTTCCAAGGCACTATGAATAATAGAATAACAAACGCCAAACCTTTTTGAAATATAGTATCGACTACAGCCTTCTTTAAGTAAAGCTACTGTACTACCAGCGATTGCTCTTATGTCCACCTTCGTACGTTACAAAATTTGTCACGAAAAAAAAACTTTAACAATTTTTTAAATTTATAATTTTAAGACAATATGAATAACTAATATTAATTAAACATTTATTTTATAATAAACAACATAGTTTTTAACCACATAACGCCATTAAATATTTAAACTGCAATTCAATATTTTAAAAATAAATTAAAAATGTTTAAATTTCTTTAAAACGCAGGCAAATATGTCCGATTTTTCGAATGCATGTAACACCTCTTTTTTCAGGTTTCTATAGCTGTAAACAAAAATGTTAGTTGTTCGTTTTTTATAAAGGGTTGTATGTGCTAATAATGGCGGAATTAAAATATTAAGGTACCCACTTAAATCGCTCAGGACAAAAATGAGAAATGAAAAAAATAAAGCAATTAAAATAACTAATATTCAACCGGTCGCAAAAGGCCCTTGTAATTTATGTATCTCTGTATTTAAATACATAAACGTTGCAATAATAAATTTATTTCCACTTAATTTTTATTCGGAACTAAATGAACTACTTAATGTAGCAATATTTCTACCTTATTTAAATTCATAACAACGAGCGAGGTTTCGTCGTATGACAACATTTTCAGGTGGACAATTTGTAAAGACCGAATAATCGTTTCGAATATTTTTGCAGATTGCTTTATAATTCCTGTTTAAATATTTCTTACACAACCATTCATGGTTTTAGCAGTCAATTTTTGTGAGTGGGCATGGGGTCAGAGACGTTCTAATCTAGGACCAATTTAATGGATCGATACATCGATACTAAGAAATGAAATATCGTTGGACTTTAATATTGGAAATGTCTTGAATTATATAAAAATACAACATTGCGTCCATGGGCCTTCATTTTATCATGATGTAAATGATGTAAAAATAACATTTTAACCATAAAGATATTGGTTTCAAATTAAAAACACGAATGAAAGGTTTACTGTGATATCTAAAACATACACACACACGTACACGCGAACGTACTCGCACATGCGCACGCACACGCATACGCACACGTACATGCACGCGCACACACTCACGCACGCACATACGCTCACACAACACACACACACACACACGCGCGCGTGTGTGTGTGTGTGTGTGTAGATATGTACACACACACAACGTTTTTATTACACATTTTACAAGTTATTACTTTTATATGGTTCGCATTATGTACGTCTTCCCTATAAATATCCTACTACGTTCATCACAATCAAATGGATTTGAAAAAATATTTCACTATTTAATGTCATAATAAGCTTGTACTGGTTTCTAAAATATTTCTTCTTATTGTCAAATAAACATACAACGGCAAAAAACAAACATTATTCCAAATGAAATAACACGCCACTCTCAAAACCTTGCTGATGAGTTTTGTGGCACGTACTTGCTATTTACAAGCGTATGTTCAGTTATAGCTTGATCACTGACATTTATTTCACTGAAGCTAACAAAACTTCGAAATGTTCTAAGAAATCTCCGTCCTAGTTTCTTTGTAATAAGATTATTTCCTGAAATTGTCACAATAGTGACGATTTATATACCGCATTGGATAGCTAATAGTACGTAGATGTTTTTAAAATTTTATTCGGAATTAAATATTTGAAGGATATAATTTGTAATGTTTACTACTGAACTGTATGTTGATCAGTTTTCTTTCATACTGCACCAAATTTTAAGTTTGTAGATTAAACCTTTTTAATGTATGAGGGATAAACATTCCGTTTTTTTATTGTGTGGTACGAAACCGTTATAGAATAATTATCCTCAAATCGGTTTTGATATATTCATACCTACTAGAATAAATTTTAATATTATTGAAATTTATTTAGTTAACTTGACTCATTCAAACTGCACGCAAAACTCCCCGAGGCGTCGGTTACAAGCGATAACGACACGTGCTCATCATTTATTGGAACGATAGTTACCCTAGTATACATAAAATAATGAACAACTAAAATAATATACGTTACATGTAGTCTAAATTAATGTATGCTAACATTATCGTGCATTCCTACTGAAGATGCAGTCCCCGCATTGGCTTGTACTAAAATCTATTCTCAGTTACTTGTTTCCTAGAGTACGAAAATGCGTGCGTTTCGAATGACTGAAATTATGAATGTATTTAGTTATTCAAATACAGTGACACGGGTAGGTCCATTTGAAATATAGAATGATTCCTCGTTTTGGAAGAAAACTAATCAAAGATTATTGAATAAAATAAGTAAGCGAAAAATTAAATGGGTAAAATTCATACTGTTTATTCTCAGCAGAAATGTTGGGAGATGCTTTATATAAATACAGAATGTGAATAAATCCAGGATTTATGATGTATGTATATATATATATATATATATATATATATATATATATGTATATAGTTTGAGTGTGTAAAATTATTGTGTCTCACTGTTGAAAGGTAAGTTTGTGTATTTACAAACTTCAGTTACCATTTTTATTTAATTTACTAAATCAAAGGGCATGAAAAAGTAAAAGGAGGGGCATGAAAATATAATTTATAGTCCGGGGAGCCTCAACAAGAAAAAGGTTGAGAAACCCTGCTCTAAGGGATTTTAGGAAAGGTCATTAGTGACTAAATGACCCTAGGTTGCATTATGCTAAAGTGGACCGTTGTCGAAATATTCGTTTTTTTTATACATTTCAGAGAAAATATCGGTAGACATTTTTAAAAATTAATAAAAAATACAATCAAATTTTATGGTATTTACTTTTATTTCCTAGTTTGTTCATATTCTGATGCGTAATAAACAGTAATTATATTTAAATAATCTGTTTCATTTTTTTTAATAAGAGAATCGTAAGCCAACAAATTTTATCAAATGCGCGAAAAATTATTTATTTCTGTAAAAAATCATTAATATACATAATCTGAAGAAAATTATTGTAACAATTTCAGGAAATAATCTTATTATTACATTAAATATTATTACATGTCATTATTACATTATTACATTAAATAGTGAAATATTTTTTCAAATCCAAACCCGATTGTGATGAATGTAGTAGGATATCTATAGGGAAGACGTACATAATGCGAACAGTATGAACGTAATAACTTGTAAAAAGTATAATAAAAATGTTTAACGTTACAGGGCTAAATGGTCTTCTTGATTATGTATGAACGCCGGAAAAGCGTTTTACGGTAATGTCGGGAAATTCACAGATTTTCCTTCCCGCGACTATCTTGATTTCACTGCTGTGCGTAATTGCGGTATCGAAGAATATTTGTGTGAGTGTTCAGGGATATTCGATTTCAAGTATTAAGTTTCTGTTCTATCAGAAAATTGTAAGACGGCTACTGCGCGGCAGTAGCTGTTTTTAGTACGCAGTGTGAACAAAAATATTTCCAAAACATGAAAACATCACAAATACACATTACAGTACCTTAATTTCAATAACGGTTCAACTCAACATCTATATGTCTGTCGATCTGTTCGATTATAAATTGAGTTATGACTGTCATCTGACATGAAATTTGTTCATCGTAAACTTCTAGGCAAACGAAGCTATTAGAAATCTAATATTCTAATATAATAAATAAGTCTTTATAAGAAGTTATTTTGTGTAACTGCTCCATATTATTAAATCATGATTATCCATGTATTATAGTTATAATTCCAATCCAAAGAGCAGTATTTTAGGGTGCCTTTCGTATTGGTCTGAGAAATTTTGTTGAAAATTTATTATGAGATATAGAACTCTAATTGTCGCGTATTAAAGTCGCCATTAATTTCATTCCATATCAGTAGTTTGACCAATTTAATTTAATAAATATAAATTTAAGTATGTTAAATCAATTTCCATTTGGTAGTATTCAAATAATACTGCTAGTCCTTGATTATTTAATTAGCGTCTCTATTTTAATTGCAACCTTCTCATCGACTAGATAGATGTGATAAATCGTACTCCTTAATTATATAAAAACATTCCATATTATATTTAGGCATTAAACATAATTTTAACATTAGTTATATAAATTCTGATTAAAATTTTGTAAATGATCAATAAAAAATTTAAAAATAAGCTTCCAGAAATCGAATCAATAGCATCACCTTCAACTTTTGAATTGTTTGAAAAAAAAATTCCATGCGGTGCACTATTGGTGTTTGAATAGGTGAACTATTCAAAGATGATAATATTTTACATTACAAGTAAGAAAGATTTTGGAAAGGAGGACGAACTTAGTAATTTAGAATAAAATATAGCCAGAGTGTGAGCACATGTTATCTTGATAATATTATAATATAGTTGAAATATCTTTGTATATAAAAGAGGAAGGATATTGACTGAATGACACAGAGATAAACGCACAGTCGAAACCGGTGAACCCTGAACCCTGGAATTTTGTAGTTGTTTCTTTATGTAGCGTAAGTGAGCAACGAGAAAGGGATTTTGGAAATTCCACCCCTAAGAGAGTAGAATAGGGGTTGAAAAATTGTATGAAATTTCGTTGGTTTCGAAATTAGGCACCCGGACTTATACTAGATTTATGCTCTTGGTTAATAAAAAAAATGTGTTTATTGGTTTCTGGAAATTCTACCCCTAAGGGTGTTAAATAGGGGTTGAAAATTTGTATGAAATTTCCTTGGTTTATAAGTTAGATACGTGAAATTTTAGGTTTACGCCCTGGTTCCATAAAAAAAATAATGCGTTAGTTGGAAGTGTGAAATGGAGGAGGAAATTTTGAAGTCCGTAAGGCAGAGGGTGAGCCCTAATATACTTACATTGAATTATTACGTGGATACTTTCAGACATCCAGTATTATGATAATTTCAGGCATTCGTCTAAATCAGTAACTAACTTAGCATTTGTAAATTTTTGATTTTTCTACATGAGTAATTACTTCGCGATTTTTAGTTTTAGGTTTGATTTGTTTTTTTTGTCTCCCTTTCTGGTTTTATTATTTTTTTAACTTATTTACATACTTAAAAAAATTCCATTCTATATATATAACATATAGAGATTTTGCGTCTCTCTTTTCAGGTTATCTAAAAAGGATTTCCATTAATTTAATTTTTTTATCTAATTAATTATCATTTGTTATTTAGTTTAGTCACTTCATTTGAGGTTATAACATTTTATTACGTTTTGTGTGTTTCTTAATTTCATTAGTTTCTTTTTAATTTCATTGGTTATTTTGAGATATATTTTTTTTATTTTTTAATCTCATTAGTTTTTTTAAATTTTGCTAATTAATATGAGGTAACACCTAATTATCATTTTTTTATGTCTATTGATATTAACTTTTTACATTGAAGAAGTCCGCCATACTTCATTTTTTTTTATATTTTGTGCTTTACTTTTTGAGAAAATGATCATGGAATTAATAAATAGTAATGGTACAATGATATGGCAAACTTTAGCACTCATTGTATACGTAGCTTGCCTTTTCTGAGTACTTTCGTTTGTAACGTTCAGCATACAAGGAATGGTACAAAATGTACATGAACAAATCGTAAGTCATATCCTGAACCACTGGAATTACTTTACCGTTTCTTTTCATAATAGTGAAGGTGATAATTACGCTACCTTGGATGAATACTATGCCGATATGATTTAGCCTTCCACGTACGGCGGGCTAAGTGAGTTAACAGCAGCAGGTCAAATAAAAAATTACGTGTTTAAAGTATGTTGTAATCGCCAGGTTTACACCAAAATAGGTATAAGTGTCTTCATTTTAATAAGATTTTGAACAACATTTTGAAGAAGTACCTTTTGAAGAACTTGAATCAATTGATCGTTTTTTATCAGTCCCAAACTGTATGAGGGCAAAAAACAATGTTATGAAGTAAAACTCAACCGATTCAAATTCAGTGTATTCTTTTCGTTCATTTTATAATCCATCTGAAACAGATAGTTTGTTAACACTAACATCATCTTCTGAACCTACAAAAAATAGAGGAAGTACAAGACTAAATACGCAAATATAACAAGAAAAGATCAACTGAAACAGGCACAAGAAAAAGTATTTAAAAAATAAACCTTCAATACAACGAAAATCTATGTAAAAACACAAATAAAAATACATTAAAAAAGTGTTGCTAAAAGAACATCCGAAACTAAAATGAAAAGAGAAACTATTGTTAAATATCAAAAATAAATCCTACAAAATCATAGGAAAGCGGTTACTAATTACCAAAAAAAAACATCTGGACGTGCACAGGTCCGCTAAGTCTAAATATGTTAAAAATACATTAAATCGACCATGGAAAACTAAATATTAATCGGGGATCTCATTTGATCCAGATATAAAGTATCAAAGTGATAGTATTGTAAATATCGACAACATGAAGCTCCTGAGCCGCTTTATGGTTTGATTTTGGATTTACCCCCGACCACAGAAATTTTCTAAATAATATCCGTAAATGTAATAATACCTTTCATATGTTAGAAGGCAAGTGACGGATAAATTTATGTCAAACTTCAAAGTTCAAGGTCAGATATATCACTCGATTGGTAGCTTATTACCAAAACCTGGACAAAAAGCTCAATTCCTGCTGATATATTTTGTAGGCGAAGACTATAAAGAAACCATTTGAGGCATTCTATACAATAACTTATTAGAGGCGAAGACTATAAAGAAGATATTTGAGGCATTCTAAATAATAACTTATGATATATTATATAATTAATGCATATACTAAGGAAGTGAAAAGTACGATTGATAAGATTCCAATATCTTGTGAATCCTTCTATGTTGTAATTAATCATGATAAAAAAATCTTTGAGGCTCATGGGGACTGATATAATACTCCAATAATAAATGGATACTCCAACGACAATGAACGACTGCATGATTTATAGGAATGTATTATAATGTCGACTTCTACACGAGCAAAGCTGCGGGCAAAAATCAATGTATATATTTAAGAATAAAAATCAGGATTTAGCATAGGAAACCATAGGAGGAATGAGGGGAAGTTACCAATAGGAGGTTGAAAGGAAATTCTTTTCCGACGATTTTGGATGCTTTAATGGACGGAGAATTCCGAATACCAGGACATGACTTATTTCACAGTTTTACAGCATAAATGATGAAGAAATAATCGTAAAAGAAGATATTGTTTTCGAAGGTAAATAAAGTAAAAAGGTTTTCAGAGCCAAATTCAAGACCTTGCTCATCAAAAACTTCAAATAGGGAGATCTAAGTTAACAGAGAATATTTTTATTATTTTACCGAGAAAGCAGCAAATATCCAAATTGTGATGGCAGTAAATCTCTAACCAGTAAAGCTGCGTTGCGTAATCATAAACATTGTCCAATTTGTCGTGGCCAAAACTATAGCAAATTTGGAAGCCAATAGAATGCGTAATAAGGTCCAATTAGCATACATCTCCATACACAAGTAAAGCTAATAAGAGCGTTATATATATGGAAATTTTTGTCTTTGAGTGGCTAAAATGGCGAAAACACTTCACAGTTAATCAAACTTATTTTTAAATTATTAGGATGAAAAAAATTATAATCGGTAAATCTGTCTCTACTCGTACTTCAGATTATATTACGAGTTATGCTATCGTGTCATTTCGTAAGCTAATCGTGTAATTTCAATACAACTTTGGAAAACATTAACAAACTTTGGAAAATATTACAACCTTTTTTCTTTTCCATCTAAATCTTAAAGGCATCGCTAAAAAATTGTGCAATATTACACTATGTTCAGTTTTCTCGCTACTAATTTTTATTTTTACATGAAAAAATTCTATAAAATATAGTTTTCCCCCACCGTCGCATCCCGAAACTCACTACGACGATTTTCAAGTTTTAATTTTCGAAAATTTTTAAAAAATTGAGATATTTGGGAACCTGCCTAAAATTTACAAGGGACGATTTTTATTAGCCATAGAAATAGGGATGTCCGGTAACACTACTGTTATATAAATTCTAATCTTTCGAGACCACAATTTAAAAATATAAAGTTAAATATAATTGTTAGTTTTTTTATATAATAATTAAGGAAAAGTAATTATGTGTAAAATTAATAGTGAGGAAAGCTATCTAGAGCTACAAATTTGTGACGGAATCATCCCGTGACGTATAGATGTAATCCGTCAAGGAAAATAACAACTGTCTTAACTTTGGCTTTGTGCTGTTGTTTCGAAAACCATTTACATCTCATCCAAATTTATAGCATTGCCCTCGTTACAAACTCAACACCAGCCGCTGTTCGGCCAAATACATATTGTTTACGATTCGACTATATATTGATACATATTGTTTACGATTGCATTCTGTTTTATGGTAATATGTTGTTTTAGACTTCTCTTGGGAAAGAAGAAGCTTATTTTTATGATAATCCATTTATTGTGAATCGGTAATGCGTTTTGCATGTATTTATGCATTATATATTAGTTTTATGCTTCGAAAGTATCTCACATATATCATCATATAAGCACTCAAACCCTTAGATCCCCTATCTCTTCTATTGGAAACTGAATTTCAGAAGTTTTCAGTCATCCCAAAAGTAAAGTCAAGTATCAAATTATTGCTCTGTTGAGAAACAAAACATGATCTTTCTAAAATTTTGCAAGTCGATCAGCTATGCCAAGACACTTATAAAATATGTATATATGCATTAATCCAGTAATTGCAAAGTCAAATGAAATTTTCTTTGAAAAGAATGCAATGAAAAAAATTACCCCAATTTGTATATAACTCATCAGTGATATCGGTACTAAAAACGAAGATTGTATTATTGGAATTAGCACGATGCATGTTAAAGGTTGCTTGTAAAGCTTTGATAAAAGGTAATAAGCGCAGAAATGTATTAATTATATATTAAACACTAAACCATGAAATCAGTTTATTGATGAATTATAACGTACTATGGTATAAATATCTAAAGATTACAAAGATAATGAGAGAAAAGCCACATTTATTTTTAATAATTTCATTAACAAAATTAAAATATGTAATTGGATATGTTTCTTTTTTTATAAATATGAATACACTTATTTCCTTTTGTAGTAATTCAAGGAGATGAAATAAAATACATTAAACAAGTTTAAAAAAAAATTAGGTATTAAAGAAACACATAAAACAAACCTTGTTTGAAATTCTCTTGAATAATTTCGTAGTAATTAAGAAAAAACCTTAACATATTACTATTTGGATATAACGTTTCACATAATAAAAGACATGCCTGTAATTTAAAAGTTGTTCATATCTATTTTTATAATTAATTGTTCTTTAATTGCATAAATGGATTAATAAAAATGCAAATTATGCAACGGAAATTCAAATAGTCGAAACGTAAGGCTATTGATTCGAACGAAACCTGACGCCAGATGAGATGTAGACAAGCAAGGATTAATGACATTGGTGTAGCATTTGTTTTCTTTAAAAAATAAATATATCGATTTTGCAATAGTTTACAAATCTAGTGCATTTTTAATATAATAGTGACATTAAGAGTCGGCTAGAACGATAAGTGAAAGTGGTTTTGTTGTGAAAGGTCAAATCGGATAATCTAGAAAGAACAGATGCATTCATGGTGACGTCATATTTCCTTCAAATCTAAATTTTATGTGCGCTGAAGTTAAAATAATAAAAGCTGCATTGTAATTGTTCTAATCCATGATTTATACTCATAGATTATGTACTTTTCTTACGCATAAATACACTCACAGATAGAGACCAGATAACTTAATCTATTAAAGTATGGCTGCATACTGACTATACTTCATTAATTTATATGTAATATTATTTACGTTCATTAAGTTTATTATGTTTCACTCAAGTAATTTTTATATATTTTAGTAATATATAGTTTTTTAACGTAAAAAACAAGAAAAGAAAGTCATATAAAACTTTTGCAACTAATTTAAATATCTACTTCATGTGTGAATGATATTCAACACAAAAACTCACTTATGGATTACCAACATCATATTGGCTGTCCAAAAAAATATTTACATTAAATGCTAAAAGTAACCTTCATCACAATGAAAACAACTTGTTGGAGATATTTTGTCTCTTCCCATTACCTTGCATCATTGTTTTCGTATTTCTGTGTCTCTCCGGACATTGAAAAAATTTTTTTCAAGTTCAATCCTAATAGTATTTTTACAGCTAGTCAGAATAAAATATTTGGAAATAGGCTATCGAGCATTTTCCATGGCTTAAACAGCTATTATACTGAAAATATGTTTAAAGTAACGAGAACCCCTATTCTAAACAAACACTGTGACTTGTGACGTCATCCAAGGCGGATGGAAATGGCGATGTTTAAACAGCTCAAATGTATTAACTGTTATAATTTTTTTTTCAATTTTATTGAATCATCTCAAATAGTATGTATAATTGATCAAAAGTGATTCAATATAATTTCCTATCTAACCGCAGACTTATTTTGCCCAGGAGAACTGCACATGTCCGTTAAAATTATGTTCGAATCGATTTATTTTCAAAATAAAATTAAGGCGTTCCCGCTATTAAACAAGAGGCTTCCATTGTACAATAGGAAAAACCTTCCTTTGTTATGCATTTTTGTAATTCAAATACACCTTTCTGTAAATTTTATTGCAATCGGTTTTGAACTAAAAGAGCGGAAACATTAACAAAATAAACTGATAACATACACACGGAAGGACAGACACACGGACGTGATGAAATTATATGAATAGTTTTTAAATTTCCCGTATACTCTCTCACGCAATATTATGTGAAATATTCTAATAAAGATATTTATAAAATATAACGCTTATGTTTTGTAAAGAATGCATAAGTTGGCAACTGCGCTATTGGCAACTGGCTGTGAAAAACCCAATGAAGTGAGTTTTACGCAAATGTTAGGTCAATTATTGTTACACCCGTATTATTTTATATTACATCATACTTTGTTTGTGCTAAATGTTATTGAAGAATAATATAATATGCAAAATACTATATTTTTATCATCACTTGAACTGTTTCTTATATGTTGAAACGAAGGTGGAAAGAAATACAATTTTTGGTATCGATCCAAATAACCGCTAGAATTAAAAAGCACATTGATGACCCAGTGCAAATTCATCCGAAGTACATGGACGAACTTCAAAAGACTAATTTATTTAGCTGGTAACCTTTACTGTCAAGGTTTAGGTTTTCGCCTTGCTTTTATTAATGATTTTTTTTGGCTTTATCGACCAACCAAATAAAAATTATAGAAAGTGATGAATATTCTATACGTGATATGGACATAAAAAAATTTGGAAAGTGAAAAAAGATTCTAAAAAATAAATATGTTGGGTAATCCAACTATATATAATTCAAAAGCAGATGTAAGTTCATTTTATTTTTGATAGCCAGCAGTGAAACTGGACAAGCAAATATTAGAAATGTTTTATGCATGATTATATGGTCATGTTCCGTAATATATGATTATTAGGTATGAATTCAGTGGTTTGCTGAGTGGTGATTATCGATATTGTCATGGTGTTTATTTATTGATTTTTAGCAGGTAAAAAAACGTCCTGAAAAAGCATTAAAAATCTAAAATTGAAATGAAAATTACTGCTTGCAATACGCAATTGTTTTAAAGCTCCTACTTTCTTGATTATTCAACAGTTTGTAATTTATCTTCTTTATTCTTGGCAGATTCTAACAATTAATTAACTGCTGCAGAGGTAACACTCATATTTCACAAGTTCAAACAAAATATTTCTTAAAACAACGTGGATTACCGTATTCAATTAGGTGATGTTTTATATGTGGATTTTTCAACAATTATTAAAATATGTTTGGCACGTACTAAAATTAAATCCATAATAATGAAATTCTTTTCATTTCTTTGATTTTAGACGACTCAAATTAAATAATGATTTCCATTGCATAAACACCAATTTTTTTTCATTCATTGATTAATATTTTACTGTGAATATGGTATATAAAATTAGTCAAAAAACAAGTTTGTAGCACATTCATCTATTATATTCCATTATTTTTGTCTTGAGTCTTTTTTGGTAAGTGAATTAAATTTGTACTTTCACGATCCATATTACTAAAGCAAATCATTATAAATATAAAGAAAAATAAATAGTTTAAAGTAAGGTATTTCTTAAAACTGGGAAACGCTGTTCAGAAATTTAAATTTTTACTTGTTTAATATTTTAAAAAAATTATTCTTTCCTCCTCTCCATTTCTGTAAACACTCTTATTCACAAAATATTTTTTTAGCACTAATTTAAAATAAATGTAAGACTGAGAGACTCCTTGCTGAGCCAAAAAAATAATGTCAAAAGTTTGAGAAAAAATAATAAAAAAACTATTTACATAATTTTGTTCTGGATAATGAAGGTACTCAAATTTATAATTATGTAAAATAAAAGTAATATTATAACCTATTCACGTTTCCTTAAATTTACATTACATGGAATTCTTTTGCAACTGAAATATTTTGCCAATTCAATTAAAATTTCAATATTTAATGGTTATCGTTTAAGAAGTTATTGAAGCATTGGTTTAAATATATTGATCCATTTACTATAAATTCATTATGACCAAATGTATGCAACTCAAATCGCTTCTAGGGTTCGCACCCTAGAAACAATACGAGCCAAATGCAGCAATACATTGTTGCTGTCAAATTTGTTACAAGGTGCAGTTTTGAATCACGCCCTAATTTTTAGCTGCCATTATTATTATAATTAAATGATATTATGTTTATGAAGTGAAACAGAAAATTAAAAAAAAGTTAGAAAAGGGGAACACACAAATACCAAAAAAATATTTTAATAAGTTATCTGTTTTACACATCTTACTAAATTCTAAAATGCGAATGCTTAAAAAGGAACTTAACATATCACAGCAGAAATTTACGACTTTTACGTCTATTACTTTTCCGAAGAGTCCTTATTATCGACACAAAGCCTTAAATATTGGTAATATTGAACAATATTGCCAAATTATTTACGTAGCCATGTCGAACTGTGATTTAGTTTCTCAATGACCCAATATTGTACTTAATAACATATGACTTATTTAGTGAACAAAATTTCAAAAAATCCTCTGTATATATTATTATGTGTTGGAATAGACATAAATTTTTGAATATTTTCATTTATTCGTTCATTATATAATTTACATCCTTTTTTAGGGTTTCATACTCCAAAAGAAAATAAAAACGATGCCTTTATTAGACCACTTGTGCGTCCATCTATGCTTGTTTCTCACGAAATAAACAAGCAATAAAATCATTAAAAATTAAATTTTTATATTCTGTTACTTTTATTACAATCTCTTAATTTTTTTCGTAAATACCCTCGATATATAGATGCATTAATTCTTAAACTTTATTCTTTGCATTGACAATAAAACACATAACTGTCAAATTTATTAATTCGGATAATCTACTTACCAAAGTAATGATGTTATGAATATTGACAACCGATTTCAATTTTAAACAAATTGAGGAAACAACGAGTTCATTGCAAATGTATCCAATATCGGTAAAATTGATGTGCATATGATGACTTACAATGATATCAGCCCTCATGCTCTGCCCGCTTTCGGGTTGCTTACTAAAGCACTTACTCCTCCTGTGCCACTCCACACTTCACTTCTGGTCACGCTTATTTCACCAATAAATATCCGAGTCGAAAATGTCAGTGCGCGATTTAATATGTACATAATACGATCTATTTATGTACATATATACACCATACATGTTGTAGTTACTACACGTCGAGTACCTAGGTATTTATTTGAATTTGTTCTTTGGAGCTGTGAGCAGCATAAATGAATTTTTGAAAGTATGAAATTTGCATATTTTCTGATGGATTAAATCAATTGTGATGGAATAAAAACTACATATTACTTGCAGTTGATCCATGTATTTTTTTAAAATTACTATCCGAATTGGCTTAGTAGTTTTACATAATGCATATTTAAATTAACATACAAAGAGACGAAAAGAACAAGAGAAAAACATTCAAACACATAAAATTCCAAAAACAACATTTTCATATTTTTAATTTGTATTATGTGCCCTTAAATAAATTCGTTGTAAATATCTAAAACTTACTGACAGTCCATTTCTACACTTATATATATATATATATATATATATATATATATATATATATATATATATATATATACAGGTTATATACGGAATATAACTACATTTTCTGCTCGGTCCAACAATTAATCCAGTACCTTTCTCTTCACTGATTTTATTCACCACAATACAATATATTTCTACAATAATAAAATACTTTAGTTTATATTATATTGAAACACAAGATCCACACTACGTAAAACATAACAGAAGTCAACTCATTCAAGTGTAACTTGGAAATCTTATTGTGTCTTAACGCATAATCTTGGCAAAGTACAACCGTAAAAATAATTTATCCCTATAAATTAAAAATGCTGACGACATTGTCCAGAGTAGCACCACCCTAATTAGGAGCTGAGGAGATAAACGATCCCCTCGCACGTCTAAACAAGCTCTCTTCTTTTTTATCGCGTTACTTGCTGTTTACGCAGCTAAACGTAAATTACTGGGTTATACATTTTCAAGGAAGTTTTGTTATTGGGGCCTAGTTACGCGAAGAGAGACGGCTAAATCTGAAAGGGTGTATTGTAACGTATTTCGAACCAGTTAGTTTCAATTATTCTTAATGAACTTTATCTTGGTTTATAATTTTGCAAGATAAAAGGGATTTTTTAACGATTTTTACAATATTTTTAACCTATTCTTATCAAGTGCAGCAAGGTACTTTAGCTCATTGAAAGTGGAATATTCTTTTGATAAGTTATATTTAATTATGTATTTGATACAGTTTCAATCCGATATTTCAACTTCCAGTAACAAGCAAAGAGTTTACTTAGTGTCACTTTGGATGTTAGGTATTAATATGGATTACTTCAATATCGTCCAATCTATATTTCTAGTGGGCTTCTATACTGCTATAAACATTTTAAAAAATTAAATTGACATAACCTACTATTAATGCCCATAATGAATGAATATATTATTTCGTTTTGAATTTCAGCGTTAATTGAATCTATCCAGTAATAATAAATGAGTTACTGTTTATCGTAGAGATGACGGATAACTTTTTATTCATGTCGGTATAATAGTCATAAAAGTAATTTACTTACGTGGCGAACCTACACTACATCATAAGCTTTCCTGAACGTTTTACTCTTTTTTTTCCTATTTATTGCCTTTTTAATTTTTTTTTCACTTCCTTATACGGTATTTTTCAACAATTCTCTCGTGATTATGTTTTGTTTTAAATTCAAATTCAAAAGTTTATTCTCGATTAGGTAAAATTATTAATAAGGTTGGAGATTTGCGATGGTTCTTTTTGCTTATAATTCTTACTAGTTATTACTCAGAACTATGGTTTGTATAAAACTGAAAATTACATAATTCAATTTTTACTTTTATATATATGTATATATATATATATATATATATATATATATATATATATATATATATACATATATATATATATTGACATATTTTATCAATATCTATTCACATTATAACATCTAACTAATTAGTAAATACATTGTAATCTTATATATAAACATCGTCTTTTTAGGGGTCCGTAACTAAAAAGAAACAACTCTGCATTTACGAGATCACTAACGTGCTCCGCTACCCGTCTGTCACAGTTTTTTTTCTAGAAACCGCTTGACGTATAAACTTTAAACTTGTCTGATAAAAAGCTTATTTACAAATACAATTTTCAAAAAGGATGTTTAGTCCAGACGGCTTCATGCATCAAAATGCACCTTTAATCAGGTATGTATATGTATTTTAAAAGATCTGAACATATATGAATATTGACGTATCACTGCAGATTTCTATCTTCAGGAGACTGTATCTCCATAACGAGTTTATCTCTACTGTCCGAGACCCCTTTATATGAGATGTGTATAAGTGCACACTATAGACGTATTTACCAACTCATTACCGTTCGGAGTATATGCTTATGGCCGTACTTATCATATCATTGTTTATCATAATAAAATATTGTTTCAGACTAAAATTAGGCCCGTAAAAGTCTGCCATTATAGAGCGAGACTATAGATTTAGTGCGAGTCGATAGTGTGTCGAATATACGGTGTGCAAATTTGTACTGTCATTGCGTCGTATCAAAAAATATAACTGATGTATTTATACAACCTTGTACGTAACATATTGTTAGTGAGAAGCTCTTATAATTTTACCACGTCTATCCGTCAGTTTATTCTTCTGCTTTAACCTCGTATTACCTGTCAGTTTTAGAAGTAGGTTCATGAAATTATTATATGTTCTTGCAATTACACGCCTCAATTCTTTAATGTGCCTTCCCATACATATAAATTGGGAGCGAACCTTAAAAACATTCGAACGAACTATAAATATCAGCCTAGTAACTCGATATAAAAAAAGTTAGAAAGAACAATGTGCATTATAATGGATAAAATTGATAATGTGAAAGTGTGAAAACAATTTATCACCATAAATTAAAAATGCCAACAACATCGTTTTGCTTAGCCGCGGCCTAATTACTCGTAGGAACCCATGATATATATGATTCTCCTCTCATGTCCAAAAAAGTTGTATGGCTTTTATCTCGCTACTTGCCACTTATTTAACTAAATCTAAAAGACTATGTTTATATTTTTAAAGAAGTTTTTAACATAGTTCGTTATCAGGTATTTCTTATTTCAACCAATTAATAATGTGCCTCTTCCTAGTTTCATATTGTTTCATAGTATATATGTTAGCAACAAACATATGAAATTTTTCATTATTTATTTTAAACAACTAAATGATTGTAATTAAAGGTATTTTAAAACTAGCCCAAATCTCAATTCATTAAATACATAAATAAGTCATGAAAGAGATTGAATTACATCAGAAAATTTCCATGGTTTCTGAGGGCATTTTATTAAGTCAGTATTTTTTTAAATCTAAAATTGTAATTTATTTTTAGCACTCCATTCAGCTAATAAGGTGTCTGATCTTATGACCTTATTAGCCAAAATTAAGCATACTCCTTTTAACTAAACGTTGCATCTTTATTACTATTTATTGCATCTCTGAATTTTTATCCGTTTATTATATTTTAAATTTTAATGTAGGTTGGTTTTATCTGTAATAAAACTTAATAGATACAATAATCCTTTATTTTGAGCTAAATTACGACTTTTCGATAAAGACGTGTCATTTAATTAATAAAATTATATTTGAGCTACCAATGTGAGAAAAGTATTTGATGTAGGCATTTCAACTGAAGTGAGAATTACATGCTACGTTACAATGGAAATTTAACGTGAAGTTATTGGATCTTTAGAATTAAAATAGGGATATTATAAGAAATAATCGTGAAGAAACCGTATTATTTGCATTATTCAGAAGACATTTGTGAGGCTGAAATAAGTAGGTATAAAGATAGTTTTGAAGTGTAGATATATGTGCTAGCCGATTAAGTCATCGCATTAAACTTATTACGAAAATAAACCTTTCCTATGGGGAATTTTCTTAGGCTACGAAAGAAGCCTGGAACAATCTAGCACGTGCTTTCGATAATATCGGGCTACTTGGAGATCGGAGTACGACAACTCTTCTGAAATGACAAAATGTAGAAGACTGCATTATAGCACCAACGACTAGGTCATACAAATTTAAATTATCAATATTAAAGGCGTGCAATTATCCAAAATATTATAATTTGGTAACGGACTTACATGCATAACACGTTTCGAAGGAAAACTAAGGCAACTAATACAAAGTTTCAAATACCACAAAAGTGTTGAATTTTGTGCACTTGAATAATTGTGTTTCGATGAAAGTCACATCCTTTTGGTGCGAAGAGATACCTTTTAACATTCGTAGATATCTGCTCAAAAATTTTTTTTGTTTATCTCCTACGTAGGAAGTCGAAAGCAAGAAAGAAACTCGACAAATTCAAAAAACAAATCAATTAATTAATAGTAGTAAATATATTCTTATAAAAAATGGACTCGGGAAATCAGACGACTCGTTTCTTCAATCGGCTCGGTTATTCAGTCAGCTCGGGAAGTCACTTCACTCATATATTTAGTCGACTTGGGTATTCAGACGGCTCGGTTTTAGTCGATTTTGTTATTCAGTTAGCTCGGTAAGTCTTCTAATAGCGTTGAATATTATTATTAATTTGCGAGCTAGATTTTTTTTAACATTAACATAACTTTAAATAAATATAGAATCATGTTAAATATTTATTAGAACCATGTTTTAACACCTAACGTGAATGGGGACAAATCATGTGAATGGGGACAAATAATTTGAAGTTAAAAACACTAACAAAAAAGAGTGTGTATACACACGCACAAAACATGTGTGTGTATATATGTGTGTGCTATATATAATATGTACACAAACATGTGTGTATAATAAATACACATACATATGTGTATGCAATAAAACCGATTAAAAAATTAGCTTCTTATTTTTTTTTAATTATCAAGCAAGACTGTGGTAGTAAAATTTATTTCAACTCAAATATCATTACAAATATTTCGTGTAAGTGAAGAGCCGTAAATTTTAAATAGTAAACCAGATGGTTTCATAATTAATCTTTCCCAACAAATTTTTTATTCACCGAAATAATCTAGATATTTCCATGATACATTAAATATTAGAAATTTTATAAAATATCAAATTACATTTTAATAAAGTAATATTTTTAACAATCAAGCAATAACTATTGAAATTATTGAAATCAGCCTTTCATTTAAAGTTCACTGTAACAGTTATCAATAATAGAATTAATAGTAATCACTATCGCACTTATAATAATATCGATTAAATGAAAAAGAAAAAAAAACAGAATATCACGTCGATTTGAATAAATGAAAATGTAGTGTCAATGCTTTCAAAGGACTAATGGTTGTATAGTATCCGTTTAACTGACTGTTTGTATTGAAATACTGAGCTGGCAAATATATCTAGAGAATGAAATTTTCCGTCGCAATCATCACAAAGCCTGCGTAGTGGTACACGAGCACCAGCATTAGTGCGAGCGGTAGGTAGATGGAACAGTGCGATGCTACGGGTCGCTCTCCCTGGCACACGAAACTGCAACTGATTCACTATATCGGCGCAATCATAACAACTATGGCAAATATTATAAAGTACAATTGCTCCGAGTTCGATACGCCTTTCGTGGAGAGTACGGTATTTGAATGTATACAATGCATTATAATAGTCTATTTTGGGTGTATTGAAGCGATATTGCAATGTACGTATAAATCGATTTTGCACTCTTTCGATCATATCAGAATATGTAAGATAGTAAGGATTCCAGACGGCAACAGCATATTCAAGTTGAGATCGCACAAGACTTGTGTAGAGGATGCGATACGTTCTCATTTGCTTAAAGGGTTTGGTAGTTCGTAAAACAAAGCCTAGCAAAGCATAAGCTCGCGATGTGATCTGCTTTACGTGAACATCAAAATGTAGCTTTTGATCAAACATTACACCAAGGTCACGTATGCAATTAATAGATTCCAAAGAATGACCACCTATGTCATAGGTATGAAAATAGATTGTCTTATTTTTAGAAAAGGTGATCGATTTACACTTACTATGACTTAATTGTATCTTGTTTATTCTGCAATACGCATCTAGTCTTTTAAGATCTTCTTGCAACTTCGAATGATCAGAAGAATCTCTTATTTTGGAGAAAATCTTTAGGTCGTCAGCATATAACAGGAACTTGCTGTGTTTAAAACAATTGCTGATGTCATTTATAAAGATGATAAACAAAAAGGGACCCAATATGGAACCTTGAGGTACCCCTGAAGTCACGGGAACATAAGGTGATATAAAACCGTTAATTTTTACTGCTTGTTGCCTGTTACTGAGATAGGAGACGAACCAACGAAGTAAATTGCCCTTTATACCGTTAAAAGAGAGTTTTTTCAGCAAGATGAGATGATCAACCATGTCGAAAGCTTTTTTAAAATCTGTGTAGATGGAATCAACCTGTGTCCTGCAATCCATAGATTTAAAGAGATATTGCGTGTACAATAACAGGTTGGTTAATGTTGACCGGTTCCGTACGAATCCATGCTGCTCCTCAATAATATGCCGATGCAATGTCGGATAAATCCTATTGTGAACCACTTTTTCAAATACCTTAGACACTGCTGACAAAATGGATATAGGCCGATAATTTTCGACAGATTGTTTACTCCCAGATTTATATACTGGTATTATATGTGCATCTTTCCAGCACCCGGGAAACGTACCCTGCGCTATACATATATTAAATATTATAGTGAGTGGAGCAGAAATCGTATCGTGTGTGTTTTTGAGAAATATAGGTTCAATGTTGTCTGGACCTGCTCCCTTATTGGGATTGATTTTCTTGAGGGCATTAGTTATTTCATCTCTTTGGAAGCGGATGGAGGTGATATTAATATCCATCTGAAGTGCTAAATTGTGATGAGGAGGTAGGTTTTGTTCGAAGGATTCACAAATATTATTTGGATCTAGAGGTGGGTTCCGTTCAAATGTAGATTTGAAGAACTCAGAAAACATTTGGCATATCATTTGAATGTCATTCGATTCATAACCTTCGAAATTCATCGACGATGGGTATCCTTCTGACTTCTTTAGTGATGACACGTATGACCAGAAACCTTTTACGTTGTTATTAATAAGTTTCTCAGTATGGTGGACGTAGTCACGAAAACAAGACCGGGATATTTTCTTAAATTGACTTCTTAACTTAGAGAAATTTAAGTAATCGGAGAAGTTACCGTATAATTTCCATTTTACCCAAAATTTTTCCTTACGTTTACTTACCTGTATCAATTTAGGAATGTACCAAGTTGGATGTTTCCTGGATTTTTGTGGTTTCTTTGTAACTAATTTATTGATAATATCAAAAATAATAATATAAAATCTATCCATAGCGCAGGTAGCTGAAAGCTGGTGGAACTCCTTTTCCCAGTTTATGGATTTTAGCTCTTTATTGATTGCAGTATAGTCGCACTTGCGGAAATTGTACTTTGAATTGTCAGCCTTTTTCATCGCGACCTCTGGACAGCAATCAATTGTGAGGAGGAAAGTAGGATGATGGCGGTCCTCACGAAGTAATGGTTCCGCAGAAGAGAGTTTACATTTACAATTACTCAGTGCGAGATCGAGAGTCCTGTTATTACAATTTTTAAGGTAATTAAGCTGTTGCAATTTCATGAACGAGGTGACACCAGTAACAAGGGCAACTAAGGGGTCAGAGCTGTCATTTAAGATGCCATAGGGACAATTTTCCATAAACTGATAATTTAGGGTTGGAATATTGTAATCACCAACAATTAATATGTGGTTACTAAAATTATCAGTATATAAATTTTGTAAATTGCAGAAATGTTTTTTATATATATTTTGCAAAAATTTCGGTGGAATATAAACAGCACATAATATAAGGGAGAAATTCTTCATTCGCAAAGAAATAAATAGTTCCTCCAAATCCTCGTTTTCCCATTGACGGCAACGCTTTGCAATAAGCTTTGTCATAACCGCAACAACAATTCCACCTCCATACGATTTAATGCTACTGGATAGATTTCGATCACGTCGAAACACCGTGTATCGGTCGTCTATGAACTCGGCGTCAAATATGTTTTGGTGAAGCCAAGTTTCGACAAGTACAATTACGTCGTAGTTATTTGTTCGAATATTCATGCGCAGTTCATTAGTCTTGGTTTTAATTCCGCCACAATTTTGATAATAAACTGATAATTTTGCTAGTTCGTTCATATTTTACAAATGAATGGTTAGTTTAACTTAGAATAAATGAAATAAAATACAATGAAATACAAGATAGCTGAAACCTATCCAGCAGACAATTACAATACAAACATAACACTAACAGATCGACAAAGAAACTATACAGGAGTTGGATACTATAACAATATTTAAATTTTTGACTTTGTTTGACTGTATAATAATAATTCAAATTATTTCCAATCGTGAATAACATAGGAAAGTGATTAATATCAACACTAGAGCTCAAATGATTACATTCTACACATATTACACATAACACACAGGTAATTTTGAGAGTAAATATGTTGTTAAAAAAAAATAGTCACATTTTCTGGATATCGTTTTCACACTTGATTACGAAAGACATCCCCGGCACTTTTCCTCACATAAATTTTGCCATTTCGTACCCAAACATACTCGTAGCCTTTCTGTTTTTTCGCGACACGTACTTTTGCGTGAAGTATTTTTTTGTGTAACGTAAGATGTTCATTTATATAAATTTTTTGTTCGGGCACTGAGAGCTGAAAAGAGCGTGTTGTGAGAGAGCGACGCACACGTGCCGCCACTAGAATATCGTCACGCAGGCGTCGCGTAGCCAGTTGTATCACGTTACGCGGGCGGTCCAAACTTCCGGTAGCAACGCGATGTGCACTTCGTACTTGCTCCAGAGGTATGGGTACGTTTAAGGCTACTGTTAAATTAGCCACTATATTTTGAATATTCTCACTTTTATTCTCAGGAACGTTTTGTATTTCGATGTTACATTGACGAGCTGTTTGTTCAATTTCTTCAACTTTCGATTTTAATAAGTCGAATTCTTTTCGCATCAAGTCACTGGAGGCCTTTAAACTGTCTATGGTTTTGTTATTGTCCGCTATTATTGCCTTTAGGCGATCTTGTTCGGCAGTATGTGACGTGATTTTTTCTTTAATTGCATTTAGTTCGGTTTTAATTGAGCCAATCACTAATTCCTTTAAATCATTTTTAATTTTTTCTGTGAAGGTAGTCGCAAATTTATCAATTTTTGTGTCGATATGTAACGTTCAAAATCAATCGGAAATATTTCTGAGCCGACAGATGATGACGGCGAAGCTACTATTTTCGTGTTCTGCCGAATTTTACATTCCCATTTACCTTTGTTCATCGGGAGCATTTTTTTGAAATCTTTCTCTCCCATTCCGATGCACGTGTAATGAAATTTTAATGTACATTTAGCACATTTTAACCCCTCAGTGTCCTGGCAGTATTAGAGCAGTTCATAGTTGATTCAACGAAATTAATTTTAATGTATGCTTAATATGGTATACCAATTGAGTGAACGTTAAATTTATCTCAATTATATTGTGCCATCTACCGATGACTTAATATTACTAATTACACCGTTATCAAAATAAGTTCGTTGGTCTTAAAACTTTAAGATGTTGTCAGTAGGCGGCGCTGTTCATCTGCGGTGCCGTTAGCGGTGGCGCTGTTTAGCAAATTATTAATTGCCGATTTTGACACTTTCTTCAGTGTCGTATTTTTGAAGAACTTGTATGGTAGTGTTCTATTTGGTAAATGTCTGCTATTCAATCAACTTAGTCTCCAGTGGTTAGTGGTTAAGTCAAAACAATAGATTGGTGTAGTTATATAAATTGCTTAGTGAAATTACAGATCACTTATTTCCTTTCAGTGTCTTAAACAGGATATTAGTTTTGGCTGAAGTGAAATGTGTATGCAATCTATATGTAACTAAGAATAAAGTGATAAAATTAGTAAACTTGCCAATAGTTACTGCTGAGGTCTGGATATGCACAGCTACTTCTGCAGGTCAGTAGTCGATGATAGTTTCACTTTTATAGCGGCAACGACTCGCAACTTGCGTCTAGAATTTTACCGTTGTTAACTGTTATTTATACCCGAAACTTTGATATCTTAACTGGTAATAACTATAATCAATATCAAAACAAACTTGTGAAATTAATATTTATGCTAAATATGATAATAATTTAAATTGAAATTCCTGATTACGGATTCGTCTGCACGTAGGTAGGTAGGTAGTTAAAGGTAGTTAAAAGTAGTTTTTGTAGGCCAATGTATGGTTGCATATCCTCTATTTGGTGGAATATCAGATTATTCTTGTGCCTGTTTTTGTTTTTGGAGTTGGCGATGGAACAACGTTTATGGAGTTCATGATTGGACGATATTCATGAAAATTTTCCCTGCAACTGACAAAGAACTAAAGTCGCTATGATTCTGACATGACCAATTGTCGTCTCTCTTGAATAATGGAATGGCATTACCCTCTTCCAAACCAAAAAGATGATGAGCGAGTTTAGTTGTTTGTGCATGATTCCGTTCCGGTATATATAGCCTCATCGGGAATGAGGTCAACCCCTGGCGCTTTTGCGTTCTTCTTGATTAAGACAAGTGGGTTATATATATATATATATATATATATATATATATATATATATATATATATATGTGTGTATGTTCATTTCGCCGCTTCTTCCATACTCTTACAAAATACTAGGTTTCATTGCAATTTTGCTGGATCGTAGTACAAAATGGCTAATAAAATTTGCATTTATATAGAAACCATGGAAATATATAGTTTTTTTTATTAATGTAAGTTTTCCACCTATGTAAGAAGGTAATTTTATCTTATAATATCGTTAACGAATAATTTTGCAAATATAAGGAAACGAGTTCACAATCTGTTTAATCTTTCTTTCTTACCATACGGCTTACATAACAACATATACTAATAAAAAATGTTACTTTTTTTAGAAATAATAAGCCTATAAGATTTGAGAATTATACTAATATGCTGGGTTTGAAATTTTGTTTCAATACTCCATAATTTAGTTTTTAATAATGAAAATAAATCAAATCAAATATTAAAAGTAAAGTAACAGTCCATTCCGTCGAATAAACGGTAAGCTATGTTTGATTTAAATATTTAATATCAATTACAGACATTGGCTTCTATACGGTGTATAGGTAAATCCAAAGGTCGATAAAATTTTGTTTCCCATTTATACCTTTAATTATGCATATATATACTCAAAAGAGATTAAACGTTAAATTTATGTAATACAATAACAACAATTTGTCTTGACTTACATAAAAAAATATTTACTTTATTTTTATATAAAAAAAATTAATAACTACACATAGCACATTAAACTTTACATTTAGCTCAAAATTTCATGTCATAAATATTATCACATCATATTTTATGCAGTAACTGTACTTGTTCTTAATCTCTGAAAAAAACATTGAACAAAGCCTAAAGAGTAGGTATAATACCTAAGTAAAAAAAATAAAACCGTAAAGAAAGGGAATTCCTTTTCGAAAATGTAAAACACGTTCGATCAACGTCTTGGCCATTCGTCGTTTATTTTTCTTTAATTTTTCTTGGATTCATTTCCTGTGCCGAAACTTTCAATTTACAACCTTATTTGTGTCATTCTGTTTGGGATCAGGAATGTTTGGAAATATCTTGATTCTATACCACAATATTAAATTCATGGAAAAGATGCTGCTACATAAGGCAATCTCGGTATTTTAGGATTATTTATTGTATAAATTCAATACTTTCTGCTTTACCTAATAATTAAATTTATCTTGCAATAAAATTCAATATTAAAATCAAAAGTCGATCATATTATAACAACGCTTAAATCCTTTCATCGTTACACATTTTAAATAAGTTTTAAAAGAAAACATATGTCGAATATCTGCAGTATATTAGCAAAATAATCGTTAATGGGGTGAAAATAGGCGTAATAAATTATTGCGGTATACAATATAAATAAGTCACCAAAAATAAAGTAATAATTGCATATAAGCAATACATCTATATACATATCTTACAAAAAGCTTGTTTGAATTAATATTATTTAATTTAAAGACATTCGCTCTCATGTTACATTAGGACCTTCAGCTGTCCCACTATTTTAGTCTCTTCCTTCAAGTCAAAAACATCGTAGAGGATGACTCAATTATGTTTTTAACTTTCTTCCTGTCTCTTTTCCTGTTAGCCTGAGGGCTTGTGGCTTTATAGTATATATAAATCCTGATATTTTTTTGAGACGTCGGTTAATTAAGCCCTGCAGACTCTTACAGTTCTTTAGGTTTACTTTTCATATCTTAAACTTATACAAAGTTATTTGTCGTAATTTTATCTACAGCTAGCCCAGTGAATTATACTGCGTCAAGTTTTAGGTAATTTTTATTATCATGTGAGTATTTATTGCGCTTCAGTATCAGAATGACAAAAATGCAACCTTTAAAATTTTTTCATGTTCATCTGTTCGTACATGGTTTAAAATCGATTAATAAAATGTGATAGAAAGCCATAGTTGAATACAGAGACGTGAAGAAAAAAATTAAATATTATTAAGTATCTCCTTCGTATCGAATTTAGGTGAAAAAATTAATATTGTGGTTGGTGTTATTTAATATTGTGTAAAATTTTTTTAAATATTCCTTGAGAATCATAACACTATATTATCAGAAGATATCAATTTCCGAAATGCTTTACAATGTGAAAATAATTCAATGGGAATATTATTTGGTTTTAATAAAAGAAGTGTATAAGTATGTGGACATCGTTAAAATTTTTCCATTATAATAAACATTTTAATAAAAATATTAAGACAGATAAGTATATATGGAACTTAAGTTACACAGATTCTTATCAAACTTGCCAGGTTTTCATTCTCCATAGATATTAAAATATCTCATAGTCCATTAACATCATACAAAATTAAAGCGCAATTCTAATTAGAATGAACCGAGAAATGAAATTTTATTTTAACATGACAATTTTAATCACTTGAATTTATTATTCTTTATTAAAAAATATATAAATATAAAGTAATATATATGAGTAACATTGAATTTCAGTTTGCATTACGTATAATAAATCGGTTAAATAATATTATTGAAATTAATTTTTTTAGCGACGTGTGAGTTAAAAAAGTTTGGCGCTCATCGTGGCATGCTCACCATATGTATATTACATATGTATATATATATATATATATATAAATATATATATATATATATATACATAAGCACACAATTGTATTAGTAACTTATGGTTTAATAATGATTCATATTAATTGAAAGTATTAGCATATTATTTTATTAATGCTCGAATCGGCGGATACTTTTTAAAAAAATGACAACTGCCAAGTTGCTACGTACTTGCGACTTTAGTCAATCGTCTTTCTAGCTATCTAGAAGGAAGATTGAAGGATTTTGAAAGACTAAAGATTATTGTAAATTATACTATATAAATTGATTTTTTTCTTAAGAAATTTCAGTGACAATTGTGTAATTCAAATATATTACAGTTTTTTCATAAAATAAGGTTTTTTCTAACACGATCTTCTTTTTTTCGGCGTTTTTGTAAATGTTTAATAAGTATTTAACGTTATTTATTAAAAACGGAACAGAGACAACAACTATTGTTAATCGTAAATTCGTTAATGTTTGGTTTCATCCTCACTTCTCGTATATGACTTTTTTGAAAGTTACAGTAGAATATATAATATACATGTTTTCAAATATGGCTTCACTCATTCTATAAAATATGTTCTAGCTTAGTCCCAAAAAAATCTTGCATACTAACCCAAAAACAGCTGCTACATAGGAATATTTAGGCTCGTATGTTTGGTTGGTTGGTGTGGTGTCCACATAAGATGAGGAAACGGCTAGAAATGTTCATGCATAGAAATGACACACTTGGTGATATTAATAATATTTTCAGAGTAGAACTCTCCGCTGAATGGAAATTCCCATGATAAAACAGAGATCTTAAAATCGCAGGACAGCTGAATATAGGGGTTCGGGCTGAAGGGGCATAACAATTCTTGTAGCGTGTCTACAAATTAGTTCTAGTACCATCAGGATAAATTTTCATACCTTTAAAATACCCAGTTCTAGGTCATGTATGTTCAAATTACGATTATCAATTTACGAGATACAAAAATGAGAGTTCCAATCTTTTACCATGTTCTTTTGTAAAATAATCTTAACTGGATATAGACCTACATTATATCCTCGGCACACAGCCCAATTGAACAGGACATGTAGCTTGGGCGTAATAATTGTTTCCTACCCCTGAATTTTATTCCGCTACTTGCAATATCTAGCTATATACAACTATGCATAATAAGGCAAATAGGTTAAAATTTGCGTTAATTTCACATATCGGATAATCTTTTTTGACAGCCTTTTCTCGAAAACAATGCCTTACACAAACATTTACATCACCAAGGGTAGTTCTAGTATTATTAAAATCTCTAAGATCATGAGATTTTTTGCAAGCTTGTCAGCTGCTTCATTTATATCGCCAAGGGTAGTTCTAGTATTATTAAAATATTTAAGATCATGAGCTTTTTTTGCGAGCATTTCTCGAAATGCCGACATGTTAGAATCCACTGTAAAATGCAGATTTTATTTTTCAATTGGCAATTTGTTTCAGATAATAATGAATTTTATGGGTGAGTGTCCTTTATTTATTGCCTTTAAAGCAGCAATGGAGATGCAGAAGATGATTATTCCATTTACCGTGTTTGTATAACATAGACAGAGAATTTCTTATAATTCCTTCAGGATAGTTCTCAGCTCACTAGTAAAATTTGAGGCAATATTGCCTGTACTAATTTTATTTTGCTCTGTAGTACTATTTGGGTATACCTTATATATGCTGATACCATTATTCCAAATACGACCTCTTAAATTCTATTTTTTCTGGACCAATTTAATAAAATTCTTTATGAAATGTGATCAGTGGAGTAGATTCTGGCTTTGTTAGTCAAGCTAATTGTGTGCTACTTTCTCCGATTTTCAAGAGAAACAAAGTCACACGCTCGCACAACCCTTTCGTTATTTATAGAGGAAACAGCGTCACTAATTACTTTCGCAGTTCTGGCTTGGATATGAAATAAATAATTAATTTATTTATCTACTTTAATGTATCTAATTAATACACATAGCGTACTTATTGCTGCGAGAGCAGTCTATTACAGCCAACCACAGCACCAGCCCAGCCCCGTTCGACGAACGGCCGTGAATCGAAGCCGGGTCTCTGCGGCCATCGTCAAAGGCCGTATGCCTTGTGATCAACCCAATACCCAGTGTGATGGGTTGATCGATAATTTAGGGCTGTAGTACAAGCATTTTCTCATTTGCGGGAAGCGCATTCAATATGTGGTCTAATGAACGTTGTGTAGGATGTACGAAGAGTCTTAGGACATGCGCCCCAATCAGATATTTTATTATTTTTATTTTCTGAAAAGCTTTGAATTCTCAATTTTTAATATCTTCGGTAAATCTCTTGTCATTCAGCATTGAGACAAAGCCCCAGATATTTTGGATTTTCCTTCTATACAAGGGGAGTATTATCCATCGAAATTATTTAATGAATTGTTTTCTGTGTCGGCGATTTGTTGGAAAAAGCTTTTTCTGGATTGAGATTTAGTTTGAGGTTTCAAGACCAGACAAAAATACTCCGAAGAGAATTGTCTGGAATAGAGGCTGATTTTTCAATATCATTGTATGAATGTCATTTTGCTATATCGTTTGCAAAGCAGGCGATTCGTGTGTTCTCATTTAAACGATGATAAATGTTGTTAACATGAAGCAGAAATAGTAGAGGGTGAAGGACAAATTTTGAGGTACACCTGCCCAAACATTTTAGTTTTTTGAAAAGGCATTATTAAAACGAACTCTAATTTTACTTTCCCATTGAACGTCAGTATTCCACATAGTGGGCATTAGGAGCAATTCTTGTTTCCAGACATGGGTCACGGCCAGAAAAACAGCAATAATTTTCTTTGATGGTTTTTTTTTCTAGGAACTATCGATAATGGATTGACAAAGATGGAAAAGTGGCTCGATTACTAAGTGATATTTTCTATAGGTGTCTTGACAAAAATTTATAATATTCTGCTCCACAAAACTTTCATGATCCTGGTGTGAATGACGCCTTCTGTTATTTTACATAAAATACTGGTTAAGATAATCGGACGATAGTTTCTACACTCGTCTACAGATTTCCCAGCTTTTGAAATAGGAACGATGACCGATGTTTCCCATGTCCTTGATAATTTTCCGTTTCTCCAGGAAGTGTTAATTATATCCAAATAACCATTCCTTCCAATATTTACAAAATGTTTCACCCTATCGCAGAAAATTAGATCATAATAGAGTAATTTTGCTTGGTCAGTATTGTTAATAGCTTGGCTCAGTTCCTGTAAGGTGATGTGGTCGGACATATGATTTTGGCAGTCACCATTCCAAAAGTTCTTGCTTCCAGAATAAGTTTTTTTTCAGTTCTCACATAGATTTATCTCTCTGTGAATTTTTTGTTTACTGGGAGATTCAATGAAGTTCAACAAGAGTTGGTCAGTATGACCACTGAAATAATCCAGGCGCATATAAATATATGATATGAAAACCGTTCCACGGAAATTAGAGGTGTAAGATAGAAAATTACCAGCCTATGTATGGAACAAAACCCATATCTAAAACCATGTAAAGAATTGTAGTTCAGTGTACTTGTAAAAGTATTCATACTTAATCATTATAGCATATCAGAAACTACACAAATATTTTGAATGTGTTTCCCTTATTAAATAGATCAGTAAATTAAAAATGGTAACCTTTATATTTAATTAGGGATATTTTTAGGAAATCCAAAAATTAAACTAGGTTTCTCCAGATGAAGAGTAATTAGATGGACTGATAGAGTGTTTTCTTTATAAAAAGTTATTTTTACCAGAAATTTAATAGATATTACGAAATTTAATGAAACCTTTACCTGCTTTTCAGCTCAAAATGTTGATAATTGCCAGTAAATAGCCCGATAGTAATTGTAATCAAAATATGAAATAAATGCTTCTATTCGGTGCATGTTACTTGTTTTTATTGCGTTTTTTGTGCAAACTAAAATAATTAATTTTGCAATTTAAGATTTCTTAGTCTTCGTATTGATATATGTATGATATGCGTATGACTGCATATCATTGGTATTTCCATATGGATCTGCTCATATCTATTTTTTTACATGTTTTATTTTCTTGGTCACATGGTCTTGTAGTATCTAGAAATTTTTAATGATTTTTTTTCTATATATTATATAAAAGGTTAGTAATGCAATCAAATATGAGATAAATTGAAAAGAAAGTGGCAATTATGATTTATTATAAAATAGTTTGCAACAATTTCTATGCATTGCGTTCATCAATTTCCTTTCAGGATTTCATACAGAAAAAGGAACACTTCTGACTTTGTCGTGACCATCGATCCATATGTACCTCAAAGTTTCATTTTCTACAGTTTTAGAATTACGTACATGAAATTTAGCAGGTAAATGTTTCATGTGAAAAACTGAATAAAATATAAAAAAAAAATATTTACATTCCAACGCACAAAAAACACATTAATTTTAAAAGATCTATCCACCATTTGTATAAAGAGAATGAATAAATATTATTTGCCAGATAATTCATAATGAATTTAATGTTATTTAATTTTATTTATGAAATATGAAATTTTAGAATACCGTGAAAAATAATACATTTCTATTTATCAAGTCGTACGTTCAAAAAACTTGAAAACATTCTAGAGAGTAGTATACAGAAATTATTTCAATTAACATACGTCCAAAATTTTATACGACGCCGACAAGATTTCGCGTGTTTTTCGTTTGCAATTTCTATACTTCTTTTGATTCCTCAAATATTCATTTCGACTTCTTCAAATATTTTTTATTCAGTACTAATTTTTGCTTTGAAATAGCATTGAAAAATGCCGAATAATATCTTTAGCCGAGAATAGTCGCTTTTCTTAGGTAAATTCCGTAAAGATCACATAACACAGAATGAGATACGAACTCTTAGAAGAAACGCAAAAAAGTTAATAGGTCCACTTTATCCTAAGGGTTGCAGTCTGAAAAAGATAAGAATGAAAGCGCAAAAAAACTTTCACTTAGTTCAACAAATGGCATAGTATAAGAAATATTTGTTTCTTCTAAGTAATTCTTGTACCACTTAACTCGCGATATACTTTAGTGTCTCAGGATTGATGTGAGATGATGAGAAAAACTATGTAACTGACGGCTCCGTAGATTGGTTACAAAGACGTGTATACTTAAAAAATATGCGCACTCTAACAAGACCTACAACAATTTCTTTTGTAGAAACCAATTTCTTTTTCACAATAATTATTCTCATGATATCACAGCATTTATTTTATTTATAAACGAATTGTTATCAAAGCAAATGAACTGCAAACTTTTGAGATATGCATATATAATATTTTAGTTAATTGAAGATTACGTGTCTTTACATTAGAAGTTGACTTTGTTTCTAGTAGCATTTAACCTAATATGACTTTCCATATTTTAATTACATACACATTAACAATATTATAGGATGAACATAAAAGCAGCCATTGTTTCCTCATTTTGAAAGCAATGCATGTTTAATACTGCGGCGAAAAATAAATATTAATTGTGAAATATTTTTAGCGCTAAAAACAGCTATGAAACGTGCTTCACTGTGCTGTAATGTCTACATTTCCTGATTCGTTTTCGATGGAAACATTAAGGCTGTGTCAGACAAACTAACGGACGGAAACGGCGATATTTTCAGAAATGTTTGAAGAATAAATGTCATAGCTTAGAATATTTATAATTGGTTCTTTCAGTTGATGCCTCGCATGACCTACATATTTTAAAAATATGTCAAGGACGAGTAGAACTCGCACTACGAAGGTTACGTACATCTTATTTCTTCTTTAACCTATTCTATTATATAGGTGTATAGGTGTAAACAAATCCAATCCAAATATTCGGAAGAACTCTCATTTGGTAGTTACGAGGAATGGGAGTAATTACACAAATTTATTTCATTGCGTTGTATTCACTCAAAATGCTGAAATAAAAGAAATTTACTTTTATATTCAGGGTTAACTAAATATTGACGATTGAAGTTAAGAATACAATTAACGTTTGATCACTATTTTTTCACTACCCTTCCTGTGTTCAACTCTATATAGAAGATTTTTTCTATAAGAAGAATGAAAATATTGAATAAAGATGAAAGTTAATTTAAAGTTATTATAGCCAACATAATTTTGTTCAATAACTCAATCTATAAAATGCTAACATCCTATCTTTTCATTTTTTTTTCTATCGTTTCTGGTAAAAAATAGTACAAATATGATGAAAAATTACAATATTCATTTTTAAATACTGCACAACACCACCTCATCAACATTATTGAATAATGCCACTTTTAAAGTAGTGACTGAATTTTAGCGAGCCATGGAGAATAATTATAAGAGGTAATTGTCCTTAGTAACGTTGTATGTCTATCTATGTTGTTTTTACATGCTTCTATACATGTAAAATATAATATTAAACAAATTTACATTTTTACTTTGGTTTTTAGTTTTATCCCTCTTTACTCTGTGGCGTATAGCAGAGAGAAAAAAAAATTGATGAATTATTATCTACATATAACTTATAAATAACAAGGCGCGATAAAAAGATTACTTGTTTACTTGGGGAAAGCCAGTCATTTATTCTGAAAACTTCCAAGTAGGGTGCGGGTGTCCGTGATATTGTCGTCGCTATTTTAATTTATAGCTCTGACAAGTAGATACACAAAAGTCAACACTTTATGGTTTAAAATCATTTGAACATTTTGATTTCGTCTTAATTTTGTTGATTCGAATTGAATTTTGATGTTCCCGTTCAAAATATTTATTTTAGGCGTGATTTTTGATAGATGTACTCTATAGGTTCTATGTGCTCTAGTGGTTGAACTAATTATTATACTTTTTTAGTAAATTTAGCACATTGTTTTCTATTTATAAATTATAGTGACATTCCTCATATTGCATGGACGAGATTTGTCTATGTTCATGGAGTTGTAAGATTTTCCTTTAAATTTACAAAAATACCTGAAAATTTTATAATAAGTAAGCAATTAAGGATAACCATTAAAAATTACAAAAAAGTGTAGTAATTTTACTGAGCAAAATATATTTGCAAAAATTGTAGAAACACTATAAAATTTTTGCAGTTGCTATTTTACTGAATAGGTTGTAGAATAACTATGACGATTATTGCAGATGTCATTTAATTGCATAGGTTGTAAAAAAACTAAAGCGATTACTACAAGTGCTGCTATACTGCACAGGCAGTACAAAAACTACAAGGGTTATTGCAGTTGCCATTCTACTGCATAGGTTGTAGGAAAACCATGACGTATATTGCAAGTGCTATTAAACTGTATAGGTTGTAGAAAAACTAAAGCGATTGCTGCAAGTATTATTCCACTGGATAATTTGTAAAAAAACTATAAAAATTAATATAGATGCGATTCAACCGCATAGCTTGCAGAAAAACTACAAAGATTATTGCAGGTTCTATTCAAACGCATTGGTTGTGGAAAAACTATAAATATTACTGCAGGTACAGGCAGATTCAACTGCATAGGTTGTAGGAAAATTATAATGATTTTTGCAGATACCATAATTTTTGAGATTTTTACGGTGATATATATTTTCCGCCCACTTAATTATATTACGCCTTGTTAATTATTTATTGTTATTCAAACGAATTATGCGAGCGAGAAGCCAGACTCGTACTCGGTCAGTTTTGTTTAACATCATTCCAACATTAGAAAAGTTTTTCTTACGGAAGTTTAAAAATATGTTAAATTGTAAATAAATACGCAGTTTAATAATGACTAGAAAATCATTGCAAATCAATACCGTGTGAATTGATACATATCCTTATTATCAGAGTACACATCCAGAAAATTAAACACTTCACTGTATGAATAATTACTTCAAACATTTAAACGTCGTCCTACGCATCCACATTACCTGTGAAGTAATTAGTGTATGCTAGAAGGGTAGTAAGTAACCGGGAACGTGACTGCAAATAATCCCCTATGTATTCATTAAGCCTGAGGTTAATGAAGGCCGATATTAAGGAACACAATACTTGCGAAGGTAAATCACTATAAACAATAGTTGATGTCGCGGATGGACCCGGGTAGAGAGTGTCATTATTTTAGTTTATTTGTTCAAAGTCGTATCATTAAAATGATTGATTAACATTTTAATGGAAATATCAGACATAACTTTAATAAATATATTTTACCACTTTTTCATCCTACATTAACACGCGAAGAAACAATAATAATTAATTCATTTTTAAAATATGTACATTGAACCAGTTTCTATTAAAATAATATTTTGCGGCCATCAAATATTAGTCTTTGTCATATTTTCTTCTTTCACTTTAGGTATTTATAGTATTACTTAAATATTTATTCTGACTTCCATTTAAAATATCACGTTTGGATAAGACTCAAAAAGGTCACATGCATATTCATTGATAAACTTGTTTAAATTAGTACATATAACTCATATTTCATAACTTCGGTCTTGTAATATTAGAATAAAATAATTATTTAAAATAAATGAAATGAAAATGAATTTTGATGAAATTTGATTATTGGCTCTTCGCGGAAAATGTCCTAAATTAAAGTTGTAGGTAATACAAAATCTAAATTTATAGAATAATGGCGGAAAACCGAATTTATGGTTTGTTATTGTTTTCTCTCGTAAAAATAATCTAATTTATTTACAATTTAATGAAAGAATACCTTCACATTTTTTTTGGAATTTAGGAAATAAGTAATTTCAGGTGAATTTTAGGTTTTTGCAACGTGGGTCTTTTTTTTCTTCATCATCAATAAAATTTTCAAATTCCGAAGGATGACGTCATCGAGCCCTCCAATTTAAATATCAAGACTCTGGTAACTCTTTATGAATAATATCTCCCGAATCACTTACGTCTTCAAATATTTCTGTATCTCTATTTGAGCAGTTCACATCAAAATTATTGCATAGATTGGTACATATTAAACCGTGTTTTTGGCAGCCATATTTTTATTTTTTTACTACCACTTTCACAGTTGCAGCTCAGACTTTTTAATTTTTTTTTGGAAATAAAGTCTGCCCTATTTAGAATCAATTTGGGCATGAGTCTACCTAGATGTTTCGTGCAGCCCCATCGCTTATTTTTTTTGTTATCGAGTTTGTTGTCTAAAAACCAAGCTAAGTTTGCATTCAGTGATATTATATATATATATATATATATATATATATATATATATATAACATCATAAGTATAGAAGAAAGCGCGTCGTGAGTCACTAGACATGCTAACGCACTGCGTTCTTCTCTGCTCTGCTGTTTGCGCAATATCCATATAACTTCGTTTCTACAACATGCATAACCTTGAATAAAGTCTTGATTTACAACAAATATTTTACTGGAACGTTACCTGAATTTTAAAGCAATTCAAAAGAGGTGCTTGTGGACTGACGCGAATTTATGAAAGTTATACGTCAGTAATTACATTTACAAATTGTAATGATCCTATTTTATTTTCTTAGAACAAACAATATTCTAAATTTGTTTAATATGAAAGATATCCACAATTTAGACTGCTACAAAGAAATGATACCTTCTAATTATTTATATACTTTGCTAATTTATGAAGACAGCTGATTCTTGTTGACGCATGTCAAAAAGAATCAGCTGTTTTCATCTCAAGGTCTTCTTTTATATTTTTTAATTAAACTAGTCAATCACCACATGGTCTTTTAAAAGCCACTACCACAAACATGCTTCCACACAACTAGATGACTAAATAGGCACCACTCGAAAACCTCATCTGTTCTCTTGGCCCGGCCCCTCTTATCCCACCCTAGTTTCTTCCGTCCACTTTACGTGGGCTTGAACCCTGTATAAGTACCTATTCCAGGTACCTTCCTAAAATGAATTTCGGAATCCGTAATTCCGTAAATTCTATTTAAAAGTTTCAGAGTGCTTTTCACTATATAGAAGTAAATTTTGTCATGGAAATTTAATCCAATTAAAAACAAAATAACAAAGAAATTGAAATCCAATAAAAATTCGTGATTCAGAAAGTAATTTTTTTTATTTTTTCTCAGTTTTAAGCAATTTCTTGAAAAATAAACCAATAACATGGATAAATCATTTCGAAGCAGATATTTCCACGGATAAAAGCAGTTTATATTTAATATCGGAAAAAATACCAATCAAGTTATTCGCGAAGATTTTAGTATTTATTTCCGAAACTACTTATTTCCCAAATTTCAAAAAAATTATGGGTATTCAATGCAAAAGAGGGTACGTTTTCACTAAATTTTGTCTGAAAATGAATAAAAAAAGGAAAAAATTGGTTTCCCGTCACTTTAAAAATTTGAGGTTACGTTGAAAAATGCCTTAAACAACTTTTTTTCATTATCTACCACTTTTACTAGGAGTATTTTCCTCTAGGAGGTAATGTAACATTTTTTTTGCGTTGTTTTCTCTTAGTTATAATAATAATTAAATTTTCCGGTTGGTGCTTGCCTGTTCATAAGTTTTTCTTTAAACGTTATAATTTTTTGCCACTAGTTTATAAGTAGAATATCAGTAATTGCTATACGATAAGTTTCTATCTTATAATATTCATTTGAAAGAAAATTTTTCTATTTGCTAAAACCATGTAGAACTATTTTACAAGAATTTTTGTTTGTTTATATATTCCCTATTGTATTTATTTTGCTTTACCAAAATAATTTTGAAGCTTTTGCTTTACTATTAGCTGTAAATAATTATACTTATGTGTAAATAAAAACCCACAGTTATTAAAAAAACCTAATTTGATAGAAATAACACTGTACTAAAAAACAGAAATTTGAGAGTACTTACGAAACAATATTCGACATACGAAAATCATATTTTTAAACGACTTACCATTTGAAAACGTTTACCATTGCGCTTGTTAAGGGGAACAGAGCTTTCAAGCAAGCAGCGCTTTAAGCGTGCCTTACGACGTAATGAAAGCATTTGAAGCTTAGAGAAGCAGCTACGCTTCGTATCGTCAAAGCACGGTCAACCAACAAGCGCTTTGGATGTTGCGTATCGAAAAGCACATCAATTGATGGCGTGATAATTTCCCCATAATTCAACTGAGTGATATATCGACTCATTAAAATGTATCTGACTTAGCGTACCAATTAAAAAACTTGTAGTAAGTTACCCATGTCTATCTCTAACGGTATTATTGGTAATGACATATTGCTTTAAAAAATATTTTTGTGTAATAATAATATCCTATGAAGGTTCGTTTACGATTTTTACGTTAGGAAATATCTCATTAATATTTAATATTTTATAATGGTTTTATATCCTAACTACATATTTTGATAAACTTGAAGCGCATGAATAGGTTTTATCACTTTTAAATGATGATTATAGGTGATTAATAGGGCAAAATGTAATGGAGTAAACGAAGAATTTAAAAAAAAATTAACTGTTTTTAAATATAAATTTACTAAATACCTGGCCTAACTGCATAAAAAAGACGGTCGGTCTTTTGCAGATGATATGTTTAAGTAACAATGTTTCAAGCTCAAAAGAGCATCAGGTGAAGCATCAGCAGAATGAGAAAATAATTTTGATTGAAGAGAATAACTTAAGATAATTGAAAGAAATGTTATAATAAATGGGGCAGCATACCATTTGCAGCTCATGGTAACTAAGAAAATAATGAAAACAATTTACTCATTTGGTCGAGATAGACAATTTCTTTATAAACGGCGATTTTACAATGGTGTCATTACCAGTATTTACAAATTTTATAAGTAAAAATACAATCAAGATAACATCGTCGACGTTCAGCTGTTCATGTTATAGTTACTACATATTACGTATGCCCAATATGCGGTACGAAGAAATATATAAACCAATTATAAATTGTCTCCTAAACCGACCTGAATTCCTACTTAATAAGATTTTATGTACGGTGCCCCGTAAATAATTTCACATATTTTATTCATTATGAAATTGAAACTATTAAACATGCAATATAATATTTAAATATAAGTTTTATGGACAATTTGTTAATATCTGGTATTAAAAAAAAAATTAAAAATTAAAGGAAAACAGTTCTGTATAGATGGATACAGCGAAATTGACCATATGAAAGAAAAACATTCATCTGGATATCGAGTTTAAACAGAGAATAACCAAAGTATCTAGTTAAACTTAATACCAAAAGCAAAAACGACGATAGGTTTCTACTTTGAATACACCAGAAACAAATGTCGAAAATATATGGTTATCACGGAGACTTTTCACGGAACGCTATATGGATAGTTTTGCATCCAATAATCTACGGTGTAACTAATATATTACAATATTATGGTTGATAAATTTGTACGACATTATTGTAAGAAAAAATAATGGAGTCAGATCAGACCAGAATAACGCGGCAACTTCAAATGTAGAAGTCGGTCCTTTGTTCAAAATCTATAAAGAAAAAAAATAAATCCCATAAATCAGATACGTTGCAAAATATTTTTGCGAGTTAAATAATAATACTTTATAAATTTTTCATCAGATATTAGAAGTAGCGTTTTGTTTCAATTCTCTTACGTAAATGAAGGAAAATAATTACATGGGGTCTCAAATGCCAATCGCATCAAACTTCATAATATTTTTTTTAAATCTAGAGAATGAAACCAGTGATATTTGAACATTAAATATTGATCATAATATAATACACCCTCTCACTTTCGAGAATTTAACTCCAGCAAAGATTTTTTTTAACCTTATTGGAACTATTCATGTGAGACTTTAATGTATTCATGCATACTGTTTGCTTTTAATAAATATAAAATAATTTAATTATTTTAGTCAATATAAAACATACTAAAATCATAATGAATACTTTATTCGAATTTGTAGTGACAAAAAACTTTTATTTCAGAGAAAGCAGGTAAAGAAAAAATACTAATTGTAGTAAATTTTGTGATAGGTTAAAGAATATATCCTCTTTCACAGTCAATCAGATAAGTAATTTTACATTTTTTTAAAAATTCCGCCAAATATATAGAAATTTAGGTGTACATTAAATTTGAAATAAGTGAATAAAATGATTGTTATATTTAACTAATTAGTTAAACAAATTATTGCGAGCGTCGTCTTGGTTTTATTATGAATAATTTCAAACTTAATTAAATTTCGTAATTATATTAAAATTTTCGGATTTTATAGACTATGAGAAGTTAGTCGGAGTCGTCAATGTAATACATTGTGTTGTTTGTGCATAATTTTGGCACCAATAGTTTTGGTCATTCTTCGACTTTCGTCATTAATTACTAACATTCAAATGTAAAGGAATATCATTTGGTTAATTAATGAATCCCCTAAACCATTTAATTTTCCTGGAATGGACAAATATTTTAAGGTTAATGGCATATAATTTCATTACAATGAAAATATTTATCCGATCCAGCTATAATTTTAAATATTTATCCGTTTTCAGTTTAATCATATGTAATGTCTCATAGACGGCACATAATTATCTATGTTGTTAAAAAATATTTTATTAATAAAAATAAACTTACAAACACTTCCGCAAAAAAATATAAGTTATCTCAATGATTTTTCCCTTGTCAAACACGGCAATGACCCATAAACAGAGAGATAATTTAAAAATAAGTATAACAAATTTTGGTTTGCAATGCTTTTTAAAAAAGTGTATCTATATTTTGAAAATAGTTAAAAACGAAATGGCATAAAGCATAAAAGTTTTTACTACATTTTTTGTGCCCTTAACTCCTAAAACTTCAATTATAAATCACACGTGAAATAGTAGTCAATGATTATTAAAGGCGATGTATTATATCCACAAAATAAAGATAATTTAAAAAAATTATACAAACCAAAATTTTACGCCTGAACTGGGTATGTATTGTTTTCATGAAATATAAAAATTTATAGTTCTTATGAAATTAATAATATTTAAAATGCAACGCTTTACATTTCTTTGCACCAATGTTTAATCTTCTTCAACTAGTAAAATTTGTATTATTGATCCTATTTAAAAATATAAGAAATAGGAGTTGCAGATAATTTTATTACCTACAACGAATTTATTGCTATCGTCCTTTTTCGACCATTTGACCGGACTAGAGTTGAAATAGAACCTTGCGTATGAATAAGTTCAAAGCATTCGTTAGAGTGCACACGCACAGATTTTTTATCACGCGTTGAAGCAAGGCGTGAAGTAAAATTAGAAGGTGATGATGTAATCTGTCTCGTAATTCGATCTCGGTAATTAAATTTGGACACCTCCTAAATAAAATGTTCGTGGACACGATGTGATTCATTAAACGGTCGTGCACACAGCAGTCACCAACGGAGAAAAATAATTATGATTATATATTCTCGCTCAAATATTATACGAGTATGTGAGTTTTGTGGAAGGACAACATAATTTAATTTACTGATAGTGATTGAAAGATGAGTTTTCGTCAATATTACGAATACAAACTCACTATTTCTAAGTATACCTCTCACTCTCTCTCTCTCTCTCTCTCTCTCTATATATATATATATATATATATATATACATATATATTGCATATTTTTTAATTTATCTCTGAATCTACGCAATATATATACATATTATATATATATATATATATATATATATATATATATATATATATATATATATATTGCATATTTTTTAATTTAAACCCGAAATTATGAAAAATTGGTTTAGACCCTTTCAGCTTTAATATTTTTTCGGGGTAGGAAATTTTTCACTATAAATTTTTCACATGAAACTTTTTTTAGAATTGGTAACTGAATTATAAGCTTGTTAATATCCTTTAGTACTAACCCAAATCTAATTTCTACGCCAAGCAGTTTCTGGAGGAAAGGTTTGTGACCGACGAATAAACGGACAAGCGAATTATCTTATAAAGCTCCATTTTTTCCTTTTGAAATAAATAACAATAAAAAAAACTTACAGGAAACATCGAATTACCAATGTAATCAATATTTTTTTCTACGGAATGATAATCTTAACGCTCATTATTCAAGGCCGAATAAGGTATTTGGTGCGTCGTGCGCCGCTTGCGGCACGTATGCTGCAGGACTTTTAGCCCTTGCTGCAACGTTGAAATAGAGTATCTATGAAAATAATTCATTATGATCGTTTTATTTTGTACCTTGGAATCTAGTAAAGCTGATTTGCAACATTGTTACATCGATTTCCCCGTATATGCATAAATGAACATAAGTGTGTGTGTGTAAATATACTATTTCGTATTTGTGATGCATTTATGGTGCACTTGTTAAGGTCGAACATGTGCGTAGTGATTGCGGTTTTAAAATATAAAACGTTCCACTAAAAATGTATAGACAATTTTAAAAACTTTATCCAACAAATCCTATTGAGTGGAGTAATGTACAGTGCAAAAATGATTAGAAATAACTCCTGATATTATCAGTAAAATCGAATATCAAAATTCAACAGAACATAAATATAAGATAACAGTTAATATTAATTTAAAAGTGGTAATCAGAAAAAACTTTCTTACGTCAACGCCACCCGACTTTATTAAATGACATTATGTCGCATTGTTTACGTCGCGTAGATACAAGTACGGCCTTTATGCGTATTAATCCATAATTCGTCGCTGACACAGTGGACTAGTCAGACACTTGATACTGGGAGTACTTTGTTTTAATACCACCAACTAGACACCACTCTTTAATTTTTTTTATAACAACACTACGTAACAAATTCGATAATTAAATAAAATGGGTATTACTTTTTACTGAATTTAAGCGCATTATATTTTTTATTAGCTCGTACAAGTAGAATGTTTAATATGAAGACTCGAAGAATGTACAATAGGTACAAGGACAAGTGGAGTACTTTAATTATAATATGATTTAATAAAAGTAAAATAAAACGAATATTATTACTGTGAATTAGTAATTAAAAATTTGAGGCGAAAACTTAACGAAACTAATAAACTTAATGTGCAGTTAATAAAGGAATAAGAATAATATGCGGTCAAATACGAAATACTATAACGAAATGTTAAATATCGTTAAACATCTTTTAAATGGTATGTTAAATAGCGAGAGCTAAATATATTTCGTTAAAGATAAAGCAGTCAGACAATAAAACAAAATCTGTCTGGAATATTAAAAGTAGTGAAACGGGAATGAAAAAATCGTGCCATAATCACTATAAATCAATAATCAATTTGTCGACTTATGTTCGTAAGTGGCTTAGGCTTTTTAGAATATTTTTGTTCAATATCCCTGTTATCATTACGAGTATCTTCCACTCAGAGCCACATGTAGCTGCAAAATTGCTGAGAGATATTATCAAGCCCAATAACCACGATATACATTATAAATGTATTCATGTAGATCCCTTTAAAATTATTTTTAAATCACTCAATTTGTAGATGAACGAAAATTTGTGGGGACTTCCTATCAAAGTTCTTGATCCCATTGTTGATGCGGCTTCGCATTAAGCTATCATATGCAATAGGTACGTTGATCCAAAGGTACTTCCAGATCTTATAAAATACAATAAAATTATCAGTAAATCAGGTGATAACCATGATCCCTCGAATTTTAGACCAGTGTCTATTTTGTCTATTTGCAGCAAAATTTTTAAAAGATAATGCTTTAGCAAAATTGTTTTAAACTACTTTAAAGCCAGAAATGTAAACTTATGAAAGGTAGGCCTACTTCAGAGGCAGCAGTAGTATTAGTTTCGCATATCTTCAGCTTTTGGCGAGAAAGGCAGGACACTATCGGCCTATTCTGTGATCTGTCTAGAGGGTTTGATTGCGTTAACCGTGAAACGTTACCTTGCAAATTACAATTTTGTGAGATAAAATATTACGCTCAATTAAAAAGGTAGCTTCATTATTTTGTATCTCGTAAACCAATGACAGAAAAATTAAATCGACGGGAAATTTAATAAAGTTGGCTGTTCCCGAAGGCTCTGCCTTGGAACACCCTTTTTTCTTCAGTACATTAAATATTTGTCTTTTTGCCTAAAAAAATTTAGTCATATGTCTAATATTTAAAATAAATAGATATGTTAAATTATTAGCTAACGCAAATAAAGCGATGTTACAAATATTTAATTGGTTTACATTCAAGAATTTGATATTAAATGCAAAAAAATTAGTGCATTAAATTTGCACTTCCAAATGTAAGACTAGTTAACACTAATTTAGTACTCGATTATGAAGGAATCGGTTCTGTTAGCGTAACAGTGTATCCTCGATATTACTATAGATAGTGCGCTACAGTGGGGAGCATGTATTTCAGAATTGGTAAGTAAACTTAGTTTCACTGCATACGGTGTCAAAAAAGGTATTTAACAATTGTAGAAACTGCAAGAATTGTTTGCTTTAGCTACTTCTATGTATAATGTCATATGGTGTATTGTTGTGGGTTGTCGCTGCTAATATTTAATCCATTGTTAATTTTGCAAAAGAGAACTTTTTGCTCAAAGCATAAATTAAATTCTCGAGATTCGTTGAAAGAACTATTTAAAACTAATTAATACACTCACATTAACTCTTTAATATATTTTCGAAAATATTTTGCATGTGAGGAAAAATGTTTACTTCTCCATAAAATTGTTATCGTCACAATTATAACACTAAACGGAAAAATAAACTGGATATTCCCAACTTTAGACTCAAAAAAATAAGTAGTTCATTTCTGAAAAAAAGTGTATGCTTCTGGAATAAAATACCAGAAAATGTGTCAAAAACATTTTAAAGATATTATTAAGAAAATTTTGCTCACAAAATTACATTAGAAACTTGATGATTTTATAACCGAAAATAATAATTGGGACCATCAATTAAAGTTATAAAACTAATATACCTGAATAATAATACAATTCTACACTATGTTATATAGTTAGATATTTGTGCAGTATTTTATATTCGTTTATTTGTTATTATGTTTTACGGTTTTGACATTCAATAAGGAAAGATGATATTTGTATGTTGAAAAAAAATAAAAACCTAATTTGAAGTATATACCCAAAAACTATTTATATTGTTTATCGGGATTTGAGGAAGAAACTCACTACAACTATTAAAATTCCAGATATTATTCACGAGTTTCTTCCCATAATATTACTGAACTGTGCCATTCGAAAATTTTAGGCAAAAGAACAAATAGAAAACTTTTCAATAGGAGTTAAGCATAGTTTTGAAATAAGTAATTTTTTCAAACAGTACTAATTTATTTTCCTTTATTATTCATAATTGTTCAATCATCATGCGTAAGGCTTAACCCTCACGTACGACTACCCAAATATATTAAAACTACAAAGAACTCGTCACCTTTGGAGAGTAGCAAGTGAGAATTGAAACCCTTCATAGCACGCATACGTGCGACATACTGAAGTCGGTTTCGATGACAGTTGCATGGTGTTGTAGATATCACTCATAAAATGGTTGCAGACTACTGATGCAAGAATTATACGACATACCAACTACAGGCCGACGACTGTTGAGAGTGCTACACGCCTGTGCACACCGCCTTGAATTCCATTCTTGTACTGGCCGTTTTTTGTGTCGTTGGTTTGAGCTTCATCCACTCCACACACACGACTGCAGGCTAACCGAACTGTGATTTAAAACAGTAAATTTGTGTGACTTTGCGGTTTTAATGACGCCTTTAGGAACTCGTACTTGTGAATTAAGCTTAAGATATGTAAATTTGTACATTTTTGGCCAATTATCACTACCAAGCTTGTAATTTATTAATTATAAGGAATAGTTTCCGTAGCGATCTATGTATGGTTTCATTCGATAAAACTAGAGAAATCCTATTTCTGGTAATTATATTTTTAAACTTTGGCATAAGTTTTTCAAAAATAAAGCTACGATTTAAAAACCTGAGCTAATTTTCATAACTATATACCAAAAAAAATCGATTTTTATCCAATACAATTATTACATTTTACGAAAAATGTATCCAAATTTGTGATAATGAAAATTTATTATGAAAAATGTTCAAATAACCATCGGAAAAGGAGAACACTCAATAGTACAAAATAATGAAAATATGAGAATTTAGTAAGAATATTTGATGTAAAATATCGTTTGAGAACATATATAATTTTTTAAAATGCTGCAACTGTTAGAGATTTTTAGCATCGATACCGAATTGACAATTTTCTGTCTTGCTCACGCGCACCCATTCACAAATAGATAAGTGCCATATTTCACTTCGCACCTACTACAAAAATCTTTAATCATCATATTTTCTCCAAGGTCATATATTTTCCCTTGATACCGTATTATATTGTTTAAATACATTAGGCAGTAATACCATTGCACACGGAATAATTTATTGCGATATCATCTTTTCTCGCCAACAACACATAATGGAACTTAAAATCCACGACACAGAACATAGAAATAATTTTGGATTGAATGGAATTTATATAATTTTAAGGTCAGAATATACGCCTCTTATATAGCGTATATTCTGACCTTAAAATTATTTCATATATTCTTTAATAACCTTGGTATAATGAACCATCCAACAAAGCTTACAGTTATTACATAACGGTCTTTCATCTAAGCTACGTAGTTTAGGCGTACAGATTACGAAGACTGTCGAGCACATAAATACATTTTGACGCATTTAAGTTATACGCATATTAGGTACACATGTGGAATTTTTATGAGTAAACTTCAATGAATTAATTAAGATAATGGCGTAGTAAGTCTCATTAAAGTCTCTAATTAAATTAGTTGAGCACCTTCACTTTCATTACGGGCACAAATTCAAAGTTCTGACCTTGATAACTTGCGTAGTCAACAATTTCACCTCAAGCAGATGATTGTTAATTAAATATATTTTAGTACTATAACACTTTCTATACCTCCCATTAATAGAGACGGAATTATTCATGTGAATAAATTTCAAGGCATTCTTTGTATAATATAGTGCAAGCAGGATAGTACACCCTCGTAAGGGATTGTGAAGGGGTGAAATAAAAATGTTGTAAGTGGGAGCATTATACAAATTTTAAATTACTGTAACATTTGCAATATCCTACAGATATTGCATCTTAAATTTAACATTATATTTATCTTTATTATTCTTTGCTAAATACATTGAGAGAATTAGTTTATTAAAATTATAAGATATCAAATAAGGACATTAACCAAATGAAAAATAATCGTCTACGGTCTGCCACAAATACGTATAATTTGATATAAAAATCGTATTAATTTATTTTATCAATTTTATTACGTTGAGGTAATATTTAATTATACGTAATGTTTCTAAGAAATGAAGCCATTCATTCCTTAGGAATAAATGTTTTACAAGTCTTATATTTTTATTAAAATCAGTAACTAATTAATTAAATCCTGTGACTAAAGTGTTACTTTGGGAATTTGATAAAGAGGCTACAATAATGTAAATTTAGCTTAATTCTGACGCTTAATTCTATTTCTTTGTCCTCCTCCTAACGTTCAACGAACTGAAACCAAATGATAACAAAGAAATAAAGGGTGAATCCGACTTCTATTATTATATAGAAGCACATATCATGTGTAATTTAGATATATTCTAAATTGCACATGATATGTGCAATTTAATAAAAATTAAAAATATCGTTTTCATCTTATTAAAATGTGAAAATATTCATGACTTTGATGGCCATAAAAGGTATTTTAAAAGTATATAATAATATTACTCCAACGTGTATTTCAAGATCAACGCAACTATGGAGACTCGCTAACCTTGTACTGGTTCAATCGACTTTTTTTTCGCTGCCTGAACCTATTTATACGATACTTAGTAATATTAAGTTTGTTTTTATTGGCATTCGTTATTATTATCCTTGTTTATATTTTTACAAGGAATTTTCTCTTAGTAACCTAATTTTATTTAAACCTGCTTGCATCTTTCATGAAATATGTTGAAGCTTTAATAAATGTTAAGTCATAAATTTAAGCAATAAATGCATAAACATGACCAATTTTTTGATCTAATTTAACTGTCGTTTTACATAATACGAGTATGTTATATGTATTGTATGATGTAGAATGTAAAACTTACTGGAAAATATTATTGTGAACATTTCAGGATAAGTTGATTCCTTTAAGGAATTAAATCTAATAAAAATATACTATTTTATATTGTCTTCTATAAGTACAATTTTTAAATTCATTTCATTTGCTTCACGTTTGATATGTAGTATACACTGATATTTCAGCTTCATTCACTTAACACATACGTGCATGCACTTATGATTTCTTATATATACACGCACAAGTATGCGTAGTCACAGGGGCACATACATTAACATGAAATCCTCACAACAATCAATTTAATATTTGATATAAAATTTTCCGACAATTTTCTATTTCAAATTACCACTTATTAAGCATAGAAAAGAAATTTTACCCTCACAGACAAATAAGCGAGGGCAAATCAATCCATTTTCAAATTTTGATTTGGAAACTCAGAGTTACAACATAATTTATTAAATTACTTTAACAATTTTATGATAGATAACTTTTAATTACTTGTGCCGAAAGTTGGCAGTCGATATTGGGAAAAGTTCGTAATTTTGTGTACAAATATCTTTTCCAATGCCTGCTCATTAATATTATCGATAACGGTGTGGGTTTACGAGTGGAAAGTGAATTAACGAAGGCAAAGTATTTAATTATATATAACAATTTTAAAGGAAGTTTACAACCGTATATTGTACATATACATTACCCGAATGCAATTAATTTCTTGAAGTAACCAATTTTTAATATTTGCGATATGTAAAAATTATAACACCTTCTTGTTATTACTATCGACCGATTTCCTACATTGTTGATCGGTTTTCGCTTGAAATACGAAGTTTACGAAGTCATAGTGTCTTTCACTTGGGCGACCGAGGTGAAAGAAACTGCATATTGCTTCGTATAATATTGTAATATCCAGCAGTATAAACGTCACCAATAACGAAACCGTGTAGCGGTCAAAATAACAAGTAATTCAAAATTAGTATTACGCATGATCATTGATATAATTTAAAAAAGGGCCCGTAAAACATCCAATAACGCTCGTTTGTTTTTTATAAGCTTGCCATGAGAAATGTGGTGCTATATTTAAGGAGAAGTTTCCTGGATTTCTTTACGGTTTACAATCGATCATTAGTTAGTGAGATATAATTTTAATTGTCCTTGAAGATTTTGGCCATCGCCAGCGTTGGATATTTCTGACGAACTTGAAAGTAAAAAAACATGTTTTGGAAGCAAAGAAATGGTAAATCTCGTATAACTATGACAAAAAGGTTTTTTAATATGAAAACCAAAAGTTTAATAAATGTGAATTAATTTTATTACTAAATAATCACTGACTGAAAAAAATTCGATCGTGACCTAAATTCTGATTCACTTTGACTAAACCATTAAAACCCATTATGACCTAATTCATTTTGATCAACCCATTATATCCGCCTGAATTGCTGCTAGAAAGCGGTAAACATTTTTTTCATAGAGAATGAAGCAATAGGCTATTTAATAATGTTAAAAATTAAGGGCTAATTAATAACGTTTATAGGTGTTATAACTTTAAAAAGCGTTATGCGGTTACGTGATTTTAAAATAATATTTAATTTATCTTAAAATCCCTGAATAAAAAAATATTTTTTTAACGTTTTTCACGCGACATAAAACGTTTAGAATTGGTATAAACTACGATGATGTCGTATGTTCGCAACATGTCATTTTTTGCTTACTATCTTGGCATCTGGCGATTCCAAAAACTGATTTTAATATTTTATATTGATGTTTCTGGTTCATTTGTAACATTTCACAATTTCTTTCTTTGTACATTCATATTTCAATATATGAAGGATAGCGAGTTTATGAAATCGGACAGCAGAAACCTGCCTAATGTAGATGCAGTAATGGTCGGAATATTCTTATTTTCCATTCTTTGCTGTTTAACAAATATAGATCGAGATGTAATAAAACTAAAAATACTTTTATAGTTATCTGACTGGCAATGAAATTTCGAAGATCAAACGTTATCCACAATAATTATTCTCTGGTCAAAACTCATCTTGTACTGATAGTAATTTTCCATGTCTGTTTCCATCTGTAACAAACGAGCAAGATAGTTATCACCTTTTAATTTCACACTCATTAAGACATAAGATTATTGCTGAAATCTTAACTCCCAAAATATACCTTAAATTGTTTTACTCGTAAAACATAATATTCTAATCTTAAATTGGTAACAATTCTTAATTTAAATATAAGTAACACAATCAAATATATATGTTTACTTACATCAAAGTGGTCTTTATAGAAGAAAACATTTGAATTATTTCCCATATTGTTAGAATTTCTCCAAGAAAGTTGCATTCACTTCCGATGCATTTTGGCATTAAATTTAACGAACATTACAAATTGCAGAATATGAAGCAAAACACGTTTTTTTTGTTTACAGAATTGTGACCTCACCGAAGCCAGTGCAACATCATATTTCTCAAAGTGACGTTTTGGTGAGTTATTTAAATAATGTATTTTTATTTTAGATTTTTGACAAATATATAACAGAATTAATTCTGACTACTTCTTATGGATTTCACTACTACTACTACTAAATAATGGAAGATGATTTTTAAAATCTTATCAAATAGCCCATTCGCCCACTGCACATACAATTATGGAAATATAAAACCTTGTTTGTTTAAAAAGCCTTGTAGCACCAGTAAATATAAGTGCCAACTAGCGCCAATATGAACTGGCGCTAGTAGAAACTTGTTTCTCAATAACGTATTTATTTTGTTTTTAATCCAGAACTATTTGACTAATTGTCGTCGCCGTAGTATGTTTGGTTGATTGCAAGACATACAGCCTTTGACTGGGAGGTGCACCATGGGGACCCGGGTTCGATTCCCGGCCAGCGGGACTGGGCTGGTGTTCTGGTTAGCTATGAGAGATGGCTCTTGTAGCGATAAGTCCACTATATGTACCAATTAGATACGTTAAAGTACAGAAATAAATAAATAATTACAAAAATTGTGGCAAGAACATGACAAGTATATTATAAAATTTAGGGCCGCTGTTTTTTTCGATTTCCAAAAGACAAAAAGAGTTCCATATGGCAATTAGTACCAATAGAAAGTCTATTGGTAAATACCAAGGTCGTTCCATGTAATTGAATTGCAGTTGTCATCATTGGTCAGGAGTTTGAATAGAGAGATATAATTTTCCATAACAGAGACAATATATTGTATCAGTGTGATACACCTTATGACGCACTTCAGTAAAGTTTTACGTTCTGCTGTAGAGAAGGTGGCTATCAAATCATTATCAATAAAAGTAACTCAAAGACCAAAAAGCCTTTTAAAAAAAACAGGTCTGATGTGGGTTTTTACAGCTAGAGATTAATGGAGAGTGAGGGCAAAAAATTTACCTATTGCCATTCCGCAGTTTTCTCAATAAATTTCTGGTTGATATTATGCCAAAAAAGAGACTGGCTCGAGTTTTTTTGGTATCAGAAGAAGTTAAGAAGCAAGGAAAAAATTTGCTTAAAAGACGTCATGACTGACCGCAAACTTGCAGACTTTGGAAAGATGGTTTTAATGCTCTTCTCTTTTATCAGAGGATCTTGCTACTTAAGAAGCGATGAGAAATGTGCACTAATTCGGACAGCAAGAATAAATCATACAGTTCTTGAAGCAATTATACTGATAATTTTCCACGTGAAAGTATAAGATATGAAGAAGCTCCTCACTAAAGGTTGGTTATTTTGCACCACGTGATATCACATGTACTGAGTGGAGTGACAAAAACGTGGTATCCCTTACATTTATATTCTCCTGTGGTTTGAAAGAAGAAAGATAAGCGTCTACCGAAAAACTCATAAGCGCTAAAATATCTGATTCTGTTCTAGTTATTGCACTAAATGATACTCACGAACCCTTTTAAAGGAGATATTAACTGACAGGTGGTCTTGGGCAGACCATGGGTTTATTACCAAAATTAATAGGGTCGATCTTGACAATTGTTTCATAATACCATAAAATTCCATTCTGCCTTGCAACTTTTTGACCCATATAAATATTGAGATCTACAATTTTGTGTCAATTTATCTACAAGTATGCAAACAAAAGTCAGGCAATAGTCAAAAATGTTAGGCGAAGTGACAAGGTATTAGATGGACCTGTACCTTATCAATTCTGAGACAACTTGGTGCATTTTCTGCTTCCTTATTCATAAATGTTATTCATCTGTTGCGTACCTTGCAATTCATCTCAAAAATGATCAAAGAATATATTTTACAGAAAGCAATGTTGTTGATAACATCAACAATCCTGCAAAAACTATATTTTTGTCATTTTTCAAGCTGTGGTCAACGAGGCTTCGTAAAGATATCCTCTTAGAGGATGTCTTTACGAAGCCTCGTTTATATTGCTTCCTTTGCACGAGATTCGTGACATCGTTTACTGACTGACCTTAAAACTGGGGGAGTATTTCAACCAAGGTTTCATGCGATATGCAAAAATTTAGCTTCTTTGAGGACGATACAAACTGGAAACGCACTTTGGAGGAAGCTTCTTTATCTCACTCTCCTAATAGAAATTATTAGCTATCATATTGATTTTCTGTTAAGTTATATTCTCAAAAATTGTAGAAAAAATACCGGAGTAATATTGCAGAGCGCGTAAAGCGTCAAATACAGAGATATTGCGGAAATAGCTAACTGTAAGTAAATAATTAAATAATTTTGACACTGCACTATGCAACATTTCTTAACAGGTTTGCATAGCACGAGTGCTCCAAGAAATCAAAATTTTCGTATGGTAGGAGTGTACCGTGACTTAAAAAAATGTATTAAGGAACGAGGACTGTAGATAGGCCGCGCCGCAACAGAATTTTGGGGGAGCTGCGGTACTACGGGTAGCGATTTTAGATATATATTTCCTGCTGTACCACAAGGGACACTTGTAGTTAAAGTAGTACAGCACAGCATTTGTAGGAAGTAACATAGCCAATAACTTTAAGAACTTTTATCTGGCGAACCTACCCACTTTGCTAATAAAATATGAATATGAATGTATTGGAGGTGGTTTTAATAGTTCATTACCGTGTGAGTTTTCTTCGCCTTCTCAATCCGCCAGCAATACCAACTCATAACTTGTACCTAAAAGTTCGCTCTTGAAAAATTTTGGTTTGCAATCTAAACCCTCCAAAACTTTGCAACGGTTCTAAATTTCAGGTCAATGCTTTGCACAAACATGTAATTGAACTAATTATTATTACTATCATTAACCAAGAACAAACCGTTTTTATTCGTGTTCCTTGATACCATCGAACTAAAAATTTGAATTTAAATATCTGCAGTTTTCGGTTAGGGTGTGCCATTAATTAAGCTCAGGATCAATAGATCAGTAATGAGGATTTTTGCATAGCTGGTTTTATTCATCAGTCTTAATAAAGAACAAGTAATGTTGTTTATATGGAGTTTTAAAAAAATATAAACCGTCCACTTCTTCTAAATCCGTCCACTTAAAATAGATCGAATGTACTATTTTAAAAACAGCAGATCCTCAAATTTTACGGTTTAGGCAGGTAGTACTGGCTGAGGAGTTAGAAATTCAAGTTCAACGATATAACATCTGCTCAAGATCCATAATACTTATGTAAAAACCGATGATTACCAAGTCTTGTGGTTTAGGCTGGCAGTACCCCTGCAGCATCAGTACAGAGGATATGTAAATTAAAAATACATAAGTAAAAGCTTGATTCTGTAGTAATTGAACATTCACGTATTTATTCACTAGAGCGGAAATTAAATATTAACAAAAATAAGTGTCGGTTTACTAAGAGTTACGACAGGTTAACCATTGACTAGATATCTCACAATTGCTAACCATGAAGAAAATCGAATAACCCAAGTGTGCCGAATAACCAAAGTTAGGAGTAGAAAGTTTATATTCAATCAATGAATTATTCGATAGAATCCCATGGGAATTAGTGAATTAATACAAAGAAGTTCTACATTTTGTTCTAAAAACAAAAATATTATAGTAAATGAGATTATTTTAGTCTACATAATAGTGTATCAATGATCAAAAATGTTTGATCATCAACCGCTAACTTTTTGAATATCTCCGCTTTGAAGTTTATGCGTATGTGTAGTTATATATATATATATATATATATATATATATATATATATATATATATATATATATATATGTATATATGTGAACATTACATACTTATATAAAAATATACATGATATAAGGAAATTTGTCGACCCTCTAGAAGCCACATTTCTTAACTTCAGTTAATTCTTTGGAAATCACTTAAATATGTTTTTTAGCATTAATAGTTTTATTTACCAAACTATGCTTGTAAAATTAATTAAATTTATTTTCAATATAGATTATTTACATTAATAGCCAATGATTTACAGAATTACATTACTTTGTAATGAAGCGACATGTATTTGATTAGTTATCACCGGCGGCGGCGCTTGCGAAAAATTATTTTAGCCGGAAAAAGAAAACTCTTACATTCATCTTCCTGATACGAGCTATAGGCACACTAAATTTTATAAAGGTCAGTTGAATAATCGAGCAGTGAAAGTTTTACATAAAATCACACACGTGTTTAATATTTTTTCTTTAGAATAATATATAAATTTCAAGAAAATTCAAATTTATGGGACCAGTTAATATATACAAATTAGGAACCCTATTTAATCCTTTAGGAGTAGAATCTCAAAAATATTTAATGTCTACGTCAGTTTCCTAATGATTTTAATTGTGCGTTAATAGATTTTTGAGTTAGGTTAGGTTATGTTAAGTTAGGTTAGGTTAGGTCAAAATATTTAACGTCTACGTCCGTTTCCCAGTCATTTTAATTGTGCGTTAATAGATCTTTGAGTTAGGATAATCTTTCACATAAGTAAATTTTTAATATTAGGATATCTGAAACATTTTTATTAGAAATATATTTTCAGGTAACAATAAAATAACAAATCCCATCATATCTGATCCGTTTAACTGAATGAATATATTTTTACTGTAAAAATGGGGTAAATATTACTCATATTTATTAATATTTATTTATTCTTTTCCAATACGTATTTCAAATTTTGTTATTTCATATCGTTGAAAATACGAATAATTTACGTCCTGTAATATAATTTTTTTAATTATTTTATCATTGTGATAATTCTGCTTTTGTTATAAAATACAAGGATATTTCTTATCTCACAAACTACTTGGTTTATATGAGATATTATATTTCAAACAATGTAAGAAGTGTTAAAATTGTTAGTGCATTTAAAATCATATATTCTCACTATAAATTTATGAATTAAGAAAAAATATTGCGGAAAATAAGTTGATAATACGATCGAAAAAAATGATCAAAATAATTTATAAAATGAAATAAGTGCATCCGATTTTACGTACCTTTCATGCTATTCTTAAACGTTTATATATGATACAGTAATTTTCAAAGGACACAAGATGAGTAAAACCACATAGGCTTTAGGTGACACCTTCACAATAGAGCGATCCATTATTTCATGTGATACATGGATCTTATAGATCTATAGGTACACAGCCTAAATACTTTAACAAATGTTTTATACACAAAACATTTTCAATATAAATGGAAATAACCTAAGCCTTCGTGAAAACCGCCTCAAAATCAATCCAACTGGACTCAAATGAGGGAACAGATATCAAGTCGGATAAAGGTATGTTGCGTTTTATTTCAACGATTAACTATATTTAAATGTGAACTTTATTTTACCATTTTGATTTATCTATAATTAATAAATTGTTATTCTTATTTATTTCTCGACACTATCTGTTTTTTGTAAAACAAAGTGCTGAATAAACTAGAGCAATAACTAATTTAAAAAAAAATAAACAAAAATCTTGTTATTTTTTATGTTATATTTATAATATAAACAATAAGACAATTTATAAAAAAATTATATATATATATATATATATATATATATATATATATATATATATATATATGTGTGTGTATATATATATATATATATATATATATGAGTGTGTGTGTGTATATACATGTAAACTATTTTTTTCTTCCTTCCGACCTTCCTTTTTTCTACTCTTTACGAGTCTCATAATCCTTTCACATATTTAAGCAGTTAATTTTCGACTATATCAAAATTCCTCACATTCTAGCATTATAGGACATTCTTGAGCTGAAAACCTGTGCATTGACCACAACGCAATTGGCATTGATAGTGGCTAGTAACTGAAATCTTGTTCGACATTAACATCTTACCTAACGAAATTATCTATTATGTAAGTGCTTTCGGAACTTGGGAATATTTTGGTTATTAGACTAATTAAATTTATTTTAGTTTATGTGGAAAGATTTTTGTGGAAAGAAACGGTACTTTTAAAAATATTGTGTCGAAGTGAGTAAAGAAATATCAAATATAGATATTTAGTATTTAATACGTAACAGTCTAATTGAAAATAGCATCTCAATAAGAAAAGATCGGAAAGTCAAAAAATAAGTTTCCGTATATAAAACTATAAAATATATATTCTAGACACAAACTTTTACCTGAGTACTTTATATTATATTATATATTTGTAAGGAATTATTTCAGACTAACTATATAAATAAGTGATATCAGTATGGATGGAACGCAGCAAGCGGTTTACAGTATAACGCAAGCAAATGTTCCATAGTGAGCTACAACCGAGCACACGCTCCAATCAAATACGAATGCATAATCAGCCGAATCCCAAAGCTTCGTTTGTATGAGGTCGTCGATTTAGTAGTTAGATGATTGATTTGCGACTGACCTTTTGTGGGCACATGGGGGATGTAGCAAAAAAATTGTTTCGGAAACTTGGATTCTTGTTAAATATGGCGAAAGATATTAAATCTATATCATCAATTCTTATGTACATTTCATTGGTGCAGAGTCAATTAGAATCGGGCTCCATTATTTGGAGCCCACACGAAGCCAAGTATAGTTTGATCATTAAACGTATCGAAAAAACTTTCTTCGCTATCTGTTTATGAGACATTATGGTTATTTTCCCTTTCTATTTCCTTCCGATTTCCTCTTGGAAATGTTAGGTTTCCATTCTTTGCAACTTAGAAGAGATGTTGCACTAATGAAATCTATTTTTCAGCTAATAAAAGAAAAAATCTGTGCCCGGTATTATTGAGTAAATTTTCATTCTTCATACCTGAAAATTTCCTGCGTTCACGCAATCATGACCTGTTTGTGATACCACCTTCTAGAACCGAACTATACACATCTTCAGGTGGGCTATTAGCAAAGAGATCTTTGCTAATAGCCCCACCCGAAGATGTTGTGATATAACAAAACCTAGGTCGTGGTAAAGAAATTAAAGAAAGTAGAAATAATACTACATCACGTAGTTTCATTTAATTGTGAAATTCATAATTGTTTCTTTTCACCAAATCATGTAAAGGATTATGCGTTATTGATTTTTAAATTAAGCTATATTGCAAGATACGTCGTAATATGGTAAAAAACAAATTACGACTTCCGTTATTTGGAATTGTAAATTTGTGAACAGGAGAGTGTCTATTAATTTTCTTAGAAAACTTTGAATGTAAATATCACACTTTTACTTGCTATAATTTTGTTACAATTAACATCCAAATTATTTTTATATTATTTAGTAAATTTACAAATAACAAAAAATAACAATAAAATTAGGACATTAAATTACCTCAAATTTTCTACAGTTATCTTAGCAATTCGTTTGTATTGCATTGATTCTTAAAATGAAACAACACTCGTTTTCTACCTATTTCAAGCTCAAGATTAGTAAATATTTGAATTATTCCCTTCTTTTAGTGCAATAAAATGCTTTTCCTCCCTGTGTTCAAACAAGATCGTATTGAACATATTATAATTTGTACTAATTATGATATAAAAAGAATATGAGTTTACTTTTTACTAACGTATAAAAAGTAAACACAGGATTTATTTGACCGGTTTCACACATATAAAACAAACAATTTTCGTAGAGAAATCATGATATTTGTTTGTTATATCTCAACAAATTCAGCAGTCTGAATATTTTCTTGGCTTAACGCTGAATAAACAATTAAAGATTCATCTGTAAAACTTATAAAAACATCATACATAACAGAAATATTTATCAAGTATCCGCGAGACTACAAAGTTATACTCGTTTAGGCGCGTAATGAAAAAATGATGAAAGTGGAAATATACGATGTGCGCGCACAAGAAAAATCAACAGAATGACGCACGCGTGTAGGGACTGATACTATATTCATATTAGGTAAAGTATTTATAAATACAAAAAACGTGTTTTATATTCATACAAATGCAAGTTATACCTGTGCTTTTAACTAACATTTTTAGTAATTGAAATTCAGTAGGTGTCCATATAATTGAAAAAAATCAATTATTTATTGTGAATACTCGTAATAGAAATAGCACTCGTAAACTTAGTTTATTTCTCTACATAAGGTTAAGTTGCGGTATGTATTATTTGCTATGCAAATTATAAATTATCTAAAATTTAATTATTTGATTGAATTTAGATTTTAGCAACAGTATTTATAATCAGACTACAATTCATTTATAATTTTTATTTCATAAATTATTTGCGTACTAAATAAAGCTATTCCTGTGTTAGCCAAAGAAATATATCTTCTAACACGCGTATATAAGTACAGGCACAATTTAAATATATATATATATATATATATATATATATATACATATATATATATATATATATTAATTTGAATGTTTATGCATATACATATATATTTACATATATATATATATATATATATATATATATATATATATATATACGGATAGTATTTGTGGATATGTTGGAGTACTAACTGGCTATACTGGCTCCGCAAGGCAAAAGAGAAACTGGAACTTCATTTTGTTTTGTTCACTTTTCTATGCAATGTTTACTTACATTTAAAATAAATTAAATATTAAGCGTTCCTGCCATAGATAATCAATAGACCTAAAAACAACGCTATTTAAACTTTCCGTAACTGAATTAAATGTTTACAAGAAACAAATACTCTATAAATACGTATTTCGAACGGTAGAATTAATGTTAAGAGAGTTCACGAAATTAATATTTTGTGTTTTTATAAATCTCCACGGGAAACTCAGTTCAGTTGATTTTAAATGAACCTTAATGATATTAATATAATATGTACATATATATTTCTGATTTTCGTTGTTCCCGTTGTGTGTTGAATTAATCACACATAAGATTTTTGACGGCGTGGCACACCGCGCGGATCTGAGTTCGATTCCTGGTCGCTCGTCGAGCGGGGCTAGATTAGTGTTGTGGTTCACTGTAAGAAATTACTTTCGAAGCAATAAGTCCGCCATGTATGTCAATTGTATTCATTAAAATAAATAAATAAGGAAATAATTTTTAGTTAACTCTAACTTTCATTAATAAGTTATTAGATAGCCATTAAATTTCTATGAATTAATTTCATAAAATATAAGCGCTTCTATTATTAACTATAGGTTCTTATGTACATATATACTTACACTTTTATCATAGTTTTTATCATAATATAATCACATATGAAAGTTTAAAATATCATTCAAAATCTGGAAGCGATGTTTGAAATCCAAATTTAACGGCTTAATTTCGATAAATTCTTTATATTTGCTTCACAGTTACGATAACTTCAGTTTACCCACACGTTTAGCACTGTGGTTGTGTTTCAACAATCGAGACAAATAAATAGGCAATTTTATGATACTGGGAATATTAAATGTTTGTTAAGATCCTAAGTTTGATATGAGGTACGAATGGGAAATCGATACGTAATGTTTGTAATTATGTCAGCACTGATCGTAAAGGTGTATTCTGTATTAATAAAAACGAAACAAATTTAACGGAATCAGATTAAAGTCCTAATATTGATAATAATATTTTAAATCTTATTAACAAGCGATATCACGTGCAAAATTACTTTTATTCGAGGCAAAATACAGTGCATCTTGATATTTATCGACGTACGTTTTGTCAAAATTTAAGGACCAGTAAAATTGTTCAATATAGCCAAACTATAATACACAAAAAAATTTAATAAGCTATTAAATTTCCACAAATAAAAATACTAGTACATCGCTCTGGTAGATTATACGGTCTATTCATACCTTAAATAATTATATTCACACCTTAATAACTATAATTAGAAGCCTTTGCAAAAGACTAACAGTTAATTTTTGTTTCCGGATGTAGCTTATATCATGTGCTTATCCCAGTCCAGGCTGTAAACAAATATTTTATAATTCCATACATTATATATAACATAAAATTTCCACATCGATATAAATTTTTGCTCATTTCCATATAAATATTTTTATTGAACGAAAAATTATATACTGTGTGTGCCTCACACGCCAAACGAATTGCAAAAATATCTTGAAAATAAATATTTCATAAAATTAATATAAATATCGCATTAAAAGGTACAAAATTACGTTAAAAAAATAATATGATGACATTAACACATTTTTTAGTAGGGCACATTGCAGCAGCGTTAAATGTCACTTTCCGTATAAAAGTATTTTTTCTTTATATTGGAAGAAAATCTCATAGTTTTAATGTTGGGCAGTGAAACAAGTGACCTTATATTTTCGTCACATCAGTTCATTTGCTCGGATATCATACAGGTTTATAATTAAATAAATAATGTTTTACGCGTACATATTTCTTACATAAATCTAAATGAATACATAGAAAATATAAAGAGATTTATATGTTTTATCGGTATTTCTTCATACATTTAAAATTTTTTGGAATTTAGTGAAAAATTTTATTAGATAAAATTAAGTTTCCGTTCACTATTTTCAAATTTTAAGCCCCGCATGTGAAATATTGAACTTTTTAAAAAATCCGCACACCATAATTTTTTTAGGAATATGAAATAAAATGGTTTCATTTTAATTTCAGGAAAGACAAAAATAGGAAAACCTAATTTTCGCGTGTTCTGAAATACCTAGTGTATTCAGTTGTCAGTTTTTAAGATTTTGTACATAAAATGGAAAACAGCGGAACCCTTATAAAATCACTTCTTCCGTCAGTTCGTCCCCCAGGCGTTTTTCTAAGAAATTGTTTAACGTATAAATTTAACACGATGTAAAGTGGTAAAGCATAATAACCGCATTTATATCATTAATAAGCACTCCAAAACTTCGCTACGAAAATTTGAGAATTTTGAAACAGGTAATCGAAAATTTCTTTCCAAATTGCTTTTTTCTGAAATTGTTCCTATCGCGTGTAACACTAATTGAAAAACCAAGTTTAGACTATTTCAAAAGTTAATTTTTTTTCGGAATATTATTTAAAATAATACTGAAAAATCATTGAAAATATATACGATTAAAAAAAGCATGTTCGAATGGTTACAAAGTTCATAAATTCGGAGACATTAAGCAATATTTTTACGCCTGTTGTGTTTCCAAATAATTAATAGAAATAATTTGCGGGCTATGTTAATATGTGGCATGAATTCTGTAAATACTGTGTTTAGTTTTAGAAAAATCACCAACAGGATACATGTATGTAATTAATTAAAGGATATACATACAGATTTCAAGACTCGTTTTAGTGATTTTATCTGTTTCGGTAAATAAATTCGTATACATCCAAGGTACATAAAATGCTCATCGATAAAACGAAATTGAAATGGCGATATAACTCTATTTTAATATTTGAAACTGCTTTGCGGATGTCTTTTTACATATTTGAAAACTAAATAAGAGATTTTAATAAATATATCCAAGACTATTAACACGAATTTAAAGACCATTATTAGATCACTGTTTATGCCATGTTCAATTTTGAACCGATATTTTGGTTCTTTTATCCCAATGAGGAAGCAAAAAAATATATCAAAGTTGAATATTAGTTTTCGGAATGTGTTTTGGCACTTTATTTCTATCGAACCATTGCGTCGAATACCCTTAATTGTCAAAAATGACCCATTTTAATCACAAGAAGGCAACAATCAGATATAAATTTGTTCGCAATTATGTTTCCACAGCAAAGATTCAAAACGGTTTCAATTCTGACGTTCGCCTAATACATGCAGCTTTTTAATCTTATTTATGTTTTTTTTGCATAATTGAATATTTTTGATAGTGACGTCAAATCTTACTGCTAATTTGCTTGTAGTTTGAGATTTACCCGCTTCCAGTGCAACTTTCATTTCACCAAAATCCATCTTGCTCTCAGGTCGTCAATGTAGTTCATTTTGAAGATCAAATTCGACGGCTTGGAGTTTTTGAAACTAATCATCTACTGCGCGTTCATTAGCCACATTTTTTTTAATACTTTTCAATATTCTGAGCTTTTAACCGTATGTATGTTCGACAACGTACTATTATTAAAAAAGGAAGCTGAAATTCAATAACCTTCGTTTATCAAAATAACTAAACGATAGAAAAAATCATCTCTAATATTGACCTATAATTGTGACCTATAGCGTTTTCTAATTCATATTTAGAACACGTATCATTTTAAGAACAAAAATTTAGATCATGATGTGCATATAGAAAATGGTATATACTTTTAGGAGGACCTCTTCTTTTTAAAAAGCACTGTTAAAAATTGGTTACTTTCATAATCGCGGAGTTACGGGTCTATTGTCAAAACCCAATACTGGCACGCTAGACGGTAAACTGAGGAATGAGTCAAAACTGATATAAATATCAAAAATAAGAAAATTATATTGTTTTAAAATGTGAATTGAAGTTGTAATTAGTTAAGGTACTAGATTTAGAAATGTTTTTTGTGCAAAATCATTATGGAAATATAATAAGTACTGGTTAAATATTCAGAATAATTTAACGAGAATGTGATTAAATATAATTGCACAAGATTGAAAATAATATAAAAAATTTTGGCAAATAATTTCAAAATAATTTGCCTGAAAGGCTTATTTTTACAACAAAAAAAGAAAGGGGGAAAATAATCGAAACAAAATTTCAGGTATATCAAGAAACGAAAAAGTTATCAAATAAAGGTATACCAGGGAATCAAGAAACGAAAAAGTTATAAATAAAGAAAAGGTTATAAAATTTTTCGTACTTGAATGACCTAATAGAATAAATAGAGAGTGAAAAATATCTTTATTATTTTATATAAATAGAGAGTGAAAAATATCTTTATTATTTTATATAAATAGAGAGTGAAAAATATCTTCAACATTCCAAGTTATCTTAGTTTTAACTACTTACTAGAAACAGGTTTGACCAGAGGATTTTTTTTGGAACAAAATCGAATATTGTTTACGGTTCCCTTTTTGTAAACTCAAATAATTTCAATACGTTTTTTAAAAAAAAATCCGTCAACTCTCAGAAATTTATCATCGTGAATTGAGACTGCATAAAAAGGCATTTTCCGATAAGCACTGTATTTTAAATTTAAAAGTATTTTTGGTAACAATAAAAGTTATAACTGATAATCTGACTATGGGAAAATTAAAAGATATATATATATATATATTTATATATGTATATATATATATATATATATATATGTATGTATATATATATATATATATATATATGTATGTATATATATATATATATATATGTATGTATATATATATATATATATATATGTATGTATATATATATATATATATATATATATATATGTATATATATATATATATATATATATATATATATATATATAATCAATAAATGTCCAGATATGCAGTAAACTGGGGTGATACCGATACATACAGCCTTTGACAACATAGTGCGTTGCGGGGGCCCGGATTCGATTATCGTCCAATCTTCGAGTTTGGCTATACATAAGAGTGAGCAAATAAATAAATATTTTATTAATAGTGGATAAACGATTAATTTTTTATTTATAATGTAAATAGTAGTGTGGAAAGTATAGGGAATAAATAATCCAACCATCAAAAATAGGTAATTTTTCTATACCCAAAAATAATTCAACCAGAAACCTACGCAATATAGGAAATTAGATAAGGAAGTCATCGTGATAAAACAGAGTAGGCAACTAAATTTATCCAAATACTACTGTGTATTCTAACTAGAAATTATAACTTTGTGTTACTATTTTGATTTGGCATAACTCACTTAATTATTTCGGCCGCACATAAAAATTACTCCTTTGTCTACAGCGTGGTGAGCAGACTGCGCGCTCCTTTTAAGTTTCAAGAGTGCCTTTCTATATTGCATAAACTTTAACCTGAATATAGCTCGGATATATATGAGTAAGTAGAAAATGTGGTTGCATTTAGTATGAAGAAGACATGCAATAATTTCAGTTTTCAAGATCATAAAAATGGAAATTTTGTTCAAATATTGAATAATAAGAAGATAATAATTAAATTACATAGACATTTTAGAGGTCAAAAAACGAAAATAGACTCTTATAATTTCATATTTACCGTATACAATTTTTTTTTCAGTTTAAGACTTATTGTGATAAAATTTTATAGAAAACTTCAGAGGAAACCAACTCTTCTTTAAATGTGCATAGAAATAAAATATTCATATATAACATTTTTTTTTGTAAATTTGTAGGGGATTCTTTAAAAAAGAAATAATAATGCCAAATATTTAAAGAGATGTTAATCTAAAGCGATAAGTCTATGATTGCAGACATCAGTAGGTCGATAATTATATGGAACGACGATCGATCAATGAAATTACACAAAATGTAAAACAGCTGTCAGTAAAGCGTAAGAAATTGCTCTTAATACACGCTCTTAATATACGTTATACAACTTTAAATATTCGTGTAATAGATAATATTTCGATTTGCTAAACACAATGAAAGTGTTTCAGTAGATTTTTTTATATATTTGTTTACATATTTTCCATTATATCTTATGGTCTTTTAAAATATTTGAAATTTTTCATATTAATATAGACTGGAAATAATTATAAACACACTGTAAACAACTATAAATATTCTTTAAAAAGCTCAAACCTTACGAATCTTGCTCAAATCTGGGTTGTCCGGGAATAGATGTCGAATAAAGAAAAACGCTATTTGTTAAATAATAATTTGTCGTTAAATAAAACGTGAAACACGCCTTTTTCTAATTGAGTACAAAAAAATATTGCACATAACTCTTTCTAACACACCCAATACTTGCTCGAAGTAGAGTGTTTACCCACAGTGGCACTGTTTTCTACATATTCATATATAATATATGCAAGTATTGAGTGTAAGGAAAAGATGATAAATAATTATGAATATTATTTTCAATTTTCTGAAAAAATGTTCTTTTAACGACATTGTTTATTTTAACGACAATCAGTCAAGGCTATTTTCAGTCAAGGAAACAATAACGTCTTTTTTTTGTCCGACATTTATTCACGGACACCGTGTATATTAAAGAGGTATAAATAAATTATAAAAACTAGCGTTAATGAAAATATTATACAAAACGATAACTAACATGTAAAAATCATTCTGTTATACGCTTTGTTTCGACAACGCGTATTACTGCCATGATTACGGTTATGTATAACTTAAATAGAACTTGTTGGTATGTAGGGCTTTGAAGGGCAGTCGCACTTTTGAACGTAAACGCACTTTAAAAATCAGGTCTTCTGAGCACTATTCACCAATAAGCGCTGAATATCTTACGCAGCGCAAAGCAAATCAATATATACGAGTATCATGTTAACTCATGCTAAACCAATAGAATAGTTATCAATGCATTAAAATGTGCCCACGCTGGTGTGCCAGCTCCAGAAATTTTAATGAGTTACCCATATTAACCCTAAAAGTATGGTTGAAAATTACCTGTTGTTTCAGTAATTAATTTAGAATAATAATAGAGCTGTTTGTAGCTCCGCTTAGGGTATTCACGCTAAAAAACCTCTAATTTAAATTTGGTACCCTATAAAAATCTATATATGTGGAAATAGTTGAAGCATATAAATAAGTTTTGTAAGTTGTGAGTTAAAATTTAGTATACATAAGGCTTCGCACAGTTGTAAACAAGAACTTAAAAATAAATAAATTATTAAAAAATATCCACGTGGAAAATTTATGAAATGTCTGCCTGATCATATACAAATTTGAATTACTTCTTGCGGATAATAGGTTTAAGTAATGTTTCTAGTGGAATAGAGCGACTACTGAAGTGTTTGCCAAATGAGAAAATAATTTTGACATGAGCAATGATTGACATATTCAAGAGAAATTTTAAAATAAGTGTAGCGGCGTACTATTTGGAGTACATGAAAACTAAGAAAATAACAAAATCAAATTTGCCTATTTTAGGGGTCAGCATTTTCATTACAAATACCCATTATGGCTATTTAAGTGCTTGCAAATTTAATAAGTTGTAATAATATCTGTATAATATTACCGAAGTTCACTAAATCACTTTATAACTACTAGGTTACGTGTACAAGGAAATATAAAAACCATATTACAAGTAGTTTTCTATACAAAGCTAATTTTTTCCCTTGAAGAGATAATAAGTATCATTGTGTGTAAGTCTCAACATTCCGCTTGATAATATAATTTTCGACATTTGATGTAATGTTAAATAAAAGTTCTTAAAAACGCAACGTGACATTTCAATATGAAGTTTCATTAATTTGAAAATCTCTTTTAAACTGACATTCAAAAATGATTTAGAAAATAAATAATAAATCAAACTGTCTAGGTGAATACAGTGAAACTGACGATATATAAACGATGATAAATTAACCAAAGTACCTAGTTAACCTTAATATCAAGGACAAGGTTCCAAGTAACATTTCAAGGTAGCAAATCAATTTCTACTCCGAAAATACCAGAAATTAATTTTGTAAGCGCCCAAAAATATACATGTGGTGGGGGGATAAATTCGTGGATGGAAATAATAACCAGACCAAAACCAAAACCAAACACTTTTAAACTAAACAATAGTAACATGGTTACATAAGAAGCGACATGATTTCTTATCGTTTTTTTTAAGATTCCATTTTCACGGATCACCATATGAACAATAACTCCGCATTCAATTTTCTGCTCCACAACTGAAATAGTACATATTTGTCGATATATGTAGTACATATTTATTTTATATATTTGTACTGAACATGAAGGAAGAGAACAAGGACAAAATATTGACATGCGAGTAGTGGGACTTATTATTTTTGCGGAACTCTATATAAATGGTAGCTCCATGTTCAAGATTCTATGCTACCGCCAATATATATTTTACGTCTGTACATCTTACTTTCCATTCCATCCCACATATTTCACAATCATATTAAAGGTAAAATTGCTACTTTCAATTGTTTTCATTCTTTTATTTTTATATTAGCATTAAGAGTATTACATGAGACAATAGTATTGCATAGTAAGCAGCAACGGGTTTTCGAACAAACACGAACAGTATTGTACAGGTAATTACTATTAACGAAGATTACGAGATTCATAAATTGACGTTTAAATATTTAAATTTTAGGAATTGCAAATATTAATCGACATATCCATCAGATCTCACAAAATTCCGATATTATCAGTGTTGAGATTTTCATATGTGTGAAAAACTATTACTTTTACTAGTTTTCTCTTGCTTAATCAACTTAAAGACACACATAAACCTCTAAATCTCAGCAAACAGCAAAAATATGGCAATGAAGAAATAGTAACTTAAAAGACGCACTTAAACTTTTAGTTATTTAAAGCAAATGTTGAACACAAACTTCAATCATATATACACAACAGCACTCTTATTTAATATGGATATGTTTCAATCAGTCCCGCTAATCGCTAATCCTCTAAACAAACAATACTTTTAACTCACGATGGAAACAATACTTCACCCCGCAACCTTGTACTGATACAAGGTCACGATAAAAATAGAGCACCAGTCATAGAAACAAGTGACAAAGTTAAATAATAATCGATTGTTTATGGTACCCTTTACTAACCCAAATTCTGGTGCGAGTTTCTAGAAACGCTCTACGAAAAAGTGGCTTAATTGAGATTTAAGGTGTTTCAGGATTATAGAATACATGAATTACAGATATTTGCAAATATTAGACATAATAAATTTTTTTGCGTATTAAAGTAAAATATTAGACCAAATTGAAATGCACATAGCGAGTATACCTTCAATTTGCTGATTCTCCAAACGAGTTATTTGGTCAAATGCTAGAGCTTGAATTTTGTAATGTTAGGTTCGAATTCCACAATAGACCTTTTCTTTTCTAAGAATAATATGATTCGAAAAAAGCTGAAGCTCGCAGTAACAGAGCTAAAGGCTAAGAATTATAAAATGTATCATCAAGATATTCAAAGTAGAAAAAAATAGATAAATTTAATGAGAATATTTCTATATTTGAAAATCACTCGACATGAAAAGCTCTTTGTATAGAAGTTCTTTTTAATTTACGGGCAATGCGAAATATTGAAATAAATTTATTTCTTTTCATGAAATTAAAAAAAAAAATAATATGTTACGTAACAAATAACTTACGATTAACCAATTTAAGTGAACTTTGACAATCATCTGAAGTTATATATCTATTATTCTATATTATGTGAAATGAGGTTTTTGCTGTTGTATCGACAGCAATATCAATACAATATTGTTAATTAATTTCTAAAACCACAAGATTTTAAACGATAAAACTTAATCCTACAAATATTCCAAAATATTCTGTTCTCTAAACCTTCATAGACACTGGAAAATGTGGTGATGCTCAAGTTAATCGCGTTTGAATGCTAAAACCTCGCGACCACAAGACAATTTGCATTGTTAAGGACCAGTGTAAGTAACCAAACTCTTGTTTTATGTCAACAATTTGCTTAACTAAATTATCTGTTATTTAAGTGCTTTCAGTATTTGAATCCACTTTGATTACTACTTCGATAGTTTGCAGACTGGGGTCGGTCGCTTTTCTGTTCACATGCGTATAGAATTTTGAACTAAAAATATTCTGGTCACTGTTGACATATATTTTCACTGTTTTCAACATTTTGCAAAGAGTTTGTATCGAAAAGAAATAAGTTACAATATTCTTAAATATAATTACATAGAATCAATAAGTTTTTTTAACTCTCTTCAACAATAATTAAAAATGAATACAGTAAAATAGTGTGACGAAAAAAACATAAATTTAATTTTATATATTTAGTTTGTCGTAACTATTTCGGAAAGTGGCTTCCCTTTTCCTCAAATTACTAGAGTTATGTAACTAAAATAATTTTGAACGTAATTTTTCAAATGTATTACATCCCAGTGTAACGTAAGATTGCTACTAGGAAATTGAAAGTAAATGAAAAATATCTACGTATGACCCCAAATAAGTATCAGTTTTCTCTGAGGTATGCAAAAAATGGTATATATAATTACGTATATACATATGCAAACCATTACATACAAAATTTAAAATATGACAATAAAGTTTTAAATCCTTTAGCAGATTTTTTTTCTGAGGATTATAAAACTTTCTTTCAGTGAACCTTGTCGTGAGTTAATTTGGTGCGTAAATAGTTAATTGTGCGATTATATTGACTTTAGATACAAGCAGTATATGGTCAGGTAAGAAAGTTAATTTTAATAACACAAATATTTAAAGCGTCTGCATACACAAAAGAATACTCTAAAAGAATACTAATACACTGATTGATATATCAATACACGAACCGAACCGCTGAGTCTAGAAACTTGAAATATCACACAAACTTAAAATTTATTTCTTAAATCAATCAAATTTAAAGTTAATTTTAAGTTTAAATTTAATTATCTTAAAAATTAAAATTTCATTACTTATATTTTTTAAGATTAGTTATTCTTTTCTTTTAATAAATTAATCAAATATAAAATTAATTTTAGAAATAAATTGAGTTATATTAAAACTTATTTATTTTTATTTTAATTATTTTATTTTCAATTTAAATATTTTTAAAAATTTAATGAATGTAATGAATTATTAAATTTATTGAAACAATCTAAATAAAGTTTAATTAATTAATGAAAACAAATGAATTTGCGTGAAACATTTTGTGTTTTATAAATTTTTAATATTTAATAAATGATGTAGCAATAATTTATAACGCAAATAAATACATACGGAATTGGAAACGGTCTGGTAGATGATTGCCTTACAATGGAAAGCCAGTGGAATAAAAAAAATAAATATAAATAATATTGACATGTGTTTAGAATTGAAGTTATACAGATAACCGCGCACGATGCTTACTGCTCGAAAGTCGATACTCGCACGAACATAAACACATCCAACCGTATATAATAGAAAAAGACAGAGAGAGAGGGAAAAGCCGCCTGGAGGGGGGCATGAGGCTTTTCGTAAGCCGAATAAAAGAACTTCATCGCAAAAGTTTTCATGTGTTTTTCCATAAATATTTATAACGTAGTGCGTCAGAAATTGTTTGACCTTAATATTTTTCTTCCCCGGCTTGCAGAAGTTTAATTATTGAAAAGGTTGTGAAACAAGCTTGCAAATAATTTTACGTCCCTCGTAGAATTTTCTTGCAACATTTTGAGAGAATTTTAGTTAGTAATGTTTAAGAAAAAAATAAATACATCCCTTTATAGAAATCGAGTTAACATCTAAAAAAGTTTTTTTACACTTTCAAATGACCTCCCTGAATTTAGAGGAAAAAATTGCTGTTTTTCCAAAATTCAGATTGTCCTCTTTTCGACAATTTGATTAGACTGTAAATGCAATAAAATATTGCGTGTGAACAAATTAAAGCCTTAATCAGTTAGAACGTACGTGCACAAAATTATAATGATACGCTAGATTTAGCCGCAAAATAATATTAAATCATAAGGAGGTTATTTGTCTCGGTAAATAAATTTAGACACCTAAACGACATGCTTGTCGACGAGACGTAGTTCATTAAACGGTCATGCGCACGGCTGGATCATCGTCGATGGGATAACATTCCAGAAATAATTATGATTATACATTCTCGCACGACATCGATTTACGAGTTTTGTGCTAGGAATATATAATGATGGAAAGATGAATTTTCGGAATCCGATTTCCTCATTATTACAAACATAAATTCAAAATGGTTATATAAATATATAAATTGTTTTAATAATTATTAGTAAATTGATGTCAATATGATCTATGAAATAATTATAGTATATCTCGTGGTCAAAATAAATCTAAGGGAAAGTTTATTCAATAATAAATTACTCATATGCACGAATAAATTGTTCCTTTTTTATTCATACCTTTATTTCGGAGAAATGATTTTAAAGAACTAATTTTCCACGATAAATGAGACGAGATTCAACCAAAAAATATTTTTAATTTCAACATTTCCTCAATTATAATTAATTTATATTTCATTATCATAAATTCATATGAAGAAATCTATCAAGTACGAATAGAACATGCACTACGTGGATTTCGTACATATTAAGTAACATAAACATTTAAGGTTATAGAGTATTTCATTAAACCCTTTACAAATATTAATTTTTCACAACGTAAATATATTGCAATGTCTTTCACAGACGTAAAAACATGTTGTATATTTAAAATTACGACACCTAGAATAATTGCTGCAGTTTTCCGACAAACTTTTCATAGGCTTCTGAAAACTGGCTTTTTACATAATTTTAAGTTCTGCAGTCTTGGAAGTAGAGAGAGGCTGCATATTTGTTTCATATTGTTTAGTATATCTCTGAAAATATAATACACAACATTGTGAAAAAAATACTTTCTACACCCTTATAATTAGTCACTTCAAACGGTAAACTTTCATCGAACAAGAAATTTTAAAAAAAGTATTTAATACTTTCCCCTAAAATATCGGTTTAATTTTTCTAAATTATTAATTACTGAGATGTATATTTTATTGGTATGCCAAAAGTAAAGTTTCTATAACCAGCGGTTTCTGGGAACAAACGCCGACAGACACGCGAGTGATCTTGTAAGGATTTTGCTCTTACATGTTAGTTACGGAACCCTAAAAACCTTAAGGAAAACATCATTCATTTTGTGGAACGATAATCCTATCGCTATATGATAACGATGTTAGATACAAAGGCGTTGAGAGTTTCATCGCTAAATATTAAATATATAGCGATGAAACTCTCAACGCCTTTGTATCTAACATCGTTATCCAGAATATATGTATTAAAAAAATATAATCGTCTTTTTCTGTACCCAAATCTAGAGAAGTCGGCATGCTATATCGATTTAACACCAACTTATAACATGTATATATATATATATATATATATATATATACACACACAAATATATATATATATATATATATATATATATATATATATATATATCCTAATATATATATCTGGCATATATACCAGAGTCTGGCTATATCAATACCGAAATATGCCGTATAGAAATTTGTGGCAAAAGAACAAATATAGGATTTTTCAGTTCAGAATACGTAGCATCTCATTGAAGTGATTTAATTTTTCATTCAATTTATTTTATTTTCTTATTCATTCAGTCCGCATTCGAAACAAATGTAATAAGGAATTTTTTTTGTACACCGAAAACGGTTCCACGTAGCAAGTTTTAATATATTTATTGTTTTCAAAAATAGTTTTCATGGCAACCTATGCACGGTTTCATTCGATGAAACCACAGAGATAAACAGAGAAAACTAGAGAGAAACAATCAATCCATTCCAACTGACGCATCCCTCGAAGTTTATCTTTGTTACTTTTAAATAAATTTCAAAAAATTACCATTTAAAAAGGAGATTTATAATACATACCAATCAAAGAAGGATTCTTTGTTCACTACGCTTATTATATTTTATCAATAAATGTATCAAAATTTATGTGGATATATTTCATCAAAAATATTACTACAAAAACTATCAAAAAACGAAAGGATTACAAACATTAAATAAAAGAGCACTAAAAAGTACAAAAGTAAGGAAAATACGAGCGCTACGCTGGCACTTTTTCGGTGCGACGTTGTTTACGATCATAATAACATTTGAAAAATGCCGTTAATGCTTGATATTATTTCAATTGATGCCAAATCGGCGATTCTCTTTCTCCCTCACGTGCCTGCACATCCGCAACCAGAGATAATTGAAACATTTCACTTGGTACCGACTATAAATTTTTTTACATTTATAGGAGCACGCACGTATGGGTTATCCCACACATTACAAATGAAACTGCTACATTTTTTAAATGAACTGAAAAATATTTGATATGATATTTCCCAATTGTCTTATATTTTTAGTAGATATTTATTAAAGATTTTATGGAAAACAAATTAAGCTAAACCGGAAACACAAACTTTGGGCTCACAAGAAATCAAACAAGAACAAAACAATCGGTTATGCAAATTTGATTAGAAAACTCATATTTGCAACATAACTTAATAAACTACTTCAAACAATTTTATGACAGATAACTGTTAATTACTCGAATCCTCAGATTGGAACCCGATATCGGGAGAAGTTTTCAATAATGTAAACAATCTCTTTTCAAACGCTTGCTCATTAATATTAAAACAGACGTTGCGGGTTTCCAAGACAGATGGGATTTAACGAAGACAGACTATTTTAAAATAATTAATGATTGAAAAGGAAGTTTAAAAATGTTTATAATACATATATATTATTCTAATTCAAACAGCTTATTGAGATAATAAATATTATTATTATCTGAATAAGCTATTTGAATTAGATTTTAATTTAAAAATTTGTATCTGTAATTATTACACTGTCTTGTTACAAACTTATAAACTGTGTTCTAAGTTGCTCAATCTGTGTTCTACGTAAGACTCTAGATGTTTTTACAAGTATCTGGCTATAACAATACCAAACTATGCCGTACGAAAATTTTAGGTAAAAGAACGAATATAGGACTTTTCCGCACAGAGTGTGTAGCATTTCCTTGAAGTGATTTAATTTTTCATTCTATACTCATTTATTTTCTTTTCTTATTCATAATTTTTCAGTCCGCATGCGAAACAAAGGTAATGCGGAAAATTGTTTTATACCGAAAACGGATCCAAATAGCAAGTTTTCATTTATATATTCCTTTCAAAAACAGTTTTCGTGGCAATCTACGCATGGTTTCATTCGATGAAACCACAGTGAGAAACAGTCGATCCGTTCCGACTGACGCTCGGAAATCGTATCTGTCAAAGTTTATCTTTGTAACTTTGAAATAAATTTTAAAAAATCTACCAAAAATATACATACCAAAAAAAGAAGGATTTTTTTATTCTCTATGATTATTATATCTCATCGATTAATATATCAAAATTTATGTGGATATTTGTGTGGGAAAATATTATTGAAAAACTCTTACGAAAATCGAAAGGATTACAAATAAACGTTGAATAAAAAGTGCACTCACAAGTATAAAAGCAATGAAAATAGAAGTATAAAGGTAATAGCGTTAAGCTAGAACTTTTTCGGTGCGAAATCTTTTCCGGTCATAATGAAATTTGAAAAATGCCGTTAACGTTTGATATTATTTAAATTTATGCCAAGTTGCTGATTCTATTTCTCCTTCACATGTACGCGCCATTATATACACATGCATGCGCCATCCATAAACACAGATAACTGTAACATTTCACTTGGCACCGACTAAAAATTTTAACCAACATATTCCCACCAAGATGACGTATTTTTTACATATCACGTATTATATTTCGTAAAAAAATAAGGCGCTATCGTTGCATAAGAAATAACTTATTTCAATAACAGAATTTTTATTTATTTCAATCGTATATAATGGAATTTGGAATATACGAAAAGTAGATGCAAAAATTAATTTTGATATAAATGACATTTCATTTCACCCTTTTTTGTGGAAAAATTTGATACGTGACCTATTTTACAAAAATATCGCTCTGTACACCATAAACAATGTTTGATATTGCATGTCGGTCGAGAGTATTATTCGACCGTCAAATTGTGTCGTATATTCCTTAATGAGTAATATAGTGTAGCGAAGCATGCAATGAAGTTTCAAATTATTACATAAGGGCCCTTCATCCATCGTGCATATTTCAGATGTACATATTTCAAGACCCCTGAGTACATAAATAAGTTGTGATGTCTATAATGTATATGTGTAAGGTACATATAATGGAATTATTATGAGTAAACGTGAAACGATTAAGGTAATGATATGATAAGTCTTGGTAATAAAATTAATCGAACATCTCCACTTTCATGACACGCTTAAATTCAAAGTTCTAACTCTGGGGTGACTTTAATAGCTACATGAAATGTTAGGGTTACCTCCAAGAAATTGTTTTAATTAACCATATTTCTTAGTGTTACACCATGTAGTATATTTACCATAGACACAAACGATAATGATTCTCCTGAATAAATTTCAAGTCCAGTCTTTACAAATTACAGAATAAGAGGATGGTATCTACCACATAAGGAGGTAAAATGACGAATTTACAATTAATTTGGAATATTTTATCTTAAATTTAACGTAATGGTTTACTTAATTGACTTATTTCTATATTTAAGTACAAATTGTAGATAATTAAAAATACTCTGCCTAAAGTATTGATGTATTAATTTGATAGAAAAAAAACTACGATAACGTAAATTTCGCTTAATTTTAACCCATTATTTTTAACAAACAAAGAAAGAGCGGAAGCTCTTTCTTTGTTCGCCTCGCAGTGTTGGTCAAATGGTGACAAATGGTGGCAAAAACTGATTTTCTTTCGTTGCCTGAACCGACATACTTGATACTTTGTAAAATTAAATTTGACTTTAATGAAATTGACGTTTATCATGCTTGTTAACATTTTTGCTAAGAGTGTTCTTTTGTCACCTAATTTTATTAATTCTAATTTTATCTTTCAAGAAGTATATTAGAATTTGAGTCGATTTCATATCGCAGGGTTAAGATAGTTAGGGTAACTTTTATTTAATAATGAATGAATAAATCTCAACCAATTTTTCAAATCTTAGCTTTGTAATTTAAATATAATTTTAAGTGATGTGTTTATATATGGTGTGATGTCTTATATCAAATTTACTGATAAATACTGTGGTAAAGTTTTTGTCGGTTCCTATAACCACTTAAATCTGCTAATAACCAAACGTAATATTAATATTTGTTTATGTAAGTATACTTTTTAACAATTTTATTCAGTTTAAAATATGTATATCGTAATTTCAAATCGTGTTATGTATTGTTCAGCTATTGCTAGATCTGCTTAATGGATTCATTTTGTTGTCGCTCAGTTCATTTCTGATTAGAGTGTGTTTCTTCGATATTAATACCATAATTTTAATCAAAAAGGCTCTAATAATATGAAAAACTAAGATTCTAAGATAATAGAGGAATACCTGAGCCTTAATAAGTCCTTATTTATTAAGGTATGTATTTTTAATTGTGTGCTATCTTATGCTTAAAATACTATTTTAATTACATCCATTATCGTATCTCGTTTGTACTGTGCTACTAAATACTCTAGAAACATATTATAAAAATATTAGTATTAAATACAAAAAGTTACCTCTAACGTTATAGCCTTTAACTTTAAAACGCTTTTATATAAGATTTACCCTTTTATTTGAAGTCGTTTATTAAAAATTAAAGATGAAAATGTTTGAGTCAAAAACTGACTTCTTTATACAACTTTTTTATTCTATTTGCAAAAAAGACACACCGAACATATGAACACAAAACAAACATATACACGCACTCACTCACTTTCTCTTACACATATATTTATAGGAGCACGTACGTATGCGTTATCCCACACATTTAAAATTAAACTCCTACATTTTATAGTTTATTATTTTATATAAAATTTTCCAATTACCCTATATTTTTAGTAGACACTTATTAAGCATTTTATGGAAAACAAATCAAGCTAAAACGAAAACAGAAACTTTACAAGTAATCAGTTAAGAACAATCAATCGTAATCTTTCACAAGTAATCAATTAAGAACAAATCAATCGATTGTAAAAATTTAATTTGAAAACTAAAATTTACAACATAACTTATTAAAGTACTTCAAACAGTTTTATGACAAATAACTTTTAATTACTTGAATTCGCGGGTTGGCACCCGATGCCGGGAGAAGTTTTTTTAGAACAACCTCTTTTCAAACGCTCGCTTATTGATATTAGACAAACGGTGTCGGTTTCCAAGACAGAACTGAATTAACGAAGGCAGAATATTTTAAAACAACTAACGATTGAAAAGGAAGTTTAAAAATGTTTATTGCACGCTAATATTATTCTCATTCAAACAGTTTATTGAGATAATGAATATTATAATTATCTCAATAAACTGTTTGAATTAGATTATAATTTAATAATTTTTACCTGTTAATAATTATAACACCGTTTTGTTTCAAATTATTGATCTGTGTTCTACGTTGCTCATCGGTTTTCGCTTGGAATAAGCAGCAAACGGAGTCATAGTTTCTTTCGCTTGCGCGGGCGAAGTGAACTAAACTATTTCACGATCACCAAAAGAAAAGCGTGGAGTTGTCAAAATAAATATTAAATAATTTCATAAACAGATGAATATATTCAAGTCCAATAAAAGTAATCCAATAAAATCCAATAAAATATTAGAAAAGGATGATTTTTATTGTTAAAATGTGGCACATATGTAAACTTATTTTATCTAATGTGTTAGGTTTAAGATAAATATTTTTGGATTGATTTCTGTTTCTCAGTCGATCATTAGTTAATGAGACACAAATAGATATTGGCCGTCGTGAGCGGTAAATACTTGAGTACAGTTCGTATTTCTGTTTTGTTAGTTGCAAAAGAGCTATATACCTACTTCACAATCGTATACCCGTATATGTATACACACACACACACACACACATATATATATATATATATATATATATATATATATATATATATATATATATATATAATGACGATTTAGATGTTTACATGCGCGTAAGTGTAGATTGAACACTGTAGATTGAGCAGCGTGAGTTCTGCTTGTACGTAGCAAGTTTATTTTTAATATCATAAACCATCCAACTAAAGACTAAAAATAAATAAAATTGAAAGGTTATTTTCTTTTCTTAAGACTCATTTCGTAAAAAAAATAAGGGACACAAAGAAATTTGGATGAACAATTACAATAATACACTTATTTATTACGGTTCATCAGGCAAGTGTTCCTCCGTTACGAAGCAAAACTGTCATACATTAATCCCAACTGGTATTTGTCAATATAAGTTTCTGTTACATCATTTATTTAACTGTTTAACGGAAAAGGCTTTATATTTAAAATATACTTAAATGATTTCCTTCCAATAAAATTCGGGTTCCAACTTCTCGGGATTGACGCTCTAAGGTGTGTTAGTGTGTGCTTAAATCGTCAGCTTTGAGGATCTGCTGTTTTAAATTAAGAATTGTAATTCTAGAGCAAAAACACTGCAATTAAACTCCATGTTCCTACTTCTCAGGTCTCATGCTGCGGCGGCACTACCGACATAAATCATGAGACTTTATTACTTACTGGTCTTAAATTAATATTGTGGGTCTCAAGCAGAGTTTCTCTTATTGATTTCCAGGTTCCAATTTCCCAACATGCTACAGCAATGGTACAATCTATTTTATGTACATTAACTCATGTCTTCGGCAGTAATCAATAAATTTAAATTGCTCTTTATTTGAATGACCCTAGTGTAGTATCAAAAGACATTGGTTAGAATTTAACCATGAAATGTAAAGGTACGTTTAAAGGTAAAACAGAATTTATCGATAATGTACAGCATAAGTACTTTGATTGAGTTTGGATGGTATAGGTTTAACTACATTCTAATAATAAAACCTGTAATATTTTGACACTTTTGAGGTTGGCATGAATCCCTTTAGAAATATGAGGGTACGTTTATTAGTCGGAAGGTGGTGACAAGAACTTCTCACTAATTAACGGTAAACTTATAAAGTTTAGACTCATTTCACTTGTATTGACGTAAACAAGAAAATAATATAAGAAATAGGTAGGTAAGTAAATATAGGTACATAAAGAGGCATAAAGCAATTAACTTATTAGTTGGTAAGTAGATAAGTAACTAAGTACAGCAAAGGTGACCAAATATTGAGATGTGGGTAGGTAAGCAATAAGGTATATAAGGCTAGAAACAGTGAATAAAGTGATGCCAAAAGAAGGAATGTAGTTTATATGTTTGTATGTATGTATGTAAACAGACGTACATACATACATATGGATATATAAACTACATTCCTTCAAATAATATTTGTTAAGATAACTAATTTGATAGTTGAAAAATTATGATACATATACACACACACACAGACACACATATATATATATATATATATATATATATATATATATATATTTATATACACATATATCAGCTTTGTATGAAATGACACGTTGTGAACTGGCTAAAAGGCTAATTGTTCGATTCCCGGTCAGGGTGTGTGAATATTCATAATTTGTTTATCTAATTGTGAATGATTCATTATACCTTTAGTTTTTGGCAGAGACTTTAAGTTAAAGATATAACTGTAAATATTTTTTTTACTCTCTGTATAATCTGAAAAACATTTAAATAGACTTTAAAAAAGGAAGGAATTCAATAGCCTTAAGCCACGTCTACAAGGATCAACAATCATTTGAAAATTAATAAATTTGTAATCTAGAACTTTTAAAAGTTAATTTTTTGTGTCGGGGTTATTTTTAATTTTTTATTTAATTTTTATGAATGTCCATCCATTAGAAATATGTGACTTCAAAGCAGGAAAATCAGTAAAATCATTCAAATCGGAATCTGATTTACTAAATTCGTCATTTCTTTCATCGTAAAATTTAATCTCCTTCATCCTTTTCTTAGATTTTACATATTTTTTTATAAATTTGGTTAGCTTAAAATACAGATACACGTCATGTACATCGTTATTTAGACCATTTAAAAATACAATTTTTACATAATAAATTCTATTCCCACATGATTTTTGATGTTCTCATGAAGTAAAAATTCACTCATTAAAGGAATTGTTGTAAAAATCTAGTTATCTGAAAACTTATGAAATTGGTTTAAAGTAATTTTTTATTCAAAACAAATAAAATATTAATAGCTATGTTGTACTCAATTTTTATCGCGCCGTTCGTGCAATATAATAGTGATTATAATAAATCTGAGAAACTTTTAAATATCCCCGTTTTTTAAGGTTATTTATACCATTTCACTTTGCGAATTCTTGCTTTTTTAATAGACTAAGTGCTATCTTTATTTCTCACGTTCTTCACACAGAACAACATTAAATGATATTGATAAGTAAGAAATTAAATTCAGCTTGCTCATATGACACAATTAAATAATGAAATAGTGTATTTTGAAGATAATTAATGATTCTCAAAATAAAATACAATTAACTAAAAATTGGTGTATGAAGCGCTATGCTTACTATGAATCCACATGCAGTAAGTGTAAATTCTTTAGGATTAACTCTCATATGGGTTATTTGATAGTAAGGCCAACAAAAAGTGTTGCAACACATTTATAGGGAAATGCATTATGCGTCAAATGGCTACTTTATTTCTAGCACGAGGGCCCATCCTCTTTAAATAAGTTACATTTTAAAATGATCAGTTGTTACTTCTTTTGCTTAAACATTCTATCCTCTTCACAAGCCACTACATACGTTGACCATTGCATTAATTTAAGCATATTTATATAAGAATTTTATTTTTATTCTAGCCGTGGAATCATAAAAAGAAATTGGTAAAATTTTGACAATACTAGTCGATTAATTCATACGTGCCACTGAGTTCGATTGTGTTTTCGTAACTAATTTTCATTTTGTTAGAAAGAAGAATTAGAATATTATGTCAAAAAATGTTTTTCAATTTACTAATTAATTATATTTAAAAGGAAGATGTCATTGGATCCATGACCCTTGCTATTGGAATATCCTTAGATCCATGAGCATGCTACGAAGATATCTGAATTTAATTATTGGAACAGATTACATCGTCACCCTGTAATATTATTTCGCGCCTCGTTTAAACATATCGTCGAATCTAAGCGTATATTCGACAAGTGATTGGCATGTCAATCAGTTAATATGCAAGATAATTCTCAAGTAATACAAATTTAAATGGCATTACCATGATTTCATACACACTTAAATACATAAAGACATCAGGGTGCATAGTATTACTATTAAATTATTTGTAAAAATTTATATTATTTTTCACCATTTTACATAGTATATATTTGACAGCATAATGCACCGTGATTACCTCAAAAACAAACATTTAGAATCATCTCCTTCATTTTTCGCTAGTCTGAAAACCATACGTTTTGAATCTTCAAAACTTTTTCTTTCAATATCTCGCGTGATAAAAAATATTTAAAAGAAAAATTTGCATATTTGTTTCCCTTAAAATATTCATGATAATTTTTAAACGCTTTCAACTGAGGTACATGAGGAAAACATGCTTTGCCAACATGTTGAATTTTAAGTCCCTATTTTGAAGCACTTTTAGAAAATTGTCTTAAAAGTATATTTTCAGCCACATGTTTAGTAACGTTGTACATAAGATTATAACATAAATTGTGTTGAAATCTATAACTTTCCCTTTTAATTGATATACATGATGCTTTATACGAAATTAACACACGATATACACAAACTAACAAAAAATATTCCGATCACTGTTTTTACGCCTTTACTTGTATTATAATACCCTTAATTTTTTTGCCAAATTTGAATTTACTGCAAACAGTTTCTAAGAAAAACGACTGTAATAAACGAATAACCCGACGTATGAGGGCTTTTATAACGATTCCGCTTTTTCTTTATTTTTAGATACGAAACCTTTAAAAACAAACTGCATAAAGTAGAGTGCCATTGTGGCCTAAATCTCTTAAATGAAATAATTTCATTTAAAAGATTTCAAAATGAACCAAAAATGTAGAACCTTTTCCTAGTAAGAACAAAAAATGCAGAAACATACCTGAAAAGTAGCACTTAACGATTGCTAATTCAACTACAGTGAAATTTGTTACGACCAGATAATTCTATAAATTTAGTACCACGATATGTTTGGTACTTTTTTGGACCAAGCTTTTTCTCTAATTCATGAGGGATATGAAGTACCAGAATATAATTTTCATCCCATAGTCAATTAAAATTTTTTTTAACTCTTCTCCAATGTTATTTTTAACTCTTCTCCAACGTAATTATTATGTTAATAGCAGAGTCAGTACTTTTTTATGTACTATTTTTACACCCTCTAATTATTTCTACTAATATGAACGCGAAACGTTTTGTCTCCCTCAGTAAATGTTTTCTTTACTTTATTTTTATAGAATTTTAATGTAAAAAATTATTTTATAACAGTTTTATGACAGTAAGATACAAAAATTATAAATTTTTTTTTGGTTGAAAATTGTTTTTTATTTTTTTACAAACTGTTAATGTAATATAATTTTAACTTAGATGGTTTCAATTAGAAAAAAAGTTATTTTTGCATTTTTATTGCGTCTTTTCAAATAATATGAAGCGTGGTGAAATAGTTATTTTTCTAATAATGTTAATTGTATAATTTTTTGAGCAATTTCTACGAAAACTAAACAATAAATAATAACATTTTTTTTAATATTTATATAATTTTACAATTACGTATTTTTTTTAGACAAATCGCTGGACGTGTTTCTTTTTATAAAAATTAATTTTTGAGAGCGATTTTAACCAAAACTAAACGATAAATAATTTTATTTTTTTTCAGACTGTTAACGTAACATAATTTTACATCAATATAGTTTTATAGGCAAATCACTTGACGGGTTTTTTAAATAAAATGGAAATGGAGCTTTTTCTGTAATGTTAATTGTACAATGTTTGAGAGCGATTTTTATCAAAACTAAACAGGAAATAATTTTGCATTTTAATATAAATAAAATTTTTATATTTTAAATAATATATCGAAAATAGTTTTCTTTTTTTCGTCGACAACGTGTTTTACACGAAATTTATCTTAAGTTTATTAAAAAAATATGTATAATTTTAGAAACCATATCCTTGGTCAAGAAAATTATTCACTGGTTTCGCTGACCGTTAAGGCCTTTTAATAAAATATCACTACTTTACATTTTTTAATACGGAACCGTTATATTCAGTGCGTGCAGTTCATTCATTTAAAAAAAGCTCAAATGTGGCAATTCAAGTTAACTCAGCTATATTAGATAACATTTTTTTTTATTTGTTTTTTCTCAACTAACCAAATATTGGTGAGTATGGCTGTTATGCCTAAGCGAACATGAATAATAAATTTTGTTTATTTAAATCATATTTTTTTATATAAATAAAAATAAATGTGGCATATTAGGGACAGCGGGCGGGTTTCTCACCCATATGATAATTTAGATTCAGAGCATTTTCAGAACACTTCTTATATTAAAAAGCCAAATATTTTTAAATAATTTGTATGATATGGCCCCTTTGTATTTCCTTTCATCCCAACCCCACATCAAACTAACTGGCTTAACAAACATTTAATGTTCCCAGTATCACAAAGTTTGCTATTTATTTACCTAGAATGTCAAAACAAAACCACAATGTTAAATGTGTGTGTTTAAAATGAAGTTATTGTGACTGAATAGTAAAAGCAAATATAAAAGACTTATCAAACTTAAGCCGTTAAATTTGCATTTCAAACGTCGTGCTCAGGTTTGAATTAAATTCGAAACTTTCGTATATATGTTATCGTATTATAATGAAACCTTAGTTTATGTTTACAGAAGCGCACGCACATACTCTTGCAAAACTTGTATATCGCAGTTGCTGACTGGATACTTTCATTTATTTAAATAAACGGTTTTTTTCATTTATTTAATAAAAAATTTAATAAAAAATCTTAAATTGGGTGACAAAATGCGCTTCTGTAGAAATGGTCACATATAATTCAGGATTAAATGTTGCACAATAATCTACAAATTAGAATTAGGGTTTATTAAAAATTACAAGTAAATCCAAGTTTATGTTCGTGTATGTTTTATTATTTTGCTAGGGAAGGAATTCTCACATTTAATTAGTCAGGGTTCAACTAAATTAATGTTTATAAATTTTATTGGACTAACTTCACATGGAGGTTTGTAAACACAAAAAATATTAAACAAAGAAAAATGGGTAATATCTGAATTATTGTTGACGAAGATTTTATTAATATCTTGAACTGTCTACATTGATCCGACGGTTCGAAAATACGTGTTGGTCGCAAGATTTTATTAATTTAAATTTTTGCTACTGACGGTTTAAGTTACGTTGCTTATTATGTAAATTTAAAAACAAAAATCTAAAATGTTTAATGTTTAAGGTGTTTTACTTGAAAATAATAATTATAAAGATAAGTTAGTAAAATAAATTCAGTTATGATCCCTCATTCTGTCCCACAGAGCCAGAATTGACAACTAATATTATATTATCTCCATAAATACATATCCAAGCTATGCCGTGATCGACTGAATAATGAAAACGGTCAATATATTTATTTTTCTAAATAATAACTTATGAAATATTACAAGTTGAGTTAATTTTTGATAAATTTTGTAATATAAAAGGACCTGCATAGGATATCGCTGATGTTTTATAGATTTTTCTGAAATATTTAATATTTTAAAAAAATTTTCTGACGGGTTTTTATTGACTAATTTGACCAAAAACTTAACCGAAAATTTAATGGTAGGAAATTTGGAGACGAAAACTTAATCAAAAATTTAACCAAAGAAATTTCGAGTTTGCTGATTTTCATAAGACTTTGTCCACATTTATCATAATTTCCTTTTTTTAATGAAACTATGTCAACCTGAATTAAATTATCATTCTAACAATGAAAAGTTTTAAAATATGTCTAGAAATTTCTACAAATACTTTTTGTATATAAATATAAAGTAAACTCATATCCTCATTACGTCATAATTAATATGTTGTACAATTAATTTAATACGCCTTCTTTTTGACATATGGCAGAAAAAGTATTATATTGCACTAATTCGATTATATAGTTTTCTCTAGGTAGAAATGGCTAAAAATGATTGCCAGTTTCATTTTAAAAACAGCGAAATAAAGGATGAACAAGTTGCTGCAGAAAAACTTAAAGTAGCTTAGTGTTTGAATTTCATTTTAGGTTTTTCATCTTTTACTAAATACTACAAAACTAATTTGAATATTTATTGCAACATATAATTGTAGATAAAAAACCGTGATACTTAAAATTATACCGTCATGACATCTTTTTTTCATTTTTGTCCATAAATTTATTACCCCATGTAGCGATTATATAAATTTACGATTCTATAGTCGTACACGTACGTTATAAACATATTGTGACGTCATAAACATATTTTGATATACGACAGAATCGTAATTTGTATTTAATTGATTAATAATTTTTTTACGTAATTTAGGGGGAAAAATTTACGTTTTAACGATAAATGTATAGTGACTTAAATGCAAATTCAAAAACGGTTTTAATGTCATTTTCACAAGTGTTTTGCAAAACTAGTCTGTATGCACGTAATCAGTGTACATAACACCAATTCAAGCCTTCTGAATAACTTTTCTTGCCAAATTCACCTAAAGGTCACGAATAATCAGGCACAAATCGTGGCGTAATAACGTAAAATATGGACGTAATAACGTTCCCCCAACGATGAATTTATATTTGAGATGAGCTCACGTTCGACTATAGTTAATCACGGTGAATTTGTTTGAATTGAGCAGCAAACTGCTTTCAACGCTTGGCTCGAGAACAACACCGATATCGCGCTTTAGAAACTTGCAGTCTCCCGTGTTTATAATAACTGAGAAAATCTTGACATTAATCATAATAGTTACCAAGATACTGAACAATATAAAATATGGGTACACTGAACACTAAACTGAACTAATCTGGATACTTAAATTTCTACACCCCGATTAACCTAGTAACCTAGGGCAGTGTGCTTTTAAATGGTTCTATTTTAAGGACTTGTTTTTGCGCTCCCAATTGTGTATCAAATTTAAGTTATCAGTGCTTTTAAAATATATAACTATTCAAAATACTTTTGAATTTTACTTTTTTTAGTCACAATGTAGAACTGAGGAAATTCTTTTACTAATCTTTGCTATATTTTAGGTGGTTTAGAATTTTTAAAACTACTAAAGTTACTGATTCTTCAGCATTATATATTCAGTCTTTAAAATTTAAATTTACTAAATAAACCGCGAACTAGGCGCGCTCGCCGAACTTACTAAACGTATGAGAATAGATGTTGTAAGATCGTAATTTTTTCGTATCGTAACTTTATAATATCCAAGCACTACGAACTATAAACAAGTTAAATATTAAGATTAATACGCCAATAATACACCTAAATGAAGTAATATTATCAATATATATCAATGTGTAAATATATATATATGTATATATATATATTATATATATATATATATATATATATATGTATATTTATATATATATATATATATATATATATGTGTGTGTGTATGTATGTGGACCTCATTTGATTATATTAGTAGATAATATGGAACTGGAATCACTTTCTAAAAGAAACGATAAATAATTAATTACACAAAATGACATCACTTGTCAACTTACTGCAAGTGATCTTAAACTTTTTCAATGTAATATGAAAACAGGTAATCGACACAAAATCCTACATATCTATTGACCATTATTCTTATGAAGAAGTATAATTTTGCTTCGTATTTAGCCTAAATATTTTAATTAAATCCTTTTTTATTTGATTATTTCTTGTGAATATTTTAATTGTTTTAATTGAAAATAAAACTTTATAACGATAAAATATAAAATTTACAAAATTTTTTTTATTTACACATAACTCCAGTATTTCTCTGCATCCAGAAATAAAAAACTGTTTATAATTTCTTTTCAAACATTTCTTCCTTTATTTTCTTTTCCCGAAAATTTCAAAAAACCTTAGCCAAGATCTAATTCTTAGGATGTTTTAAAAGTATGAAATTTATAAGATCACTCACTTTATATATCTCCGTTTTTCTCAGAAACAACATGAAATAAAAACTTAAAGTTTGACTTAGTAAAGCATATAAAGCCGCGTTTATCTCAATAGCTAACATTCAGAAATATTTACGTGGAGACTTTAAAATGAAGAAGGCAATGGCAAAATTACATACAATTTTTTTTGTTAAATTATGTATAATGAAGGCTAACGTTGGAAAAGGATAGTTAAAAGCCTCTGAGTAATATGTTTGTCATAATTTTAGGACGTATATTCAGGCATATTATGAATACATAAAAAATACCCTTCTTTACAAAACTATATTTTTAAAACCCTATATACAGTTATATATTGGGTTTTCAAAGCCTAAATAGAGGTTGTAGAAAACCATGACTATGATTTTGGATTGCATAAGTTTTGAAATATTAACGATAATTTTCTTGTTAACCCTAATTAATTAAATTATATTTTCTGAAATATTTATTACGCTTGGAAGTATATATTAGTGCTTTGTTACAAACCTTTAGTAATATAGTACTAATAAAGTATACATTGGTGGTTTATTAAAAATACTTTATTGCAAAGCTTTTTTCCCTTTAAAAGTGCCTTCTCTTCTCTTTACTCATAAATGCGCGAGTCAGACTCTAATTTGGGCAGTCCTTTTTTTAAGATCTAACCAATATTACACAAGCATTTATATATGTTTAGATACGGTTTACTTGTAACACTTCTCTTACAGAAAGAGATTAAATTTGACATAAATTTGCTGGTGAAAATGAGTAAAAGAATAATCGTCGTGAGTTGCCAAAATAAAATTTGCTTTTAATGAAATACAATTTTTATTATAATATTTTGAGAATTGATACATACCCTTATTATCACAGTACACCACCAAGAAACTAAGTACCTAATTGTACAAAAGAACTACTCCAAAGTCGTCCAACCCGCCCACGTTACCTGTAAAGTAATTAATGTGTGCAAGGTAGGTAGTAAGTCGCCACAAACGTGATTGTAAGTGCCTCCCCCGTACGCATTAATCCTGAGACCAATGAAGGCCATTATTAAGGAACATGGCTCTCACGGAAATGAATTAATATAGACAATTGTACATGTCACTTGTGAATCAAGGGAGAGAGTGTGATATTAAAAAGTTGGTTTAACATTTTAAAGTATCATGCGGTTCTTTTCTACATATATTTTAGATACTTTTGTTGACTGTTTATTAAAATGTAAAGAAACAGTAATAATAAATTTATTTATAAAATATTGCCCAAAGACTATTTACCGTTAAAATAATATTTCTTTGTTATAAAATTTCGATCTTAATGAATTTTCTTATTCGTCAGGTGTATATAAAACAATTTTGATATTTACTATGATTATTGATGTGAAACATCTATAGGCGCAGGTAAAAACCGGATCGTTGGCGTGGCGACGCTTGCCATGGCGACGGGTCGCTAGGCTATACTAAGGTATATATATAGTCTATATGTAGTAGAGTGTACGGTATGGCGACGTGTCGCCATGCGCAACCGACTACGCGACCCCCTCCTCACTCAGTTCGACGCTATTGTTTACAAGTCACCATTTTCTGTAATAAATTCGTAATACTTTATTTTTTCGATATGCTGTATTTAGTTCCTGTAATAATCTTGTCTTTTATGCATATTACTTGTACGAACACGATGTTTCACACTGCTAGGCGTCCCGTGACGGCTCACGTTTTTATAAATTGTTTCAAAGCATCCGTTCCCAATCTCATCATGGAATAGGATTAAAAAGGTGTAACCTTTCGAATTACAGCAATTTATTGATGGACTTGTGTTTGTCCTCATGACTTCGGTCTTGTGATATTAGAACGTAAATATTATTTTATCGGTAAATTTGGGTGTATAAAAGTTTAATTTGTTAACGAGATTACTGAATATACTGCGCCAAATATTCTAATTATATATAGTAATTTTACAAAAATCTACTGTCATACTTTTAAATTTAATTTTAAAAAAATCTGTTTCAACAATAAATAATTATCAGATTAAAAAAATGAAATATTTCAGTTAATGAAATTGGCATTCAGTAATAATGAAAAATACCCACCGTACGACTTATGGATAATAAATTACCTTCAAAAATATGTTTCAAGGTCGATTAAAATTTATTGCAACTAAATTATGGACGACGTTCATCTTGCCTTCACTTTTACAATTTCGTTTTACTAATAATGCAATTTGAAATATCATAACAAATGACAAGCATTTTTTTAAAAATTTTTACACCTTAAATACGGAAATTTTAAGATATTTTATAATATTACGATTTTTAGGTTTATTTATGTCTAGGGCAGGAACTTAACGAAACATAAACTCACACCTTAGCATGTGCTTCTTTTACATTATCTTTTCATCTTGTAGATTTGCTTATAGTTTTTGTATATATATGTACACATACAAACATTATATGTGATTAAAATGTGTTATTGTATTTATACATAGATTCATTCATACATTTCCTAATCATTTACGCCTAATGTTCTTATTTCCAATTTCTTATTTTTAATATGACGTTTAAATATTGCTTTTATATCTCCAAAATATCGATTGTGGCTATTGGCTGTAAAATGTTATTATAAAGAGCTTTTTTTTTATTTACTTTACAATCGATAATGTCATATTGAATAGATACGTTTCAATTTTATAAAAGAAACAAATGTTTTTTCTTATATTCTTATGAAAAAATAGTTCCAGGTAATGCTCTCATGTGTACTTAAAAGAAAGGGAAGAAGATTAAAGAAAACCATTATAAACCGGCGACCGCCTTTAGAGTTACGTTGACATGTTTATTTAATGTATCGCTGTTGTTTCTAAGTAAAAGTACCATCCAACAGAAACGACGTGGTGACATAGTGTTGACGCGCGAGTGAGACCACAGATCGTATATTAAATATAAGGTCAACTTCAAGTGATTATGTGAGCAAGATAACACTTTCGCGTTTCCGAGACAAAAAAAATCTATATTCTCTTATTGTATAGACTAATGAAGTTACAGCCATTGCTAATTCGCTGAGCACTCGCTGGAACTTGCTTATTGATTTTTTTCCTAAAATTTAGGTTTTAAATGTGTAAAATCAAAACAATTTTGAAATTAAAAAAAAATATTATAAAAAAATCCTCTATTCGAGAGACACAATTGAGAACCGACAGAAAACTAAACCGACACATACAAATTTAATGGATGAACATTTTTATTTTAAAGTTAAAATGATAGTAAGTGATAGTGTAAACCTAAAATGTTCGTGTCATTTTTCAACTACCATCGGCCAATCGTTACTATTACAGAAATAAGATATAAAGAGAGGAAAGCAACCTAATAGTATTTTAAAATTAAAAATATATTTTCAATAGATTGCTATACAATATTTCTGTTATAAATTATTTCATAAGAAGTAAGAAGTGAAATTAAATTAATATTTTATTACCAAGAAATATTTGAATATTTCTTTTTTCATTCTCAATTCACTCAAATAAAAATATTTCAATGTAAATGTAAAAAAATATTTAGGCGTTACACATTAGCGACGCGTTCCGTGAATGCTCACATATTAACTTTAATTTATATTTTCATTATATTGCACCATTTTTTTTTCATAACGTCCCATCCGTGGATATACTTACCAATATTTCAGCTGCAATAATGCAGGAACAACAAAATGCAATACCTACGTATAAAGTTTCTTTTTTTGTTTATTGAGCAGAAATAAATGCGGATTCGGAAATTTTCGGACGCTGAATGATATTTATAGAACGAAAACTCAAAATTCACTAAATTATTGATAATGAGATGTTTCATTTGTAAAATACATCTTACGTCCTAACATTTAACTACAGCATAGCATGTCACCATTACTCTCTGTACGTTACTTTCGTCACATAGCTTCGTGATGCTGTCTGAAGTAATTTTTTGTTTTATGATACTATTTTTACCTTAAATGGTTTTAAGAGAACGTCACAATAAAGTCAATTCCATTTTTGTATTCAAACATATATACATTTTTATACTGTATCGTAAAACGACATGATATAATTAATATATGCTAATATTCTCTCTATTAATCTTAATATATCAAAAATAATATACGATTTGAAAAAATCATTCACCTGCGCAAAATATTGTTTCTGATACCAAAAACGTCACTAAAACTGTTAGAAAAGTTAAAAAAGTGATATCGATTACGGTAAAATTAATTTTTTCCACATATATTTACGACTACTCTTAGTACACTACAGGACACGTATAAATTAATGCAACGCTTACGGTAATCAATCATTGCGATCATGTTATAAATTTGAAGGGGGATGATGCAAAACAACGAAGGGAACCGATGCTGAATAATGTCATTTAGTGTGCCGTTAATTAAATATTTGAATGCAGATACATTAAAATTTGTTTTTCATAATACATCCGTAAATATGGTTAATTTTGACACCTGATTCTATATCTTAACAGTTATGCTCTAAATACAATTAAAGAAGTGCATACCTTTAAAGAAATAAACCTTAAAAATTTGAGATCAATCTTTAAAATATTTTAAGAACTAACTAATAATAATTTGAAGAAAGTACTGGATATAACTGAATTTGCTCTGTGGGTAGTAAACATAAAAGGACTATGAGCGTCATCCATTCAATAAGGCCTGTCGTTTTCTCAAATCGATGTGTTCCTCTTTTTAAATGGCACGCTTTTCGAAATTAATTTTCTACAGATTTGTTTGGATAAATATTTGACATTGCAAATAGTAATAAAAGCCCTGTAAAAAATAGTAGTTAGCTGAGACAAGACTTGGAGAATACAGTGGATCTTTCACAAAGAGTTCCCAGGTCCAACTTTTTAGTGTGACAAAGGTTGCTCTGCAACATGAGGTCGAGCGTTTTCCTGAATAAAATGGAACTGTTTCTAGTTACTAATGTCGGCTGCTTAATTGCAAGATCCGTCATTATTTCATACTTAGTTCATCATTAGCTTTATTGGTGGACATTCGATTTTGGAGTGTATTTTTTCTTTGTCCCTACCCTTGCAACAACTGCCTGCATTTTCCAAAAAAAAACAATTTTTCATTGCTCGTAACAATCTGATGTACAAATGGTTCATCTTTATATCGTGATAAAAAGTAAGGCAAACTTCGAAATAATTTCTAGTCTGATGCTCACAAAAACCACATAAAACCAATCTGTCTAGCTTTTTTAAATTCATCATTTCATCATTTAAAAATAAGCTTATTGAGATTGACGGAGACAGATAACTTCTACTTGTTAAAAAGTGATATTTAGTGCAGTGTTATGCTTATATTTAAAATAATTCAAAGTTTTTTTATTAACTTCAATTGATTTGTCTATTTGACTATATGTTTTATTGATTAATTCCTTTATTTATTATTATTTAATTCACTATAATTAATTTAAAATTTTAATGTGCATTTTATTGACCAACTCCATTATTCCATTTTATTGACCAACTCCATTAATCTATGACAATTTAATTTGTTAATTAAACCCTGGACGTACTGTGCAGTAATCAGGCATATTCTTATTAAATTTGCTAATACTTCTATGAGTATTCTAGCCGTTGGTGCTGCAATAATCGTTTTTATTAAAAATGTATTTATTTCATTATCTACAGCTCACAAAATTTCATCTGTAAAGGGACATCGAAAATCAAACATGGTAATTTAGGTATCGGCCATTTCATAGATGTCAGAAGGTCTTTTCATTCTCACGATTTGCTTCGTTATAATTTTTCAGTCCGATTATTTAGAAAAAATGAACTTTATTTTCTTATCTCTATCACATACAGAACTATTTTCCTCCTCGGTTTCGATATGCGACTTTATAATAATTAAATAACTTAATAACATATTATTTTCCCTTTTCACTCTTAAGATACAATTAATTCCACCCTTTGTACAAGTCACCAAGAAGTACTAAGTAGAAAAACAAATAACTTATCTCGATGAATTTTTCGATTTATTCACCAAAGTATATAAAAAAAAATTACATTAACAAATATTTACTTTGGTAATAGCTATCTTAGAAAATAGTCTAATTTATTTTTTATGACCTCGGAGAGGATCTAATAAAAGTCACAAGGCAGGTATATATGGTTTACTTAATGTATTTGCTCATTGTTTATTTTGACAAAAAGAAAAGAGATTCCTCTAAAAGGTGAAACTCCTTCTGCCCTGTGGTCATAAGACCGTATGTGATTAAGAAATATTTTCAATGAGGTTATTTGTCATTGCAAAAAGATCGTAATGAAAAGTAAATTAATTGAAAATGAGGTAAATGAGCAAAGGATAATATTGGATGGAGTATGAGAGATAGAAAAAGAGGAAGACCTGAAAAAGGAAAACGAGAAATCAGAAAGGAAGACAGGATGGAGGAGGAAAGGGAAAAAGATGAATATTTTCTAGCAATAAATTTTTCGACGCAAAGGAAGAATTATACGCAAGGAAGAATTAAATATTTCCTCTTCTCTCTTTTGGAAAAATAATACACAGAACAGATTCACGTTAAACGCGCGTGATGGCTACAAATTTATAATTTCTGTTACGTTGATAACGCTATAACGCTATATGTCGTCAAAGTATATTGCCGTTTTTAAAGACATAACCTCTAAGAAAAAATATAATTTTATATATCATGTGGAATATCATTTGAAAAGGCCAAGGTTAAGGTTAATAAGAGTATCAAGAAACATTTTTCATAACTTGGAGTATTATCTTTTCAGAAATATAATCTAAAAACGCAGAAAAATATTGCGCCTACCTCACTCCCATTTCTGGGACTATTGATATTAAAATTATGACGAAAACAGTTTTTGGACATCTACGCAAAAATCGTAGGAAATTAGATTATACAGAATCTTACGATTTTTTAAATGCGCATTTAGGTTTTACAATTGTAAAATAGGTGGTAATGGCCAATATATTCATGTTGTGGAAAATTAAAATTTGTAATTAATTTAATATAAATACTATGTACTTTTAAATAAGTGATAAATATGTGAGGAATTCTCGTAGTGGGATTTCCGCTTGTCCTTGACAGGTTTTTAAATTATGTAAGTAGTATTCTGCGTCAAATGAAAGAATGAATTACAACGATTATAAAACAATGATGATTTCGTCGTATGCATTACAAAATGAGGCTGCTTCCATGTACATCCTTTAAAATTGTTAATATGCATGTAATTAAAATATAGTATTTCTATATTAGACTGAGTGGATATGATTAATTTATTAGCATTCACTTAATTTCTATATTTTTTAAATTAATTTAATATTGACGAAGCCAGCTTCTTTTGTCAAGGCTGATAATCTATAAATAAGAAAATATAATATTGTAAGTTCACTCACTTCAATAATACCTTATTTATGAGTGAAATAAATAAAATTATGTGAAGATATTAATACTTGTGAAAACACAAATTTTCTTTCTATGAAAAAAATTTTTGGCCTTGTCTGTCTATATTTACTAGTCTACTCTATATTTCTCAAGTATAATGAAAATCTTTATAGCTAATCTAAGGACCCATCAGTTACATAGTTTGTATCATCATTTCACATCTATCACTAGACATTGAAGTAGATAGCGAGTTAAGTGCTACAAGAATTACTTTTGTTTCTTCTTATGCCTTGCCATTTGTTGAATTAAGTGACGGACTTTACCTACTATTTCATTCGTATCTATTTCAGACAGCAACCCTTAGAATATAGTGGTCATATTATATTTTTTGCGTCTCTTCTAAGAGGTTGTACTTAAGCCCGTATTAGGTAATCTTTTTAACGTTTATGTAAGAAAACTCGGGTAAAATATTAGCCGCGAATGCTAGAGAAATTATATTCGTTTTTTTAATGATATTTAAAGCAAAAATAATTATTGAATAAAAAGTGTTTGTAGAAGCTGGATTTAAAATTTGAGTAACCAAAATAAGTATGCATAATAGCACCCTTTGTGCGCGGCATAAAATGGGGTTCTATATTTGGTAAATTTCTCGTGAAATTGTATTATAACTAAAGTTTTTAAATGAAGAAGGTCATTATCTAGAACGTTAAAACTTTTTTGTGAAATTAATGATTGGATCTTAGAATAGTGAGTACTCCAGAAGGCGAGAATACGCGCGATGGTGTGCCCATAAAAACAATGCTTAAAATGCATAGTATCAAAACGCTGCTGTTAGTGCAGTCTAAGACATAGCTCTGAACGGTCATGTGGTTTGTATGTGACAGCATCGTTTAAAATGCCAAGTTATACTATTCTATAAAATATCACTGGACCGCAAATAAAACAAATGGGCATTACTTTTCATACGTAAATACTATCTATTACTTAATTTCATTTTCAATTACCTATGCAATTTTAAAATATCGAAGTAGATTATTGTCAACAAAAGCACGCCATTTTCGTTGGTGTTGTCACCTTTTAAAATACTATTTACTTAAGTTAAAAGTTGTTAATTGCTTGATATTGAAAAATGTAAAATTAAATTTTAAAAAAAATCGAGATTTAGGAGATGTCGTTGGATAATTTAGTGTAACATTTGAAATTTCCGTTGCCATTTTTAATTTTAGAATATTTTACCTGTTGCATATATAATCAATGCATATTACATACGGAGACGAGCGAAAAAAACAAATGTTGCATTTATTTATTTTCGCTATCCTTAAATTCCTAAAAATGCGAACCAATATTATTTAAAATAAGAAGAAATTGTACCACGGCATTTAATGCTAACTAAAATAAATAATTTCTTCTTTCATTTTTGAATTGCTTTAGGGAACTATTATTTTAAAATTTTTATAGCGGGCTTTTTAACCTCTCTTTTGACTTTAAGACACTACGCTAATTGTTTTCTTTCTGTATTAACAAAAAAAAATAAAACAATTTTGACAAAAGTACCTACACGCACACACACATACATACACGCGCGCACGCAAGTACGCACATACAGACGTATATTAATGATAATGTATTTTAATACTCGTTTTAATTAATAAAATGGTAAAATGTGACGTAAAGCTTTTAGTAATTTCAACCTAATTTCATCGATTATTGTTTGTAGTTGAAATAAATATTTTATAAATTTAACATGACCATAATAATCCTTCATATAAGCGAAACAAAGCACCACATATTTCGACGAAATGTGTACTGTACTACCACAAGAAGATATATTTATGTGCCTCGATTTCCCGGAGTTGATGGGTAAAATTATTTTGCAGGTGACACTGTGTGCGTAGAAGGAGCGCGGTGGAGATGGAGAAGATGGCTTCAGACGGCCGCGGAGCGATGTGTGTGAATGCGCACACTGGATTACTGTGATGTGCCTGTGGGCGTCATTCCAAAGTTTCACATTTTACACATAGAGTTGAGACATTTACTTCATTTTAAAACACCTACCCAATAAATAATATTTTTTCACCGTCATTACGTAAATGAGTATAATTGGATAGACTTTTTGATTTTTATGCATGGGGAGGTACGAAATTTTTCGTACTTTGATACATATTGATTCAGTTCTTTGGAGAAAACATTTGTCTGTTTTCTTTAAAGAACTGAATCAATATGTAACAAAGTACTATAAAAGTTAAAACTTCATATGCCTAGGTAGACCTAGGTAAACTGTATAAAATGTGGCTTCTAAAGATGAATGAATTAATGGTCATTCAGTATGGATATCTAAAAGTGAAGTTAGCCGATGAATAGTAATTAATAAAAATTAACTTACAATATATCTTAAATGTCAATTTATTTCATATTTTATTACATTACATACCTCTCATGTTGTGTACAGAATTAAAGCATTAAACTGTCTGAAGTAGTACGGAACCTCAGAATAAAAGCAAAGAAATCCTGAAATTTAGAATGAAATAATGTGAACGAAAAAAGCAATATGATTAGATAACATGCACCGAATAGAAGTATTAATTTCATACGTTACTTGTAATTATTATGGGGCTGTTTACTGACAATAATTAATGTTAACTGAAAAACCGGTGAAGTTTTCTTAAACATTTTTATGCCTGTTAAATTTCCGGTCTATATAATCTTTTATAGCACATGAAAGTGCTCTATCGGTCTGACTGACCAATCCCCGCGGGAAGAATTCGATAAAATATCGCTCAATAAAATATACCCTACCGTTTACAACTCGGTGATCTGTATATCTCGTTCGGTAAGCAAGGTACAGGCGAAAAAATTTAGTAGTTCCTATTATGTTATAATTATTAGGTATGAAAACTTTTTCAAGTACACTTAACTTTAATTTTTGGTATGATTTTAGATATAAATTTCTTTAGATATGGATCTAAGCTAGGCCTGGGCCTTGTCGATACAATTTGTTTGTGTCTTATATGAATACATTTCATAGAACTACTTTCACCCATAAATGTATAAGAACCTGAATATGCAAACGCTACTTGTGTTAGCAGGCAAGAAATCAAATCTTTAGGACTAGGTAAGAAGCAATATTTTAGAATTTGAGAAGTCATATTTGAAAATATACAACCAAATAAGTTATAAATACGATGGTAATTGAACACATAAATAAATATGTTCGCCTGTAAATAATCGTATATCAGAAAATTCCAGAGAAAATGAAACGAAATTGTGAGTTTTCTCCATTTAAGCTCACGGATAAAGTGAACTTCTTTAACAATTTGTTAGCTAATAAGACTGGTTGAAGAAAGGAAGTGTTTTTTTTTACAAAAATAAAATATTATTCTTCAATCTATTTTTAGACTTGATTTCAAATATGTTTCACGTTTTTGTCGTATTGTATACGACAGAATTTTATGTAATAAACATTTCAACTTTAGTAAACTATAAACATTTAACAAAATATCTACACAATCAACATTTTAGAATTGCAATAGTTAAGTATAAAAATGATCCTAAAATTAGGCTTTGTCTGATGTAGCAGCATCTCTCCTATGAACTCAATACTATGAACTAGAACTTAGATGACAGAAAAACTTTTCCAAATTAGTCTTTATATAGCATTTCGCTAGAATCAATTTTGAACTGAAAAAGTTATGAGGCGGTACCATAAGTACATACACATGAAACCGACAAAATTTTGAGGGTTCCATTTTTGTCATTCGGCTACTGATTTCTAAAAAATACACAAGATATAGTTTGTAAAAAAATTAGTAATCATTGGGTGTAATATTATTTACCGCTATGGATGACTAGCTGTGTACAATATTACGTCAAATAACATTGTATATGTAAGAAACATGGAACGTAACCTTAACCAATATCTAAAAAAAATTCTGCATTTTTTGCCCAAACGGATTCTCAAAAATAATTTTCGAAATTAAACGATGAAAAAAACGTAGGTATCCAGACCAGAAGGAGAAAGTGGAGATGGATTTGATATACTTTCCGCAAGTTCAAGGAAGCTGTAAGGCAACAAGCTCTCAGGAGAACAGGAAAAAAGGTCAAAAAAATCGTGAAGTAATAACCTGAAAAGAAAGTGGGACAGTGGCTTAGGAAGCTGAAGATACACTCAGAGCTTCTTTTAAACCTGAGATTAATGGGATTTAAGCCAAAGAATATTATTTGAAACAGGTTTTTTTGAAAGGCAAAAGATGTATTGCTTATAAGCATTATATTTTCGCATCATTGCAAAAATATATGTTATGTGACTTATCTGCATAGCATACTAAATTAAACTTATTACGCCTATTTTTAGCTGAGCATTTTTTGCTAATTTAATAAAAATATTCTACTCATGAATAGAATTATGATATATTCAATATGTTTACATATAGGAACATGACAGAATTTAAACCATGTTATAAAATAAAATCAAATTTTGATTTTAAAATTTAATATTATTTAAACATAACTTTAATAACTAATTAAATCTAAAAGTATAGAATATATACAAAAAATAATACTAAAATATTGAGCTTTGTCCGGTGTAGCAGCATCACTTCCTTGAATTTAAGATTATGACCTGGAATCCAGGTAACAAAAAGCATTTTCGAACCTTCCTGATCCAAATACAATGAAACAAATAAGATTGTAAGTAGAAAGCTCAGGTACAGGAAATGAATTCAAGCTTCTGCGTCGGCAGGAAATGAAAGAAAAGTGAGCGACGAACGATCAAGACGTTTAAACGTGTTTTACCTTTTCAAAAAAGAATTTCCTTCTTTTCTGCTTTAATTTTTTTACTTGTGGTTTTACATCTACTGTTCAGGTTTCGTTGAAAGTTTTCTTCAGTATTCATAGTATTAAAAATAAGTACAGTTATTGCAAACAATATTATGTGATAATTTTTGTGACAAAATGTTTGCTGAAATAGAAAGCTACTGTGCTGTGTGTATTTTAACATTCTCCTACTGCAAAACCTTATCCTTTACTGAGAGTTATTTATTTCTTTAATCTAAGAATAAAATAGTCAAAAAAATGGTTGAAATTGTACTAAATTCATTAAGCCATTAATATTATATACTGATCATTTTTTATCTTTTGTGACTATAAATGAGAAACAAAAGTTTATCGACTATTGGAATTATATGTAATCCGTATAGAAACTAATGTCTATAATTCTTCCACATCATATGTAGCTTAATGTTTCTTCGACAGAATTGACTCTTCATTTACTTCAATCTTTAATTTTTTTTTTTAAATATCATAAGTTTTATTATGGAATGCAATACAATTCAAATTGAGAGAGCTCAGAATATTAGTAAGTGAAATATTCCGACCTCTTATTTGTATAAAAAAGTAATATTTTTTATAAATGTAGACGCAATGCAGGTCGTACGGTAATAAGGAGGGTATTAATAGATTGTTCATTAATTTTTTGACATTCGTAGAACTATTCATTATGGACATTATAAAATATTATTACCGCCTTACACATGTAGAAAATTATATTTAAAAAACTATCATTCTGTAGAGAAGTAAATCCTAAAAGCGAATTTGTACTGCAATCCAGAAAAACTGTAATATAATGTAATAGGGAATGTTACAAGAGCATGTGAGAAGTAACAAATAAAAACAAATCTCGGCTATATCAAGAAGTCAGATAAAAATTTGGTGTGGTCTTCCAATGAGAGTGCCCACAATGGAATTCTCCCAAACGCTATATAATCAGGACACAACAGAAGGGCCACTACCGAAACCATCACCTATCCCTCCGCTTTCTTCTGTTCTTGGCAGAAGTGGAACCGCCAATAAGATAATTAAAAAAATGGAAAAGCGCCGGGGGTAGATCACATTCCAATTGTGGCCAAATATGCCGGTAAAGAAATCTTGTAACGACAACTTCACTTGCTCATCATTAACAACTTTAACAAGCAGAGAAAATCTCTTCAGTTTAGAAGATGGTAATTGTCATCCGATTATTAAAAAAAACACAATATTCGCAAATGTTACAATCACCGAAGAATTAGTCTTCTATGTGTCGTAGGAAATTTTTGCATGAATATCGTCCAATCGCGGTTCTGAAAGCATCAAGAAGAGATTAGCCGTGCAGAGTAAACTAGTATCTCAAAGAACAAAGGATACACCATATAAAGTTGTGAACCAGTTCGCTGTGGAAGGGATTCGATATCTATAACGGATTTGTCATCGTCATTTACTTTAAATCATTCTCGGATTTCGATAATTGTCCATCTTTAGGGAAAACCCCGGAAGCTTACCACTAGCTCATCCCCATCAAATATACTACATGCTATGGTTTATCAAGTAGTGTTAAAATCCAAAAGGAACTTTCATAGAACCTTCAAATTATAAGTGTTTAAAAGTCAGTTCTCCTCTTCAATATTATTATTGGCACCATCGTGTTGAAAATGTTACAACGGAAAACCAGGAGTACAATGCAAAGCAATTAATTTACTGACCTAACTAATCATTATCGACGACAACAAATTATCACTTATTACAGTGCTCAAGCACCAAATATTCTCTACCAAATGGCTAGCATTGCCCAGTCATATGGCACGGGTTTAACATTAATGTATTCAGATGCATCGAAAACAATTTACTTAGGAGGAACTTAATTCGAGCAACTTCAGGAATTCAAATGTAGGGGAAAAAATGGAAACAAAAGATAATTTACGTACTATATGGAGTATTACATTACTTCGCTCTAAAATAGTGGAATAATATAATGAATCATCAAGCGGGGCTGGATTGGTGTTCTGGTTGACTGCAAGAGATTGACCTCATTTCTGTAAGTTCGTCATGTGCATCAATTTTATCTATTACAGTACGTAAATAAAGTAAATGCTTTTATTTCTACGTCTGTAATAAATATAATTTGTTATTTACGTATACTATAATAATAAATATAATTTGTTATTTACGTATACTATAATAATAAATATAATTTGTTATTTACGTATACTATAATAATAAATATAATTTTTTTATTTACGTAGTTACTTACGTAAAATGATCTATGATGACTGTGAGTGAAGAATAGGTAACTTGCTATGTGATCCCCTACTAAAATACAAATGCAATGAACAAAGGAAATATAACAGCAAGGAACTAATTACTACTTGATATTTCAATCCTGAGTATGCCACTCTCTCAAAAAGATAACTTGAATAAGAGTGAATCGATCCCCTTTGAAGCCTCTTAATTGAAAAAGTTACACCATACATTTTAGTCTAGCCCTCATCGATTTAAATATGTTTTTGTTTTTACTAAGCTTGGAAAACAAATCTTTCAAATTTGAGTTTATTACATTGCTTAATTAAAAAAAATAAAACTTTCCTATGTGAAAAATTAAACCAAACAATAAGGGTTTGTTAATGTTGAAAAATTAAAACAAATCCTTACGGCGAGTCTTTCTTAAAATATCTTTTGAATAGTCATAGCTCGTTATTCAATCCAATTTTCAAGTGAAAAATTTATAATGACACATTAAAAATTAGAATACGCATACTATTTATGCGTAAACACATAAACTGTTATAAAAAAACTTATATGTAATATTTTCAGAAAAAAATCAAATTAAAAGTATGTTTTAAAATTCTCCACAGGGCTGCAAGTTTCTATATATTCAAATTATTCCATTAAAACTACAATTGCCATTTAACTTTCTGCTGAAGCAGTTTACATTGAATCTCCAACCACGATATATTGAATTTGTCATTTAGTAGAATAAGATAATTTAAACCTTCTTTTTATATAATGAATTTGTTAAAAAATGATTTCAGGGTAATTGCAGAAGACCGTCAACGTTTGAGGGAGAATCGTCGAATAGCGTGCCATGAAGTAATGAGCCGTACTACAGAGCACACCTGCTTCTTCTCACAACGATTGAAGGGAAAAGAGCAACGTACTTGTGTATGTTAAACTAACTTTAAAAATTACGTAGCACGTGATTATATAAAAAAACTAACGATTATTATAATATTGCTATTATAAAAAAAATCAGTTAATACTTTTTTGGTCACTTTATGAGCGATGCTTCTTTTGTCATATAAAAAATAACATAATTTACATTTATGCCCAGAAATATTTTAATAGTAAAATATAATAATATAAATGTAATTAGAATTCAAAACGTGAAGAAGAGTTGATTTTATGATTTCAAAATTAACAAATTTTAGTGTAACTTGAATATTAATTCTTTCTATTTGCTGAAGTATTTTTTCTTCTCTCCTCTTCTCCTTCACTTCCAATACAGATATGATTATATTTTCTTCTTTTTTTTCCAACAGTTTAAGGTTTAAAATGTTGAATATATTTGGCGTTAATTTTGTAGAAATTCATTATTCACAATTAAATGAAACTACGTGATGTAGTATTATTTCTACTTTCTTTAATTTCTTCACCACGACCTAGGTTTCGTTGTATTACAACATCTTCAGGTCGGATATTGGCAAAGATTCTCTCTTTGAAAGAAATCTTTGCTAATATCCGACCTGAACATGTTGTAATACAACGAAACCTAGGTCGTGGTGAAGAAATTAAAGAAAGTAGAAATAATACTACATCACGTAGTTTCATTTAATTGTGAGTTTAAGGTTTACTTGAAATTTTACTTGAACTACAAAATTTAAGGTTTACTTGAGATTTTGTATTACCGTGTGTTGAACATGACGTATTTTCATTACCTTTACTTATACTCGCAAAAAACTCGCAAGATAATACAAGCTTGTAATTTTTTTAAGAACCTCTAATAACCTTCAATCTTCATCGAATTATTTTTCTCATTTACATTAAATATTAAAACATGCTTTTGATAAGTATTTTAAATGATTCCGTATTTATTATATTGTACATTCATCTATGAAAGAAAAATATATTCTCGTGAAGAAATATCCAGCTCGTAAATTTATAGTAATATGCTCAATACTGCCGAAAGACGTCCCTAGCCAACTGAATAACCAAACCGACAAAATAACCGAGCCTACCGAATAACTGAGACGACTGAATAGCTGAGCCGACTGAATAGCTGAACCAACCGAGTAACTGAGCCGATTAAATAATCGAACCGGCTGAATAACCGAGCCGACTGAATAACTGAACCAATCAACTTCCCGAGCCTGTTGTTTGCAAGCAGATATTTAATACTGCTGTTTAATTAATTTTTTTTTTAAATAGGAAGTAAACAAAAACCCTTTTCAAGTAGCCATTTATGAATTTTAAAAAGTTATCTCATTCCGCCAAAAGATATGATTTCCATCCGAACCCAAGTATCCAAGTGCACTAAATTCAACACTTTTGTGAATTTGGAACCTTTTTAATAAGAAGGTAATCGCGTTACCTTACCTTCTAAATACGTTACGCATATGCCTTATTCTTTTTGGATAATTGCAAACCTTTAGTGTTAATAAATGAAATTTATATAACTCAGGCACTAATTCCACAAATAAATATTTCGCTCATCTTGTGTATAGCCAGCAGGTACATATAACTGATTGAACCTTGCTCGTAAACATATAAATGTGATTACTGTGTATTGTCTATATATATATTACCGGTACATATTGTTGATTAAACTTTTTTACAGTATAAAATATTGTAGATATTGTATTAAAAGTAGTAGATAATTTCAACCTTTCGTCTATTTACAATGTTTTGATTAAGCGCGAGTTAATTTCTGGCTTTAAATTTGAATTTTTATTATGTAACACGGAAATGTCACTATATTTTAACACAAATTCTAAAATTTAATACAGAAATATTATTATAATAATTGTTTATTGTAATGCGGAAATTTCAGTACAACACCAACATTTTATTACGCAATAGAAATTTAATACAGTACTATTTTCCAGCAAAGATTTGTCATTTACCACTTTAGTCATCTTGATAGGTGACATCTTCCCTGCTGCTGAGTTGCGGTGGCTATTCGTGCTCATATGAAAAACAGTTGTTGCGGCATCTTGCGAAACATTTTCTCTGATCGAATCCGCACTTTTTTCATACCAGAACACTCCATTGCTATTTAAATGGGTTGTATGATTCCAGTAGACCGAAAGTAGCATTTTTCCCAACCACCCGTCTTCCCCAGTAAACTTGATGTTCCGAAGTTTAGGTGCAGTGGTCATTATTCTGTTAATGCTGTCTTCTACATTTTGACACTTTGCAAGAATTGTCGTACACAGATAGCTGAGCAACGTGACATGACATAATAGCCCAGTAATGTCAAAAGTACGTACTAGATTATTCCAGACTTCTTTCGCAGTGCGAGTTTCTTGAATGTGGACATAAAGCGCTGTGTAAAATAAGAAAGTAATTTTTTTTTGCCTTTAAATTCTGTCAAATAATTTGTTTTACTACATTCGATAACGTTCCACATTTCTTTATGCCGATGTTGCGCTTTTATGGCGAAATTCTGCACAGAATTGGTGTCGTGGCCCATTAATATTTCAATTAATGTTAATAAATTATTCGAAGATATTATTATCCTGCTTTCATTGTCGGTAGTTTGACAATTTTTACGTTCGGAGGTTAAAAATGTTTGACAGCTTACTTGCTTTTTAAATGTTGAACTATTTCAATGCTACTGGACTGATAACCTATCCTACTGAATTATTTTTGCACTAGTGAGATGGAGTGGATAATTGTTGAGATACTCCTTGATGAGGAATCCAGACCACAAGTCACCGCAAATCTTAATGTTACCGAGCAGAGAAAGGAAGTGCTATAATGGAGTTGCGGTTTATATAATCTCCACCATAGATTATACAAATTAAACAAGAAGGAATGATATTAAAACAAACTAAATATTTCAAGAGAGGTATTTACTTCATTATTCTTATTTATTTGAGCCACCACCTTTTTGCAGCAATGTCAGGCAGATGTATGAGCGCTTTAAATTCACAAGAATTGAATGACGTACATTTTTTTTATATTGCTTGTTTTAAAGCACGAGATGACGCCTGTAAAGAAAATTTACTAGCTGACTTTTTCTCTTTGTAAACCTTTTCATCTTGGTTAGGTCATAACCATTTTTAAACTACCTTGAAAATAGTTCTGATCTTTGTTGCGCAGTAAGTGCTATAGATTTTATGTTGTGTTTAAGGTCTGTAAGTGCTATAGATTTTATGTTGTGTTAAGCTTTCTTATAATATCGTTTTAAATTGACAAAAATTAAAATTTCTAATTTATGAGTACTTGGATGAATAATCACAATTAGTAAATCTGTTTTATTTTGTATTTGAACAACTAAACTAAATGGTACGGTACATTACAAATCTAGTAAGAGATCTTTAGTACAAAGAATAAAAAGTTTATCTGAAAAGGATTTTAAAATAGAGTTTTTCATGAATTTTTTTTGCAAAACATATTTTTTTGATTTTTCGACGTTAGTCATGTTGCTATTTTGCTTTAAAATAATAAATTTAGGAAAATGTGAGAAGACTTCAAAAAAATGTTTATGTTTATGTAGCTGGTACAACTAGCTCTAAACGAAACAAAGCTGGAGCTTAGAATAAGCTCACTTCTGCTCAAACGGATTATGTGATAAGCGGTTTCCACATGTCTACAATGCTTACGTTACTCTGTTGTTAATGTTCATTATTGTGGATGTGAATACAGTAGGATGCAGTAGGTATTAGATAAAAATATTCATCGAATAAAATGAAATATTAAATCCAAAAAAATGTTTCCATGCTATCAGAATAATTTAGTGATCAGTTTTTTTTAGTGTTGCAAATAATGATTCCTACTAATAATAAATTTAATATTTACTAGATTTCTATCAAAACGAGTGGCATTTCGATTCTACTTATATTATTTTGAATAGGTCAGTAGTATGACAAAATATTACATCACTAAAAATTTGAACCACTTGGCGAGCTTCTTAAAAAAAATCAAAATTTTTAGAATAAATTTACTACAATGTAACATCAAATGCTACTACTCCCAGAAAAATAAAACTACAAAAACTTTTTCAGAATTCTGAATGTTTAGCAAGTTTTTGTCATAATTTTCATTATGAACGTTTTTCTTCACATTATTCTGAATGTGAAAGAGTAAAGTGCTGAAATTACTTATTTTGTTCCTTTGCCTTTGATCACAATACAATACAACGCATTTCATTTACAATCCACCACTGAAGAATATTCTGTTTCCACTGATTTTTTTATACAAACTAACGTAAGACTCACCTGCAAATAAAATAGCTTACGCATTAAATTCATTACTTATTGTGTTATGGTAGATAAGTTTGCAGATGCAAAATTTAATATATTAAATAAACAATTATGAAAGGAGATAAATTAAAAAAAATCAGGTATATTAAATATAATCTCTCAGAATTTCTGTATTATTAATTTGTGTTTTTTTCTTTACTTTTATTACATTTCAAAATAAAGAAACAAAGTGCTTTATTTAATGACAATATGATCCGATAGCAATAGTAGGTGGGAGCTGGAAATATGGAGGAGATGAGCTGTAAATACTTACAAATAATAAGCACTTTTACATAACTGACAAAGCAATATTCATCATATATTTCATCTTATTTTCCTTATATATTCTTAAATAGTTTCCTTACAAAGTTTACATTGGTATTAACGCAAAAGATGGACTTGAAAATAAAGTCAGTTTCCTTCATTTCCCAAAGTGTATCTAATTCTCCTAGAAAACTAATTTTTTGTGACAAATTCAATATTAATAATGATAACAAGTTAATTTTAAAATGTGCGTTAGTAAATGGTCCATATGTATTATTTCAAATATAAAATCGTAAATATGACAATAATAAGAAGTGAAAATGTATTTGCTTTAGTTTATTTATTCATATTATTTTTTGTTCAAATTGAAACTGATTCAAAACGTGTACCAATTTTATAAGAACAATATCTTAATTAAAAACAAATTAAAAGTTAATTACAGATCACTGGTAGGTATTTATGCATAAAGGCTGCAAACAGATATATCATTAAATTAGAGTCGGAACAAAAGAGAGATCATTAATTACAATGTGGATGAATCGCCAATGGAACCTAAGATTTATTAAAATTTAAAGAATTTATTTTATATATTCTCCAGCTCAAGACTAACGGTAATTTTAAATAAAAATTATGTATTTTTTACTTCACAATAAAAAGTATATAAAAGCTTAAACTGCAAATTTTTCAAAAATCTTAAATTTTTTAACTTGTTTCCTCATACTATCATCAGATGATATCATTCACTTACCTTCTTTTTTCCTTAAACAAAAGTAAAATTTATGTCTTTTTTTTGAAAATTCATAAAATCGAATACTTGTGCTTAGTAAAGATGGTCGACGTGTCAGTGGTAAAGTTACTTTTTAAATCCAGCTGAATATACCGATTATAAAAGTACTTTTAACAAAAGAAATGACAGTGAGATGTAAAATGTTAAATATTTTACCCTGTCTGTCAAATAATTCACAAAATCTGCTGCAGTTGTTCTCAATAATTTTTTCAGCCTTATAGTGTGTGCTAGATACTCAGTGCTGTAATTTGCAGAAAATACTTTATTAAATCAATAGCGGAAATAAGTGATTTTGAATCTACTGCTCTAGCTTACGTGAAAATTGTTAACATAGCAATTTAATTAAGAGCAAAATGTTATTTTAGTCATAAAAATGTACGTATTAAATATAAAAATTAGTACAACTTTTCAAATTTGATCTTTTTGAAAGCTTTGCTATAAATTAACGAAAATAATTTTAATTAAAATAATGAATATTATCTGCTATAAAAACTATATCGCCAAAAATAACGCTCGTAGAAATAGCTAATAATAAATATTTATCAGGCTAGTAAAATGAATATATCGGTTAGAACGTATATCTATTTTTCAAAATTATCATCAAACGTAATTGTTGAAGCATCACAACTCTATTCCAAATAATGCATATGATATGGTTTCTAGACAACGCCTTCTTACGATATCCACATTTCAAAAGTAATGGAAGCAATACCTGAAAACTTTACCCATTAAATTTCTTCTGTGACATCGCGCGTTATTTCCACTTAAATAGAAATGCTGATGTCAAACTCTTTTACGACCTCAATATGTCGATTGTCTTTTTGTCATTTAAATTACACATCTATTTCAGAAAGTCGCAATTCAACAGGAAACAAATTATTATTGTGTCTATTATTTTTAAAATACAGTCATACCACATCGAAATTGAAATTATAATAAATAAATCATTAGAAGCAGGAGGTTAATGGAAATTGATTTCATTTCATTTTTCAAACTACGGAAACGGTTTTAGCTAAAAATTCAGAAATACAAATAAGTATGAATAAAAATTCAATGTTCAGTTAAATGGAATATGCCAACCTTCCTCTCGACTTTTTTGCTAATAAAAGTACCAAACGATAAGTTAAATTTTGTAATATTAGAAAAGAAATTTATTCATGAGTTTTATTAAGGTAAAAATATTCAGAAACCACGTAATTTTCTTGTGCCACTTAATAACCGTAATTATTATTATATATTTATAAAGCCCTTTATTCTGAACTACAAAGCTTCAGGACATCTTTCTTTTCAGTGTGCTTTTTGGCATAGGCCTCCTCCAGCATTTCCTCCTCTTCCATTGTATTTTATCACGTGCCACCCTTATCCAGTGGTGTCCAGCCGTAGGTTTTAAATCATCTTCCCATATTGTTAGTGGACGCCCTCTCCCTTACTCGGGGGTACCAGTCTGATACGATAGTGCTCCATTTATTTTGTGTATCCACTCATGTTGGTCTATTTGAGTGAGTTCGTCAACTACTTTAGTTTTTTTCCTTATCATGCCACTTCTCACTTCATCTGTTTCCTTATTCCTGTCATGCTTCTTTCCATGGCTCTCTTACAGCATTCTATCTTCTCTTGGTTATGTTTGGAGAATGACCAAGTTACAGAATGCAGGTGTCAAATACAGGTGTCGAAGGCTTTCTTTTTTGTTGACATACCTGGCACTTTTGATTTTAATTTTAAGTCTTCGAGGACTTTTTCTAGCTCATGTAGGCTTTCTTCTGACTTACTGGGTTCTCGTATTTAGTATTGCAATGTTAATTAATTAGTTTCTTCTTGTTTGAAGGTGATGGTCTAGATGTCTCGTAGGGACCAGCTGTGGTGGGAGACGTATTATCGATTGGTTGTGATTGTGGCTATTTGTTGGTGTGTTTATAGTTTGTTTCCGGTGTTTCGAGGCAATATTAGTTTTTGGTGTATTCAGTTATGGCTCGGATTTTGCTCTCTCTCTATATGTAGATTAGTATGTTAGGCATGTCGATATCATTTATATTAGCTTTGAGTAACGATTGATTTGAGTTACTCAGGGTTTTCTTTGTATTAACTTTCTTCTGTGTGGGTGACTTGGGTGAACCTGAAATTTCTCGATTCCTCTTCTCTCGTTGTTGTGTTTCGGTTTTATCGCTATCAATTTATCATCTTTAGATAAGCAATAATTCCTTTCTTTCCCTCTTCTTCTACTTGAGGGTGGATTTGTTTGCGTTATTCCAAGATTTCCTTCGAGTAATCTTCTTTTACGTTGATTCCTGGCAGAAGGTTTAGCTTGTTTTTTAGTATTTGTTTTTTCCAGAGTAGTGATGGAAATAGCAGTTGGACGATTTTTATTTTCGATTTGTCTTCTTATTCTATAATTATTTCTAATTTCTTAGCTGCCTATATATATTCTCATATTCACTATGATTCTTTTAATGTAATCTACTTCTTTTGTTTCAGATTTACCCTTTTCTTCCACTCAGAAGAAAACCAGATTACTTTTTCGTTTGTCGGTTTCTGCCGATTTAAGTTTATGTTTGAGCTCTTGTTTCTCTAATTTTTTTTACGATAGCGGCTCTCCGCGTTCTTAACGACACAGTTTAATATTGCACTTATCACTTTACTTGTTACTAAAAAACTAAGTATTCCACTTATTAACAAACATACAACCTTTCTTTAATAGTTCTTGAATTAAGCACTTTTTATTTTTATTTTAATAATACTTGTTTTATTTATTTGATTGTATTTTTAAGTTTCTTAAACACTTTGCAATATTAGTTTATAGTACGTGTTTTATATTTCTTATTTATTCTTCAGTTATTATTCTTATAAAAATCGATGTACAGTTGTGAGAATAACTTATTTCTCGTCACTGACATTTGGAACCGCAGGTTTTTTGCACTATTTTGGAATAAAACGCAGGAGCGATTTAATAGCGTCTGACGTTTATAGCACCGGCACCGGAACTCAGTATAACCGTAATTACTTAAGACTATTTTCACAACACTTTTTAATCATTGGGTGATTTAATTAAGTAAAATTCAATAACGTAAAAATTCACACATTTGCACCTAACTTCTTTACTGTGAAACTATGTGAAGTTAGGACTAGTTTAGGTACATTAAACATCGATTGAAATAATTGTACAAGAAATTCCTAATGTAACGAAATATGCAACAAAAGTATCCTTGAGAATATCAACATAGTCGTTTATACTTAGTTAAATAAGCAGCAAGTAGCGAGATAAAAACAATACAGTTTGATAGATATGCAAGGGAACTCATTTATCTCACGTTGTCGGCATTTTTTATTTATGGTGATAAATTGTTTTCACAAGTTCATATTATCGATGTTGTACTTTAAAATAACACATTATTTTTTCAATTATTTTTAAATGAATCTTATTACATATCACGAGGCTGATATATTGTGTTTAAAGTCATTGATAATAGTGAAAATATTTATGAATATCGCCTACAATATAAAGTATAGCTGAATGGAATTAGTCAGCAGGCTTGTATATATTGCAAATATAGGGAATCCAAATCTTAAATTATGTAAATTATTTAATACACAAAAAATTAGAATCTATAAATTAAATAAGACAAAAAAAACGAGTGGAAATGTAATTTTTTTTCCTCACAACTTTACTCATTTAAACAATTTCATTTCCCCATCGTTAACAATAGTGAAATACATATTCAATTGTTAAACTTCTCGTAACCTTTAGTGAGTCGCTATTTTCATTTTCAAATATTGAATATATTTGACGTTAATTTTGTAGAAATACATTATTTACAATTAAATGAAACTACGTGATGCATTATTATTTCTACTTTCTTTAACAAAGATCTTTGCTAATAGCCCATCTGAAGATGTTGTAATACAACAAAACCTAGGTCGTGGTAAAGAACTTAAAGAAAGTAGAAATAATACTACATCACATAGTTTCATTTAATTATGAATTTTTATTTTCATTAACATTTCATTTCATTTGTAAACAATTACTGCCGAATATAACTTTTATTTATGTACCAGCTGGGGTACCCGGCTTCGCGCAGAGAGTTGATACGAGATTGTACGGTAGTAGGAATAAAAGGATAAACTTTAAAATTTAAGAGATAAACAATTTTTATCGAAAACATATTCTAGCTATTTGCAATACTTGTGATAAATATATGCACAAATTCTTTGAATTTCCTACTCGAGAGCAAGCTACGTATAGTTGACTTTTACACCTTTATTTTACTTTTCAATTTTAATGTGCTTTTTTTGTTTAGCCTAACTTTATTATATTTATTCAATGACTGGATTCATTTCTTATGGGCTACTGTTAACAATTTGAAACTAGCACGTATTCAGGTATCATAATGTAGACCAATAGCACTTTTGCAACAGCTACAGTACTTCTGTGCTTAACAGCAAATTTGAGCACAGAAAGTTCATTCCATAAAGCTAGAAAATCGATCGATCGATCGTATGTAATGTACCATTTATCAGAAGATTTCATTCCTTTTAGGAGCCACCTTGTCCTGGAATAGTCACAATAATATTTTTTAGTAAATCTGTATTATGACATCACAAAAACATTTTAAAAATCGCCATGTTTTCATTTTTGTATTCATTGTCCAAGAAAGCATTTATCCTCAAACATTCTTAAATCTCCAACTTTATATTTTGGGGGGAGAATAAACAAACAGTAAATATAACAAAAAATAATTAATTATAACTAAGTCTAATTTATGTTATTACAGTCTTTTTATGAAATTCTTACAGCAACACTTTACGCACAGGATTAATTAGCAACCCATACATTTTTCATAAAAAACATAAATTATCCAAAAACGAATGGAATATGTTTGATAACGGGAATTAATTGAATTTTAAAGTATTCACATATCAATCATATTTAATATCAATCACACAAATTTGATAAAAAATTTGTTGTGTTTTGGCGTAGATGAGCATTAATTGTAATTTAATAAACATTCCTATTTACTTTCCTATTATTTTAATAATCTAATTCCGTCAATGCTCAGGATAAGGAAGTGAATAATTGTGTTAAATTTAAATTAAACCATTTGTAAGATTTACTAAATATTACATTGATTTAAATGTTCTTCAAGATTCAAATTTACTTGTAAAGTCGTCATTATACCCTCTTAAGAGAGAATAACTTGCTGTTTACTCTATGATTTGTAAAAAGTGCATAGAAATTTATTAGTGTGAATCAATGCCTTTTTATCTCTATTATGATATAACATATATTTGTTTACTTAAAGTGCCACGTATTGGTGACCTTGTTATCTACACAAGACATAAAGACCATACCTCTGAATTTGAACGCGTTATGAAAGTAGAGCTGTACAAATAATTTAATTACTAAGACTTACTACCCCGTTATCTTAATTAATTTTTTCAAGTTTACTCTTAACGACCCCATGTGTGTATCTTGCATACATATAATTTATAAGCGTCATAACTTATTTATGTGCTCAGCTGTCTTCGAAATACTTACGTCTAAAGTATGTATGTTAGATGATAGGCCATTAGGTTACAATTGGAAGCTTCATTGGATGCTTCATTATAATTAAGGCATTACGAATATTATAATGACCGCTGGTTTATATTGTCCCTAAATCCCGTATTAAAATATGACCTTGTCCCAAATCACATTAGTTGCAACGTTTTACATGTACTTATGTACAAAAAATAAATTGATTCTTAATTATGCACAACTAAGTTAAAAATTAATATAACAACATATTCTAAGAAAAAGTATTATTTTTAATTCCAGTTTACCAAATTTAAGTTCAATTAGTTTTTCATACTAATTCTTAAAAAAATATCAGTTTTATTTTTATAATTTCTGACGTGTAAGTAAAATAATTTTAAAGTTAGGTTTTTAATATTTTTTATATTTCAATTAATTGTTACATAATATTTGTAACGCTTCATCCTTCATTTAAACTTTAAACATATTATCTACAAGAATATTTAAAATTTAATCCATAGCGGTCCCATGAGCGTCAACTTTCTCTGGAGTTTGCACATAACTGTACATTAGTTTACATAGGATACTTCACTTAAGATAAATAAAAAACTTAAAACACACATTACAAGTAATGTTTTAAATATTCGTAATGTTTTTTTTTATGAAATATGGCAAAGTTTTTAAATCAAACTTTGAGTGCTTGCATTCGATACGCATCTGGTTCATTGTTAAATTGATGAGAAAAGGTGAATTGAAGCTACAGGACGCTGATATATTGAATAAATTTTTACGGATTATATATATATATATATATATATATATATACATATATAAATATATATATATATATATATATATATATATATATATATATATATACGCTCGATCGACGTGAAATATCAAATATTACCTAGATTCGGTAGCATCATACAAAACATATAACATTTTTAAGAAAAAAGGGTTAAAATCAAATTCCAGTTAACCTAAAATAATTTTTCTTAATTATATCTATGTGTCGTACATTCCAAGTTCCATTTTTGGCGATTAAAGTAAAAAATTATTATCTGTTATTTGAGGCTCAAATAAATAATTCCTTATACAGTGATATTTCCGCCTAATTTTGTTATAGGAGAAAATGTTGTCTAGACATTTTTTTGGATCCGTGTCAAGTGAAACTCATCTTTGTGTGTCAGCACGTGAGGAAGAAAGATAATTGTCAACTTGGAATCGATTCTAAAAATATAAAATAGTAGCAGTATTTTTCAAATATATTTTTGTTCGACAACAATATTTTATCGTAAAAGTTCCTACTTATTATTGGTATTCGTAAATCAAATCAAGTTTTTGATAAATTAAAACCTATTACATAAATTTTAATGATTTTTTTAATAAAATGTAATAACTGTGTTGCATAAAATATCCTTTCGTTATTTATAATGTGTTCATAAAATTGATCGTGTTTTATATTGTAGCTTTGCTCTGAAAAAAAAAACCATTGCCAGTGTATAAAATATAAATTGCAATTAATACAGCTTCTGGACGTCGAAAAAGTATCTAGAGTAGGCCGGCTACTTTTCTCTTTGATTTCGTAGATTGCAACAATTTTTAAAAACAAATCCTGCAATTAATTAACGAGCATACTAGGAAAAAACAATACGTAAAATAAAAATATAATAAAACACTTTAAACAATGGCAATGTATGAAAAAAATAAAGAAAATAAAACCAAGCGGTCCAAAGCCATACAACGAAAAGAAAAAACGTGGCAGAGTCAACTCGAAGAACTTTTTGACATAGCATATTCTGGTGTATTCAAAATTATGAAAATTGAGGAAGACAAGCAATTCCTACTAAAATTGGTAGCTTAGATGAACAATATTAAAAAAAAGTGACCGAAAAACAACAAAAAGTGGAGCGGTTGCAAAAATTTAAGCAATGGAAAGAAGAGAGTGTCAATAGATTAACTGAAAAATGTACTCTGCCTATTTCATCATCTTCACCATCTGTATTTGGAAGTAGTGACAATGAGAGGTTGATTGTTTCTCCACAGTCAAGGCCTTCGAACTCTGAAGCACAGCTAGTGAAACGGGGCAGAAAACAAATTATAGACGATCGTTTAGCTGCTAGCCTTGACGTTGCTAAATTAAGTGATAGAAAAGCTACGGTCATCATGACGTATGCACTAAAAAGTGCTGATTGTGATCCATCCAAATACAACATTAACACTTCTTCTATTCGTCGTCAGCAAATACAACATAGAAAGAAAATAGGACAATGTTTAATGTCAGAATTTAAACCGGAAGTATGGCAAGATGTGTGAAGATATCTCTGGCCACGAGAAAATAGATAGATTGCTCATTTTAGTGTTAGATCAGGGTGTCGACTTCTTAGTATCCCAAAGTTAAGCCGAGGAACAGGAGAGGCAACTGCAACGGCAGTATTTAAAACTATAATGACTTGGAATTTATGGGAAGAAATTAAGTGCATGTGTTTCGATACTACGGCATCTAACACTGGTTCGAGATTGCATACTTATTTTTATTACAAAAGTTGGAAAAAGATTTGCTTTGGCTGGCTTGCCAATATCATATACTCGAAATAATGTTAGAAGCCGTGGTACTTCAGGCATTGGGTATTGGGTAATTTAAAAGTAATTGGGAGAAAATTACCAAAAATAACTACAGGATCGTTTCTTCTGATCCATTATTATTTAGATATTATGAAGATATTTCAGAAGCGGTCATTACTTTTACAAAACAGTAATTAACGTTGTAGCAGCCGAGGGACAAAGAATTTTTACAGCTAATTATTATATTCTTGGGGGGTACACTTGAGAAAGTAACATCCTTTAGAACACCGGCTGGATTACATAGAGCTCGTTGGATGGCAAAAGCGATATATTTGCTTTAAATTTTCTTATTCCGAGACCAATTTAAGATGATGAAGAAAGAACCGAAACGTGTAAAAAATATTTGTGTGTTTACAGTGCAAATATTTGTGAAATATTGGTATGAAGCCCATTCTGCACCATTAGCACATGGGAACGATTTGCAACTATTGAAAGATCTCAAGCTGTATGAAGAGGTTAATTCACTAATATCCAAAGTAGCTAAAAAATAATGGGACAATTGTGGTACTTATCCGAAGAACTGGTGGTCTTAGCCTTATTTGACAACAGAATTAGCTTAGAAACTAAAAAAAATATGGTAAAAGCACTTCAAAATGGAGGCCTAGAGTATTGTCCCAAGCGTATAGCATTAGAAAGTAATTCTATTATTAACAAAAATCTGAAAACTTCAACACAAGCAACACATATAGATTGTTTCAGATAACTGGTATGACGCCTGACTTTCTCAAGAACGATGTAGAAACCTGGGATATTGACGAAAGTAATAAAATAAATAAGGCAATAGCTTGCAATATAGCTTGTGAGTTGTAAATGATATTGCAGAACGAGGTGTAGCACTTATGAAGGAGTATAACAAATTAGATACCACCGATGACGAACAAAAACAATACCTACCATTATTGGTTAACCACTATCGGAAAAAGTTTCCTCAGACCAAGAAATCTACTCGGTTGGCAACATAAATATTCAATTATTTGTCATTTTTTATATAAAGATGACGTTTTGTATGTGTTTGTAAGTGAATTTGATTGATATATTTTTTAAATTATTTCCCAAGTTTTACCTTATACGGGTAGCGACTCCTAGAAGTTGAATAAAACATTTAGAAAAAATACGAGAGCCCTTTTTCATCCCATAGATTATAATTACGGGTGTCCCTTTAGAAAATAATAAAAAAAAAATTTCGCTCAGATAAGTGTATATATCACCCTAATGTGTGTGTACATATATATATATATATATATATATATATATATATATATATATATAGCCAGCGATAAAGTTATAATTATAAGGAAATTCTTTTATATCGATAAATCTGGGATAATCGCTACAGTTTTCTTCTAATATTCCAGTCAGGTTTTACTAACTCTTTTTTTGACGATTGGCTTAGTAGTATCGGATATATGAGGGGAGTGGGGCTGGATGATATATTTTGACATATTTTTTGGAATGTCATTTTGATTTAAATATAATCATTTTAATATAAAATTTTTATAATTTTTAATGTAAAAAGCACTTTCCTATTATACCCCACATGGTAAATGTAATTAATTGTTTTAATACCTTTATTTACGCCATCTTTAAATCTTACAGAAATATTTTGTAAAAATTAGCTAGTGCAAAATATGGAAGTTAACAAAATGTAAAGTGTCTACATCGTATGTTTTCGGAGAATATCGGCTGTGAATGTGGAGAAATGTAAATATGCCGCCTATTATATCTTTCATGAGCCTAAAATATGATGCATAATTAAATAATTGTAACGTCTAGTATCGCCGCTTTAGTTTCCCTACTACCATTTTTAGTCTTCTAAAAATCCATATCTTTTTCATAATTTCTGGTTGAGCCTATTCGGGTGGGGGGGGGGGGTGGTGACATATTTTTTTGCATGTTTTCAGTATATATCTGATAGAATACCTAAAATTGCGGAAAAACCAACCCATAAATCAATTTAAAGAACCAACCCATAAATCATTAGAGGCTAATATAAAACGAAGTGCTTTAGCACAGTTGTCACTTCGCATTCAACCTCGAGTGTAGTCACAGACTTCCGGTTACAAATCAGTCGAAGTGACATTGGCCATCAAATTACTTACCTCACATCAAGTATTTTATATTATTAAATATTTAAATTAATATAATATTTTAATGTTTTAAATAAAAAATGTGAACTTTTAATTGGAATAATATAAAAGCGATACTTTGTTTAAAAAAGCTATTAATTAAAAAAAAAAAATAATAAATTGTATATTAAAAAATAGGATAACTACTTGAGTAACTTTATTGGATATGCATAATTTTTAAAAACACCTCGCGGCTACGAGTCCTAATTTCCATGACGGTTTAATTAACTGGGTCGCATCCACGGATATGTTGTTAAGGAGGTGCCTAAATTTAATGACCGAGACAAATGACGTCATTACTTTCTAGTATTGCTTCGATCCTCGCTCCAATCTGTCCTAACAAATCCGTATGTGTAGGTATTAGTACTTTAATTTGTTCGCAAGTAAAGTTCTGTTTTAGTTATAAACTAGTCAATTGGTCGAAAAAGTGGGTAATCTGTATTTTGGATAAATATCCATTTTTTTTCGATGTGTAGGGAGGTTTTTTGAAAGTATAAAACCAAATTTTTCGGATACTATCCCTCATTGGCCGCTATTTCCGTAAAAAGTTCTATTTAATTTTTAATATTTCAGTAACTAATATTCCCACAAAAATATTTCATGAATATTTTCAGAGGGAAATAAAACGGTTTGTAAGTTTTGATGCCAATATTTTTAATAATTAAAATTTTACAAGCAGGAAAAGACCAAAAGTTGGGTTCAAAAAGTTTGGAATCCCTGCGTTGTAAATTTATACATCATTATTTTATTGTAGGACCAGCTGGAATTTCCTCCGATTCATTTTCTTAGATATATATAAGTAAGTACATCACTCCAAAGAAAGGGACATCGAAGGTAAGTAGTAACGGACCTTTGTCATAAAAAAATGTATTATTTCATTTTCATTAATTGGTCCCTTTAATTTATTACTTTTAGGTACCGACTCTACCCTTTCGGTACCGGTTTTAAAAAAGTCGTAAACTTAGTATTTAGTTTAAATCAGAACCACAAGGCTCAAAACAATTATATGTAGGACCTTTAGAGAGATATTGCTGAAAATTACCAATATTTTTTATAGAAATCATTTTTGCGTTTAAACTAGAAATTTGTGTTGAAATGTATAATCACTCGTGTGTGTAGTATAGTACATACAAAAATATTTATATATAAATTTTAGAAGAATTAAAATCCTGAAAATTTTGTCCATCGTGTGGAATATAAATTCAAAGACGAAGATTAAAAAATTATATTTTTTACAAATTTACGTTAAATAAGTTAAAAGGTATTATTGGAAATTATTCCAAAAAAAATCTATTTACAATTTTTTTTACTTTTGCATGCTGATGACTTAAATATTAAATAATGTGTTACTAAAAACTTATTAAAATTTTACCGAAAAACTATAGAAATAATTGTGAAATTTATATTTTTGAGCTGTTTAAAATTATTTAATTTTTTCAGAAATTTATTAGGCGATATATCGTACGGCAAAAAATAATATTAATATTAGTAACTAGAAAAAATCACATATCCCTAATTATTAACATGTACCTAGGTGAATACGAAGACTTCGTAATGTAAGTTTCACTGTTAATTAACCGGCTTAATTATTACAATTAAATGCAATCATATCGTTAGGGTTATAACATACTTAGGTATCATCTATCCTCGTTTATTTCCATTTTATCTGATTCATTCTCTAAATCAAAATTAGCCTGATTTATTTGCGTGTTTACAAATATACTTTATTGATTTCAATAAGTAAAAATACCAACACTTATAAGCGAGGAATGAGCGTTAAACGTTTTCAAAAGAACAACATTTTGAGCAACCATCCAGCAGTTATCAATATCTACTCTGTTTCTATTCACAATAATACCGCCTTTGTCAGTAAAACGCCTCTCGTACTACGGAGAGACATCGCCAAAATCTATATTTTGCTGATAAAAGACCTTCACTTGTAACGAAATTTTTAATCCCCAGTTCGCACCGTTAGAATTTCAGTTTTGGAATTGTTTTCTTTGTTCGCTATCTTCGATTAGTATTGAATATATTTTGCGTTAATTTTGTAGAAATTTATTATTCACAATTAAATGAAACTGCGTGATGTAATATTATTTCTACTTTCTTTAATTTCTTTACCACAACCTAGGTTTCGTTGTATTACAACATCTTCAGGTGGGATATTAGCAAAGATTTCGTTGTATTACAACATCTTGAGGTGGGATATTTTTGCTAATATCCCACCTGAAGATGTTGTAATACAACGAAACCTAGGTCGTGGTAAAGAAATTAAAAAAAGTATAAATAATACTACATCACGTAGTTTCATTTAATTGTGAATTCGATTAATATATATTTAAATTTAATTTTTTTTAAATACTTTTAATATAATGTTTTTAAGATTAAGCGTCATAGTTTTAAATTAAACGGTTTTTAAAATTAATCATTAAGATTGTAATAGGTAGTTATATGGAAAGAAAATTAAAATAAAAAATAGTTGATTCTACAATCATAAAAAATACCAATAGAGACACAATTTATTTTCCAAAATGCTTGTTCGTATAAAGGTACTAGGCCTGAGGTCAACACGAAAGGGACAACTTTAATTTATATATAAAGTTTTAGGTGGACGTAATACTTATCTTAAAATAAATAAATATATTTAAATTCTACGTAACTGTAATACGAAATTTAAAAAGGTTTTTTTATTCCAAAAAACTACTAGTTTGAATATAAGTCTGAAATTTAACAATTGGTTTATTTAATACAAGATAAGCGTTCGAATTTTCATTTACGTAACGTTCCAAGAATTTTTTTTTCTATGTATTTATTATATATTTATTCGCCACTTTATGAATGTTCACGGAGCATTAGATGGATAAAATAATAGATCTATTGTTATGAAATTAATGCTAGCTAATAAGCTTGAATCGAAACCTTTATTATCACAGTATAGCGTGGCATTTATCTCAAACTGTCTGTATCTACAAGGTACTTCAAGTTATCGATGTTCAGTAAGTGTTTGACTTCATGCACAATTAAGTGGGTTTATACGCAGAAATATTTCCACTTTCAAAAGATTTGAGATGTAAAAACATTAGTTACATAGTAGCACAATCTAATTTTTACGGGAATTAAACCCTCTCGAGAATATAAGTCGGATTTATATTTTACCATCGAACTATTTTCTTATCAAATTAATTCATAAAAACTATTAATTTTATTTTATTTTCCAGAATATAAAAATTTCCAAGAGTAAAACTGATCCTTTCTTTACTTTTTTCTAAATAAGAATTAAATTATGCTAAATAACACTAGAAACATTATTTACCCGATCAAAATGAAAAAACAGGAGCAGAGTTAAATGGTTTTTGTTCTCGTAATTTAGTTAAGTTCGTTAATTTTAAACTTCTTGTTAATATTGGACGGAAAAATTCAAACAGCAAATCCATAAAATATTGACTTAAAATGATTATAACAATAAGATTTTTTAAGACTTATGTAAAAAATTATATATCATTTTAAGCTGGAAATTTCTTCTGTGCGTTAAATATTGGATATTATAATAGGTCATATTTGTTAATTCAGTGTAATTATTAAATTTCATCTTTACTACTTGGGTACAAAATTGTCTTAAAGCATGAGGTCATGCTTTCATGTTGTAAATCGTTAATAATTTTAAAATATAATAAATAATTTTAAAATATTGGTTGTTCATATTAATATTTTACCATATTTGGAATGACAATTTTTTGTGATTGTAAATTTTCTCCAAAAATTATTACAATTTATCATATCGGAATCTTTAAGTACAAAATATTATAGTTTGCTGAATTTTTAATATATGAATATTTTGCTGATAAGCAATTATTGAAACTCTACTTCAATATTTCATTTATGTTGATTTTATTTATTGGAGTTAATTGCGCAAATTTTTAAAAATTTTTTAAGCATTCAACAGTTAAAAAAATATCATCATAGCACAGCATATCGCTATCCGATACCGTAAAATTAGTTGCAGAAAGTATTCTCTTCACGCAAATTCAACTTCTAATTTGAAAAGTTTACTCATCCTCGACATGTTAATTCGGTAGATGAGAATGAATGCTTCTAAAAATATCTGCAACAATTACGGAAAGCGTTGCTGCATCGCTAGTTTATTAGCCACTAACACAACGAGTACGGGCGATGGCGCAGTAACACCCCGTTGGCACGCCTTGATGGGAACGATTTAGACGCGTTTCGCGTGACTGCGGTACTTATACTGGGAGATAGGGAAAAGGAAGCGCACTCAGTCATTTTCTCCTGTCACGCGAAAGAGTTTGAATAATTGATTATTAGTCAAGCTGATAGATGATCAAGGAGCTAGGTTATTGCGATTTCGAAAAATTTCTAGGAATATTTCTGTAATATAATATCAAAAATTGATTTCCTGTGGTAAGGTGTTAATGAAAGGTGTTAATGATTTTTTAAATATAGCTGCTCCCATGGTTATGAATATTTCATTCAATTAGTAAGCTTGCAATTTTATTTAGATTCTTTTAACTAAACCACATTTTAATTCTTCAATCTTTTTTAAATTTATTGAAAACAATGTAGGAAAATGCAACCACAAGAAGTAACGTAAAATATAATTATAATGGTCTATAAATCAGAATTGAACATTAAACACTTGAACTATTTTCAAACTTATTCCATAAAAACTAGAAACCAGGGATAGTCATTATATATTAAATAGAATTTTCACGGCATAAAGGTTTGAGCGGTAATTACTAAATGAATAACCACTCTATTACGTGAATTATCCCTAGATAAATAAAATAAATCGAAATATACTAAATGGAAGCCACTCTATTATGTGAATTATCTAATTAAAGCAAATATTTTCCTAGAGTATTAATAAGCATTGCATTGGTTGAATAAAATTATATTACGGCCAAATAATAGACATTTATCGGAAGTATAATTTAACCTTACATATTAAAATTGAATTATATCCTAATAATCTTTCTAAAGTTAGATAATCAAATATAAACTTTTACTCTGCTAGCTTCGTTTTTGCGTTTTATCATAAAGATATAATACAAACTTTATTTATTACTACCTTTTACAATTTATTTTTAAAATCATTGTCTTGAGTAAAGTTTGGTTTTCATTGTTTTTTGGTTTTTATTATAACGTATTTGACGTTGTCTTTTTTAAGATGAGTGTGTGTTTTAAATTGGCTAACAGAGGAAAACGGTGAAAGCAAACAAAATTGTGATAACAGGATAGTCACGGATTATTCATAGAAGTTTTTTAATCATAAAACCGTGGACAAGATAAGAATAATACGGCCAATAAAATTGAGTAAGTGCATATTGTACAAGTGTTAGTTTAGATTTCTTTGGGCGTGTGCTTGTAAATAATTGGGCGATTTGTGCCTTAATTATTTACCTGATTTTTGGTAAAGTTACAAAATATTTTAAGTTATTTGCCATACAATAAATTTGTTCTTCGACTTATTTTTTGAAACAAGTATACTGTAAACATTGCGCATTAAATTACACAGTAAATACCGTAATCCTGATTGTTTTCAGATTTTAAAAACACGTGGCTAAAAGGTAAGATGAGAGGAATACTGCACGCCACTTTGGAGATTCGACTCGAAATACATTTAAAAAAGAAAACGCAAAAGTCAGCAAAAAAGAAATCGTCCGATGAATAGAAGAAACCGACTTTGATATAACATAAAATGATAAGATCGAAATGGTATAGTATATCAATAGCGATGAGCGTTTAAAATAAAGACCATTTCTGTATATAAGTGCAATACAAGAAACATTTTCTGATAAATTCTAATATAGCATTAATTCACGACTTTATAAGAAATAGAATATTAAAGCATTAAACTTTCTCCAATTATGAAAATATTTTTAGCTTTACAGTTTTCCAATTAATAACATAATTTCTAATAATGTAAAATAGTTAGAATTTTGAAGCAAAAGAAATAAAAATAAAATAAGATTTTTATTTTAAAACGTAATTCAATATGTTTGAAGAACATATATTCTTATTATATTCTTGGTATATTCATATTAGGTAACTTACGCCTATACAAAATTTTTACGAAATGGTAACTGTAAATAAAACAATCTTCAGAACTTTTAAAAAATAAAAATAATTATAATGACCCTGCTTAATACCAAAAACGATTCAATTGTCACCCACACTACAAGCACGTGCATTATAGTACAATAAACACTTCATTAAGAACAGTTCACGTGTTCAGTTAACATTGGTGGCAGAGGTGCCCTTTCGAATGTTGAGCAAAATTATCCCGCCCTTGCATATTCGCCTAGCCAATGCTTAGAAAGTTATGTGTATATATATATATATATATATATATATATATATATATATATATATATATATATACTCGCTTATACTCGCTTGTCAGAAGCATATATAGTCACTAGACTCGATTCAGAACTATCCTTACTTTCACCGGGTGTGATATCGACAATCATTAACAATTTATAAAATTATGAGAACCAAAGTTATTCTACGTACAAATATTAGACCTTTGCAGACAATAGGGCCATAAAGTTTGAAATCATCAGAAATAAAATTTATTACAACTCTATTTTTAAAACGTCCGAAGAATATGAAAACCAGCGAGTACCAAACGTCGCATATCGTAAATACAGGAAAACGTATATTTTAATCAAAGAATAGCTATTAAATATGACATTAAATCTTTTATTTTATCAGTATCATGAACATTCATCAACTTAAAATTAAAGTCCCGTTTTAAATTGTTTATGACACTGTCTTTCTAATACAGACGCATACAAAATACAAGTGATAGTGGAGGGCTACTGAGCGTAATTTATGTTGTTTCTTAAATTAATGCATGTAAACTATTTAGAAATTACAAAAAAATAGAAGCTTTGTTTTCAAAATTGTAATAATTCAAACCTTTTTTAGAAATCAAACAGGTTTTTCTCATTCGAATAAATTAATGACTCATTTAATTGAAAGTACAAAACTGAAGATAATAATTGGAACACATAGAGATTGATACACGCGTGGAACTAACTACACGCCGCCTCATGGCTTTACACCGTTAAGCAAACTATTCATAAGCATTCATCTAATATATTCTTGCTATTTAATCATATATATGTATATATATATATATATATATATATATATATATATATATATATATATATATATATATGTATATATATATATATATATATGTATATATATATATATATATATATATATATATATGTGTATATATATATATATATATATATATATATATATATATATATGTATATATATATTTAATTTCATAAAAGTAATAACATGCTATTTGGAATTCAAGTCCGGAATAGACTAAGTATAATTATACAAATTTTTCATTGGTGTCATTCGAGTTGTTGTGAAGAAATTCTCTCTTGATAAATGCAACTTTGCTGAAAATGGAAATAATACCAATACGATTCAAATATTTTGAACGTGATCTACAAATAAGTCCAAATGAATGGGTAAATGAAAAAGTTCGTTGGAATAAAGAGATGTCGCGAAAACTCGGAAAAAATTCTGTCGGAACAGGATACTCCTTAAAGACATCTGCTTTCCTCTTGAGTTGTGACTTTCTTTCTGTTTAGGACTATATCTTTCATGTTTGAATTGTAAGAAAAACAAGAAAAAGAACTTATCATAAATATGGCGAGGAAAAACTTTGTAAGCATATTTATTAACATTTGTGTATTTATTTTTTTGATGTTGTGTCTAAGAGCTTATTCCTGATATAAACTGAATAAATAGATTCCTTCAACAACTTGTAATAAATTCACCAAAATTACCGGAAATAAATTGTATCATTTAAAAGTAAACGTAATCAATTATTTGAAAAAAAATTACGGGTATGAAAGCACGTGTCTATAATTCTCATAGGTGATTTTATGTACAAAGTTGATTACATTAGAAGACGATTTTTGTACAAATTTGTTTCATTTAAGATTATAATTTCTCTCAGTAATTTTATCACCTATTTGAATAATTGAAACGTTTTGGTTACATCGGTATATGTATACAGACTATATCAAAGCACGTGATACAAAGCACTCGCATATTATTCTGATAAGTGATTTGTATATCAAATTGATTGTATTAGATGAGGATTTCTGTGAACAAAATATTTGTTTTTTGGGATACTACCTTCATTATCTTGTTACCTGTGTGAATAATTGACACATTGTTGTTCATCGGTATATGTACCAGACTGTATCACGAAAACGTTTCTATTATTCTTACAAGTCATTTTGTGTACCAAATTGATTATATTAGAAGAGGATTTCCTTATATAAAATAAATAGTTTTTTTAAATTCTTAGTCAGTATAATAATAAACGTCTTTTTGTCACATACCAGACTGTATCAAACAATGTATTTTAATTATATAACATATATACAATTATTTATATAAACATTTATACATGTGTTGTGTGCTTATACATCAAAATACCATGCTATTCACATATCTGTTTGTAAATAATTTTCTTTGGGTACTATTGTCGTATAAAAAATATCGATGCCCTTAACATTGAGTAAATGTTAATAAGTACATAGTGTAATACATTCCTATTAATATAGTATTTTGCCCCGAACAAAAAAAATACTTTCAATATACAAATTATATTACAAAATACAAAATATATAATACGAGATATATTGTATTCATCCTGTCCTTAGAATATATGAAAAGAATTTTATTAAAATATTTCCCATTTTTGAGGAATAGATCAAGTCTGGAAGTGTTTGCGTTTATACATTTTAAGTAACCTATTTTTAAATATAAAAATTGTGCACTATTTGTGTTATCCATTATGATGATGTTACATGCGGCGCTCCCTGAGTAGACTACACAATTTGGTGAAGTATAGAAGCAAACCGATTATCAAATATATTTATAAACCCCACAAATTTTATTTTATCATCTGAGTGGTTTATTCTTGATAAATTCAATATATACAGTGCAGCGCAAGTTCTTGGTTTAAAATTGGAAATTCAATTTTGTGCAATTTTTCCAAAAAGCCTGAAAATGAGGGTATCCTCTCCATTGAGCGCCGCTGACCGTATTTCCGTTAAGCAACCGTAAATGTAAAAAATAATATTATTAAAAAAATACCGTGTCTAACTCACGCATCTCGTTTGATGTGAAACTACTCTATTCACAACGGGCAATCGCTAATTTAAATTTCCTCGCGCGATAAATATAAATATAATATAATTAACTAGGAGTGACATATATATTTTCATGAATATCTAAAAATCCACCAGAAATAGAATTATGGTTGCAGTCTTCCTGTCACCTTTGTTGATGCTTCCACAAAACATATTATTTAGGGATAAATATATTACGCAAGATAATTGTATCATATATAATAATATGATATGATATATATTATTAAAATAACATCCAAGAAGAAATAATAATATATTATTGCAACAGCGACTTTAACAATTCTGAAAATATATGCTACGAAAAAATTAAATAATTGAATATATTAATTGATAGGTTATGTTTGTTCATATTGTTTCAGAATTATCAGATGATCATAGGCGGGCTTCGGTTTATTGAACTCAACTACTTGCATTTTTTCAGCAACATCTATAACATAACTGCAGCACTTTAGAGTTTCACGCTAAAATAGTAATAGCGGGATCAATGTGTATATATATATATATATATATATATATATATATATATTGCTCTATATTAATTGAGATCCTTATATTAAACATTGCAAAATGTCGCGACAAACCATTAGGCTGTGACAAAAGGACGAACAGGCGGATAGATAAATAGATGTAAATAAAAAAATATGAGGGTTCCTTATTTCGTTATAAAACCCTTAATTTCCGATTATAAGATTTAACACATGTCGATTATATCAATACACAATGATACTGTAGATCATATAGCAATGAGATAGCAAACACTATTCAAGAAGGAATACATTAATTACAAAATTGCTTAACAAATACGCGTAATGTTCACATTCACATTTTTAATACTTATATAAATCTAGAAATGTCTTTAAAAATAGTGAAATTAAATTGTACTGCTGAAGTAATATAATGGTACATACAACCAAAAATAATAATAGACCACACACGAAGATGATATTCAAGGATACGAAAACTATTTACTTCATTAACAGAGCAACAACTAATAGTAAAAATTTGTCCAAAAATATGACAGAAAAATAGAAAAATATATCGCAATAATCCAAGAAACAGTCGTTAAATGTAGAGGCTGTCTTCATTGCATCAAATAAGTAGTAATATTAATATTTGTCAAAATAGTACCCAATACAAAGTTACTAACAGGACTCATTCGCAAACACCTATTGTGCAACTTAAAGATACTCAATACGAAAATAACCATGTACGTAAATAGCTTTATGAAATAATAATATTTGATACGTCTAACATCGGTTTTCATAACCACTATGTTTATTTCTACCACAGAAAAATAGATCACCAAAACGCTTGCTATAGGCGAGTGCTTGAATTTTTCAAATCATTCTCGAACATTAAAGTGAACATTGATGATATTGTTGATGATGATGATGATAATTAAATATTTTATTGCATTAATGAATTAATAATAATACCCAATATAACGTATTGAAAATCAGTATAATAAGCAATAAAAACTAGATTTGATGAATTATGAAGATTCAATAGTAAAAGCGAAATAAGTTTTAATTTATCTAGCTTTTAAATTGGAACATTGGTACCCTTTTTAGATGATCTAATTTGACAGCAAAAATGAGACTATCAATCTGGTTATGTTTATATTAATCCTAGAGTATTTATAATAAATTAGATATTCTTAGATAAATAAATATAACTATTAAAGAGTTCATGTATACATCTAAAAGTAAACAACGCTAGCCAATTCCATAAGTTATATTTTACTTATGGAATTGGCTAAGTATAATTTAAGTATAATTTTACACAATTGTTATTTTTTTGTATTTTAAATACTTGATATCATTAGAAAATGATTTTATATTATTCGGAATATCTGAGTATGACTTTCGTCATTAGATCTTTTGTGTTGAATAAAAGATATTAAATAAGTTCAATAAAAATTTAATCATATGCCCAATTAGTTTTTACTCTAAAACATATTTTCTAGCATTAATTTTAATTGCATTAATTATTAAAAATGTACTTAGAAGAATATTTTGAGGTTTTGAAGAGGTAAATATGTAATAGCTCAAAGATAAAGTGAGTTTGTTTGTTTGTTTATTGTTTCGCTTTGACACTTCAACTGCTCAATCAATCTCGATGAAATTATAGATTCATTTGTCAATGTCACGGAGATAAATATAGAATAATACATTTATTCCAAAGTATAATTTATTTGTTTTCGTTATTAAAAAATCATTCCCTTAGGGATGAAGTATGAACGTAAATAACATCCAAAGAGCTGACGACGAATTTTAAGTAGATGTTTTAGGTACTTAGAAATTTTGCAGAGTAGTATGTTCATATAATTTAAAAAAGGAAACGAAAGCCGCCTGAGGTACATTTTTTAATTTTTAAGCATTTCTTCGGTTCTATTCGTGTCAAGTTCCTTAGCCTTAGGCTTATTTTTGATTAAATGGCTATATCAATAAACAGAATTGCTGGAATTAGACTGAAAATATTCATGTGTCATTATGGAAACGCTATTATATCCACGAAAGTCACTATTTAGTGTACTTTAGGTGGAATTTACCCGCATTTCTTCAAATATGAAGCTATCGAGAACATTGTAATCAATGGAGAGCACATTAGATTTATTATTATTGACTTATTCGTTCCCAAAATTAATGGCATTAATGTTGGAGAGCATTATTTTCAAAAAGCGTGTACAATATGCCATATAGCATACGACACAATGAATTTATTGGAAGAAACATTAGATGTACGCATAATTTCGCATTTGGAATTGACTTCGACCATAGGTGTGATATCACACCCATGGATTATTTTCTGTAGGGATATATAAAGTTGCTAGTCCATGTGGATAAACCACAGAAATAGGAACACTTAGGAAACCACTTTCGCTGCTTTATGACCAATATACGACTCTTACCGCTCGAAAAATGGTTGAGAAATTCACTCGAATCGCAAACTTGAAGTTTACGATTCGAGCCAACCGCGGCCTTCAGATGCGTAAAATCGTATTTAAACGCTAATGGTATACAATTACCCTTTAAAAATACTATGCCCCTATCATGATTTTGATATGTTCCTTTGTCATTTTAATTTGAATACTTCTAAAAAAAACATTCCTTACCGAAGGATATTATACACTCAGAAGTCCTGTATCCGTTTAAAAAAATGCCTCAAATAATATGAACTTTAACGGAAATAGCTTATTTCCCTAATTAAGAAAAAGAAATTTGTTGAATATTAGTTATATTTATAATTATCTTATCATATTTTATACGAATTTTATTCCCATCGAACTGCCATTTATAGCCCCACGATCAAAAACTTATAAACGTCGCTCTTCGTTAAACTTGACAAGACATTGAATAAAGGTAATAAAAATATTAGAAATACTTGTTCATGAATACATAGTCTTACGCTTTTCATTATCGGTATTCACAAACGTTTTTTACACTGTGATTTCCATAAAGGAGGTTAACTTATCTTATATTCGTGTTCCAAAGAAACGAACATAATAGGAGTAATGTGCATTGAAATTAGGTAAAAATAATTGTTTAGCCATTACAAAAGTTAATTGTTACAGATGATAAAAGTGTGGCTATATTTACTTTCATAGACAACGTTGAACTAAATGTTTGTACATTTCAAAAATTTAAAAGAAATATTTAAAAAAAATTGCCACACACTATTTTAATGATTACTGAGATTTATCGAATGTAAGCATGCTCCTTCTCGGTAGTGTTTTGTCAAGTCACTCAATAACAACATGACTACTTACAAAAATAATTGATACTATATATATATGTATATATATATATATATATATTCATCGTATGATTAATATTAGTATAATAAGATACTTATTTCAAATTTATTTACTTGTAATTTAAAAAATAATTTTAAGATATGTACAATACATTCATAAGGATATTAGTTTCAACGGAATTATCAGTTTATAACTAAGAAAACTTTGCAAATAAAATAATTGAAAAATCAGCTTTAAACACGATACAAAAATAAAATGTTGTTCATTCATTTTAGAATTAATTTGACATAATAGCCAACTAACGCTAATTCTATTCAATTTTGATAAAGGTAGAACAATATTTAAATCTCAAATTAACGAACAGGGCGCGACTTTTTAGATCAAAAATTATGTGCAAAAACTAGTTGCAGTACAAAACTACAAATAAAGCTATATAATTGTTTTTTCTCGATAAAGTGACTTTGAGAGAACACCAATGACAGTGATACATTTAATACAAAACCAAGAACTAAGAACTGATAAATGATTCGTTACTTAGATTTACGTTACGTTAACGTTGTCTTAGATTTACAAAAAAAATACACGAAACCTTTGGTATATACGAGAATGAGCTAACCTTATCTTCATAAATAGCACCAGAGACACCCAGAGACAATTTACCCTCCCAGAGCACAGGTAAAGTAATGAGGGTCTCAAGAAAAATTTGCACCACCAGTTGGCGCCACTAAGATCGAACGTCTTTTAATTTTACCATACTTGTTAAAACACATATTCATTTTCGTTCTGCAGCCGTTTGTCGACATTTGTCTCAAAAATTATAGAGTTTTAATATATCAATATGGATAATTGTTCTTATGAAAGTTTAAATGTTGATGCTTTGAAGCGTAAATTAAGAAAGGGAGGAGTAAAAAAAACTGGCACGAAGGAAAAAACTTATTGGAAGGTAAGCATGTAACTAAATATCATTCTCGTGCTTATAAAACAAGGATTTTTGCTATAACATTTATTGTTATTATTATTTTTTCCATGCAGACTTTGTCTATAGAGAACAAGATGTTGCAAAAAACGTAATGCAATTGCCTGAAGAAACGTTATGTAAAAGTGTGAAACCTAACTTTGACATAGTTAAAATAAACATATATTTTTTAAAACATTATAAAGAAAACTGTGAAATACCGTAATATACCATAATTTTCGAAATATTCGAAAAAGATACAATATGACGCTCAATATTCAATTTAAATTAAATTTTAGTATTCAATGCAATTAAATAAATCGAGCATATCTTCTTTAGAGGACAAGTTCATTCCGAGAATACTAAATCCTTAAGTTTTAACTTTTCTTTGCAACGGTCCATGAAAGGGGCTATATTAAACAATCTGAATGTGAAGGAAGGTAAAGGACCAAAAGCTGTGTATAAACATGTTTTAGTTAAATGTTATACAGTTCTGAGATTTAATGAATACAATGAATGGTTTCTCAGAGAATCGTCAATAAAAAAAGGCACAAGGCACGATCCAAAAAAAATTAAACTCGATATTTCCTCTAAAGGCACTAGAGCTTACCTTTGGCATATCAGGATACAATGTTCTGAAGAAGCGTAAACAGCAAAACATATGTTATTACCCAAGACCTGAACCTAACTGTTCTGCTAAAGATTGGTCGAAATAAAAATTTTAACAAAATTTAAATTCTCACTGCAAAGTTCGACATACGGCATAGTAAAATGTTTCAAATAAGATCTGTGTTTCATTTGTTACTTATTTAATCACATGATATTAAAACTAAAGTAACAAAGCCAAACATAGCTTGTTTCTTAAAATTTTCTATATAATAATATAATTATAATTATATAGAAAGTCTAAGCAACAAGCTATGTTTGGCTTTGTTATTTTAGTTTTAATACTATATGATTAAATAAGTAACAAATGAAACACAGATCTTATTTGAAACATTTTACTATGCTAGGAATACTCCATTGTACGTAGGATGTAGTAAATTAAAATATTTCATTAAGAATGGTTATTTATTTATTTCTTATTAAATTAAATATTATTTTTTATTAAAAATTATTAGTAAAAATTTCGTACTATGAAAGATATTAATTAAAAAAACAAAACTATTAGGGTATTAACAACAAAAGGATAACACAACATATAAATAAGTAAAACCAAACTAAATATGAAAATACCAAAATAAGAAAGAATTATTAATTATGAATCTTGACATTGCTGGGAACAAGGAAAAGGGAACAAAATGGAATTATGAAAGTTAATACTAATGGATAATTAGAGGACGGTCTTTGAATACATTTATAGAAGACGAGTTCCTGGTATCTGGATCCAGTCGATTCCAAACATATATGGCTTGGACAATGAAGGACTTACATAGACATAAAAGATGGTTACATTTGGTGGTTTTCAGGGCATCACCCTATACTGTGTGCAAACAACTAACTAAATCTGCTCCTAATATAAGTTAGATAAGCAGGATTGTTCAAAATTTGATAAATAAACATAAGAATGCGTAGAATGCGCCAATTGCGGCTTTCGTCCATTTAATTTGCGCTCTGAGTTGAGAAACATGATCGAATTTTTTTAAATAAACATATCGGATGCAATTCTAATTTTTATATTGGGTGAAATATACAAGGAATTTACAACATACAAATAGTTTAAGGGTTAGATACATTATTGTACAATATTACTATTAAACAAACAAACGTTATTATATTACAAATACTATTCTATTAAAATATGAAACAAAAAATATTATTCTACCTGCCCAAATGACCAGTTCTTAATCTAATTGGCCACTTAAAATCTTGTAAGTTTTGTCTAAACCAATAATTTTTTCAATATGGATTCTTTCCGATAATGTTTTTTTTTCAATGCTCTAAGCTGAGACATATCAAATAGTGCTTTGACCTTTATATTACTGTAATATCTTTAAAACACGCTAAATCTTAAATATTAAAACCATGGTCACATAAAATAGTGTCTTTAGGTTGGAGTATATGAATTTCACCACGCCTTTCGAACAGCTCGTGGTCATTTATCGACTCGCCATAAGCTTCTGAAATGCCCACTAATACCTTTAAAGGTATTCCATGATTTGTAACTATAATAAGATAATTGTTGTCATATTGAGTTTTTGGGCTTTCCCATTTTTATTTCATTATAATTAATCATGAATTTTCTTTGCCACAAAGTCTCATTTATTATCAATAATGTCTTTTGATACCCCAGTACTAAGTTTTTTAAATTTACAATACAGATAATTTATTCATGTTATAAATATATTACTCTATACAGTTTTATTTATTTTAGAATAAAAATAAATGTCTGTGCATGACATACTACGGTGTAATTTTGTAAGAGTTATAAGAAACTCATCAAAAATGGTTAGCGCATGACTAGGATGAGATTTTATATATAGATAGGATTTAAAATTGTTGACTTCATCGCCAAACCAATTTCATATATTCATAGTCATCAAACTCAGTATAAAATTGCATTTTAGCTGCGCTATTTATATCCATAAGGCTGTCACTTAAAATATTTTTCTTGTTACGCTTTTTTATTGCATTGTCATTATTTGAATTATTTTTGCATTCGTACAATTTAACCCTTTCCCTTATATTTTCTTCATATTTTAAATTTTGATTTTTTTATCGGTCCAAGACTAGTACGCTTATTATTTCTTTTAAGCAGTAAATCATACGATGCTTCATTCCAAGAGAAACGACTCGGCACTCCATCCTTTTTGAAGACTGGTCTGGCTGAAACGTAACAATATATTAGATTTATATAGAAATATTATACAAATAGAAAAATACTTTTTAATATTTAAATGGTAAAAACATATGTTATATTATTACATTTATAATTAAAATATATTTCTAATTGAAAGGGTAAATATAATGTCCAAAATGGCAATACACTGAACCACCATTGTATCATAGGTTGTTATATTAGCAACGACAAAATGTAAAATGAATACTTAAAATACAAAACAAGATATAATACGTACGATTCTTTAGAACTAAATCCTTTGGGAGTTAGTAATTATCCTCATTGAAATATCTCTTTATAAATAATACTATTTTTCGTCGGTTTTTCATTTCATTTTTATCACTAGGCCTCCCTTTTTTTCGGCACACAAAGGTACTGCACAACACCGTGGCATTATGGTACGCGAGTTTAGTTAGATCAACACAATTATTTCTATAATAAAACAAAAATAAAGTCTAATATAAAATAAACACGCTTAATGGCGGTTATTTGATAGGACCTTTGACATATGTGCTGCTACCTGATGAACCTAAAAATAGAGACCCTCATTAATGTCAGCAAGTAAGGTAACAAGTTACCAAAATTGTCACTGGAAATGTTCCAGCTTTACACCTTGATCTCAAAAGCAATGAAGGCTGGCATTGATAAACCTTATCTTCTCACACATAAATTACTTACAGTCAATTGATAATCTGTTGCCTTAGATTATTGATAAATAAATATATATTCAAGAGGGATAAGAGAATATCTAGAATTTTGCAATGAAATATTAGGAAACAATCCAAATAGTAAGTATAATTACGTACTGTATTATAAATATATGAAATATGTATTTGCCTTTCTTGTCACGTATTCAAATATTTTTAATAGACTTACAAATTAAACCATGACTTCAGTTTGTTTATTTAACTAACGTATGTTTATAAACGAGAGACGAAGTCATCTTGCGGCCCTTGAGAGATAATCGGTGATTTTTTTATTTTTTTTTATATTTATTCTGGTATTCGCTACTTATATATGTCTTCAGGTAATATTTTGTTAGGCATTAAATTTAGAAGATTAAAACAAAATTCGAATTTAAATTATTTTAGTTATTAAATGAAATTAAACCAACAAATGACTGCTTCTTTTAACTAACTTGTTTTGTTTGTTTCCATCTAAAAATTTACTTATGCATAATATTATCACATCGCCACCATAACCAGTTGATCGTAATAAATATTTCGGTCTAATATTTATTCGTAATCCATTCTTAAGTGTCGATGATCGTGATCAGTGTGGAGAAAATTCGTTACTACATATTTTCATTCTGCCCTATTAGGAGATTTGTGAAAAATTCTTTGAAAGTCTCTATTGAATATCTTTAATATTTTGCTGCTCTCGTGTAATACCAAATAAAACTAGTAATTTTTTAACTCATAAAATAGTAATATCAATTCATTTTATGTTTATATAAATATTGTACTAAAATACTTTTATTGTGTGTGCAAATATAAAAAATATTCAATATCCTAGTAATATATGAGTGCGACCATTATATCCATACATATTCCGGTATATAAAATAATCCCTTTTTTCTTCATGTTTTAAATTCTTCTTCTACATACGAGACTATTTTCATAATAAAAAATAAAACATTTGGATCTCTGCTCGTCAGCAAATTTATTACTGCTATCATAGGTATATGATTCTGTCAAAATCGATTTGTTGCTTTCCAAAAAAAAAAAAAAAATATATATATATATGTATATATATATATATATATATATATATATATATATATATATATATATATATACATTATAAAATAATAAATTACTTGCTTCCTAAATTATATATTTCATCTTTTACTTTTATAAAAAACACGGGCAAAGACACATATTTAGTTATAATTCACGGCAATTGTTTATTATTATGATTTACAATAAGTTAGTCTGAGGATCTTCAAAAAAAAGTGTAATTTAGATCCGGCATAAATAAAAAAGAAATTATATTAGACTTGTTTCAGTTTTAAAATAGAATATTCTAATAAATAAGTAGATATCTATTTTATACCTCCAAACACATTAATTTTTTCTCACCTAATTTAATGCATAATTAAAAAAATACATGCGGAATAATTTGCATCTAAAGTCGACGTCTTTCACTTAAATTCTTGCTATCTTTCACTATATAGAGGAATATTATATTTTTAAATATTTTTGAATATTTAAATAATAATAATGGAAAAAAAAAATAGTATTTACCTGATTCTTCATGGTTTGATACCCTTCATTCGTCAATAAATTTTTTATTTTATTGTTGATAAATAAGCGATAAAAATTACATAAAAAGCATTACATAACTGCCAATATTTATATGTAAAATGGAACACACCTTGATAATTCAGCTGCTGATAAATTTCTAATTATTTATAACCATTTTTACGCTATGTCAAGAAAAAATTCAAATACTAAACACACACAGTGTTCATAAAATATTCAGACGTCAACTACAAGATTCCTTTGAAACTGACAATAATGAATAACGCACGCAGACAGCCGCAAGTGAGACTTTGCCATTCCCCTTCTGCCTTTTTCTTTATAATTCTAGTCTAACTGTTTCTGAGGTAGTGGGCTATCCTACTATGTCTTCTGAGAAGATAGGATTTGAAGTCAAAAATTTAACGCCAACTAACAAACTCTTTTGTTAGACGAATATACTATAATGGTACCTTGGTACTCCGGCTATTAACAACATTCTAATGATTGGGTATTAACGTAAGGGTTAAAGGACTGTTATATACTAGGTTATTTGCGGGGTAACTGAAAAAAATACGGTCAAAATCAAATACAATTTACATCCTAAGGATTCCGTACCGGCACATTATATGATCGTAAACCTTAGTAAGTAAATAATTTTAAAATATAGAAAGAACCGAAAAAACAGAATAACCAAAAAATTTAGTTTGTCGCTTAATAATTGCATTTAAAGTTTTAAATTCATGCTTTTTTGGCTTCCTTAAAAATAATGATTAAAAATTTACGATGATATTTTAAAGTAAAAGGACTTTGACAATCGCACTATTTTCTGATACGAAATTTGAATTTTGTTCTAAAGAAAGTGACCCGAGTATTTATATTAGTTAGAAATGGCCGAAGACAAAAGCAACTTAACCTTAGATATTTCTATTTTGTAACATTTAAAATGTCTAAGAAGATACGAATTATATACAGTGTTAATCAATTAGGCTAATGTGCAGTATCGATTAGAGTTTAAATTAAAGTTCGTATTTCATTAAATTTATTTCTTTATTCAAATAAAATATATAAGATACGGATATAGTAAGTTAAAATAATATTACAGAATGTTTTAGGGTAAATTGCAAAATCGATTTCATTTTATTATACTCTATGAATTTTCGGGGATAGATTATTCAGTCTAACTCTATTTCTTTGGTCGTTACTATATCTGAGAATTATTGACAATATCCCTTTATGATATTTCTGTTTTTAAAAAATTGTTACTTTTATGTAAATATGTAAACAATTTTTTAATATACTACGAAGATAAAAATGAAAATATACGATAATTAATTCCCAATAAAGACCTTTCGTTATAATCAATCCTGCAGTCGTATTCGTTTTTCTCGAAAATGCTTTTACGCAGAAACGTGAAGGTTGCTAAAGTGATAAAGTATATTAACAGTTAGTACTCAAAAATATTTGAATGAAAATTTAATTGAAGCAAATAAAATATTTGAGCTTGTTCTTTCGATATAAATACGTCTTTATATTTGCTTCTGTAGTGAGAAGCAATTGAAAAAACTTGATGATGACAAAATCGGGGGACAGAATTTGCCATCGCAACCAGGTAACTGTCATCTATATACAGAATTTAATAACACCACTCGATAGTTATAGGTTTAAAGAATTCATTATTTTGAGTGAGGAATGTGACGCATCGCGCACGGCGAATGGCGACGCGCCGTCATTTTGAAGTCTTTTTACCCTATTACATAATTCCGCTTAGTATAAATTTTGACTTAGAGAATTTACGACGCTCGTTTAAGTTTCAATTGACAGCTTTCGTCAGGATTTATCGATTGCGTGTATAAAATTATAGTATGGAATATATATGGTGAATATGGCTGGTGTTAAAGTTACAAATAAAACAACTTAAAACAATGTTGGTTCATACTTGTAAAAAAGGCAGATGAGAGTGTAGAAATCATATACGATGGAAGAGAGATTCTCAGGAGCAATCCGGGTGAAATATACATAAAATACCATAAGCGTACACGTATTCACATATCAAACACGGCAGTGTCCCCGACACAGCCATACCCCGATTTTTTAAAAATGTATTGTAACACGTGAAATATCAGTTCAAAGGATAAGTGATAAGAGTTTTTTTGATAACTTTGCATAAGGCAGTTTTAGAGAAATTGTTGTGAAAATGTAAACAAAATATATGCCACCGCCCGTCTATATCCGCAACTGTCAGAAATTAAAGTTAAGGAAAGAACGACGTTATGAGAAATGTATCTATAGTTTACCGGAAGACTAGAGCAATGATGCAAAATTTCACATTTTCTAAAATATTAGCGATATTTTTACGCCTTTGAAAAATCTACCAGAAGGGACTGGAAATAATATTGATATTTGTAAAGAATGTACCAGTAAACGTTTATCTGTGCTCAAGTGAAATTGGAACTCTCATAGTGTGAGATTTACTTTGGTTTAATAGGTTTTTTTAACCATGACGAAATGGAGATGGAAACTACTGCGAAACCATATGTTTATATTTTGTGTATTGGTATGTTTGTCTGCTTCTTCAAGCCATTTTAATTATTGACCAATTTTATGCCGTTTTATGTCTTTTTGTGTTTCGCTTAATATTGTCTATTCATCTCTTTATTTCTTATTAGCTTTAGTGTACAATTTCACTCACATGAAAAAGAGTAAAAATGGTGGTCTAATTTAAAAATAATGTTACTGTGAAAAATATTGTATTTTAATATCAGAAACAACTGAGAAATTCGACACCTACATACATACGTACAATTTAAAAAGATAAATATATATAAACACATTCGTGTTAATTGTGAACAATTACATACTGAAGCAATTGCGACAATGGCATACTTGAAATCGATCTGCCAGTTACTAAACGAAGAGAACGTTCGTTCGTTAAAACATATTTGTTTTGTGTATTCACGAAATGAATGAATCCCGTGAAGTTAACAATTTTATTAGGTACAGCATTATACTGAGACACAGACCACTTAACAAGTACTGAGGTAAGTCTTTGATGGTTTTAACTAAAAGTTTAATAATACTTCCCTAAGAATTAAAAGTTACCTTCTATCTGCGTTGTTTGCTGAATGTGGTTTTCTCGGTTTGGCTGGATAACGAAAGTTTATTTGTCTTATGGATCTGCTTTTAAGTCGACTGAGGGCTTAAGGTAATTAAAAGTTTAGTATCTTTATAGTAAATATTATAAGGATTTTCCATTATATAGAGATTTAATTTATAACAGAAAATAAAATCTTTCGGAAATTATAAATTTCTAAATGGATATTAAATATTTTTAGTTTATTTGAAGAAAAAAGGTACCTTTACATTAAGTGGTGAAATATTTTATGATTACATATTTAACTGTTGTGATTTTTTATCGTACAGTGACTTTGGTAATAATAAAATTTCGTGTTCGGCCGTGTGTACATATTTGTTGATTTACATCATTGACATTTTTCACGCTTATTTAAATGTTATTACTTGGCCCGTGGGTTTTATTACTTTTCAATTGTATCATGCATTTCAATTGTACATGTAATTATTTCTGCCCGAGTTTTCGTAATATTTTTTTTATAAGTTTTTTATTTTCTTTTAATGTCAGAGCGTTATTATATGGTTCTGTGATAATATAACGTAATATGTGTGTATAAGCAGAGCATGTACCTATCAATTTCATACACTACTATGATACCACATTAAGGATTCGAGCAGTGTTCAATTTAAATAATGTTTACTTTATTTTAAAGTTATACGGTTTTAATTACCAAACTACTTTCTGCTTTGAGATTTCAATCTGTTTCTATTGAATTTGATGCTAGTGTTTATGTTAGCAGGATAAATTGATCAGAGTTGTATAAGAAAAATGCAATAATTTGGAAATGGCCGAAAACAAATTAAAACGAAATTAGCATCTCTATAACACAAAATTTGAAATGGGAAACGAATTTACTTTCAACTTGGCCTTAAGAATTGTTACGTTGCCATATTTTATACATCGAAGCGGGTACAAATCCGTACATTAGACGATGTTACAGCGTTGAATAGTGTTCAGATTCAGATTTCATATTTCATCAAATTCATTTCTCTATCTAATAAAGTAAATTATATATTGAATATGGTAAACCAAAATAACAATGATAAATTTCCAAGCCGCTTGTGCGCAATTAAAGTATATAAATTTATGGGGGTCAGGGAATTATGGGGATCAGGTTTTAACTCTATCAAGTCATATATCTCTTTTTTGAACCAATCTCTGTTATTGACTGTTATCTGTCTTTAAAGTATATTATTTCTATTATACTAAAAAGATGAATATCACATTATGTACTGATAAAATGGGGTTATAGTTTTATCACGCGCGTCTATATGTATGTTATAACCGTTTTACTTTCAGAAAGTTAGTATTATGTAATATAAATTGGGCCTTTTTAGGGTATCTCCCTTTTATGTAAAGTAGGACTGAATACTTTTTTGCACACTATATTTGATAAATAGGTTTTTGAAAAATATGGGAGGTTTATGTACAGGGATTCTCACAAAATATTAAGCTTTAAAATTGTTATTTTTCTCAAAGTCACGTATACCCACACCCTTCCAGCTGAACCGCTATTTTTTAATATGTGAGAAATATTCAAAATAGATATATCTAAAATGTAATAAAAAAAAATATCACTGTGAAGTTGTCATTACTAGTTTATGAGTAATACTCTACTAACTTATAACGCGAAGTTGACTTTACAAACAGTTTATAAATACTCCACGCGAATAACTTAAATTTTTATCTATGACTAAATGGAGATGAAACTACTGTGAACCATATGTGTATATCATACATGTTCTCTTGTCTGCTTTCTTATGCCATTTGAACTATGGTCCGATTATTAAATAGTTTTTTTCTTTTTCTCCTTATTTTAAAATTACATATTGATACTTTTATTTTTAATAGCTTTAATCCGTTGCTCCACTTGCACGTGAATTAATTAGTGAGTCGTAATCGGCTTTTATAGAATTAAGTATAGTCGGAATGAAAGACTTCATTTCAAATACAAAAAATAACACGTTTTCTAAATTAAACAGAGATTTCTATGTGTGTTATAGCATAGTGAGATAAAATTTGAAGATATACTGTGACCATACGTCTGTATCACGTTTGTAAGTTTGTTTTGATTTATGAACAGTTTTATAATTTAGGAAAATAACGCATCGAAGTTATTAAACAAGAACAGCATCTAGTAACAAAATGTCTCATTAAATAATCAATAAGGAAATTACATTAAATTAAAAGTAAATTAATAAACTTTAATTAACGTAAGCTACTTAGCAAATATACCCGTAAGTCCAAAACAGTAACTGATTTCGCGAGCGCCATCGCGCTCGTGGCAAATATAATTAGTACGCGCACGGGCGTGATGGCGCTCGTCGGCACTCAAACGGTTGAGTACATTTTTTTGTGTTGGGTGTATTTTGAAGTAGAAACTAACTTTAATGTTGAGTTACACCAAATAATAAATGTAAAATGAATTAACGAATTTACCCAATATTATTACCCGAGATGGTATTTAATTGCAATGGAAATCTTTAGAGGGTAGACTCATAGTAGCAAAGAAATTATTTTAATCACATTTAAGTTTCGATTTAGTTGTAATAAACAAAGTGAATTTTTTTTGGGTTTCTGTACCTTCGAATGAAAAAAAAATGGAACCCTTGTAGCATCACTTTTGTATATGTGTTTGTATATCTGTCAAAAGCTCTTTTCTTCATAGCAATATATCAAGTTGTAATTATTATCAAATATTACAGTCTATGGGCACATAACCCAGTAGACGATTTGAATTCCTAACTCAATGTAATAAAAACATACAACTTTTCCAATATCACGTAGTTTGATACTGACTCATTCATCAAAACTATTTTGAATAATTTCCGTTGGCCAAGGATCTAGAAAATTGGTGCAAAGGAAAGTCTCATCGCATAAGCATCATTAATTATAATCGTTAATTTGTAATTTTACGCGTGATTATTACGAGATAAATATATACGATATAATGATACCGAACCCGTAGGGTGGAAATTCTGCTCGACCTGGACCGTTTTTTTCCCACTTATATAATCAGGTATGTAATTGTCCCTTAAACGATTGATTCTTTAAATGCAATGCGGGACTTTTGGATATAAATGATTTTTAACTGGGAACAATTGCATAAGTGGCAATTCGGTAATTTTTTAACATATTTTTGCAGCGTATATTTGTGCAGGGTTTATTTTTTAATAAACGCCACTATCCTATGAAGTGATGGAAGATTCTAATTGGAAAATCTTAATTGGCGGCCTCAAGTAAATGATGTTAGTCGTCGTGTTTTCAACAAGATATACTCTTTGAAACGTCTTCAAAATGTCTACCGACTAAAATGAAAATCTACCTTTGTTAAACACTTTTATCACCATTAATCGATTATGGAGACGTGTGCTATCCTGATCTTAATGAAGAATATTTGTGCAAGTTGGAACGTCTTCAAAATGTATGCATTCGGTATATCTTCGGCCTCAAAAAATATGATCACATTTCTGAATACAGGTCACTTCTAAAATGGCTAAAGATCCGTGATCGACGCCAACTTCACATACTTACACTTCTTTTTAACATATTAAAAAATCCTAATAGCCCAAATTATCTTAGTGGCAAATTTAAAGATTTGTCTGCTCACGGCCTTGGGCTGCGATCTGAAAGTTCACACATACTTATTCCTAAACATACCTCTACCACTTACGAAAAATCCTTCACTGTCCAAGCAGCAAACATTTGAAATCACCTGAATCCTAACATCAGGAAAACCACGTCTCTAAACATTTTCAAAGATCGAGTGAAAAAGTCCGGCATATCCTGAAATCTTTTCCTTTGTGTCCTTTCCCTTTTCTGTCTTTCCCATCCCAAATCATGTCAATATTTTGTTTTTTTTTTTAATTTGCTTTTGTATTTTCTTTTGTCTAAAATGATATGAAGAATTTTCATTGTAAAATCTGCCAACAACAATTACATTGTAAAGTCTACTAACTAATTTCAATACAAATTGTTATAGTTGACTGGAAGAGATTGATCATGTCGAAATAAGTCCGCCATATGTACTACATATAAAAGTTAATAAATAAATAAAATAAATAAGATTAATATTATGCACAAATTTATAACGAAAAAAGTTTCTCTCGTTCTGTTATAGTACCCGTGATGTTCTACTGCGTGCACGGTGTAACTTCTTATTTGTGGTATGACAGCACTTCGTACTCGCTTGCCCGAGACTAATTGCTAAATCACTTTGCCAGTAGCTAAATAAAAAGGAAGATTGGTCGTGCAAAAAATACGTTAACGAAATTAATGGATCCCGTGAACTTAAACAGTTCATTACATAAAGTCAGTACATTGGTGCAAGTCTTTAACGACTTTAGCTAAAAGCTTAATAAAACTTCTACCAGAACTAACAGTTGAGTTCTATCTGCCTTGTTTACTGAATGTGGCTTTTGCAGTTCAGCTGGATAACGAAACTTTATTTGTCTTAAGGAAACGAACATTAAGTATTTAATTAGATCTCCTTACAAGTTAACTGAGGGTTTAAATTAATTAAAAGTTTATTATGTTTATAGAAAATATACATGATACTTATATATTAAATATAAATTATACTTATCAATTACATAGAAATTTTATTTGTAGCAGAAAAGTTTGTTTTTAATTTAATGGACTAGTTAGATAAAATTTTCCTTCGTAAAATATAATTTTCAATAAAGTGAATGTTAAGTTTTCATCAACGCATTTTAAGGAAACATTGTTTTCTCGAGATTATAAATTCGAGGCTCTTATGCACACTATTCCTATATAATGATATAAATTTCATTCATTATTTCCAAAGTAGTTGAAAGTAATTCATTTATATCTTCCGAAGAAAGAAAAGTAAAAATTGCAGAAAGGAAGGTAAAAATTGCAGAAAATTGTCGTATGATGATTTTTGTGTCTTTATTTGACATTTATCGAAAGATGTTTTACATTGATAGGTAGCCGTAGCGCTATGGAAAATTGTATATAGCGTGTCCCATATGCCCAAAAAGGAAAATTTGAATGTTTACACAATGAATTTGGTAATATATTCCATTATTTATCCTTTTTTAATTAACCATCACATCACAGGTTGCATTGCTACTTACATAATTACAGATTAAAATAAATCAATCACCATATATTATACTTAAAAAATGGTTAAATTTATCGGGTATCGATCGCATCAGATCTTATACATGATTTTAAAAATAATTAAAGGCAAGGTACGAGAGTATCGCTAAATAAATTCATAATTTCTTTTACACATAGACTAAGCAAGTGAAGTTTTCCGGTTCTTTATATAAGATAATGGTTAAATCAAGAACGATTTTTTAAAAATGAATTATGTGAGCTTTTACTTATTTTCCTTTTACATTAAAGAGCTTTGAATTACATTATAGATTGACTAGAGAATCAACTTGTAAAGAGATTTTTTACAGTGGATATTAGGGTGTCCCAAAAAATTATAGTGATATTTTTTTCACGCATACCTTCTTATATTGTTTGAATAGTCTCAAAACATTTAGAAATCAAGTTTCGCGTACTTAGGATCAGGACAACCCGTGCCGACTTGCATCGAAACTTGTCTGTACTTGCACGGTATGGCGAGACGGAAATCTCGCACTGATTGCTTGTTATTACTTGTTTGTTTTATTAGTAAACGCATTACTTTTGAGTCGTCAACATGTTTGTGGATTTACGAAGTTCCAAAAAGTATATATTCTTATTAGGGGACGTAAAACATCAAATAACCGGTTCGAAACTTCCCTCTAATGGATAAGTACTGGCAGTTCTGTTCTATAATATTCGTGAAGTGAATTTAAGTGTTAATGAAAGTGCAAATCTTACTATTCATGAGTGAATTATTTACAGGGAAAAGGCACGTATACCGATTAATAGAATACCTAACTGTGTTAAGAAACAAGTTGCAATATATCAAGTTTGGAGAGATTTGCAAAAAAATGCGAAAAAAACACAAGAAGTGTTTGAACAGCGTCGACAAGAGTTTCTTTCCAACTTGAACAATTTGTTTGACATTGCTCATGCCGATGCGCTTCAGCTAATTAAAATAAATGTAGATAGGATCTTCTCGCAACGCCAAAGAGAACCAGGTCGCCCTGGTCACTTAGCCGGAGTGGACAACAATCTAACAGAAAAAGAAGAAAAGGCGCGCCTTAGAAACATTGAGGAGGAAAAGCGACGTTTTAAATATATTTCATCGTTAGCTCCATCGACATCAGCTTATGCACCACCTCTAGAAAAGTCATCTTCTGATTCTGAAATAATAGATTCACAAAAAAATAGGCCCAGCTCAAGTGGTGCTTCCTCTTGGCCCGATAAAACTTGTATGCGGAAAAATTGCATAACTCCGAAGTTAGTTGCCGCATTCGATAGGTATCAGTTAAGTGTGAGAGATCCTGTATTTATAATTGAAGCTACTATTGAGGCACTAGGGCATAACACGGATGAATTTCCTATAAGCAAGTCCGACATCCTACGTCAAACCATGGCTCCAATGCCATGGCACCTTATCAGGATTTGTGTTTTTTGAAGACCAAAAAAGCTTACGAAACAATAGAGAAAAGCATTTCCAAAGCAGCTTTACAGAAGTTTTGCCAGCATTTATGGTATTTGACTGGTGAAGTGTCAGTTTTGTTTTAATTTCAAAATAAGGTCGATCAAGAAACTAAAGTAAAATTGGTTGCTAACTTAGCTAAAGAAAACCCATCAGCCCGTGATAAACATTACATTGCATCCAAAGAAGAACTTTATGGCCCACTTTTTGGTATGCATCACATGTAAATTATGTTTTGATTTTCTTTTTTAGTTTACTATACAATTGATAACCGTTCACTACATTTTAATTTCAGAGAAAAACATCAATGATTTCGTCTCTGTCAAAAGCAAGTTCTTATTTAATCGACTTAAAATTGATGACAGTTTTCTGAATAAGAGCACTTCTTCACGGTCAAATGATGATTCTTTCCAACAAGCTAAAATGAAGCTGCTAACACTGAGAGCAGTTAATGATACGACAGAAAGAGCGGTTCAATTAATGCAAGACTTTCATGGCTTAATCACTGTTGAAGAGGAGCAAAAGCAATTTTTATTACGTTGCGTCCAAGAACACAGAAAAGTATATCCTGACTATAAAAAGCTAACGTTGAAAAGAAAATTCAATGATTAATTTGTCTTTTACAATAAATAAATATTAAACATATGTGTTTTTTTTACTGAAAATAAACAAACTTTATAACAGCTTCCATACTAACTTTTATAAAATTCAACTTTAACGTCAAGTCGGCACGGGTTATTGTAATCCGATGGCAATAATATTTAATATTTACGTTTTTAGAGTCTAATGTAAAAAAAGAGAGGGTACGATTTTCGAAAATCGAAAAAAAAAATTTCACCCTTGTAGCCTGGGACACCCTAGTGGATATTTTGCACAAGGAACCAAAATTATTTTGCTTGAAGAAAATAACTATGGCCTGTATTATATTTTTGTGTCAAGCAGGACAGAACGATTATATATACATATATAAATATATATATATATATATATATATATATATATATATATATATATATATATATTTAGTACATTTACACGTCCACGTTATAGGATACCACTATGCCACGACAAAAAAGAAAATAATGACTTAAAAATACACATAAAAATCAATTTAATAGAATAAAAATAGATTATATAACATGTAATGGGGTATAATGAGAATCGTAAAAAGCAGATGGCATAACGAGATCTTGATGTCATAGGTTAATCGTATAAATAAAATGCGAGTTTTTACATATATTTTTGTCGGTAAACTTTCAAAAGAAGAGTTAAGAAATCGGTTGAATATCTACTAAAATACAGATTGCAGTAAGATTCTGTAATTAATAGTATAGATTAACAACATAAGTAAAGTTTAATTATTTGCTGATTCAAATCGATTCAAGTATTGAAATGTTTTCATTTTTATAAGTTTTAAAAGCATTTTTTTCAAGTATTCAAACGTATAGATCTATACGTTTTCATAATTATAAACTTTTTCTTTTTTATTGTTATTTTAATAAAGCAGCAAAAATATGTTTTATATTTTTTTATATTTATATGTTGCTTTAAAATGGACACATATACTATAAAAAATTACTCTTGATTGTAGAAATCAAATTTAATATTGTCTATATTTTACCCTTCAAATTTTTTTCTAAATTTCATACAATATATTTTTTTTTATATAAAGCGGTCCAGGTGTTTAAAAGTTAGACCATTTTTAATATTTTATGAAATCGACGATACTCAAAAACCCTTCCGTTTTAAATGATAAAATTTTACTACTTAAAAATTATCATTGATAGCTAAATTAAAAAAAGAAAACCTGTCAACAGGAGTGTCACGTGCACTTCCGTATATGTTTAGGTATTTATAAATATTTAATGCTATGTAACATTCCTATTACCCTATTTAAAAAAATTTAATTTTTTTGGACGGAAATCAAAAAATATTTTTTTATGCGACATAATTACAAGTTAAAGATTTTCGTTTGCGCCATGAGACCTTATCTCTTGCCAAATTTCATAATTCTAGGTCAACAGGAAGTACCCTATAGGTTTTATTTATATGTCAAAGAATGCGCCAAAATGGCGGTATTTTTAATGTTTTTTGTTGATTGCGTTGACTGACAAACCTTTATTTCGTTACTGCTCCGAGGGACTGTATACCTAAATATTCGATATTTATTTCAACTTGATACCTCCAGTATTCCGAAAATAAAGGGTTTTGACAGATAGACAGATAGACGGACAACGAAGTGATCTCATAAGGGTTACTGTTCTCCTTTTGAAGTAGAGAATCCTAAAAAAGATCAAATTCAGAGCTAAATTCGATTGCCGAATAAGTATTTGGTTATAGCGTTTATGAAATTATTTCAAAATGGATATACGAGTATATGGCATTGATTGTAAATTTTTTAAGACGCTGAACCGTTTGTGGCTAAAACCAAAAATGAGTATCACATTATTACTTCTCGTTCCAGTATTAAACGTAATGTGAGTTACGAAATGAAACGTGATAGTCAAAAAGGTAGATAAATTGCAGGTAGTAGTTCTGAAAAAAATTGGCGAAGTGTTGAAGATTGAAGTGGTTCCTGGTTAATTTTGTAAGATGTCAGTAACAGGTTTAACTGAAATAAGTAAAGGAGCATAAATCAAATATTAACATTATTTTAATGAAACATGTAAACAATGAATAACATATTTAAAATTAAATTTAAAATTCTATGCAAAAATAAATATTTTAAAATTTTAATAGAAGCTTACATGTTGTCAAATCAAATTAGAAACTCTATTATGATTTGATTTAATCCTACCCACCTAGTTTCAAAACAGAGAAATTATTGCAATCAACTAATTAATATACGATAAATATAAATTAAAATCAAATTTAAGAGTGATTATTTAACTCAATATTAATCACCTCAATTAACACTAGTTTTGTAAACTTTTAATTAGCTTAAGATCCTTAGTGAACTTGTAAAAAAAGGCTGCGTTATTCACTTAAGCTTTATCCAAAAAAGTCGAAAACAATTATGTTATCTGGTCGAACTACTCGTACGTGAGGCATATTCGGTAAACAATGTTAATCGGACTTTTTTATTTGTGCCTTTACTTAACTTTTATTTCAAATCTTTGAAGATACACTTAAACGTATATTAATTATTTACGTACCTTAATCATTTTTTTTCAGCAGAGATTTGGTAAGGTTTTGTATTTTATATATGCAATAAGAGTGTTTTAAATGTGTTGTATATCGGGCGTTATGTATGAAAATCGATTCTTATGGAGTTAATTCCTAACAATTAATGAAATGATTTCACGGGAAGTAAACATATGATTAAAATGATCATTTTTTCAGCAGAGATTTAATAAGGTTTTGTATTTTATATATGCAATAAGAGTGTTTTAAATGTGTTCTATATCATACCGGGCGTTATATATGAAAATCGATTCTTATGGAGTTAACTCTTAAAAATTAATGAAATGATTTCACGTGAAGTAAACATATGATTAAATTGATCATTTTTTTCAACAGAGATTTGGTAAGGTTTTGTATTTTATATATGCAATAAGAGTGTTTTAAATGTGTTGTATATCATACCGGGCGTTTATATGAAAAATTAATTTTTACACATTAATAATATATCGATGTTTATTAGAATCAGAAAAGTTTTAAATATGTTAAGTATCACATTTTATTACCAATATTAGCATTAGTGAAAATATGGCTTCAGTTTTTACTGAATTCACAACATTATTTAATCTTTGAGAGTTTTTTTTTTAAATTAAGAAATGTAATGAATTATGAGAAAGAAATATGTACACTTATTACGTCGCAGCATAGGAAAGAGAACGCAACATGTAGCCACGTTAACCTGTAATTAAGTATATTTCTTTAAACATAGGTTCCTTTATTTAGCGGTTGTCACATGTGTTACACTTGCTTCTAAATCATACTAGTTTTTTAATGGTAAAAACAAGTCACTGTAACGAATTTATTGTTATAGTGACTTGTTTTCAGTATTTATTTCATGCCTTCTCCTTTTTTTGTTTACTCATATAGGACACAGCTTGTTTGTGGACTTCACTCATCTGTGATTTGATTTTTTTTTGTGTAAAACTTAGCGCAAAATTTTAAACTAACTCTTTATTCATAATCTGAGTATGAACAATGAATTTTGTATGATCTTGGAAGAAATTGAACAGAATTTAATAATGAATCTCTAAAGTATTGTATGACACGGATGATTTATCAGCCCCATTGAATTGCCATCTAATCTTATTGTAGATTCATTTCATACTGTTCTCTGAAATTAATTGTCTCAACTGCTTTAAGACGATGCCTACGAAGTCCGCCAAAGAATATTATTTCAGCATGATGATGCATCATACCGTTGTGTTTTCCCATTTATTTTAATTATTCAAAATTTAAAAATTTGCGTAATAATAGAAGCACACAATTTCTTTATAGACGTCATCGAAAATCCAAGCTTTTATTTATTTTATGTGCACGTATGTGCCAGTACATTTTTTGAGGAATGAACCTTAGAAACTTGCGAAATTCCTTTTAAATTTTTCATAACTTCCTGTGGTATTATCATCACGCATCACATTCACGTCAAAATTCAGTTTTTCATACGACTGTCATTTTAAGTTAATAGCAAAAACTCTGTTTTTACCAAACACTATTCACCTTTGTTGTGAATTTGTTAGAAGTGATTGTGTCAGCAGTGAAATTGTATGGAGCTGATTCAAGATAGCTTATTGTGTTTCTATTGACGGATCATTGATGTGTATTGTAATATACGGATTTTGGCCATTCCATTAGGACGTTTGTTGTTTTTATTCATTATAGGTGCTAGATTGTTGTTGTCTCTTGAATTGATGAAGACTAATATTGTGTTTCAGATATATTTTTATTTATGTCAAAAGTATTTTATAGAGTTATATTTGAAAGCATAAGTTATTTATTTTCATTTTTATATCTATTATATCCTACCTAAATTTCCTATTTAATTTTTTCTTACATGGTTTTTATTTATTCCCTATGTCTTTTTTTTATTTTTTAATTTCTTTATAAAACATGAGATATATAACTTATGTGAAGGCTGAGCGCTCGAAAATGAAATAGTACGGTCGGCCAAATATTCTTTTCCATCTTGAATTGTACATTAATCAAATATGAAATATGTACTTACCGGCCATACCATAGCAAAGTTAAATTTTAAGTTTTTTTATCGCCATTTCAGAATAAATGCATTGAACGGAAGCGAGTATGCCAAGGGCTAAAGAGTGCGTGATGATATTTGCTTTCACTCAGGTCCTTTCGCGTAAAAGGTTGGGTTGATTTTAGATATTTTAATTAATTTGTATTTGCGTTGATTACTATTAATGTAAGACGTAGAACAGATAAATTTAAATAATTTTATTAAAGTTTTATTATTGAATATTGGTAAATGAAAATATAAAGGAGAAAAATGAAAATATTACATCTCGATTCAATTTAACATGACATCGTTACTCATAGATTATTTAATGATATTCCTGATGATTTTTATTTGTTTCTTTTATGTAAAAATTACACATTTATAATCAAGTCTAGATTTAATAATCCAAGTTTCTTTTAGTTTTCTATATTTCGCTGACAATTGTTTCATAGTTTACTTTCCATGTGATAATTATATATGTATCGAGGCTTCACTACAAAGGAATGATTAAGATTATTAATTTAATTTTAATTTCAAATTTTCATCCCTCACCAATAAACTAACAAAAATATTAATCACTTGTTGATATTATATTTAATTTTTGAACTTGATTATTCAACTTTACTTAAAAGAAAAAAAAATAATTTTTTCAACTAAGGAATAATTTGTCCACTCGTGACGATTTTTGTGCAAATATGGTACTAGAAGTGTCAGAATGTTTTTTAATTACCATAGTATACATGTAATCGACAGCCTGTAGATTGGCATGGTAATATGGTTATGCAAATACCTACATACGCAAGATATATGTGCGTATTCGTATATGTATAAGTAACAAAAACTTTAAGGAATCAAACCAAACAACTGGATGTAATATTTTATAACATCCCTAAAATATTTTATGAAAACATTCTGTATCAATATTAAATAGACTGTGTTGAGTAATTTGCTGTTTTAGTTTTTATTAAGTTACTCAATATTACTCTTAAATTAATCGTCTATCTGTTCAATGTAATAGTCCATTAAAATTTTTTTCACTTATTTTACGACCAATTTAATTCAATGAGGTTTTATTTACCATATGTAGTTATAACAGCAAGGAACTTGATAATAGAACTTATCTATTTCGTGACACAATTTAATATGTTTTGGTGTTTTGTTAAAATAGAAGAACTAGCCAATTACATAGGCATTCGTGGTTCCCGTCTGAAATATTATAACCATTTTGAGAACTATTTAAATATACCTACTTTAAATTTCTCTCCCGCCTTATTTACTTATTGTTTTATCTCTTCGAATATCTTAGAAATGAAACTTCTCTTTAAAAATATCTTATTCATACCTCTTATACCTATAAAGTTAGAGAACTGAGTAGGGTGTTAATAGCGCTTGCCTTAAAATCATTTTTTTAACTTTCCTTGTCCCGTCCAACGAATATGACTTAATGAGTATAAAATATTATAATAATATTAAAGATAAAAGATAATAATATTTATTTAATAATTAACAAGTTATATTCTCTAAAAATACTTTACTTTTGAAAATAATAAATAAAAATAATGAGACTAACTTTTCTCGAAGGAACAAAGTGTTGCCACGTTGTTTCATAAATACTTGTATTTTATTCATAACTTTATTAAAAAAGGCAATAAAAAGTCTATCTACAAAATTTCTTAAGTTTTAAAATAACGACAAGCTTATTACATGTGTTAACGGAATTATTATATAAAACTTAAATAGTTAAAATTTGAAGTTTAATGTTTATAGGATTTAGTATCGTAATCCATAATATTCCATATATTCTATTAGCTATGCATTAGTTAAACGTATATGTCCATTTATGAATTAATTAATTAAAATATGTAAGACAATTATTGATGTTGTTGCATATATGTACCTTTCAATTGTCATTTATCTTGATCTTTATCTTTTTAGTTCCGATACAAAATTATTTACTATATCTATTCGCATCTTTAAGAATAGATAACAACAATTTTGTACCCTCAGCCCGAACCTTCTAGTATTTTATTCAACACAGGGTTTCTTTACGTTACCGCTAAACGTATAAATGCGAAGTCTGTTATTGCTCACTCAAACGTGCGTCGAATTCTGCGCTCGTGCGAAGAACGTAAATAAACCTAGCATGATATGACACTTGTTCGATATATAGTGCCTACCATGCGATATATGTTAATGTTTTATTCATACTTTAGATTTTTTTGTAGACGAATCAGAAGAAGAGTTTTTGCTTAGCATGTACTTAGCATATTCTTTATGTTAAGATCTTATTACTTTATAATAAACATGATATCAACTATTACTCCAGAGAACGTGTTAGTGATTCAAATACCTGAATTAATATAAATCGATGGCTTGATCTAACATATAGATTCAGATCTATCGATTATTATTCGGGTCGAATGATCGGAGTGTAAACAAAAGTAAGTCTGTGGTGATAAATACTAATTGGATAAATTTGACGAATTTTCAATGTTCGCTAGAAAATTAATAGAAATCATGGCGTTGCGATTTTATATCCAGTGAAATAGTTATGGCCCAATAATGATTTAAATATTGTCAAGTTTAATCCATCGATAATATAAATCGGTGCGTTTAATACATTTTTTTAAATTTGTTAATTAATGAAGTTTAAATTGTACCATTAACAAGGAAGTTAAATTTTGTGCAATAAACTCAAATTTCTATGCATAATATAAAGAATTAATTGAAAAGCGCTAGGTGAAAGCTTTTATTTACATTGCTTTATTTTCTTCTACAAATATTGTAATCAATATTTCGTCTACTTTACGATGGGCTAGAGACTCAAAGTTTAGAACATACTTGTTTATGACATGACATTATGAAGGTGATGAAATCAGGATGAGGATGGAGAGGAAAGATGGGTATGGATCTTAAAAGTGAATAGTATACTCGTCGAGTATCGACTCGTTTTACTTGTTTAGATAAATCTCTGATGAAGGTGAATCATATCATAGCCTACGGATTGTCTTGGACCCGTAATATCCCCTCTCATACAAAAAAGGGATCTTCAAATGACCTGTAATAGTATCCGATTTCTACCATTGAGCGCTTCCACATGACTGAGTTAATGACTCTCCGCTCGCAACGACTCATGTAGTATTTCCATTTTTTCGTGAACACATTCTGCGAATGCTAACGCCAAATGACTCAAAGTTTGATCCATTCTCAGCCAAGTTTCCGTGTATATGTATGAAGAACACATACGTAACTGATGTATAAACACACATATATGTTTTTCATGTACTTTCAAAAGCTTGTCAAAATTAAATGGATTATTTAATTGCCCTTGGATATTTCTTCAAAGTCATACCATTTGAGAGACGTTTCTTCCTATTTAAATCTATATTTTATGAAAAACTGACAAAAGTTTATTAAACTTGAGCCAGTTAAATTGAAGTATTTTGTTTCATTACGGATTGTACCTATGGCTTCATGTATATATTTTATGTTTAAATTGGAAAAGTGGTTTGAGGAATACCCTGAAAAAAGTACTTATAATATACTTTAATATTACTGGCATATTTGCAGTTAAAATATTAAATAAGTCACACACATGCAAAACAAACATAATTATTGCATTGATGTCCTTGCTATGGTTCCATAATTTGACTAAATTTATAGATTTTACTTCCATGTTTGTTTTGGTGAGACAGTGTCGTCTTTGTTCGGTTTTTTCTTCTAATCTTGTTACTTAAATAAATTAAATTTCATTTGAAAAAGCGTAATTTATATTTTAAGATTCCAATACGTCGACAGGGTAACATTATAGTTACCACATGTCTAATAAACACGTAAGTATCATTTGAAAATTTTGTTTTATCCTTATATCTGAAGATTTTTAACGACCTCTATGTTTCGTGTATTGAAATATTTTATTGCGATGAAAGTTTTGTTTCTTGAATATTTCGCGACACTAAGTTTGTTTTTTATGTAATTATATTTTATGTTAATATTATAAATGCAAAACTATTATCAATATCAAAATTGGTTTGTTTGTAATTTTTTTATAATTATACCATACTTTTACAACTAAACAGCCAATTGCTACCAAATCTGGCATATGAATAATTTGTTTGGCGTAGTAACAAATCCCGACACCGCCAAAATTACAAGAAGATATTTGTTTTTTAATTATATCTAGGGCTTGTTTTTGGCATTTTGATTCGTATTAATATGAAGGCAATTTTATTAATCACGATATAATATGATTGCGGCAGAATAAAACTTGGCGTTATTTTACTCAATAATAAAAATTATTCATTAGTTAATAAAAAATATCACGGACATTTCAAATCAGGTTTGAATAGTCACCATCGAATGCCACGCCCTCTTTACACTCTTCTAAAGACGTTTCAGAGTATCTATATCATTTTGAAAACCACTAGAAAATAATGGCCGGTTTATTTGTTGCCACCCTAATATTCACAGAACTTTTATTCCGAGAATGTGGTTACATAGTCATCTACAAAGCTCCAATTACTAATTAACTATATAAATTTTGGTGGATTTAATAAGTATATTTCCGATCATAATAAATTCACTTAATTATGACACTAAAGGGACTTTCTCAAACTTCGACATGAAGACGATTTACTTCTGTTTTAAAATAAATATTCATGGAAATGATTACGGTACATTCCCTCGTGCTCCGTTCTATTATATAGGAGGTTATGTAGTGTGACCCTATAGACGTTGCGCGTTAAATAAAGTTATATTATCGAATTAATTATAAAGAAGTTCATAATTAAAAGGTGAACAGGTCACCTATTGTCCTTTTATTAGGTAACTTTTATTGTTATTTCGAATAATGTAAATGGAATCGTTGCTTTGATTGCCTATTTACTACTAGACTCTTAACATATTACTACTTGAAACGACTACTAGACTCTTAACATATTACTCTTAACATATTACTACGTCAAAAAATTTCAACATTCCAAACTGTAAACAACAACAGAAGAAAAACAGGGGACAAAACACCACAAACATAGTTGAACATTTCATTGTTATATGAATCATAATAGAAATTTAATACGAATATAAATAATTATTTAAGAAGTAAAAAATTATTGTACTATACTAATAATTCCAGATTATTAAAAGTTGGAAGTGTAGTTTTCAATTTAATTATTGTTCTCGTTATCACTACTTAACAACACTAGATATTATGAGGAATTAAAAGGAAGTCATATTTTATTCTATTTTAATCAGGTTATCACCTAACTTTTGTTTACACATAAACATGCTAAATATAGCATTGCTGACCTGCGCCCATTTTAAAAAGTTTACATAATTATGGACTTACGGATGGAGACCTAATGGAAAATATTAAACACGGAGAGATTCTTTTCTTGACATAATTATTTTACGTTTTGTTTCAGGCCATTTTCATCCACTTTCCGTAATTATTCTGTATTTTTATACTCTTTTCTTTATTTATGCAATAAAATAAAAGATCTCATTCAAAACAAAAAGGAAATGAGATACTTAATCGTTACATTAAAAAGAAAACTGTCTTGTCAATAATCCTTACAGAGTTTAGAATATTTGTCTTTCATACTTTCGTGAACAAGCTTTAGTAAGTAAAGCGTCTGAAACTAAGGAGAAAATTCAAAATCATTGGTTTGCTTTGCTTGAGAATACTAAAAGGGCTACAAGAAGAACGTGGGTACTAAAGATCGCTGGTTTTATTTTTATGAGGTTGCTTAAGCGTATGGAATTCCTAAAACTAATGAGTGTGGAGGCCAGCCTTCTTTCTTTCAAGCCATTTATTTGTTATTGTGCATATTAAATACTGTTCACAAGAACATTGCTTTATAATTTTTGCCTTAATGTTTTCCCTTCCCTAGTAATAAAACTAATTTACTCCACTAGAATGCCACAAGTATATCAGTTGTGACATAACCAAGTCAGTAGAAACAGTATCTGTTTAACTTATAGACACGCCATTCCGAGAGCTACTTTTAGAGAATATTACCCTGACTAATATAATAATAAATACGAAAGTGAGTTTTTTGCCCTTTCACGGTTCTATTCAACTTATCTCTGACAATTGGCATACCTGTGGATCGTGTTATGGAAATAAAGACAGAATATTCAGGAAGAAATAAATCCTACACAAGCGATCCTGCCGTATAAAGTTAATTGTCTTAAAGGTTGGGACATTTGACATGGGAATTAGGTTTGGGCTTTCTTTCATAAAGGTGTTAGATAATATTATATGATTTCTGTGATTTATGTCATATACTATTGTGAGTAATTTCCATATTAGATTGGAATAAGTCTGGTGATCTTGTGTGAAAGTGTGAAAGTGTCTTTTAAATAAACATTGTAAAATATATGCGAATTGTGAGAAAAGTAATATTGCTATTTAAAATAAATTAAATTTAAAAAAAATTAATATTACATCGTAATAATTTTTTATACATCTATTAAATAATATTGATACTTAAAAAGCTTTGAATATGTTATGTTTTGCATTGAAAATTACTTGTGCTGTCCTGCCAATAGAAAATTTATTTACTTTGTTCAATATCTTGACACCTAATAAACTATTTCAATGAAGGAAAGATTATGGAAATAGCGTTTTGTTACACAATTAATGTACCATATTGTACATAAATTAATCCAGCGACAAGTTTATGTCATAGACTTCATTTTATCTCATCATTTGTGAGCAATAAATAATACCTACTAGATAAATCTTGATATTTATTTAAATAGCCTTAGAATCTGAAAATTTCGCAAAATATTTAAATTAATTAAATATTATCGATAAACCATTTTATTAGATATTTAGATATATTGATTAATTATATATTTCCCTTCAAGGCTTTTTGAATTCAGTCTGGAAAAACATTTATTCTGATTGTTCGTCTGTAAACAAAAAGAAAATGGTACCTATTAAAAATGATCAATCCTACCCAACAGTCGAATTTTTCATTGACGAATATTTGCTTTAATTTATTGAGCATGAATAGGCCTCATCAAATAATTCTATAAGTGGAACACTATTTTCAATCAATTTTTGCACTCATTTGAACATTTCGATATACGCTCACCCAAGTATATTATGGCACAAAGACTATCAAGCTGTGTTAGAAAATTGAGGGCCATAAACTAAATAGCAATCTTGTCGTTACGAGATTTACTAGTAACGGTTTTTCGCAGCCCACCGCTGTGAGACTTGTATATATTTTGCTGCGAAAGGAAGAAATTATTGCTTCGCCGTACGGAGCAATAAAACGGCTCAATTTATTTATCTCCGGGGGATTTTACAAAATTCGTAGTGTTGTAATCATACACACTTTCAGGACGCTAACAATTTTCTTATGACCCGTAATAGGAACTTTACTCACGGTACATATTTATTTCAATTTTGTTACATCATTTCCTTTAAAATATGGATAACTTAAAATGACATAGCGTTACAATCTAAGATAATTGAATATAACATTAGAATCTTACGGGGATTCACTTTTCAATAACAAACACCGATAAACTCTCGTCACAGATAAAATTATTTCAATTAATTTTTTTACAAACCTTAACATGATAATAAAGTCACTTTACCTAAGTTATCCCTATCAATATTGCTGTAAAAATATTAAGAGTTGATGTTTTTGTTATATATTAAATGGGCAGCTAAATATTTAATTGTTTTTAAATTTGACCGTTTCATATAATTTATACATTTTTTAATTTATACAATTTATATTAAAAATCAAATATTTAATTAAGTTCAGAGATAAGTTGGAAATGGTGAATACTAAATAGGATGGTATAAATGAGAAAATAATTCGAACCTTTTGGAAAATTGTTATAAAATAGCTTAAATATTTAAAGATTACTATTACTACTTACTGTTATATATATATATATATATATATATATATTCTTGGCCTAATTTAGGATATCACTTTTTGAATAATTCACCATACTACATTTTGTCGGTGGCTTTACTCGTGTGAACTTAAAATTTTACGTATTCATCAGGTAATGCATTGATTTTTCTTTGTTATTCTAATTTACGAAAACATGTTACTGAAGGTTCTATTGTATTTCTTTCCTTTATCTAATTCATTTCTTAAGTTAATATTTGATGAACGTTTTTAAATTAATGGTCAATAAATATCAATGAACCTGATATCACAACCGTAATAAAAATAGAATTCTTTTTTAAAAAGTTTAAAAAGATTTTAGAAAGAAAAACCAAACAAAATTATCCGACCGTTGTAGTTGGCTGTAAGATACTGCTCTCATAGCAGTAAGTCCGCCATAAGTATTAATTATATACATTAAAGTGGATAAATAAATAATAAATAAATAAATAATTCTACTGATGATTGTAATTATATACCACATGTCGATAAACACATATTTACATAAATATATATTTGAAGTAATTCAAGCCCATGGTACCATTCTCCGCGTCGTGGTACAAATCACTAATCATAATATCCAGTTAGCAATGTATCTATTGCTCCTTAATCTTATTAATATAACAAATTATCTTAAGTTCCCAATAAAGAACTGAGCTAGTCTTTACCTTCTCATATCAATGTGCAACATGATTTCGAGATCTAATGTCATTATATGTACGTCGTAAATCAATATTATGCTAGATTAATTTTTCTCGAGAAAATGAAGTATGTAAATGATACTGTTATCAGCAATGATACCAAGTTACAGCAAGTCATCTACGTATAGGTAACATAAATGGTACCGAGCTTCGTAACACATAAGTCGGTAGTTTTAGACATATTCATTTAGACAATATCTTATTCGAGGTTAGCTAAGGTGTATGCGGTTTACAGATAAGGTGTTTGCGGTTTACAGATAGTATAAAAAGAAAACGGGGGACTTTTTTCAGCATTTTATAAGTTAAACAGTATTTAAAAAATTATATCCTCAATCTTCAAATACTTACAATAATTATAAGTAAATATCTTTATATGCTGAACTTTTGAAATAAAAAAAAACATTACCGTAGCACCGTAGTCTCAGTAAAAATGGATATAGTAGTTTTGTCCCAAAAAACGAAAATCTTAAATATTTGTTAATTTGAGAAATTCCATTAATTTTTTGATAAATTTAAAACTTTAGTTAATTAATTTGATTAAATTCGTGTCACAAGTATTTGTTGCCATAAGTTTAAATTAAGAATTATCTATTTATGAATTCCTATTTAAATATACGGATTTTTTCCCTCGTTATTTAAGTCAATTATCACATGTCAATTATCGTAAAAAATCATTTTTGTATTTTCCAATTAACTTTGTATATTGTTTTGTTTATTTAATTTCGAAACTTAACAAAAAAAACAAAAGTGTAGCAATAAAATGAAGATCATATGTTTAGGCACAAAAATAGAATGTCACTCGTTTCCCAAGCAAGTCAGTCCTAAAATATCGAACAAATTTCATTTTAACTTTACGTCTTTGTTTGACTCACTACTACATATAATTGTACAAAATATCAGTTCCTTACATAAAATTGTTATGGAGAAAAACATTGAATAAACAGGCAGAGATAAACCCAGGTTTTGAATTTTTAAAGTGTAACTTTTTCAGGGAAGTGGACGTCATACTGGAAATATAAAAGCAGTATTATTTTCTTATCAAAGCAATTTTGTTTAATAACGTTGGTATTTCTAAAAAACAATAGAGAACAAATCGGCAAAATAGGGTTTTTACAGTTGTGGATCCTCATATAAGGATACACGGGTATAAAATGGTTATCTATATATTAACTGATTGATATTACACTTGATATATTGAATAGTGAAAATTCATAAAAATATGTTTCTGACTATTTTACAGTTTTCAAATTGCTTTAGTTTTATTTACATCGTATGACGACTTTTTTTAAAAGGGTATTCAAAGTTACCAGATATTATGGACGTTTAAAGGTAAATAACTTCCGCATTCAGCAAGAATTAATAAAGGTTTTAAGAATAGAAGTGATCCTTTTAAATATTGTGAAAAATATTTTAAATCGATATAAAAACTTTGGTCGAATATTTGCAAAACGCATTACGAACCTTGTTAATATCTTGTCAATGTGAACCTTGTTAATTTCATAAGATAAACAAGACAGAGTTATAAGATGTGAATTATAGGTATTGGATGACTTTCAAATCTCTGGAGCCTAATACTCTGATACACAGAGCTGCGAGGGCAGCTTCTTGAATTAATAATTTAAATTTTAATTTTTCATTGAATTAAATTTGAAATTAATTTTAACTTCAAATTTTATTGTTCTAAATTAATTTTAAGTATTTTGTTATTGTTTTTTTCTTATTTAGAATTTTTTTTATATATAATTCATAATTCAACATTATATTTTTAATTTTTAATAAAGTACTAATTTTCCTAAAATATTAAATGAAATTTATTGATTTAAATCCTTACTTTACATTTTCGCTATAAAAAATGATAAAAAATAACATAAAATATACAAATTAGAAAGAGAGAGACAGAGAGAGAGAGTTGAATAAAAGAGGGCTGCGGTTTTTGGGGTGATAAAAATTCAATAATATAGTGAATAGAAATCTATCTATTTAAATCATTTTGAGAGTTGAAAAAATAATATAAGGAACTTTGTCTCTGACGTGACCGGGTACCCCGACCGCACAGTTTTTTTATTCTAGTTTTTATATTCCTTGGATTTAAATGTTATATTTGCTTAGAAATTATGTTTATTTGGTTTTAAGTGGAATCCAAAAGTGCCTTCTGGTATTCCAGTTCAATTGCCTGTAACGGTAGAATATCTCACAACTATATTTTCACTGGAATAATTGTTGAGCTTGGTATCTAATTACGGTTTAATTATTTGCAATTCTTTATTTCTGAATTATATAGGAATGTTTTCAAAATTTCTCAGAAATTTAAACAATTTCACGAGAAACTCGATAATTTAAATTAAATAGAAATTGCGTTTAATGAAGTCCACCTTAAGAAGGTCAAAGATCGTATGCAAGCTCGTAATAACGTAATATCAAGAATATAATTAAGGGAAGAGATAACGAATAACTAATAATGAAAATAATTCAAAATACATTTGTAACTTTTTAAAACTTTCAACGTGTTTCAGACAAAAAAGATCACTAAAAACCATTTTCTAAAAGATATTTGTTTTTTCCGATGTTTCAATATCTTTCTAGAATTAAGAATTTTTGTGGTTTTAGGGTTACTCAGCCAAACTAAGAACACTCAAAGTTTCGTCATGTCCGTCTACGTGTCTGTGTCCATTTAAATGTCACAGCCGTTTTACTTACACACAATTTATTTATTCATACTTGAACGTACATACAATATGTACATTTGGTGAACTTATTGCTACAAGAGACCAGTCAACCACGCTGATTAAACATTTTGTGATGTGGATGACTGTAAAATACATTAATAAAAAAACAAAACTTAGGACATAACAAATAATAAAAAATGTCATAACATATAAATAAGCAAAACGAAACTATATGTGAATAATACAAAGCAATAAAAAATGGTTAATTATAAATCTTGACATGGTTGGGAACAAGGAAAATGGGGGAAAAATGGAATTAGGAACGGTAGGACAGAGGGGTGAGAGGAAGGACTTTTTCAGACTATCTTTGAATACATTTAAGGAGGACGAGTTCCTGGTATCCGGATCTAGTCAATTCCAAAGTCTTATACCTTGGATAGCGAAGGTCATTTCATAAAAGGTGGTTGTATATTTGGGAAAAATGGGATTGAGCTTACTGTTAGTACTATAGAAATGAAATTTGAAGAAAAAATATTACAAATATTTGTAACCCTTCAAAAGTTATGATATCAAATCATTAAAACAAAGTTGTTTAGGGTACCTCCTCTACATATAAAATGGAGTTGAGTGTTTTTTCGAATAAACCCATGGTGTAAAGTTGAATAGTTGTTCAAAAATATTAGCGGTATGTCATAAAAACTTTTTCGATACAGGTTTCCGTTTATGAAATATTAAGCTACAAATTGGTCGTTTTTGTTAGTTTTGTGTCCTCACACCCTGCCAGCCAAACGGGGTTATTTTTGAATATCTGAAAGTATTTACAACAGTAGTATATATAATGAAATCAAAAAGAATTTCATAAAGAAATTGAAAATTGTCACAGTTAAGTAGGCTCTACTGCTCTGCTCTAGTTTACCAATAACAGTCGACTAACTTAAGACATCTGCAAAAAATCATAGAAACTCCCTGTAAGTGAATTAAATCAACGTAAAAAATAAATGCATTTAAAATGCTTAATTATTATGTCTGTAAAATATATACCAGGTAATATGTCTATATATTTATGTGGTGAAAAATAATATTATTTAAACATGTACCAAGTTTTTATACCTGTGAAAGACATAGTAGACAATGTATTTAAGTTCTGAAAAATTAATATTTCCAAATATACTCCTTTGCTTACGATTTTCTCGATTAGTAGAAGTGTAAGGAAATCAGATTTTATGTGACAATATGAAATAAATATTATTTGATTAGAGTAGAAAACTTTTGGCTTGTAAATTAGATTTTTGTAATTTGTTTTTTTTTGTAATCCTTTCAATTTTCAATATTCTTTAATTAACAAAAGTTATAAAAGGAAAAGAAAATTAGTATCGAGTGTAACCTCCTGTTGCCGAAATGACTGCTGTAGTTCTTCGTGGCGTGACTTGGAAGTGGTTTTTAATAATTTCTTAGGGAATAAACTCCTATTCGGACTTAATAATTATTTTAGCTCTCGGATGTTTAGCATCGTTTAAAATGCTATCCCCACTTCTTCCTCGCTTTACCGTTGTACATTTTCGTGATTTGTTAAATCGATATACATATTACAATTTATAACGAATTTTAACTTAATATATTTGTTTTAATCGTACAAAAATATGTATAAAATATAGGCTGTATATTAATAACATTTTCATACATAAATATAGCAAAATATTTCAGTATGAAGTATTATTAATTGAGTACCAAAAATCAAGAAATAAAAATACATTTCAAAAATAACTAACAAAGTACGTAATTAGCAATCTTTATATACTAATAACAAAAAAATGGATTCGAGCGTCGCCTATCTATTTTTTAAAGCTTGATATGAAATTTTGAATGAATGACGGATATGAAATTTTTTGGCCACATTTTTTAAATAGTTTTTTGCCTCTAGATGTAGGTTAAAATAATATCAAATTTTTAAAAGTATGGTAACTTTTAACGATATCTGAAACATGATCCGTTTCAAATATAGCTTGAAGAAATATGACATGATACAAAAACTATAAGTAATAATACCTGTTTAATCAACTTATATATAAAATCCAAATTATTTAATTATAGTAATACAATATTGTCAACTGTCAATATAAGTCATACGTGTGGTTGCATTTGCATGTGATGTAAGTAAAGTATAATAACAAAAATACAATTTTTAAATATATTCCCGTAACTCTAAACGTATAAATATTACTACCCGAGAACAAATTTTACAAAAATTTTAAAATTATCCTTGAAACACCATATCTAGTCGTAGGGTCAAAATTATATTACCATACTTCAAAACACAATAATTTTAATTAATAACAAAAAACTTATACCGATGGATGCGATCAAATGATACATACAACGATTTCTTCCAGTAAGACATGCTGGATAAATATATGGTAGATGAACGAAGTTAAACATAAAATATACAAATGTATATAAATTTATAATTATATTTTGAACCAACAATCTTTCCGCTCCCGGCGTAGAAAAATTTTCGCTATGTTACATATTTCTAGATATTCCAACTTTAGTCCTCCGGAGTCCATGCAGATAAATGACTAAGAATTTAAAAGATATAAACGATACTATAATTACTAATATGTAAATTTAAATGCGTCATAAAATGCAAAAAAAAAAACGTATATAAAAATAAAACAAATACCACAATTTATTTGAAAATTTAAAACTACATATTTGTGATAGCTGTTCGTAAAAAAATAGATGTCACTGCTTATTAATTAAGTTGTAATCTCTTAATAAATGAAACAGCAGTGGTTAAATTATAATCTCAATGACTTCTATTGGAGGTTTTGACCAAGTCTTTAAGTTATAAAACAGAAAAGTGTTCTTAAACTCCGGACAAAGGATCGATGCACGCACAGACAGTACCTTGTCGCCTAGATGAACTAACCAGCAAATTACCGCATAATATTATACATATAACACGTACACAAGCCTATAATTTAATAACAAGAAATCTATCTAAACAGAACAAACAAAATCGAACAATAAGACATTCTTCCGATAATAAAAATCAGGCGCCGATACTCGGTGTACCATGCCTGCCTCCGAACAGACATCCTAAGCAACGCACTGACAAGTCGAAAAGCACGCAGGCACGGAGCTCCGGGAAGGTACGGCAATCGACGGCAGACTATCGGCTAGGTAAATTTATTCAAATTACATCAAATCACTTTTTTAAAATTGAGTCAATTTTGCTTTAAGTTATCAAACTGAAATCTGAGCAAATTATTCCATAACCCTAATATATTATCTTTATTCTATAAGTACTATCAACAGCTATAATATTATCAATGTGCAAAACTTGTGCTGAGACATTCCGTAAAACGCCGCGAGTACGACGTCTCCCTTACCGACCACACGCCACATATCTGATTGAAGTATTCGCACCGGCATACTCGAGTATTCCACGGGGATCGAACCAGTAAACCTCGGAGCACCTTATCACGCATCTCCACTGTGCCGCTGCGTGTCCGCTCGCAGCGCCGCTACACGAAACTGCTTGTTCCGCATTATCGTACCGGATGTATGAGACTTGTTCTGTTGCGGCTTTTGTTATGAAGTATTTTCTAATCTTTATATACACATATGTGAATATAAAGATTAGAATACGTATTTGAAGTAATTTTTATAAAATATAATGAAATGAAACATTTTTCATAAATTATGTGAAGTAATGTAAAATAAAAAGGCATGCACAAAATAGGTTATTTGACAAATTTTTATTCTGTAATATAAGTAGTCATTCCAATGTAAAAGTTAATGGGGAATGGGGAACATTTTGACAATTCTTAAGAAGTGGCAAAACTAAAAAGTTTTAAACTCAACGTTTAAGCGAGAACGGAAATATTGAAATGTATAAATAAATATCATTTTTACGAGAGCGAATGAGACAGGAATATATTTCAACTCTATCCCCACCATTAAAATGAGAACTTGCCTATTTTTTAATTAATATTTGTAGTTTTTTCACAAATAGTTTTTAATTAATAAAAATGTTCATGAAATGTTTCCATAACCAGCAAATTTAGAAGTAGACAAACTACCCAACTATTGACGGAAATAACCAAAATCATTTTATTTACAGATTCTAATTAAACGTTTTAGCCTTAGAATAATTTTTTTTAATTTTTTCATATACGTAGTTGCAAAACTAGAGGAGGGAGATACATTTCGAAAGTAAATATAATGTTTTACAATTAGAATTTTTTTAATTTTTCATATACTTCTCTGAAAAACTAAAAGTGAGAAATACATTTTGAAGGGTAATAATTTCCAAATGGGCTTGAAATGAAAAATGGTAAACATAATTTCAATTTCACTTTAAACATCCAACGATGTCCCAATCGATTTGATGCGCGTAAACAAATGTTTCGCTCTTATATTACATGTACGTGAAGATAAATTAAATGATTTATATTTTAATGTTTTGCTGCCTATTTGTTAAGATCTGCACGTAAAGTATCTATATAAAAATTATAAAACACATATGTTTGTAGCTATAAAAACTGTAGTACTGTCTCCTAAAACCTGGTTAAACCCTAATAAAATGAGTTGACGCTAAAGAAACAGCGGTACCAGAAAAAGGTGCACTTAGTATTGAATTTAAAAAAAACCTTATTCAGCATGCGCAGAACTCGCACTACGTGGGTTCAGTGCACATTTAGGTACTCATAAACATTTAAGATACATACCATATCTATTAAACTATTTTCAAATATTAATTTTTCACAATGTATTTGCAAATATTAATTTTTCACAATATATATTGTAATATTGCCTGCTTTATCTTTCACAGGCATTAAAACATAATGCATATTTTGAAAATTCGCCGAGCGTCGCCCTTATTATTAACCCTGTTAAATGATACCCCACAATATATAAGGAAGATTTTAAAAAAATCTTGCGCTAAATTTGCCCCTTTAAAATTTCCCTTTTAACATTTTTGAGTGCCAGCTATTGAGGTATGTGCGGGTTAATATTTTTATTACTATGCTAAGTTTCTACGTCAAGTGATTTTTGGGAAAAACGACTGTGACAAACAGACAGATACATGATTAATTTTATAAAGGTTTCGTTTTTCATTTTGAGGGAAGGAGTCGTAATAAGAAAGATTTTCTTTATTTTTTTTTTATATTATAGTCCATGTTTATCAATATACATAATTTTGTATAAAAAATTATCATAATAATTCCATAGTAACGTTATTAAAACATAAGTCGGATATGGAAATGGAAATTGGTACTGAATAAGTATAAACCAATAAGAAAATTGGTTTATACTTATTCAGTACCATTGGTATCTCTTTAGTTTCTGCAGACTGTAAGTTTAAATTTACCGTAGCATAACGCAAGCGAGGAACGAATTGTTGAGCCAGAAAATACATCGTTATGTTCGTTTCGCTGAATACTATCAAATAAAAAGTCCGTAGTCTCTTTAGATTTTATAAGAATTTAAAAGCACATATACATGCATGCAAACATACATACCAGCAGATACCGATGTAATTCATTTGTATCCACTAAAATGTCTTTTAGTAAAATTAAAGATTAAAAAACTAAAAAATACAAGGTTTTGTAACATTACAAACTAAAAAATAAAAAAGTAATCTTTAAGTATTTTTTTATTTAGAATAAAGCGATTGATAAAAAAATTTACTTTAATATAAAAAAGTATAGGTGATCTTGGATTACATTTAGCAACTCCCTTGAATTGCCTGAATTTCTGAAAAGTGTTCACGATAGTAGTGTCTACAATGAAATTAAAAGGAAAATTATCACAACTAAGTAGGTTCCACTAGTTTAAAAGTATTAGACGACTAACTTATGACATATAGTGAGTTAAATTAACTGCAAAAATATCTTTATATTTTAAAATGTATATTTATTATGTTTATGAAAGACATGCTGACAAATAATATATCTTCATGTTTTAAAGCTGTGAAAGATTTATATATATATACATACATATATATGTATATATATATATATATATATATATATATATATATATAATTTCACAACGTATGTGAAAAATTTATCTTTGTAAATAGTTTAACGGAAATACTGTGTACCCTTAAATATTTACAAGTGCTTAAATTTGTGCAGAGCCCTCATAGTGCAAGTTTTACTAATACTACTCATACAGCGTGTTCTATCGTATTGTATACGTATCGTGTTTATATCGCAAATGTATCTCACATGCAACCTTAGTTTTCTTAGCCATTGAAATTTATACAACACATACACATACAGCGTGTTCTATCGTATCGCATACGTATCGTATATATATCGTATGTGTATCGCATATGCAACCTCAGTTTTCTTAGCCATTTAAATAAATACATAACTTACACATAGAGCGTGTTCTATCGTATCGTATACGTATCGTGTATATGTGGTAAGTGTATCGCACATGCAACCTTAGTTGTCTTAGCCATTTAAATTAACAACCAAAATAGTTTGCCGAAAATAATTGCAATAATAACATGCTGAATATTAATGGCGTGCTGAATAAGATGCTGACATTATAATAACACATACAGAATATTAGCTTGATAAAGAAGGGGGAAACAATTTTAGGTAAAAACACCTGTAAAATTTACTTTTTGTCACGATAACTTGACGGAAAATTATCAATATTAACAAAAGAAAATATAGTTTGAACAACTGTTCAATAATTGTAAGAAATTACATAAGTCAAGTTATAAATTATGAGTAAAATTTCATATGACAATATAGTACAATTTCGATAGCACGTATTACATTTTTCGACGTAGTCCGGATGCAGCTCGGGTACGTCGTAATTCATAATATACAAGGGCTGCCAACTGTTCTGTTTCTCAAGGTTACGTATCGGTTCTTAGTGTGCCCTGGCTCGTCTTGAAAAGATTTTAAGAAGGGCCCTAAGTTTATGTGGCGTCCTATGTTTTTAAAAACGCGCCATTTTTATGTCACGCCGATGCATGTCGCGTCAAAATTGAAGTGACCCTTCTTTAATACACAGTAGCAACGTATAGCATACTTGCCTACATTTTATGTTTTTGGCTGGTTTTAAGTGATAGTGGCTAGTGGCAAACTTGTATGTGTGAGAATGACACGTGTCGTATATGATAAAGTAATTTTTTTTCCAACCTCGTTCCAAGTGTAAAATGTAATTTTCTTTGTGACTTGAAAATATACATTTATTTCAAACTACAAATTAAAACAAAAATTGCTTTGATTGATTGATACTATAAATTAAATTTATCAAACAAATACAGTGGAAAACTTTTTATAATGACATTCTTTATAGTGGAAAACTCTCTATAACGTCAACTCTGTTTGCTCTTGGGTGGGTTGTCTTGTGACATACACTGATTCGCTCTTTGTAACGAACCCGTCGTTCTCTATTGCGAATGAGAAGACATTGGTTAGGCGTTAAATGATGTATATTATCATTAGGTATATATTTATATCGATAAACTCCTGTAGACTTCAAACTTATCTTTACGAATGCCGACGATTCTAAAACAAACTAACAAGTTGATTGCTGTAATTTTGTACAGTCATTAGTGCTGTTTTTGTTAGGCACATTTGTATACTGGGTAAAGTTGACGCTTATCACATTACCGCTTTCAGATAGAAGAAAGTATAAAATATTGTTGGAATAGAAACTCATTCAATCAAAGTTGATTGACTATTTTAAATAATTATTTTAAAATATAAAAAACAAATATAAGGAAACTGGTCAAATATCTTTGTAAATAAAATCGAATAAACAAGTAGAAATCTTAAAAAATATGTATTTTATTTAAAGTAAAACCTCTCTATAACGAAAGAACATACTCGGTCCCTTGAGTTTCATTATAGAGTTTCCACGGTATTCCCATTCTCTTGAGTTGAGGAAAAATTTGCTCAATTCTACTTTTGCTTACATGATTATGCGACGTGTGCTTGATATTTTGTAAAGCTAATATATTTAAGAAATAGTATGGTTTCTTGGGTAAGTAAATAAACTATTTTTACCACCTTTTTTATTTCTTTCAGCCATAAGTTTGCGAAACCAAATCTTGAAAAATATGCTGAAAGGAACAGTTCGTCATTACATATTTTTTAGTTTTCTATACGTAGTTTAATAACGCAATATTTAACTATTGAACAACTTGAAAAACAAATTAAGTTTAATATAACGAAGATAACTATACTTACGAAGTTCAGACCGTTTTCTACAAAGAGAATTGTTACAACGGATAGGGAGATGCTTAAAATTTTGTTATTACTAGATCTAAATTCTGTTGACGACTTAAATTAATGAGTCGCCTTGGTTCATTATTAAATGGTTCAAATGAGTTTAAGTCACATTTTATATTTTTGATACTCTAAGTTGTCACCTTGAGTATTGGTAACAGAATATATTTTTGTAAACGATTTTAGCTTTCAGGTAAATCATGCTTTCTTAGATTCTAAATTTCTATATGTGTAAAAATTTTGCTACATGTATCGTGGTGGGCTGGTCATCTCGCTAATACGTGAAGCATGTTGTGTTACAGGATACTCTTATTTTTTTAATTGCACCTAATAAACATGCGTGAGCCTTTTGTTGGCCCTTTTATTATCAGTTACGTCTAAACATTGTATTTGTGAAACTTAATTTTATAGCCAATCTAATTTTAAGGATTTAACTCTCGGAATTATGAGCTATAAACATTTTGTATTCAAAATCCAGTAAATTGGAGCAATCCGTATTGTAAGTAGTATTCTACAGACGTTTAAGCTTTTGAGGAAACACGTGTCATAAAATAATACTTTTAAATTTGTTATGATACAAAATGATATTGTAAAAAATACATTATTTAAATATGATATGAAGTTGAACATTTAGATAGCAATTTCTATATAATATGTGCTTATTTCGTAACAGATATATTGATTTATTTATTTATCACCTTTTATGCATAGCACATATGGCGGACTTATTGCTAAATGAGCAATCTCTTCTAGTTAGCCTTAACAATTGGTGTTGAAATTTAGTCGGTAGACTATAAAAGATTTTACAACGAAATTTTTTTCTAATGCACTATATATTAGACTAAAAAATTTTACGAAAATACAAAAATATAAATAATCAATACTATTGAAACGTTTTTAGGATGGGAAAGACAGGAAAGGACATGGACACAAAGGAAATATTTCAGGAGAGGCAGGACTTTTTCAATCAATCTTTGAAAATGTTTTGGGATTTTCCTGAGGTCAGGATCCAGGTGATTCCATATTTTTCCTGCTTGGACAGTGAAGGATTTTTCGTAAGTGGTAGAGATATATTTAGGAATAAGTAGGGTGAGTGAACTTTCAGATCGTAGCCCAAAGACAAATCTTTAAATTTGCCAGTAATATAATTCAGGCTCTGAGGATTTTTTAATATATTAAAAAGAAGTTTAAGTATGTGAAGTTGGCGTCTATCACAGATCTTCAGCCATTTGAGAAATGACCTGTATTCAGAAATATGATCATATTTTCTGAGGCCGAAGATGATGTAACTTATACGAATATTATTCATTAATATTAGGTTAGCACACATCTTCATAATCAATTAATGGTAATAAAGGTGTTTGACAAAGGTAGATTTTCGTTTTAGCCGCTAGAAAATTTTGAAGACGTTTTAAAAAGTGTATTTTATTGAAAACACGACGACTAACATCATTTACTTGAGAGAGCCAACTAAGATTTTGATCGATCAGTGTGCCCAGGTTTTTAACAGTTGACGTATATGGTATTATTGTACTATTCAGTACTAACTTCGGTGAACTAGGTAGGTTTACTTTAGAAATCAGTCTTTCACTACAAATGATCATAGCTTGAGACTTTCTAGGGTTAAACAAAAGACCCATTTCATGAGCCCACTAACCAATTGAATCGAGAATACAGTGATTAATTCATTACTTTGATGATTTTGGTGATGCCATAAATTGCCAAATTTGGACATTAAAATTTTAAAACCATAATATATTTAAAAACAACCAGCTCAGGCTGTTAGTTGTCTAGCTTATGTACTTAATGAAGTTTTTTACCATCCTTCTTATGGAACACCATGTAAGTACTGCAAAAAAATTACAATTTTTCTTCCACATAAGTTACGCGAACACAAAAATTATAACAATCCTAGTCCTAATCCTTTTTTTTGGCTATAGAAACTGTTAGGCACTATGAACCGTTTAGAGAATATTTTACGAGTTTAATTAAACTTTCACTGTATATTTCGTAAGACACGTTGTTTAAGCCTTTTTTCGGCTATAGAAACTGTTAGGCACTATGAACCATCTAGAGAGTATTTTATGAGTTTAATTAAACTTTTAATGTATATTTCGCAGTTTTCTAAAAACAAATTTAAAGTTCAGTTATTTCTCGTTTATTCGATAATTCACGCAAATGTAAGAATAAAGGAAAGAAAAAAATGTTAAAATCCAGGACATTTTGGATAAACTTTTTTTAATTACTTGAAAAAGAATAAAATTTAAAATTTGTTGCAATGAAATTGAGAACGATTATCAAGCGACAATAAAGTTTGTGGGTTGAACCAAAAAAGACTTAACATTAGTCGGAAAATTACAAATTTATTTTTCCTCCTGTTTTTAAACTAAACTATCCTACTTTTTCCACCATCCAGTCCTGATATTTAAACTTTGAAAATGACAATCCTATAATATGTGAACATCAAAATAAATACGTAAGGTAGGCAGAATGAAGGGTACACATTTAGGCACTTATTTAAGGGTGCCTAGAATTTCTATCAAACACTAATGCCTAATACCTTTTACGGGCTTAACAATATGGTGAATATTTCAAAAATTATAAAATCTAGGATAATAATTTCCCTTGAATTTTTTTGATAAATTTTACCAACCTTTTTTTATGGTTTTTGGTTTAGTAATTTAGGAAATAGGGATAAAGGAATGCTCTGTTATCGCATATTTCTCAGAAGAAAAAAAAGTGTTACTCTCATAAGCCCTTTCCGACACACATGATTTAAACAATTTAAAAATAATTTATGTAGTTTTATAGGGTATTACAATTCCGAATTTCAAGTTTCTACTAGTAGCATAATTTTTGACAAAATCGGATATAACTGACGGACCGATAGACAGGTGGGCGATCTTTAAAGGTTCCGTTTTTCAGGTTAAGCTACGAAATCTTGAAAATTATATTGTTGAAAAAAAGGAACTTCTGAAAATATTTCATTCTTTTTACTTTTATTATTAAGAATCACTCCTGTAATAGGACGTAATAAGAAAAAATACACCTGTATATTGTTAACCTCAATCTGTTAAAAATATATTTACCTATATTAATTTTCAAAAGCAAACTTATACGCAAATGCGAAACGCGTGCCAGTTATATATGAAGCGTGCGCAATGATTTAATCTCCAACGTTTTTTTTATAAACTATGTTAAATTAACATTTTAATAACTTGATAAATATTGAAATAAAAAGAAGTATTAAACATTTTTTTATGTATTTCAATATAATGAACTTATATCGATCTCCATTTTTGTTATTGATTAGCGCCTTTGTGTTTTTATGATCATGCATTTAATAGCCAGGAGGTCTCGGCAAAATAGTATAACTGCCAGTGGTTCGAGCTCAGCTCGGTTCTCTCTTTCGCGTTACCGCGTGCACCACGGGGAGACTACCTATAATTGCACTCACGGGAATGGACTTTGTGCAAAAAAATCTATATAAGTGGGATAAACTTCCAATATCATTCTGTAACTGTGGAGCTCCAAGTCAAACAGTTCGTCGCGTCTTTGGGGAATTTTGGTATTTTTAAAGTGTCACTCGGTGGCCAATGAGGCTTGATCGATAGTAACACTAATCTCTAAAATTGTTGAAATAATTGTATTGTATTTTTTTAAATATATACATATACTTTATTTTTTTTCAGATTTTTCCAACTGATGGTGTTTAAGACCGTAAAGTAAGATAGCGATTTTTCGGACATTTCTGAGATATGTGTTGGAAAATTGGTTTTCCTTTTTTGAATTATAAATATATATAATTTTAATTAACATTTTGATAAGTTTTTATTTAACATTGAATGCAATGACTTGAAGTGAAAATGCCTTGACTTGAAGTAGACTGAGATATTTCCGCAAATTTCCCGTTTTCCAGTTTTGGCACTTAAGTCTAAAAATCAATGCAAAATAATTAAATGAAAAATGACAATGCTATCGTAAAAATTATTAAAACCCTAGATTTAATAAGACTAGGTTTAAATCCATATATTTAGTATCCATATCGAGTACAAAATATTGATAGATAATTGTGAATAAGATAAAAGAAAACAATTGAAACGCTCAAAAGATATGGATGTTAAAAGGGTCATAAAAATTTATTTGGAATTCTATACCTTTTAGAATATCTGGCAAAATGCGTAATGAGACAATAAATTTAAGAAAACTAGAATTAAAAACATTTTTCAAAATATACCTTTAAAATAATTAGGAAATCATAAAAGTGAAGTAACATGAATTAAACCAACTATCAAATAGAAAGAAGTATAACAAGTCATGATATTGCACAAGCATATGTCAAACCATCACTGCTACTTATTACGGTAAGAAATGATATGTATGTTGTAAAATTATTAACATTGGATGATAAATTTTGTCGATTCAAACAAAACTTTAAAAAGCCAAGTTGATCGACAGACGTATTGCATTAATAACAAAACATCAATCTTCGTTAACCTTTGTAATACTTGATTAAAATATGTTGATAGACCGAAACTGTACAAGCATATGAAAAAAATCTCAATTGCTGCAAAAAATTCAATAATACATCGCAATTAACTTGTCTAGATTATTAAAATCTACCTTCAAAAAATATCATTTACATAACGAGCCATTTTGTATCAGTTTACTTCAATACATGTCAATTACGGCAGTGCTGTGATAGAGTGAAGTCAGTTTTGAACTTTCGTTTGTAGCCGATTATATTACATAAATCAATTTATCAATACTGTTATTTAATCAACGTTAAATAAAATCTATTTACCGCAATATGGACGGAAAAAGGCTACTCGGACTAAATAATGTAAGCGTTAAACCGTTCATTACAAGTTATTTTATTAATTTCTCTAACGTTCATTTGGTAATTAATATTTATCTGTATTTGTAAGTTTTATTTTTTCTATTATAATTAAGAAAGCTTAACCTTCGAATTCATTAAAAAAGCTTAAGGATAGTGTGACGTGAACTATCTCAAATAATCATATTTCATCCACTTTTTTTCACGTCCGTAAAAGATAGCTATAATATATAAATCTGCAGCTGCAATTTAACGGTTCTTAATCACTGAGTTATTAACTCCTAAGATAATGTTTAAAAATGGATCAATGAAAATCATTATAATTTGAATATACCCAATGCCTTTCCACGTAGTTGTATTTTTATGTATAGTTTAAAAACATGGAAATATTACATTTGATGTAAACATAAGTTATTAGCGACTATCTTATATAATAAGAAGAACAATTCTAATATTTCCCTATTATTTGAGGACACACGCGTAAAGAGAGAACAACTTTGGTATAATTTTTTACTTCCAGCATGTTTGTCATGAAATGAAAGTTAAAGATTTAAAGACTAGAAAAAATTTTGATACTTCTTTTGACACGACATAAAGGAATATACATTAAAAATGATGTATTCCATAAAACATATTGCATCTCGCGATAATTTATCATAAAAAAAAATAATTTTAAAAATGTCGTACGTGGATGATTTTGTTTGCGCGGAATATGTTTTAATTTTGTTCTTTCATCACTAAACAGTTATTACACAATTATAAACAAAATTTATTATAAATTGTTAAGTATTTAGAACAAAAATATAATTAAACCCGTTATGAGACTTAAATGTTTTCTGAACTACTCATTTTTAATATACAATACATATTTTACTTATACGGTCCCAACATTAAAAAAATAATGAAATAAATTTTTCTATGGTTTATATTTCGAACAATACTATAGTTATAAGTCTACGTGGCTTATTCTGTACTTTTTTATATATAAGTTCTTTTTTATAACCTTATAATTTAATGTATTTTACCATAAGTTCTTTTTTATAACCTTATAATTTAATGTATTTTTATAATTTAATGTATTTATTTTTGTTTTTACCGTAAAATTTAATATATTTGTATTTATAACCTCTCTTTACGCGGCCCTTTTTGCTTATTACATTTTTGCCATTTTGGGTTTGTTTTTTTTTATATATATAATTTCGCATTTGTACTTATAACCTCTACGTATTTCTGTTTGCTAACTAATTTTGAATTTATTGGATTTGTTTTTTTATATATCTATTTCTGTTTAATGTTACTAAGAAAAGCAATTAATTCGTAATATTTATAACAAATAATTTCTTTGAATAATGTAATATGCAGGAAAAATATTTTTCAAATTAATTTTTAAAATATATTAATCTCGACCGGAAGACGTTTTGATTAAATATGCCATTTTTTATGCATATATTTTACATAATACACAAAATAATTAATTCACATTATAAAAATACATCACAATAATTGTTACTTGAAAGTTTATAATAAGTGAAAAAGGTGACACTCATTAATTTAAAAAAATTGTAACATAAATTGAAGATTTAAAGGTGATAAGACGTTTTTTAAGTTGGTTTAATTGAATAATTTTTCATTTTGGCATTGTATAATTATATTGCTATATAATTTAGTGTCCGTCCGTACATAAAAGCATCATAGTTCTTTCAGTTCAAGGTGTATTTTGGTGAAATTTTATAAAGAAACGTTGATAAATTACATGAAGGAATAAAAAAGAAGTAAATTTTTGTTATTATGATGAAATGAAGAAAATTTTCTTCATGAGTGTTACAGAATGAAGTTTTCTTAAGCAGGTAGTTTACAGGTTTTTTTAGGAACTAAGTTATTTGTGTGTAGCCTACGAAAGATATATTACATAATATATTTTTAAATCAAAAAATTATATAAAAGTTTATAACAGTATCCAATAAGGTATAATTATGTACCCTTAAATGTTTTTTTTCTTTTAAATATACCTAAGTGAGTACGGGATTATCATAGTCGGAGATCTACTAGTACTTAACTATCTATTGTTATTGATATTGTAATATATTAAACAAATATGAAAACGTTTATCTCACACCCTTATTTATAAAATCACAAATAATATGATTCTTTGACAAACAATCTGCGTAGAAGTTATTTTTGTAAAAATGTAAGATTTACAAAAATAAAATCAATGCGTAAAAGAAAAATAACAGGTACTCTTTGCTTATGGTGGTTGATAAATATATTTTTGAAATATAGCATATTTAACATTGCACTAAATAAAAACAAATTAATTTAAAATGTTTTTCATTTGTTATTTGAAGACACAAATAATTACCAAACTGCTTTGATAATTATTAGTCTTAATCATAAATCGTTCGCAGGCCCAAATACGAAACGTTGCAAATTCGATTCTTAAGTTTTGAGTTTTCAAACTTGCAAATTATTCGATGATAAATTTGTATAGTCCAAAACATTTCTTTGGTTCAAAACATTGTCATCTAATGCACTATCGTGTTTCAAGGGGGGTGCATATCGACCAGTGAGTGACCGGTTCATCGCTTCGAGGTCCAGTGACTCCATCGACTTCGCCCGCCACAAAATGCTGCAAGATGATGAAGAAGAGGAAGACATTTTCGCCCAGGTTTAAATTTTTTAAATTGTTTTACATAAAATATTTAGTTTACACCCTCTCCTAACTTTACTATCCATATTCAATTTCCTTCCATATTCCTTCCTCTCAATACTTCTCCTTTCTTCTCTTATTCCTCAATCCTGATTCAAGGCCCTTCCCAATACTTAAAATTAGATTGCTTTTGTTTTTATTTTTTTCTTCGCAAAAAATACTACATTTTGCCTGCATTTTACCTGACTTGTTATTTCATAAACGCACTGCAATTATGGTTGACGATTAGAGAGTACTCTTGTAGCAATAAGTTCGTAAGATGATAATTCATCCAAGAAGTCAATGAATAAATAAATACGGAATTACATTTAACACAATTTGTTAAAAACGCAGGAAACAATTATATTCCAACTTCACTGACAAGGCATTGTTAAAATATTTATTTTATAAGATATGATTGAAATGAGATTTTTAACATTATTATCCATTTCTAACAGTAAATACTGATATAAGGTTACTACACGCATAAACGTAAGTCATGACTTCATTCGCTAATTCCAACTAAACGAAAAGGGTTTAACTAACTTTTACCTCCTAGTTACATATTTCTTTAACTTTATTTATTTATTAAACAATATCGATGTACAGTAAATATGGCGGAATTACTGCAACAAGAACAAGTTCTTTTAGTCAACCATAATAACAAATTTTAAAAAATGTTTTCAGCATGGTACAATATAAAATCGTCGTCGCTGTGGTGTATTACAAGCTTACGGCGGGTTCCCGAGCTTGATTTCGGCCGCTCGTCGAGCGGGGTCAGTATTGATATTTTGGTTGGCTATAGGACATTGCTTTCGTAACAATAAGTCCGCCATATACATATATATATATATATATATATATATATATATATATATATATATATATATATATATATATATATATATATAGTCTACATTATATAGTGTACATTAAGTCTATAAATATATGATTATATGTCATTTATTTACAGACTTTAATGTTAAGCCAAAAAAGACCAAAAGAAGACCAAAATCTTGGTAAGTGATAAAAACAGGAGATTACTTTTAAGAAAGTTGTCAGGTTGGATGGAGTAAATAACAAGAGTGCAGAAATACCAAGGTTTAGAATATATAAAGCTTTTCCAATCACTCCTTACAGGATATTTTCCTAGTGGCAGGTAGTAGTTAATTTCCATGTTTTGCTTCTTTGACTTTTATTTTAGCAGCATAATTTAAAATGCCTCGTTTGTTACGAAATCTAAATAATATTATATTATTCATCTATATTATTATGTGAAACATTGAAACCAATATGTTAGCTAAAAATTCGTACCACATAACAAATAGAAGCTGCAGAGAAACTTACTAAATGTTTTAGCGATTACATCAAAGAAAATATTTCATGTAATAATTACTAATTAATGATTAATTTCTCTAAAATTTGTAATAATTTGTTTTTAACTTTATTTTCAATTCAATTAAAAAAGGAAGAGTATCTATAACTACTTTTTTTTCATTCATTTTCATGACACATTTTATTCTATCTTAACAAATAGGTGAGATTGTTCAGCGTACGTGACAAGATAAATTTATTGTCCCTACAATGACACAAATTAATATAAGACATTAAGAATAAAGAGAATAAAAATATTTCAAAGCAGTAATTAGTCAACAGTATAGCAAGTATTTGGCTTGCGTAATTAGTCTAGCAATATTTGATTTGCATAATTAGTGTAGTTATATTTGATTTGCGTAATTAGTGTAGCAGATATTTGATTTGCGTAATTAGTGTAGCAGATATTTTATTTGCGTAATTAGTCTAGCAATATTTTATTTGCGTAATTAGTGTAGCAGATATTTGGCTTGCGTAATTAGTGTAGCAGATATTTGGCTTGCGATTGAAAATATTAGAAATTATGAAATAGCAAACGATCGTATATGTCAACCTCATTTACTGTATTTATTTTGAATACTCACCAAATCTTATATATTTAAAAATTTATGAAAATAGACCCCAAAACATTTGACAGTTTAACATTTACAGCGCCAATCCAAATAGATTTTTTTTTAGTTTTGAGAGATTGAAATTTTGCGCCGATTCAATAATATATAGCGTTAGAGACTGTAGTGTAGCGTGGATAAACTTTTAATTTATATAAACTTGAAAATTTATCAAAATATTTAGGGAGTTCAACATTTCTGAACGAATCATTCAATAATTTTTTATTTAACTAAGAAACAAAGAGGTCTTTTAATTTTGTATTTTTGCATAATGAATTTTAATTTTTCTTTGGTAAATGTTTTAGATGTAGAATATTATTGTATAATCAATATACATGATCTACTAGTAATCGAATTGCTACTTATTCTGTGACTAAAAATTGGCTAGTGACTAGAAATAATCGAATTATATCGTATTTAAAAAATTACATAGCTTCGATGAGAAATCCTTTCAAAATCCTTTTTTTGCCTATGTTTTAGCATGGTTCAGCCAAACGCTTAAAGTGCTTAACATGTCTTAATAAAATTCCATTGGCTCACATGTTTTATGAATACAGGAAATGAAGGTAACAGGAAAAATCGATATCTTTATGGTATCCCCTTAAATAGCATTTCCGAGTACAGGTTGAATATACGTGATCTCAACTGATTGGATATAGGTACGTGACCGTCAGAAGATGCGTTTTTTATCTTCACTTTAATGTTCTATAGAATCCCCCTAAGACAGGCATCTTATGCGCCTATTTTTAGCCGTAGCTGCAAATGACCGCGGATTAAACTTGAAAACCTCTTTGCTTTATTTATTAGGTATAAAGTATGATACATATAGATAATAGTATGATTTTTTTCTTTAAGTAGCTTCTTTTTTTTTTAACAACACATATTACTTTTGACTTACAGTATTTTCTTTTATTTGAAAATATAACCACGTAGAACACTATAATTTGTTACTTTAAAAATGAATAGAAATCTAAGAATTTTTTGTTATAACATTATGGTTATATTTAATTAGTTGCGTATTCAATTTTTTTTAAACCAAACATCATGTAATTTATGTTTTTGTTAGAACCGACTTATATGATGAGATTTTAATTTGAATGGTACAAAAATAAACCAATTGCATGTTTAGATTCCCACATTAAATTAAAACATTTATACATAGTTTTGCAGCGTGTGTTATATTCGAATCTTAAACCCATGCAGATTTTAATTCCTTATCGTAGCGTGCCTCCCTCCTAATTAAAAAGTTAAGCAGTTCACAAAGTGTCCGTAAAATCACCAATGATTCAGGTTATAAATAAAAGCAGCGAAATTCCAAATTATATCCTTAAGTCCAAATATAGAAATTATAGTTTATTTTTTAAATATTAAAACGTTACTCATTTTGTCTAGAAAGATTTTTCCCATCACTTATTTGAAAAAATAAAAAACCTTAAAGTGTTTTCCACCTTACGTAATATCACGAAAGACGCAGGTTATAAATGCGATTAGTGGAATTCCTAATTATATCCTTGAGTCAAAATACAGAAACGATACGTTGTTTTAAAATATTAAAACGTTACTCATTTTGTGTGGAAAGGTTTTTCCATCGCTTATTCGTAAAAAGAAAAATACTTAAAATGTTTTTCCATCTTACGTAAAATCACGAAAGATGCAGGTTATAAATATAATCAGGAAAAAAAGAAGAATACGGCAAAATACAGAAGTGTTACTTTATTGTATAATATTAAAACATTATTCATTTTGTCTACAAAGATTTTTCCATCATTTATTACGAAAATATTTTTCCAAGATCTTCCGTAAAATCACGAAAGATGCAGATTATAAATATAATCTGTAATACAAACAAGGGTATTTTAAATTATTTCCTTTTGCGTAAGCGACATGTCATTTTAAAATTTTAAAGTACTGCTCGTTTTATATGGAATATCTTTTATCATTACTTATTTGAAAAAAGAAAACACCTTAAACTGTACTTCAACCTTGGCATAAAGTGTTTATATATTATAATTAGTTGATAATGGAAATACGCCATTTCATTTTAGTAAATGTTGAGAAAATGTGCATTTGATTCCGCATTTAAAGGGTATCAGTGCATAATTATTTTTTTGATTGCTAACGAATCAGTATATAATTATTTATAGATACATTGTCCAGCATAAAGTTCCATAATGCAATTATAAGCTAATGAGTTTCGACTCAACATTTAGATGGAGCAATTTAATTTCACTATAAGGGTATATTTCAATTTTACAAATCATTAATCGGATTTATGGGATATCCTTAGCAGCTCGTAACCCGAGGAAAGTATCATGGAATGATTAAATGTTCTGCATGAATTTTTTTTCTTAAATCAAAAACGTTTCTTACTCGTATACTATTTCCAGTATTATTTTTCGTTTACAACATAAAGAGTAAAAGTTATCCAAAACCTTAAGCAATTCTCCTTTAAACGAGCGCCAATCATCGGTTTAATTTAAGATTTTGTACCATATGAGAAGAACGAAACTTTTATAAGACCACTCACATGTTTATTCGTCTATGGTTTTTTAGAAACTTGAAATTTACCCTAACTCTAAAGCATATTAACGTCCATATATTTCAATAGCAATACCAAAATATTAGTATAGTTTTTCACCTAATATATAAAAAAAAACAGTTTTGAAGCAAAAAAAATAGTTTCGAAATCCTTATCATATTTAATTATTAAGATTCTGAAACTACCTTCTATAACTATGTAATTCAAAAATATTATGGAGAATGTCTAGAGAAAATATATTCCACCTTTCTTCCCCTACCTCCCAAATCTCCAAGTATTAAAATTATTCGAAAGCAGCATTACTAAATATAGTTTCCCGTACAGTTTATCATAAAACTATAGCAATGATTATAGGTCTCCTAGTTTTTAAGAAAATCACGATATTTTTCCGCCATTATTTTAGAAAAGTTATACTTGGCAATATATCCACATAGTTGTAAATAATATTATGCTAGGAAATATATTCATGTAGTTATAAATAACATTAGTAGTTCTAAAGAACTTAAAAATAATTTTAAGTTTTTTTCACAAAATTATTTTGTTAAATCAAAGCTTTCAATTCTTAAATATCCCAAATTGTTAGAAAAATAATAATGAGTGCACCTTTAATTCTTTACTTTTATGTCTTAGTATAAAATTTTTCTTTAATAAAAATAAGAGACGGAAACCTGACTGTTTTAGCTAATAAATTTCAAATGTGATCAATAAGAACAATCACGTATTAGTTAGGGATATTTTAAACCTGACGAACCAAGATTAACAGCTCTTTTTTACAATAGCCACAGCGATACCAACAGAAATATATGTTAAAAATATATAGAAAAAATTATAGAAAATTTATTTTGGAAAAATAGACAGAAATATATAGTAAAAATTATTTTGGAAAATTTTTCCTTCCCTGTATTCGAATTTCAATAGATTAACTTGATAGATCTTTGCAATACGTTCAGCGCCGCAACACATGGAAGAGATCTGCCCACATCAAGGTCATGAAAGATATGCTTGGTACTCTACTGCCGCGGGGCCCTCGCTTGCTGCAGTATGGGGGTGAAAGGGCACGGTACGGGTCTTTAGCATGGCCTGATGCTCCCTGGCCCTGCAGGCCGAGGACGAAACCCATGCTCAGTGGATCTGCGGACTACGTTCTCGACCTGCCCTCATTCAAGAATACCCCGTGTGAGTTACTTACAAAAATAACGCTAATTAACTAATGAAAAATCAACTGTCAAGTTAGAAATTACTGTAAATTTTTTTCATTAAATCTCTCATTGAAAAGCACTGTGGCTCAATTTAGTTAACTATAAAAAAACATGAATATACTATTATTAAACACTGAAGTGTCTTGACAGAAAACAAATTTTTCTACTGTCCAATCTCAAGGCAAAAGGTTTTTTAGTTCCGTCATTAAACTGATGGTACGCTAAAAGTAATTACCTCCAATAGTGCTTGAAATTATAAGTCATCTGTACTGCCTAATCTATATTTGTATATCCTGAATTTTTATATTCTGATAATATTCTTTGCAAGAATATTATCTTTATCTTTAATAATAACATTTATAAAAATATTCTTATTATTAGTCATTACTCTGTTGGTTCGTGGTCATTGTGTGAGGTTTGATATAGATGAGTGACATACCCCATGATATGTCGCAGCCGCTCTCCAAATGCAATCATGAAGGGGACGTTCTTGACTGCCTTGACTTGATATGTCCATTTCATTGATACTCTCCCATGTGATCTAGTGTCTTCCATTATGCCCTGTCAACATGGTATTGGCTACATGCTACTGGCCACATGTTAGATGTTGTGATCATTGAGCTAGAAAATGTTATGTTTCCTGTTAGTACGATGCTGAACAAATGCTGCCTGATATCGAGTTCTTCGAGTACGGATGCATTAGTATGGAATTTAGTCAACAACTTTTCAAGCATTCTTCCCCATTATCACATTTTCAGAGTGCCTATCTTTTCTCTCGGCTTAACGTAATATCCACGTCTCTCCTAGAGGAATATGGTGAACAATAATGCTCGAACAATCGATTTTCATGGTTTTGGTCAATTTTGCGGTTCCTCCAGCAGACCTTATCATCATCAAGCGTTTTTTATTTTATCAGTGCTTTCTACAATATTATAAATTAATGTCCTCATATAGACATATGCTGAACCACTTAGTAATTCACTTCTTGTGCGATTTCGAGCCAATTATCGTTAGCATGGGCAGCACTCATCGTCTTCCTCTTAATGCGATTCGTTTTCGATCCGAATTCGAGACTAATGTCATTTATACTTTATATATATATATATATATATATATATATATATATATATAAATTGTAAATAAATAACACTATATTTCAAATGTTCAATGGAATTCAGTTTTACCAACTACTTTCACTATCGTTGAGTCGTTATGGAGATGTTTACTACTGGTAACTTACTAAAGATTCCTTCTGATAATTCGGTGAATTGTTAAATTGTTAAAAAAGGAATCGGTAAATTGTTGAAAAAGGAATCAGTATTTTTTCAAAAATACATGCAAAATTTTAATTGCTTATGGTCTCTTATTTTTGCTCAAATTTTTTTCCTTCTCCATAAAATTTCTTCTGCTTTGTTTATTTGCATATTTTAGTGGTAAATCACATATTAATTACCTTTTACTTTTTTAACTTTTGAATTGGCTACACAATGAGTTTGATCAGTTAATGAATAGAAATTATTATTTAATTTGACACTCTTTCCTCTAGACTCAGATGTGTTAGACTGGAGTACAAACAACATGCTAGTCGCATGCCTCGACAAGAATATCTACGTGTGGCGCTACAATTCGCAGAACCGTCGCACAATACATCAATCTGATGGAAACATCACTTGCTGTAAATTTCACCCAAGCGGTTCATTCTTTGTGGTAAGACGGTGGTACTTTCTTAACATTATTTGGCAATTAAAAGCATTCAGTTTATAAAAAATAAATGCATGCGTAGAACTCCAAGCAAATAACGCAGTTGTAACTTATATCACGCTAAATAAATATTTACGTCGACTAGTATTCACCCTACTTATTCCTAAATATACCTCTACCTCTTGCTAAAAATCCTTGACTATCCAAGCAATAATAATTTAGATTCACCTGGATCACGATGTTGTGTGCATCGCACGGTATAAGTCATGTAAAATCATGGATAAAAGAATCAATGGAATGCAATTGTTTGACGTTTATTTTATTATTTAACGATCATAACTGATCATATAATTCTACTCAGGCTTCTTTCACACGCGGCATGTTGAAGATGTACAACTATGCGAAACGGAAGCTCTTGCTGACGGAATATTGCTCGTGTAGGACCAGGAACAATGACCACTTGTGTACTGTCACCACTATGGACTGGAGTCCCACTGGGAACTCGCTTATGATGTAAGTTTTAATATAATTTTCGACTTGATTTTTTTGTGATATACCTTGCTATATTGGAAAAAATATATTTCTTCCTTTTGACAGGAAAGAGGGACAGAAAATGTAATATTATGATCGTATACAATATCAGCTGAAATCTTTTACAATATAAATTGAAATTTAAGTATAATTACAATTAATCTATAATAAATAAAAAGTATGTTTACACTCATCATAATTTACATAATATATTTATTACCGCGAAACTAACTGTTAATATATTTAAGTTATATAAATATGATCAATGTAAATACCTTAAAAACTTAGACTTTCCAGGTCTACCTGCTTAACCGTTAACGAAAATTCTTAAAAACTCAAAATTAATACTGACTAAAGATATTTGCAGAGACTACTTTTTCCTAAGTAAAATATAACTTTATGCTATTCTCTTTTATATTTATTTTACTAGCCGTATAAATATATAAACAAGAATTGACTCATTGAAGATTCACAAAAAAAATGTTTCTAAATATGATTGGATATGATGCATCTTTGTTAAGAAAAGTTATATTAAGATTTGTTATGAATAAATAAGATTTATGATCTAGAAAATTTACACAATTCAAGTAAAATTATTTAAATTAAAAAGTTTTATTTTACAATCAATGATGTTCTAAAATGGGTTAGCAATCTGGCGTACTTAGTAAGAAAAACTTTCTTTTCTTGAAGCCTGGAAGCCATTTCGGATTTCTGGAATTCATTTAATATTATAGTGAAACAATTTGTAATGATACACATATTTATAACATGTAAGTAATTTTGCATTATGAAATATAAAATTATAAATTTAATGATTCAAGGAACAAAGGTTGAATTTGTCATAAAGTTTTATCGTCACAGGAACTAAATATGTGCGCGATGTTTTATAAAAATTGGTTAAGTAAAAGAAATTGTATATTTTGGTCAGATTTGACCGCAGTATTATTTTAAGTATATTTGGACCAAATATTTATTAAAAAGTATTTTCAAACGCGTAATGTTTTTTATCTGTAATCACTTTTAAGTATTATAAATTAAAATTTTAATGAATACCTAAATATATCCGTTTTATTTTTTATAGATATTTATTAGAAGTTTAATTACATTCACGCGTTTCACAAAATTATAATGTGACGTTATCGCCAGTAATGCGAACCAACGCTGTTTTATTGTCAGTTTTTGTAAAGAACTGACGACCACTTCTCTTAGTTTCTTTTTTGGCTGATCTGATATTAGCCAAGTCACATATTTTTGAAACTCATTGTGAAAAATATGTTTTTGATAAAGCTTTACGTTTTTCTATATGAAGGATGGTAATTTTGATGAATAAATTCTCAATAATGTGTCATTATTTTATAAGGTTCAGTGATAAAATTTCATGTTCTTTATTCAAATTAGGTCTGGACTTCTTTCCAACAGTAATTAGCAATTGTGAGCAGAATAAAAACATTATTTGCTGAAACATTCATCATATTACTCTATGTGACTTGAGACTATCGATTTGTCTTCCTTTTTTATAAATTGTGTCTTATTATAGGATATGATATTTTTTTATAAATTGTATATAATTGTATGGGTTGCAGTTTCTAATAATTAATCGTGATATGGAGATGCCAAAAAAATTATTAAAAGTAAAGATTATTTATATTTTTAGAAATTAAATTCGGACTCGTGACAGTCAACACCAATCAGAAAGCTTTACATCACACCTTATCAAACACCATTGTGTTTTTGACATTTTCGTGTACAGAAGAGGTTATTTGATTATTTTTTGTTTTTATCAATTTTTGTCAAATTGATACAGTTGTCCACAATTACAACTTAAAAGACAAGTACATTTCGCAATGGAATCAGGTTTTAGCAAAGTAAACGGTAGTCATTTGCCCAAAATTTACACTTGGTAGATTTTTCGCGTCAAGCAATGATTTCTGTTCATCAGAATTTCGGAATGTTAAAACTTCAATGTAAGTGTACATAAGTGTAAAATATATATTATAAACTGCAATAGTATTATTTCAGTTTCATTGTCAGAAAGCATTTATTTTTATACACGTATTATAAGGTAATTTATATTGTTTTTGACGTTAGATTTGCGAAGTACAAACAACTTAACCTCAACTCATACCTTATTATTATATTAACAAACAAAATTACAAACATATTAACAAAATTAGTCGGTATTGGTTTAGATTTAGAAAGAGATTGTGTGTGAGTCATATTAATTTGTTCCTTTGTAATCAACTGTATTAACTCAAAGATTCGACATTTTAATGTTTTTCTTTAGAAAATACAATCGCAAGTCATAGTTCAAGATATGACCACTATTACAACGATTTTATAGTGAAAACACAATTTATCGAATGGGTACTTAAACTGTAAAAAAATTGTTTTCACAAAAATATGTTCTCGAATCTGTAAAGGAGCTCATTGGACGTTGCAACAACTTTTTCCGTATTTGTTTATTGTTTGGAATATGTACAAATAACTTATTTGGCCTTTTAATAATTGTGCTTTTACACTGATATGCTACATATTACTTGTTACAAGACGATTTATTTTAATTAAACAAAAGAAGCAACCATCATACACAAACACGATTGTTTTGATTTGTTTCATGAGTAGTAATGTCATTCAAGACGACATGACAGTCTTGAGCGTTTTTGAGGTTTTAAATTATTTTTTTAAAACGCAAAATATATGATGTAAATATTTAATTTTTGGAAAAATATCATGTTTTTGGGTTAAATAAATATTAAGGTAAAGTATTAACCACTTTTTCAAATTTAGTCAACTAGCATATTACTTGTTTTTGATATCACCAAGATCAGGATTTTATCAAATAACCAAGATCAGGATTTTATCCTAACTAAAGGCAAAACATGAGGTCTGTCTTTCGCGGTTATGATTTCTGTGGTTATTAAAGCTTGTTGTTACATATAGTTCTTGCCAGATTTATTTGCTTTTCCAATACTTCCTGTGCAAGGTAATAGGAATTAAAAGAAATATTTGGAGCAAGATTATAACCTTATAGGTCAGCTATCATATAAAGGACTACACGCATACCATTGTCTTATTTCAGGAGCTTTTTCTATTTATTTGCCAATGTACAGTTGGGTATTCCAAATCCGATTTGTACAAAAAACTTGAAACTTAATACCATAGACAGCTGGTTTTAACGGCATGTATTGCCGGAATGGACATCTTTCTCTAATGCTGCTGATAGATTGTTACATTTTTTAAATTTTATTTCCCTCGTAACTCACGAATTAGAGCTAATTTGGCAAGCAATCGCTGTTCACTTTTAGTTTATTGTTGAACTTTATTTATCTCAATATTTTTTTAATATTTTCAATGATTTAATTATCCCAAATTGAGCCTACTGTTCTCATAATCCTTTACACTTGCAGTGTTTTTATTATTTGACTGATGAATACAAATTAATATAAATAACCCAATAAATTCGAATTTGTTAATTCTATAAATATCAGTTCAACAAGTCCTAAAACATGTTTATCCGAAAAGTTGGAAAATTTTAAAATAATATGCGTCATGAGATGAAAAAATAGTTGAGATTTACTCCCCTGTAATTTTTAAAAAAGAAAAATTTGCCAAACTAACCACTCTATTGACAATATTCTTTCTCGAAACTCTCTTGTACCTGTTCGTACAATTTTCCTTTGAGTATTTGCCATTTATGGTGTCATTGTTTGAGAAGGTATTTCTTTATCACTTTGACTGGAGATGTTATTTGATTCAAATTATTCTACGTAGTCTTATTTATTCGAAAAAAGATTTTCGTCACATCAGATTATATTTAAAATTACTTCCATCTTACTTTCCCTCATCTTTCACTGGGTAAAGAATAATTAATGTCTCACATTTAAACGACTTTAATATTTTTATATTTATTATACGCCTTTCATTATATTACTAAAATGGACCAAATTTGACTCAAGGATCCTTTTATTACAAAATCAACATAATCAAAATAAATATTATTTATAATTTCTTTAAGAAACATATTCAGAGGAATATACATACTTTTATGAAAGCCACAAACTATGAAACATAACAGTAACAATATGTTGGTTATTTTCAGAAAAAAATTGTTTTTTTGCTTTCCTCAAATATGTCAATATTGTTAAAAAAATCTTATGAGTTATAAGTGTCAGGGTTGTCAAGATAGATCTGGTAATAAAATTAGTTTCAAAGCTGCGTATTGAAGCCATCATTTTTGAAGAATTAGAAATATAATTTAACTTTTCTCACAGAGTTGATTTCAAGAAACCTACGTTATTATTTGATGATCGTGATAGATATATACAGATGTGTGTCAGGTGTATGCGGAAATAAATTTCTTTTTTGTAGAATTTGCATCTTTAATATTTTTATTGCCTAAATAACTAAGGTGCGAATAGTTTGGAGGGTGAGAAAATACAGTCCATCCAAATTAAAATATTTGTTATAAGTTTTGCTCTATGGTGTTAAGTATTTTCATATAAAAACATATTAATATTGGTTGTAATTTTACTGTTGGTTGGTAGCAGTTTCCAATAAATAATTTGGTCCATAATATTTTATACAAATAAAGAAAACTTTTAGCTTAACACCAGCTCCTAGTTCCTCGTGTTTATGCAAAAAAGAAACAAATAACTTTTTTCGCCATAAATGGAATTCACGAAGCAAATTTTCGCCACGAAATTTGTATATTTATTTGCTCTGGACTTGCCAAAACTTAGTTGCTAACTAAAAAGAAAATCGAACACTGAGGTTTTGTATACCCTCCTAGAAATATTCGAGTATTGTTTATAACAATCCAAAAATCGCCGGAAAATGTGACAATGTTTACTAAACATTAAATAATACGATTTATTAATAACACAACCTCTTTATAAATATATTCCAAGCATGTTAGATGGTTATTTGGAATACATCAATAATTTTTTATATATTCCGGTGCTTCATCTCTGATCCACATAATGTAGGCTTATATTTACTCTTTTAATGGTATTTAATTTATGACAATTTATTACCAAACATTCGATAATATCAAGTAATTTATGCATTCTCTATTAAATTTTTTGCGTATTTTTTGCACGTGCGAATGTAATTTTTAAATAAATGTTGCAAAAAGTATTTCGGCAATTTAAGTGAATCATCAGGGTACTTGTGGTTGAAAAGAGATAAAATAATACTTTAGTTGCAGAACAACAGACTGAAGAAGTAGAATACCTCCAAATACACTTAAATCTACATATTGTCATATTTACTCAGTTTTATTTAAATATAAGTTTCAGAATAGCATATTTATTTTCGTGCTTTTATAGGTAAAAGAGAACACAGAAAGAAAAAAAATTAACACTAAGTAGAATGTTATATTTATTGGGCTTTTTTTCTTTTTCTATGTACTGTAGAAGTAAATAAACTTGTGAAGTATGATTGTGACACTTGTGAAGTAGGATTTGCCTCAAAATATGAGGATTCTCTAAAGACTTAAAGTTATATAAACATTTAATGGTATTTGAATTAAACTATTTACAAATATAAATATTATTTTTATCCTATAAATAAATCGCCCCTCTGTCTTCCACAGGCGTCAAAATATCGTGAATATTTAATACTATGTAATACAGCAGTGACCATAAAATTTGGAATACTCGTAATGGTTTTCCGGTAAACTTTAAATAAATTTCCTAGTAAGTTTCTTTTTCATAATTTTGACTTTAGTAACTTTAGAGATAGGGATATTTTCAAAAATATTTCTGAAACTGTCTCACATAAGATATAAAGAAAACAGATACGGAACCCTTATACCTTAATTTGGTATTTTAACTTAGATTTCACACGATGCCAAAAAATAAAAAACTCGAGTACATTAATGCCTCCCATAAAATTTTCGTAAGAATATTTTTGAGTATAAATTATTTAAATATATGAGGATTAGTATACTTTATCACATAATAAATTTAAAATTTCTACTTCAAACGGTTTTTGAGACAAACTATCGTTCCGGATGGATGGAAGAGCGCCATTTTTTTCATTTTCAAGTACGTAATTCTGAAAATATGTGAGGCTAGATGCATCCTATTTAATCTTGTATTTATCTCACGATACCAAATATAATTGTGTAAATGTTTCGAAAACATCGCACCGTTATTGTTTGATACCAAGAAACTGATTTGGTTTTAATTGAGATATGGATCCAGAGTAAATATCATTTTATGCACATAAATTAATCTTTGTTTTTAGGGTTCCGTACCTAAGTAGGAAAAACGGTACCATCATACAATAACTCATGTATGTCTGTCTGTCACAGCCGGTTTTTACAGAAATCGCTTGACGTAGAAACTTTGCGTAGTTATAAAATATATTAAACTGCACATATCTTAATAGCTGCTCCTAAAAATATTATTTGGAGATTTTAGGTGGTATATGTCATCAGGGGTTGTTTGAAAATTATGCAAAATATGTTCGACCTCATTTCCGAAACGACTGCACCTAAAATTAGGAAAATATAGGGTTTTCAAAAGTACAGTTAACCACAATTAAATACAATTAAATGAAATTACGTGATATAGTATTATTTCTACTTTCTATAAGCTCTTTACCACGACCTAGGTTTCGTTGTATTACAACATCTTCAGGTGGGCTATTAGCAAAGATATTTTACAGCCAAAATTGTTGAAGTATGCGCCATGTTTTAACTCACCCCTGTGGAAGATATAACAGGAAAGATATATTTACGTTATGAAAAATTAATATTTATAAATAGTTTAATAGAAGTACTATATATGTACCCTTAAATGTTTGTAAATGTCTATAAATGGATGCGTAACCCTTGCAGTGCGAATAATGATCGTGTTTGACAAGAAGTTCTTTTCATGCCTTTTTTAAATAGAAGATGATTTGATCGTAAGTCAGCACTAACCGCAATGGTCATAGTTGCTCAAGCCTCAGGAGATCTTTACATTGTCACTTCCTTGGAAATGCGCAATGTTTGTGTGTTCTTTTTAAATAATAAAATGTTCTAAATAGATAAAACCATAAAGTAAATTACATTAAATTCCATTGACCTGCCAGTGGCTGCACATACGGCCGCATAATGGTTTTACATACGCCCGACCTGTCGTCAGTGATGGGTCAACGCGGGGCACACGACGGCTCCGTGCGGGTAGTCAAAGTAGCGCCAGGAGTGCGTTACGCCGCCAGCGCCGGGGACGACCGCGCCGTTCGCATCTGGTCTTGGGTCACACTCGATATCTACTTCGAGATAGCGTACGACGGCATGCCGCAGGTGAGTCTTTGAATAGATGAAGAATTTTGAAAGATAAAATCATAATAATTTGAAAAATGGAAATTTTTGTTTATTTATTTTTTAGGATTTTGATTATCCGATAAACAAGACACTTTCAAACCTAGTATAGTAGAATTTAGTTATATAATATATTTTTGGATATACGGGCAACACCGATTTAAAATAAGGAAGTCGAAATGCATTTTTGAACTAAAACTCTTAACATGTTGGAACTATGCAAATTAATATTTGGCAACAAAATGGATTAATCGATTGACATTAAACTTTCACCGTTGTATAATTTCTAGTATCCAGATGAAAAAATGGATAAAAATATATTTCCAAGACATAATGGGTATACCCAATTAAGTGCGTTTTTGAATTAAACTTTTAAGCCGTTGGAACTACATCAAATAATTTCGTTTGGCAACAAAAAGGATTACTTGATTCACACGGGACTTTCACCATCGTATAATTTACCATATCCAGATGAACATAAGATAATAATATATTTAAGGGCGTACGGATTATGTGTAATACGGATTGAAGTGAAGGAAGTCGATGTGCGTTTTTATATTAAACTTTTAAACTGTTGGAACTGCCTCAAAAAAACCTGTCAAGCATTAATGAAACTCACACTACGAGGGTTCTGCACACATTTAGGAATTTTAAATATATAATGGTATATAATATTCCTATTTAAGAAATTTTATTTTTCTTTAATGAAAATATATCTTTCACGGTTCCAAGGGACCATAGACCTTTTGTATTTATTTGATTTCATTTCAACTTGGTACCTCCACGCTTTGCTGAGAAAAAAGTTTTGACAGATAGATAGACAGACGGACAACGAAGTGATCCTATAAGGGTTCCTTTTTTCCTTTTGAGGTACGGAACCCTAAAAGCATTTAAAATAAGTATTGGTAAACGATAATTAAATCTCCAAAAAAGTTATTAACTAATTATTCCAAAAGCTTTTATGTTAAAATGTTTGGACGCACAGTTTTGTTTTCGACTAAGTACAGAACAAATAAATGGAGATATGAAAATACAAAAATTAACCGTAAATAAATATATAAAAATCGGTTAAACAAAATGATTTTATTGTTTTTTTGGCAATGACAATATAATGCAATATACAGTTTTTGTGCGTGGAATAATTTTTTTAGCGTTTATATTTCCCACTCATTTCCTATAAGTGACAGCTTATCTTTTAATCTAGCGTGTGTATATATATATATATATATATATATATATATATATATATATATGTATGTATATATATGTATATATATATATATATATATATATGTATGTATATATATGTATATATATATATATATATATATATGTATATATATATATATATATATATACACAAAATATTATTATAATTACTTGAGTCATTTGAGCGTGAAGGAAACACAAACAGACAAACAACGTTTTCCTTGTGCAATATTATATTAGTAAGGATTAGGTAAACTCGGTTCTAGATAGAAAAATTTGCACAGCCATTTAAGTTCTGGCTTCATCAAAATGAAAACGTGTGTTTTTAAATTTTTTTCATAAATTCTCAATACTTTGTTTATTAACTTATTTGTTGATTTCATAATTGTTTTTATTGAACATACAATTTCATTTATTGAATCTGTTTTTCCACTATCACTTTAAACATAACTAAAAATAGTCTCGCATTTCCGTCGTGATCTTTTTATATTAATTCAATAGAGTTTGGGTGATTGCAGTAACTGCATCATTTATGTTTTTTTTATAATAAAAACTATTCAAATTATCGTCATGTTTAATAATTGTAATAGAGTTTTTGTACAATAATATTTAGCCGAAATCATGAAATCTTCTGAATAAATTGTAAATATCCTTTATTTAGCCTACTTTTGTTTATTGTCAAGTTTGCATTTGTTACGATACCAGTAATTCTTTACATTTTCACTTACATACCCGTTGGTATATTAAAAAATTTAAAGCTTTTCGATTATTTGAAGATACACAAATGGTATTCTATTAAATACGTAGGTTTAAACCTAATTCATGTATCCAAAGAAATCAAGTTTACTTATCAATCGTCTTAATTATTTTGTTCTACTTTATTCTATTTCGTTTGTTTTTTGGTTTCTGGTGGCTATACGTCTTCTCAGATGGTAAATATTTTGCGAATTAATGATTTCTTTCGGAAAGTTGCTTAATAGTATAAACTCCCTATCTCTTCTTACTTTCTTTTGTTCAGATTCTTGTACGGACCTAGAAAATATAAAACAAATGATTATACTCATCTAAATAAGTAAATGATTTTCTATTTGGGTTGGTGAGTATGCTGGTAATACAGCGTATGATGTATAGCAATGTAAATGGATGATACCAAACAATTCTAAGTTACATATCTGCAAACAATTTGTTTTCAAATTTTAATTTTTACATCATGCATAAGTGGCAGCCTTTTCAAATTGTTTACCTACTGTATTCATGATTGAATTGTCTTCCTAATTTATCACGGGTTGAAAAAGGGTTACAATAACTCTAAATAAAAAAATTAAATAATCTCTAGGGTAATAAATATCTTTCTTCTGCCATCATCAGACACTATGCTGGCATCCCTGGGAACCATCTCTGCTAGCCATTGGCGCTGCATTACGAGATCTACATGATGTCAGGACAGATCTGTTGACCGTTTGGGATGTGGCACCGCGACGTCGCCTGGTAAACGAGTCACCGCGCCGAGCTTTCGCCGTTGACTACTTGTTATTCAATCCTTGCACCGGCGAGCTGGTTGTCGCTTATTTGGTCAAGGGTGAGCTATGAAACAGATTTTGATTAAGTCATTAATATATTAATTTATGTGTGCGTGTGTTTGCGCGCGCGTGTGTGTGTATGCGCGTGTGAGTGTGCATGTGCCTACGTGTGTGCGCGTGTGCGTGTGCATGTGCGAGCATGTGTGTGTTTGTGTGTGTGCGCTCACGCGTGCCTGCGAACGCGTGTGTCGAAAGGGACAATTTCCATTAAAAATTACTGCAAAGAAAATTGATATTTTATCCTCCGTGGTCCTTAAACCAGGTTATTTAATATATATGTTAAGTTCAAATTTAGGGCCAAATTTCATCACGGTTTGTAATAGTCTTCATCGCGTATCTTCATGCAAATTCAGAACTCGAGTATAGCCAGAAATACGTAATATACGGTATTCATAAAATGCTTCAAACGGTGTTTATATTTTATGATATACTATTAAACTTCGGGGTGGGAAATGTTGATTTTTCCAACAATTAACCATTATAATATTTTTGTAATATTATGAGTCTCATTATAACAAATAGTTTTTCCTGCAACTTTTATAACACCATATTTAGCCTCTTTGTTTAATAATAAACATATTATCCTACAATATATTATCCTAGTTGATTGAATCTTATATATATTATGATTCAGTGGCTTTGAGGAATCTTATTTCATAATTTCCAATCGTTTACGATTAAGGCAATAATTAGGGTGACCCTAGGAATATTTTAAGTAAATGTAGTCAATATTTTATGATTTTTCTTTAAAAACTCAATTACTCTATAGCGTGTTAAACAAATATCTGATTATTAATCAATTGGTCAGTTGTGAATAAATCTGTTTCCAGAGCCAAAACAGCACAACAAGTTCAAATCTCCACTAATAACATTATTTTGAGCGTTGCGATAATTTTATATTATAAAAAATGTAATATTTCAATTAATTTATGAAGTAAATATTGACACCCTATTCTGACCATACCCTCATCGGACAAATTAAAGTTTATAGAGTTTTTATTTACAAGTTTTTAATAAAGTACCATAAACACGATTACAATAATTAAGAATTTTAGTTTTACCTATTTTAAGAAAAACTTTATTTTTTAATATACTATTATACTACAAATTTTATATGACTTGGAAGGAAGAGGTTCGGCACGTGACCAAGTTGTAGTTATTAAATTGACCGCTGGCATTCTATTAAAAGAAAAGTTTCTGACGAGATGATGTTGAAATAAAAATAAACATGAAATAAAATCAGTTATTCGTCGATAAAAATTTGAGTAATTCATAACCAATATTATTACACGAATGTAGTTATAAACTTTTGTGCAGTCACTCCCACAGATCTGCTCGTTGAAGATGCATCATATAATGATACAGAGAGTCACATCGTAGTAATGTCCAATGCAAAGACAATAGTCGACAGGACTGGCGATTGCCAGGGTCGAATACGATGGATGAAATTCAGTCCCGATGGATTAAAACTAGGTAACATTCCTTTTCATTTTTCCTGTCTCCTACACAAAATACCTAATATAATAAATATGACATTCATGGTATATGAAAAAAAAAAAAGTTTATAGTAAACCTTTTTTCGTTACTAAGTACTGCGATTAAATATGTGGAGCTTTTACTGAAATATATTTAGCATTTAGACAAGTTCTGTCTTCAAAAAAGTTTCTTCATAAACCAGATGCCACGATGAAGATGTAATACAACGAAACCTAGGCCGTGGTAAAAAATTAAAGAAAGTAGAAAATAATACTACATCAAGTAGTTTCATTTAATTATGAATTTTTTTGTTAAATAAAAAAACATTGTTAGTTTTTCTCAATAATATTTTTAAAATTGACACAATTATTTGTAAGATTGAGATGATATTATCTATTTGCTAGGTAAATACACATACAAATTTGCATTTATACTCTTGTCCCTAATACGATGATTTTTAAGTACCGAAAAATAAATTCTATTCCAGAATATAATCCATATTATATTATCTTCACGACGCAGATATGCGATTCTATGTCTAATACTTGTGTAAAACTAAGCATATTATATAATACCCATTGTCAAATAATTTGTTGATTAAAAATCGGTCTGCAACCGAAAATTAAGATTCACTTATTCAATGAGCTATAACTTGAATTCAAAATCTATACCCACTTTCTGAGATCGAACATTAAATGATGCGTAAATTTTAAAAGTGTTCTTTGGTAGCTAAATTTTTTTTGTAACACTTAAGCAACTAAATATTGCCAATATATTCTTAATAGATTAAAGACCAAAAATGTTTTTCAGTAAGATGAATTTCTACCCTCAATGGGTATGAATATTCTAATGAATATTATTGGAACGAAGTTCTTTTACGTGGCTTACAGTAGAGCGAATTGGCATATCGTTATGTGAGGAAAAAGCGTTATGCCCCCTCCAGGCGACCTTTTTCCTCTCTTTCTCTCTGTCTCTTTTCTCTCTGTATCTTTCTATTATATGCGGTTGTATGTATGTGTGTTTGTGCGAGTATCAGTTGCGGGTATTCATTCGAGCAGTAAGCAATGTGGGCGGTGAGTTGTATAACCTCAATTCTAAACACGTGTAAATATTATTTAAACTTGTTTATATTGATATTTACAAGAGTGAAAATGCCCAATAAAATCATCTTGCAATGAGATTTGTCTTCATGTGAAACACAGATCAAATGTCAAATGTCAATGTATTTTTTTTCTACTTGCTTTCTGTTGTAAACCAATCATCTACCAGACAGTTTCCAATTCGGCGTGTATTTGTATGCATTATAAATTATTACTTTATCTATTATTGAATACTTAAAATTTATAAATTATAATATATTTTCGGCAAGTTCGTTTATTTTCATTGTTAATTAAACTTTATTTAGATTGTTTGATGAAATAAAAAAAAATAATTTTTAGAATAATAAAATTTCATGTTAAAATTAAATTTAAATTTAATTCAATTAAAAATTAAAATTTAAGTGTTTTAAAATTAAAATATTTTTATTTCAGTTACGAAAATATTTTCATTTCAGTAATTAAATTTTAAATTAATTTTTTTTCTTATTTTGTTATTTAAATTTTTTCATTAAATCAATGAATTTAAAAATAAAGTTAATTTTAAGTTTGTACTTAATTATTTTTATTCTAATTATTTCTAAAATAAATTAAATATGAGATTAATTTTAACCTTAAATTTTATTATTCTAAAAATTTAATGTTTTACAATTTCATTATTTTAAAATTTATTTATTTAATTAACCAAACTTAAAGTTAATTTTATGTTTAAATTTAATTATCATACAAATTAAAATTTCATTATTTATATTTTTTTAATTAGTTATATTAAAAATCAAAACTTATTTTTATTTTAATTATTTTGTTTAAAATTTAAATATTTCAAAAATCCAAATGAATATAATGAATTGTTAAATTTACTGAAATAAACAAAGTTTAATTAATGAAAATAAACGAATTTACCGAAAAATTTTTGTAATTTATAAATTTTTAATATTATTAAATGATATAGCGAATGTTGTATTATAACGAGATGTTATTATTCCTGTATATAATATAAATTTAATACATAATATATAGCGAAAGGAATTCCTTTCCAACCGGGTGTCCCACGACACCTCTTGTTAACTTTTTTCTAAAATCAATAGTTAATTTAAATTTTGGAACAAATTTACTTTGGCCGAGATGGAAATTTTTGTTATTTGTTTGTCATTAAATAAAATAATATATCGTATATTAAAAATTACATATTTCACAAAAACATTAGCCGCTCAGTAAAAGATTAATTTGAAAAATATTTTGTATTCAAATTGTTTATTTATTCGACTACTTGTCCTAATTTATTTGATTTAATTGCCTTTATTTGTCACGACGTGTAACTCATAAAATCTTAATTTTTATCGACATAACTGATAAAATTCAAAAATATAAATTTATATAAAAAAACCAACCAGAAAACTCAAAATTTTAAGTAAACACGAATATTGCGTAAAAGGCGATGCTATTTGGTGATTAACAGCGAATTGATAATTAATCGTTTCTCTACAGTAAAAACTCTTTTCGAACCAATTTTTGCATCAAATATAATAATTATTGCGCCTATCAATGCTATACAAGGAGTATAGTTTGTTTTAGGTTTACTTCCAATTAACCAAGAAAATATTATAACTTCTTTTGAAGTAAATTTATACCTTGATTTTTTTTATCGATAGAGATGTACGTTATCCACTATCTTCCTTTATCGATATAATATGATAATAAAGTTTAGTGACAGGAAACAAAAAGATATGGATATTATTTCTTACTAGGGTGAATAACTTGGAACTCACTCTGGTTGTAAAAACTGCACATTAATATATAATAAACATGCCATTTCAAAGTTATATTACACAAATCGATTTAATATTCCCTTTTACAGTAATAGCGAACGGCACAGAAGATTTACTTATTTACCCGTTTCTAGACAAGAGAACAAAATACAAGATGCCGGCACCACCAACTTCGGGAATGTCACTGGCCGAGATACCCACCCTACTAGACCAATACCAATATGGCGGCTCATTCAGATAATTCAACGATTTGAAAGTTTATATAATTAATCTTTATTTTAAATTAATAGTATTTTCTAATTTATTTTATGAACATTTTATTATTAATTATACCACTCATATTGGTTTCAAAGGAATTTTATTTAATTTTGTTTAAGTTTTCAAAATACTAAGAATTTTGGTTTGTTTGCTGTGAACAATTATTTATTTCTTCCAAATAAACAATTTGAAAAAATCAATATGCCTTAGTTTACTTATATATTAAGAGAATAATTCTGTAGTATATTTATTTATACTATAGTAAAGAAGGCTCCTTGAATTTTATAATTTGTTACTGAATAATCTTTATGTACTCATATAATATATACACACATATATATAATATATATATATATATATATATATATATATATATATATATATATATAAGAAAGTTACCACTCACTGAATCACTCATCACCAGATCTCTGAAATTATAAGACGAACGGACCAAAATAGTCAATATTGTATTTCCAACAAAATAAGGAAAATTATTTTACCTTTTCCTCAATTTTGAGAGCTTTTTTATGAACTACTATGATCAATAATGATCATTACATAAAATCATTCCCGAAGTTAACTAACGAACATACTAATAGACATAAAACGAATATATTCTAAACAAATAAAAACAACAATTATTTGATATTCTTTTGGACGAAAACGAATAAGAGATTTTGTGTAATGAGGATAAATGGAAAAAAGTAGTAGAGCCGAGAACATTATCGAATATAGCTGAAAGAATCTGAAAAAAAATATATCGATAAAAAAGAAGGAAGCAAAGAATAAGCGAAGAATGAAAGAAGATAGAATTTAAAGAAGTAAAACAAATTAGGAAGGTTTGTTATGATGATTTAAACATTCTACATGCTGAAAGAGATAGAAAGCTGAATAAATATAAAAATATTAGTAAGATAAACTTCAATTTATTCCAATTTCGAAGAGACATAAGAGTTCATGAACATAAACTCTTTACCATATTTCAGATCCAAGTTGATCTATATCTGTGCGTTTATGCTGATCTTGCAGTCCTTGACCATCTCACGAGAATATCTCAATGTGATGTATATATATATATATATATATATATATTATATGAACTTGTATAGTAAATGAGCATGGAATCAAGTGTTACTATATTCAATTCTTTGCATTATATCAGGTAGAGCTAGTACAGCTAGTAAACCACTAGCTGTACCGACGTTACTTCACGAAATTTAATATTTTTTTAAGTTTTGAACGTTATGGAGGTACTTTTGTAAGAAAAGAAGTATACCAGAGAGTATACCTCTATAATCATTGCATATAATTTTTTAATGTTATTCTATTACGTCAACTAAGAGTCAATTATATTTCAAAATACTTTGGCGACAATATCTACTCGGTGCGACTGTTTCACCACAGACTATTATGTGTTTGACTTTGACATTATGAAAGTAAACAATGAATCTTTTAATATATTTCTAATACATCATTTAATGTAATTGTTTCACTTATTATATGTAAATATTACGTTTGCACGCGTTCCCCATATAAACTTTAACTATGCCGAATCTCACACTCTTCCGTGAGCGCAATATGCTTAAATGGTTACAAGACATTCGCTTCCCGTATTAATATATAGATACCATGTTGAAATCTTTTATTCTTAATTTTTTTTAATTACGTTATGATTATGACGGATTAACAAATATACCATCAAAATAGCAAATCACCTAAAGCAAAAAACTGCTATCGACCACCACTCTTCCTGTGCGAAATAAAACCGACTAAGTGCGTGATGGAACACGCATAAAATAGAACTCGAGTTACTTCAGAACCAAGTTAGCTAAAATAATTACAATTGAAAGTTCTAACCAAAAGCTGGTACCCAGAATTCGTTAATTTTTTTCCAGGTGATTGTTGGAAAATTAGAGGAGAGACAAATTGTATATGATTTTAAAGCTTAACATATCGCAAAAAGAACGTAGAATTGTATAATAAGAAAATAAACTTTGATATTTTAAAAGACCTATCCAATTATATCCCACTTGATGGAACATGTGAAATAAAAATTCTGTACCCATTTTATGTATATGAGATTTTGTAATTTTTTTTAAATTGTTGATTGCACATGATTAATAAGATTCTTCGCAGGATGCGTTTACTAACAAAATATCATATACATAAGTCAAAAACTGTGAAAATCGTAAGATTATGACAGATAGTTTCCTTACCGTTATATGGCTTTTTATGTTAATATGAGACCCTAAAAAGCAATATTATAAAAATGACTCAATTACTAACATGTCAATTTTCAAATACCTGTTATAGGTCCTCTTATCTATGGACTAGAAATTCAGTAAACACCGAATTGTGATGATGCAATATTAAGTATATACCAACAGAAACAATTTAATGCCCTAAATAAAAAAAACAAACACCAGCCGAAATATTTAATCCAAGAAAAGGATCATTTTTTGCCAAAACCATATAGTAGTATGTTTGCCAAAAAATTTAGAAAATTTCATTCAAAAGATTATATCTTATAAAAGGTTTTGCTAAAGCTGTGCGCATACATTACCGCAAGGTAATAGATATATTAATTATTATTTCGAAAGCGTATAAAAAGACGTGGAAAGTAGCTTCTAAAATATTATTTAAATAATCAGCATATGATGTAATCAGCAGTTGCGATGAAAGAAATATTTTTAGCATTTAGTACCCGTAATATTGTATTTCTTACTAGAAAAGTGCCACTTAGATTTTGATGATACGTTTTATGATAAAATTACATAATTTCAACAATATGATGTATATTTTATCACAATAAACAATATGATGTATATTAGGTTCTTTCCTCGTCGCTCGAATGAGTAAGGAGAGTATTGCTTCTAAAATATTATTGATATAATCAGCATATGATACAATCACATTTGCAGTGAAAGAAATATTTTTAGCATTTAGTGCCCACAATATTGTATTTCTCACTAGAAAAGTACTTCTTTGGTTTTAATAATACTTTTTATGATAAAATTACATAATTTGAACAATATTCTGTATATTTTATTCCACAGAAATTGGTATTGGATTATTTTTTTTTTATTTTCATAGTTTAAAAAAAAGTGAGTTTAAAAATTAAAATTCCTTATCATACTTTTTCGATTATCTCAAATAGGATTCAAAGTCAAGGATCAATAATTAGTATATGATGATAGTGGGCTAATATCAAGACGCATGTCATTCAATTTTCTCCCTTCCTCTTAGTCTAATGAAAGATAGAAAGTACCATGTTCATTATAATTTCTTGTCGTAACAAAGCGGTTTGGCTTTTACCTCTACCGATATCAAATTTGCATTCGACTTGATCTTATGCAAAAAAATCGTGTACATTATTATAAATATATTATTATAAAAAAGCTTGCCTTATAATGACATATTTGTAATAATGTACACGATTTAAACTCTATCTTATTGCAATCTTCTATATTTAAAAAAAATTACATTGTTGTTGGACATAAAATTGCGACCTTACTATTCAGGCTATTATTAGTAACAAAAAATTAAATGTTGTGAAGCAAATTTTTTTCAGACAACGCCACGTGGCTGAAATAACACGTCGCGAGTGCTAGTGAGTAGTTATGTCATGTGATATTTTTAGTAGCATAAAAGATTGTAATGTTTATCCTTTACGCCGAAATGAAGCAGTGAGATTTTACGCTTAAAGTTTTTGAAACGAAAACTTCTTTAGGCACACCCGCGCATGTTTTCTGAGTAGTGAACGAAAGTGAGCCTTAGGTTCGGGTTGGTGACGCTGAATTGGGTAAACTCTGTTCCCTTCGGCATCGGTCAAGCGAGTTCCAAATTCAAGAATGATTTTTCGGGTAAACTCGGCTGTCTTCGGCATCGGCTGAGAGAGTTCACTGTTTAACACGGATGTATCGTTTAAAAAATTACGTTCTATTTTTGAATAATATATTATTTGAGTACAATTTTATATAATACGCGTATATTATTTTTGTTTTTCTTTTTTAATTTACGTATTGATAATTTCCAATATATATAGTACGATTTTATTGGTAGCCAAAATTTCCAATTCTACATTTTCAACTTTTTTAAATTACAAATTGTTTGTAAGGTTATAAAACTAGCAATAATCAAATACATAATGTACGAGAAAGTACAGGGCAAAATCTGTATGAAATAAACATTATTTAAGTAGAAATTACTTAACATTTCCTTCATAATAAAGACACGAAGATTATAAACTATTTTGATTGTATTAAGATATCTCTGACTACTAATGAATTCAAGTGATATAATATATAATTTAAAATAAAAAACAGAAATGTGAATGCTATATATATATATATATATTTCATCATTTTTTAATTTGGAACTCTCTTGGCTATTTCTTTATTTTAGATGAGGTCTTTTTTAAAAGGCCTTTTTACTTTATTTTTAACCTGGTAGCAAAAATAAACAAACAGTTAGTTAAAGTCATAATTGCGTTTGATACGTTACATAACAAATTAAATAAAAAAACATTCATTCTAATATTCTACAATCCACATGTGTATCTGTTAATTTTTGAAACAAAACCTTTCCTCACTAATTTTAAATACTAAAAATATGCTAAGCCGAATTATACATACAGTTTTATCATAAGTTATTTTAAAAAAAAAATTTGAATATTAACACGTGGACATAAAATGTTTATTTTCTTTTTTTATCTTGTTTTTTTTTTAAATTAAAAAATGTTCTTCAACGTATGTGGAAAGTTAAATATTACATTTGAAATGAAAAAAATTATTTGTTTTGCAATAATTATATATGTATATATATATATATATATATATATATATATATTTCTTCTTCTTTTTTTTTTTCCTTTGCCGTAGTATAGTACCATAATTCTAACGCCAGGGAATAATTATTTTATGCACAGGATATAAATAATTATTCCCTGGGATATAATTGTGGTACATTCAAACATCAATGCAAGCAAATTTGCAGACGGACGTTAAGTATTCAATAATTAACACAATTGTATGCGACTATTAGGAATAGAATATAGAACATTGAGGAAAATAGTGTAACTTGATTTTTTCAAATCCTATTTAATAATTCGCAAGCTTCATCTGTGGTCCAGCTATTTATCTCTGCATAAAACTAACAAATAATTAATTTATAAAAGCTCCACTGCAAGTTTGTGACATATTTAAGAAGCACACCATTGTTATTACTATAATTATCAAAACCTAACGAACGAACGTGCCCACAAAAAACAAAGTCTAAAGCTCCACATTTATTATTACCACCTGTACTCGACAATGTGAAACGGCCTCTAAAGCCTTATAAACTTGCTCAGAGCCTTATTTACACCGGTTAAAAGCGAATGAAATAATAAATTGTTACCTGCAAATATACGCGTGTGAATATTTGATTTAATGTTAACACCGAACTGACTTACGGTTGTCAGAGGGAATTTGCAGCACAACACTGCTCAATAGACGGTAAATAACGTGAGAGTCGAGAAAAAAAAACACATCTTTGAAACCATTTACCGTATTTATTTATCTAGACTATCCAATCCCTGTTTGTACAATGTACTTGGATAAACGACAATTGTGATAAATTAATGAACTGATGGTTTCTAGTTTCTAATTTCTAACCGTAATAAAAGGAAGAGGCCAACTGAATTTTAAAACACGCACAAATTATGGTTTCATAATTCTCTATGAAACCCTGGTTTTGTACTGCTGATGCAAGTTAAAATACTTTTAATTTGAAATTGTAATCACATGGAAGTATCTTATTTCAGATTTCTCAAATCAACGGTTCAAAAATTATTTGGCGTATGATTAAGTTTTTTTTTAAACTTAATAATATGCAAACAGTGATTTAAAATGAAAAATCTCAACAAAAACTTAAATATAAAAAACGTAGTGTGGTTTAAAATCAAAATAACAGTCACGTTACAAATTATATCTTTAAGTAGGTAACATAATGTTAATACTACAACTTGGCAAATTTTTGTTCTTAAAATCATAGGGTCGCACAGTTATAGGAAAAATCATACAATCATAGAAAAATCTTTTCTTCTAATCTTACATTCATAGGGAAAATGTCAACAAAAACTCAAATTTAAAAAACGCGACATGATTTAAAATCAAAATAACAGTCACGTTGCAAATTATATCTTTATGTGGAATTATATAAAATTTTTAATTGGAAAGATAGCAAAAACTTGGCAAATTTTTGTTCTGACAATCATAGGGTCTTATAATTATAGGAAATATCATACAATCATAGGAAATTTCTTATAATCTTACATTCATAGGGAAAATGTCAACAAAAACTTAAATGTGAAAAACGGTGCGTGATTTAAAACCAAAATAATGATCACGTTGCAAATTGTTCCTTTATATGAAATTAGATTTTCATACTTCAACTTGGTGAATGTTCTTACAATCATATAGTGTACTTGATTTTAAAGCCATGCCACGTATGGATTGCAACTGAAATTTAAATTTCATTTTGAAATATATTTGCAATGCCGAATCACTTAACGGGGTGCACGAAAAAAATTACCTTCGCTTTATATTCATATGGAAGAATATTAAAAACACCCTGGAAAAGTGGGGAGGGAGAAGAATGCTTAGAGAGTCTTGGATCGATTTTCGTACGAACGCATCCACAATTCAAGAATCCATTATCAGGCACCGTTTGTCCAATATTTTGTAAACTCGCGTAATGAATTTCTTCGGACATGTGTCGCAGCATAACAATTAATAATATTGAACGCATGATGCTACAAAATGGAAAGTGCCATACAACGCGGGAGAGCATCGATGAGATGAATTGATCAGGTCAAGGTAAGGTAACTACACGAGTGCACGCGAAGAACACTTGACAGATAAATGATGACATATTCTGACACAAAACTCATCAGCAACACACTTGAGACGATAACCATGACTAGTCTGACAAGATGACCACTACCACTCTGTCGGTACACGATAAAGAAGAAGATTAAAAATATCTTGGTACAAAAGATCCTTTTCTCACCAAAGACTCTTAATTTTTTTTTATTACAGAAGAATAGAATAACTCATTTTTCTATTCTGCTGGACAGTTTAACATTGAAGTAACAATAAATAACAGGTTTTAATCAAATTAAGGCAATAATCTTTGAAAATGGCGGAAGAAGAGCACATGTATCAACATTTTTAAGTGTTGTAGAATACAAACAACTTTGTGCACATAAATAATTATTGGATAAGAAAATTTAAAAAAAACTCTAGAAAAAAAATATTTTTAAAAATTTAAAAAACGTGAGGTATTTATCTTTATAGCAAATACATACTTTTTGAATTGGAAAGCTTTATCGAACATTTCATTATTTTCAGTGAATTACTTTTTTTTACATACGTACGATAAATTATGAGACAAACAATAAGGGCCGTCTATGACATGGGATCTGGGCTGGTTGCCATCCTCTTTTCATGAATATACATAGAGTTAAAAGTTAAGCAATAGCATTTGTGATCCAAATTTCGTATATATAGGAATCTATGACATTTTCTGTTTACTTAAGAAGATGAAAACTTATAAAATAAAGATTATATTACGAAATATAAACAATTTCAAAACATAATGGAATATTTTTGAATATGATTTCAATTTATAGATATTTATAACATAAGTGGAAAAGAATCAATATAACGAATAGAAGAATTTATGCTAAAATAAAACTTTATTTAATTTAATAATATGGATATGTAGTACTAGTTATATTTTCAAAAATCTTTGAAATACCTGTTTTTTTATTTCTATCGGAGAGTCTAAATAAAAATTTTGATATCTCCAACTTGAAATATCTCTATTAAGGACTGAAGGAGTGAATTTCTAAAAATGCTTTCTTCTAGTAAACACCTAGAAGTTGAAAGAAACATACTTGCTAAATTTTAAGTTCGTAAGCTTTGTAGTTCTATATATAATAATAAGCTAATATGGTTATAAAGGCTTATTCATCTTCGAAAAATGTAGATAGTAATAGTAATTTAAAATAGTTTTACATACGATACTGAAATAATACCAATGCCTGTGTGTTGTACTGACTTTGAACTCGGGTATCTAAGCCACAAACATGATTTTAGATTAGGAGAGATTTTTACTGTTTTTCTTACAGATGTAAATAGAGGATATGTTTTGTTTTATCTAATCCCAAGATAAACGCTAAATAGTTCACATTTGTAAAATCTTAGATATCCCAAAACTTTTTCTAGCTTACCGAGGTCTGAATAATATATTACAGATGCGATTCTCAATTTTATACGAATAATTAATTAAGTAAATGACATGCAAACAACCTTAATATTAAGAATTATTTTCTAAAACAATTTCCTAGAATCGCGGTCTTCGTATGATCATTTAGTTATATTCCATATGTGTATAATATACAATAATAAATTTCAACAAATTATTGAGCTTATGCTGTATACATTTCCGCCACGTCCAATGCTTTTTGACAATATTTCATATTTTCCTTTCAAATACATTATAGTCGGTTGGCTACTAAGTAATAATGACTTACTTTTAACAAGTGCTTCTCTTCGTATTCGAATTTTCAGTAAATAAAAAATGTTATAACAACTACTTTGCCCGCTTGTTCATTAGCCCTGGTGAGTCACTACCCTTCCAACTTACATGTAAGAGTTTCTGACGTACTTTGTGATGATAGTACAGAATCTGCGACAAGAAAAAGGATATTAAGAAATTCCATCAACTTCTAAAAGATAAAGGAACTTTCATAATCAATATTTTATATTTGGTGTGTTGGTTGTTGTTTTTTAAAAGAGAGATCAAAATGTCCAAAATGTACTTGCCATATGACAATACTCGGCAACAATTCGCTCAGAATTGGAATAAGTTACAGTTTTATATGCGATATCGAGTCATAGCACACGACTATGCATCCACTGATTATCATCTGTTTCATGCCCCCAAGGACTTTCAGAAAGCTTTTTCTATGATGACAATCCTAAATACTACTCTTCACTTTCAACAAAATTTCTTAGAGTGCAACATTCTGTCGATTGATGCTTGTGGTAGCTACTAGTTTTTACTAGTAGTTGATTAGTTATTTTAATAAAATAATTTCAAATATTTGAAAAACTCATCTTTATTTATTACCTAATGCGCACTAGCAATACCAGCCTTGTAAATATGAGAAACTATTAAATTGTAACTTCAGACTCTATATTTTATGGTCTTATGACATAATTACAAACCCATTCTTGATCTCTGTAAAAAACACTGCGCATTCAGTTGTAATTTTCTGTTACTCCTACAAGATTATTGACTCTAAACTCAGTGGGATACTCATAATAAAACTTATCGTTTTCCTTGTATATACATCCTGGTTTGCACCAACTTGTATTTCGTCCTTCTAATTACGTATACGTAACACGTACATGCCAATATCCGGATCCTACCGTCATACTGGCCCACGTCACCTCCCAATAATCAAAGGCTTGACGAATCGATTCGATAAGAAAGCCGCGCGACCGTCGGCCATCAATCGCCTTCTTCCGGGAGTCGGCGACTTGTCGACGACTGACCTGATCGATATTTAATAAGTCGATTATTTCGTAGAGATTTGATCGATATGTGAGACCGACCGAATGTGATATACCAAGCTCGAAAGTAATAACGATATGTGAAAAGCATTCGTGCGTGCTTAGTGTTTAATATGCTAGTGTATTATTTATTTTGTAATGTTTATCTTACTCGGTCTAAGTTAAAGTGGTGTTAAATCAGATATTTGATTCAGAAAAGAGACCGACAAAAGTTCATATTATATTGGGCCCAAATATTACAAGAATAAAATGAAAAAAAGAAATTAAAAAAATTAATGATTTAATGATTAATCAAACAAATGAGAAATTTTTGAACCAGCAAGATAAACAAAGTGCAGATTGTGTCTCGTAGTATCCTCTACACATCGATGTAGCATACTAATTCATGCTATTTTTAGGCCCGGGATTTAAAAAAAGCTATCAAAAATAGCCACGTAACACTTGAAGAAAGCAATAAAAACTTTCATTACGGCAACGAGAGAAAGATTGTCAATGTCAGTTGATAGTGTATTCTTATTGGCTACAAATTAAAAGAAAAAAACTCAAACGGTTTTCATTTCTTTTTTTGTAATCGTTTCTAAAAAGGTTTTATGCTTATTCACAATTCTTGGTATATTAAAAATATAGTAAATGCGCGTTTATGAAGATTTTTGTTTAATATTATGGTTTGAAATTGTATTTTTTCTTCGCATTTAGTGATTATCAAACAGTGAATATTTTATTTTTGTAACACCAGATTCTTTCCTTTTCCTTTGTAATGTGATATTGGAATGTAATCAACTATATGTTTTATATGCAATATCAACATATTTAGGGTAAATATCTACACAAAAATTTACGCGCAAGATGACAGAAATACCATGACGGAGAAATTATGTGAAAATATATATTTGAAGAAAATTGTTCGCAAGTTGGTGGCAATAAGTGTTGATGTCATGTAAAATCAGGTTAACAGGCTGAATCTTGTTCTATATTACGGTATTACTTAGAGGTTCCCAAAAGTTTTAAAGTTAAATAGAATATTTTAACAAGAAATAATATTAATTTTAAAGAAAAGTAAACCAAAATATATTAATCCTTTTGCAAGGTGGTATTAGCATTATGGTTTGGTTTTATCTACTTATTTGTTATATTTAATCTTAATATCTGATCTTAACTAAATTACCTAAAAATTATTTATAGGTCGAGAAAATTACCTCGATCGAGTCCAAATTTAATTCTAAATCTTTTTTAGGTACTTTGTCACGTTTTTTATTACAGTTTTTCGTAATCGCACAAAAGTTAAAATTTTTTTGTAAGTTTTTGTAATCGAAACTATTTTAATTTTGTCCTGTTATAATGAAAATAATATGAAGATCAGGCAAATAAATTCCATGGTAACATATTGTTTATGGTTATTTACTGGCGACAAACGATATGTATACTGATTTTTAATTTTTAACCCCAAAATTTCAATTGACATTTAATGGTCAATTAATTTAGTCTGAAGAATTCTAAACTATTTTGTAAAGTATTTCAAAAATATACCTGGGTAGAAGAATGTACTCGGGAATATTTTGGAGTCGCCATGAACGAATAGGTTTTAAAATAAAAGTGTATTTTTTGCGTAAAATTATTTCAAATGGTCTACACTAAGCGAGATAAATAACCCCTTAATGAAGACGACAATGAATGGATCCCACTGCTATAATATTAATTTAAACCCTCAGGAAGACTTAAAATTTCAATCATTTTTCAAGAAAATTTCATAAAAAATTGGAACATTTGAACTAGAAAATTGCTTTTATATCTCATAAATTTTTCGCAACTTCTGTACTAATAAATTTGTTTAATCTACTGCATTATTTTAATTCGGAATTTGTCATATTTTTGTACGTATGAACTTTCATATACGTAAAATTTATAAATAAAACACAGAAAAAATCGACAAAAAACGAATGCGTATAGGTTTTTCTTCTTCAAAATAATCGTATAATGAGTCGTAAATAAATACGTCGCGTCGTAACAAATATGGCATGGTTAAAAAACATATTTCCCTACCAATATAATAACTAATTTAATTATTTCTTTTACGTAAAAAATAGTACTACATAAATATTTTTTGTATTAATTTTCATAATCAAAAACTTAGATTTTTGGAATATTATAATTTAGCAGGCTTCTCTGATTAAAAAGGTCGATATTAATACGTATAAAACTATGTGAAAATATGATATTCCTTAAAAGTCATGAAAAAAATGTTACGAAAGTATTTCTCATAAACTTTATTGCCACCGAGTATATATTTATCAACAGAAGAAAAAAGATTCTTAGATGAATTGCTCAAACCTTTTAAAAGTTTAATTTAAGTTTAATTTTTAAGGAATGAAATTTGAAATTAACCTTTATAATACTAAAGTCCATGAATAAACAGTGACATCCTTTTCCTTCATTATATTATTAACAGGACCAGCGAGGATTACATTATGTACTTAACGAGCCATCAGCATAAGTTTATTTTCAGTTCTGGCAAACCATGGGACATCTAAATTTTGGGGAATCTTGCTTTCAATAATATTTCCTAGATAGTCCATGATACGCAGGTTGTAAAAATAGTATAATCGTTAGTGTAGGTTTTCACACTGTGAATAGCTTCCGTTCGAAAAAATAATGCAACGGATATTGCATAGTTTTAATAATAATGGCTGATCATTTTATAGGCTAAGACATCCTACTGGATCCTTCATAGTTTTTTTTTTTTTAATCTGGATTCTCATTTGCAAATATCTTTTAACTTTCTTCTATAGTATGAGAAATGGATATCTCGGTGTTTCTTCCGGGATACTGCATTTTGAATCTTTCTCTTTAAAGACTGTTTCGCAACTTTTAATGCTTGACGAGACTTAATGATCCGTTTCTCAGTTTTTTTCCAGAAGATCAATCTTCATTTTCATAACTTCCTGAGAAGGCTTAATCTGGACTTTTTTCCTCGTTTTAATATCCTTGTTGTAATTTTAATTTTAATTTAGTATTTTCCTCTACCAGTGCAGTCAAGCCTGAAGCAGGCTGTGCAGGTTTTTTTTAAATTTTCAGCAACTTTAAAGGGGGGCATTGTTTAACTGAACTGATGCTTATAATAAACGTTTATTTTATCAGATGTATGTTATATGTAAAAACGTATCAAATATCACATAGAATTAAAATATAAAATAAAAAGTGTGCTTCGATTTACACTGAATGTAAGTAAACGTTAATTTAGAATAATGTGTAGAGCTACAAACGTCTTTTAGTGTTTGCGTAATAGTACAATTCTTTGATCTTTGGTAGCATTGAATGATTTTTGATCTAATGAGATCTATTTAAAACTAATAAAGTTATAAATTGGAGTTTTCTTGCCAATAACACATGTGTTTTGAAAGTATTTGTAGTATGATAAACGTGTATTGGTGTTTGTGTAATTGCACAATGCTTCGATATAGTATCTTCGTTAGTATTGACTGGTTATTATACCAAGATACTTGTTTATAAACCAATTATTTTATATATTAAAGTTTTCTTGCTGATATGACTGCGATGACAACAAATACAGTTTAGAATTATATGTAGCATTATAAACGTCTATTAGCATTTGTACTGTGTTTTGACGCAATATCTTGGTTAGTATTGAATTATGTTTGTAATATACAATTTATTTATAAACCAATTAAGCTGTTAAGTTTCCTTGTCTATATACCTGCGGTGATAATACGTACAATTTAGGTTTATGTCTAGTATTAAAAGCGTCTATTAGTTTTAATATAATTATACCATGTTTGGATGGATTATTCTTGTTAGAATTGACTAGTTATTGTACTAGAAGATCTATTTACAAACCAATTAAGCTGTAAATTAAAGTTTCCTTGCGGATACACCTGCCGAGACCACGTATACAATTTAGAATTATTTATAGCATTACAATCACCTGTTACTTTTTTGTATAATTGTACTGTTTTAATAGAGTAGTTTGAATGTTTTTTTTTAGTTTCTTAATATATAAATAGTAAATAATGAAAACTTTTTAAATAAAAAAACTAAAATTAAAAAAACACTTTAAATAAAAAAAAATTAAAAAACTTTAAATAAATTTTACTTTACCAATATTTATGCAGTAATTTGGTTTAAAATCATAAATTTCAAAAGAAATCCGAAGGAGCCTCTTTACAGGTAATAAATCAAATAAGGAAAATGGTAGTAAATATTTTAGTCTAAATTTTTAGTTAAAGAATTCTCTTGTTTAATTTAGGTTTACGGGAAATATTTTACAACTATGAAACACTCAAAGATCATTACATAAAAGGATATACTGTAAATGTCTTCTGACTTATACTGAGTTTGAATGTTGTTCAGTGAACTGAAAGGCAATTGGTCATTTATGAACTTACGTTTATCTTTAAATAATATTTATATTTAATTGCATAAAAACAATTGGTTTTTAGAGGTTTCATTACAGGATCATAAAAATCTTAAGGGATAAATAAACTTAAAATCTATGAATTTCAGAAGGATCCTTCCGGTATTTTTTTAAATTCTATTTACGGCACGACAAGTTACTTATTTTATTTATCGGGGGAGTCAGTTAAAACCATATATTTCCCAGATACTAGTACATAGGGATATAATCCACGTTCTGTTTAGTTATACTAAGCCTTAATTTTGCTCCGTGGATTCTATGACACGTAATCTTTTATAAATTCGCTTTTATTCAATGATAATTATCTCTAAGTGAACAGAAACATCCCAATATATATTACAATAATTATAGACCCAATTAACTGAAAATTGGCTATAACTGATACATTACCTGCAAAGTGTTTGGTACATTACCTGCAAAGTGGTTTAACACTGCAAAGTGTTAAACCTTTGTTAAATGACATTGTGAATTAATAACACCAATTTAATTAAAATTAATTAATTCTAAAATACGATTAAATATGTATTTGCTCACTTTGCTTGCTTTTATTTAATTAACTTTTATTTAATTAAATATAACTATCATATTTTTATAATGTCACAGTTTAACAGATTAAAGATACATGATTGCGGCATTTAATACATTGTTTCTGTGTAATTAATGAGACAATATAGACCGGCGAATTTTAAGTCCCCATTTCTGGCTTTTTCGCACAAGGTCTTGGATTACATTCCAAAACCCTCTTCTCTGATCTCAATCTAAAATGTGATACTGATTTTATTAATGTTTTATTTAATTAAAACTTCTTTGGTGTCTAAGCTATTGAATTCTAGGTAAATTTGGACACTTATATCTGGAAAATATAGCCAAGACAAGCTGGAACAATTGTCTCGAAATGTTAATCCTGTCTAAATTTACAATATTTATACGTAATAATATTTTATTAAGTTAAACTTTTAACATTTTATATTTAAAATATGTATATTCTTTGGAAGAGGCCGTAAAAACATTTAGTTCGTAGTGCTTTATTTAACTCGAATTGGCTTTTAATTTTCAATCTGTTTATTTGTAAACATTTTCAACATGTTTATTTGTATTGAAGACCTTAAATAAATAAAAAATATTCCTTATTATTGGGATAATAACTAAAGATACGATTGATGTTGATCTGTGGCAAAAAAATTACTTATCCGTTTTCTTTCATTTATATTTGGATAATTTAAAATATGTACCAATATTTTTAACAACTGTATTCATAAACGTCATTAGATAAAAATAATAGTTTTTCCGCGGCTCCACGCACGTAGAAGTTGTATTGTTCACAACTTCCACGAATTACTATTGAATTTGAATGTCTCTTTGACGAAATGGCTTGTCCCATCACCCAGCTTTGCAGCAGTGTCAGTGCTACAGGTGTCGCAAAGACACGCTCGCGCCGGTGCGATATCCGTAACGCATAGCTACGTTCGAGAACACGCCTTGCATATATATTAATGTAGCTCTATAACTTGATCACCTATAGTAATGCTTTATACATCAAAATCTCTCTGGAAAAATAGGCTTTATGACAGCGAAAACCGCAGCAAAATCCTTCAAGAAGAATACCAGTTATAAGCGAACAGACACCCGGACATGGAAACAAACAGATAGACGTTGCGTTTTAATAAATAGAGACTCAGCATAACGTAACGTTAAAAGTAACTTATTTTCTTGATAGTTTATTTTTTAATTCACGTCTTTTATTGCTTTCTGTTTTGACTTTTGTTTATTAATACTAATGTTATATTTGTTTATTAATATAATATATTATTTAATTTGATATGTCCATTTTTTTAATCTACTGGAAATTAAATAAATTTTGCTGACATTAAAAGTTATATTCGTCCTCAATTGCTTTAATGAATTATTATCAAAAATTTAGAACAAATATTTTTTGTACTTCAACTTACATTTATTATTAATTTTTGTTTGTTTTCGGATTTAATTAATTTGCTATTAAATTAACAATGATTTTTATTTTTCTGTTTTACATAACTAATATAATGTTTCGTCAAAATCTTCTAAATCGTTTATTTAATTTTTTTTTAAAGGAAAAACTAAATTAAAAAAATAAAGAAAGCTCAGAAATATTTTGAACAGATTTTTTCCCTTAATTTGCTTCCGATTATTACCGTATGAATAAAACTATTGACTGTATATAGCACAAAAAATAATATTGAGTTATAGATTGTCAACGCGCTTATATTTTGTTATCTAACTAAAAAGTAGCTTCTATTCATTCAACGAATATATCTTTTATCTCTTCTTGCTTATTTCTTTTGATTTACACAATACTACAAAATCATTATGACATTAATCATGTCGCCAGCAATTATTCGTTGTAATAAATCATGTATCTGTCACATTTTACTAAATTAATTTCATCTAAGTTAACCAAAGTGAATTTTAATTCATTTTTGCTTACGTTTCCTCAAGTTAACTATGTTAGAAACAGATTACTTGTTTGTAATTGTTTTATTGTTCTTTTTACTTATTTTTGATTAATTATGGTTTATTTATTTTTCTTTAAATTAGATTAGTAAAAGTATTTTCAATAAGTTATATAATTTACTTCCAAATGAACAAAAAGAAAAAATTTAAATGATTATATTATATTATAATAATAACGGCTACAATATAGTCATTAGTTTACTTGTTATAAAACTAACGAGATCAGAAAAAGGGGTTGAATGTTGACATAAGATTTTATCTTCTTAAGGTAATAACATAAGCTGGACGCAAAAAAAGGCGACCCACATATTTCAAAAAATAGTTAATAATTATTATTCCAATTTTTAAGTTAAGGATTAAGTGGAAAATTGTAAATGGTTCAATGTTGTTTTTGAAAAAAAGTTGATAATTATTGTTGATAGTTTTGAGTTCAGTATCAAGTGCGCAATTTAAATTTAAGTGATTAAAGGGAAGGAAAGTGTACTTTCATTATTTATTTTCTTTTTCATTTTTCCTCTTGCATATCGAGTTTTAAGATTCATCACAAAGACACAAAATCCACGAAACTGATATTTATTCATAATAAATCGAAGTACATGCGACGCAAAACAAACAAAACATAATGGTGGAAAGTTTCCATATAACTTTCTTTTCTCATACTGATATAAAACATGACACATTTTGCAACAATTCAAAGCAGTTCAAAACGTGCAAAACACCATGTTCCCACAAAATTCGGTTTTGGATTCTAATATAATACTATATATAATACTATATAAACAGGTAAAGCAATGCACATGTGGTGCAAAACAAACAAAACATAAGAGTGGAAAGCTTCCATATGACTTTCTTTTCTCATACATATAAAAAATGACATATTGCAACAATCCAAAGCAGTTAAAAACGTACAAAACACCATGTTCCCACAAAATTGGGTTTTGGATTCTAATATAATACAATATATCATACTATATAAACAGGTAAAGCAATGCAAATCACACAAAATGTTCCAACAAAATGCCGTTTTTGATGCTATTTTAAAAAGGTCTCAAATGTGAGGAATTCTATTGACAAGAAAGGGAAAAGCAGTACAAAACACAAAAGTGGAATTGTAGACAAATTCCAATAGTAATATACTGTGCAATACATTCCGTGATTTTTTACATTAGCATCAAAAACCGAATTCCAATAAATAATTCGGTTTTCGATGCTAACCACGCAGTATTAAATTGAAAAAAGGAAAAAACAAATGGTTTCAGGAGGACAGAAGAGCGATGAGAATATAATGTCTCCTCCACCGAGGAAATGACTTGAAAAAATAATTATCCCATTATAATTGGGTATTTGACTAAATTTTTTTTTATTTCATTAATCAAAATTTCAAGGTACAAGCTGATGAAGAGTGAGAAAAAGAAAGATTGAAAAAAATTTTTAGTAATCTTAAAAATTGACAGAGTTATGAAAGATTAAATTTAATCTTTAGACAAGGACGGGACGGGTACTGTGTTCTGAGGTCATTTTTTATATTGTACATTATATTCTACAAGAGGAAAAGAGACAGGGATATACCCAAACCTATCCGTATCTTCAAATTTAGAAGCCTATAACTGGCTTATTTTTCAATCAATTTTTGAATTTTTATCAAGACTGATTTTTAATTAACTTATATTTCACAATATTATACGAAAAATATCAAAATTTAGAATGAGTCAACTACCGTATTGTGGAGTATTCATTAATTATATCAAATAAAACAAAAATTTCCATACTATTTCGAATCAAACGTTTATAAACATATGAGGAATAATTGTCAGTAACATATGCCCTGATTACAATCGGTAGACTGTTGAAAAAGCCATTTACAAGATGGAAGGCGCCACGAACTAATAACAGTTGTGTTGTAGCTCATTAATGAGCGCGTACTTCATTATAGACGTGAAATAATAAAAAAAAACTGAAACATGTTCAAAATCTGGTTATCTAACAAACATTTCATTGTACACCGAAGCCGGAACCGTAATTAAAAACGTATTATTAGACTGATGGAGTTTGTACGTGTAGTGTTATTATTGAAAGGAAGTTTTGTTATTGAAAATGAATGTGAGTTTAGGTTACCGTGGGAAATTTTATTCCTCAACATCTACTGCCTATAAATAAACCGTATATCAGACTGGTAATTGAATACTATAGCCCCGTCTGGGTTGATTCTCTTCGTAATCAGTTTGAAACACTTCATACAATTCAGAGACAAGCGATACATTTTAATTTCCACTATATTTTTTCGCTACCTTACATTCGTATGGAATAAGATTAAAATTGCATGTTAAATCACTAAAGTAACCAGACGGGACCAGAATGAGTGCTATTGTTCGTTTGACGAAAACGTCAAATAAGCACGATTTCTCGGTTCGTTGTTAAATTATATCTACCCATATTTGTGGATATATAAGAAATAAAAATTATAGAGTAAAAAAAGGTTTTGTTAGTCTATATAATTGTAAGATCCGTAAATTATTTTGCCAAATTATCTTTTTTTTATTTAATTCGTTATCAAGTTTTGCATCCAAATGCATTAAAATATTAGCAAGAACTATAAATCTTGAATTATATCTACACATTTTTAGGTAAATAGAAGAAATAATAATTATAGATTAAAATAAAGTTTTGTCAGTCTTTATCCGTAAAATATTTTGCTAAATTATTGTGCAAGACCAGCAAAAGATGTTAGTTCATAGGTGTCAGTTCAGGTAAATATGAAGAGCAGAGTAAAACTTCTCATTACCAATTTAATTCGTTATTAAGTTGTGCATCCAAGTGTATTAAAATATTAGCAAGAATTATAAATCTTGAATTATATCTCCCCATTTTTGTGGATGTATAAGAAATATAAATTATGTAGTAAAAAAAGGTTTTGTTAGTCTACTCATATATAATTGCAAGATCCGTAAAATATTTTGCTAAATTATTTTGTAAGATCAGAAAAGATGTTAGTCACACCTATGGACTATATTTACCAGTTTGGGTAAATATGGAGAACAGAGTAAAACTTCTCATTTCATGTTCAGCATTTTTTTTTTCAGAAAACTGACTAGATCCGTGATTATCGTCGCGATGAATAACATCTTTACGGCTAACTACAGTTACAAAATTTATTTTCAACTTTTCATTTAATCTCCCTAATTGTAATTAGCGCACATAAACATTGATCGTTTGAGTAGAAGGCATTATCCCCTTTACGAAACTAGGCCATAAACATAATAACTTTTTTTAGAAGCAAGTCTTGTTTTGGGATTAATCAGTTCGGATCTCCTTTTTTTATGTTCCATGTTTTTCTCTCAAAATGTTATCAATATTCCATTTTTTTTCTTTTTAAGAAGTTAATAACTAATAAAATGTTTATACCGTCCATTTAATTCCGTTCCCATAATTCATCCCTGTTTCACCTGATTACGATGAAACTTTGGCGAGTTTTTGTACGCATATCGGGAAGATTTCTGGAAAAATAGAGTCCCCGCAAACGCAGTTGCCGGGTGGGTCGATCGCGATCGTTTGCACTTAGTTCATCCTTTAAGTTGAAACATTGTAATAAATTCCTTAGTGCTACAAATAACTAATGTCAGTTGGCGACATTCTAAAAATAGTTTGCTTTAACGAAGTCATCGGATGGGTCAGAAAAGGTGCCTTTGTATATATGTACTTCAAATAAATTACAAAGAAATACTGAGACGCATGCCAAGCATTGGCTGGTCTTTTATAATCTGTTGGATGCATGCATTTGTGTTTATAAAGTTTGCTACTATATTTTTGAATACTGAAAATTTTTTTGATAATTTATTTATTTTCTTCAGGCAATTTCACATTTGCTGTTTATAAATTATGTCATGCAGAATATTAAAAGAGAATGGTTTTATCCCTTTCAAAAACCTTTTTTGGAATTTAAAAATGTATGAAATTCGTGAAAATAAAAAAGTGTATAATTTAAAAGCCATAGATACGTGAGACATTTTCTATAACGACATCGAACAAATTAGATCGGACTGACTGTCAGTTATTAGGATTGACTACAATTATTTCCCTAAATAAGTTTAATAAATGTTATTCAATCTACACTATATCTCTAACATGAATTTCTATAGATGTTTTTGGACAATACTTTTAGAAATAGCGATGATTTTTGGTTATTTTTTAAGTCTTAAAAAGTTATAGTAAAAATAAAAAATCTATCTCACTTTATTTCAATTCATAGTCATAATTAAAGCGATTATATCCAGACTACTGCAAAAAGTCATAATCTTTCAGATGAAATAAATTATATAATATCGTACACTTTAATAAGCATGAATTGTTTTGCAGCGTGAGGAAGAGGGTTTTAACCCAACTACAGAGAATATCAACAACATGCAATAACTAGTTTAAAAATAATCGAAATTCAAAGCTTCCCAGGATTATTGCGACTCAACTCAGGTTCTCAATAGCTTAAATAAAAAGAATTGTGAAAATTTTTAAATCATATCATAAATACCTAGCCCTAAAAAGAAAATATCTAGAAATAGGTATAATATATAAATATAATACGTACGTCTATACATGTATATTGTAACCATTTGACATAAAAGAGAAGAGGATCTGGAAAAGAGAAGAGGTTACAAACTACCTTATAAAGAGTTATATAAAGTACAAAAATCTAAGACAGTTAAGTTTAAATGCGTGTATTAATGGATTTTATCTACTAGAAACTACCTTATATTAATATACCACAAATTAACAGTATACATTGCAAATGTTCATGGAATGATGTATTATGTTTGAAGAGAAAGTTGAGTACACTCTCAAAATGTAAACCGAGAAAACGGGCACTCAAGATAGTTAGTCAGAAGCAAAAGTATAAGTGTAAAGGATTGTTATAATAACCATTGCTTTATGGATAAGAGTTAGTTGTTTTTACACGTATTTCCATTTAATTAAACCGTGATTTACAGAAAATTTTAAATCAAACAAAAAAGGTTTATCAGAGTAGTTAATAACATTTCTAAAGTTAGTTCTTTTGCATTTAAATAAATTTTAATCAAAAATTGAATTTACTAATTCCATAAAAACTTAAAATTAACCAATACTTTCAATGTTAACAATATTTACATCATGATGCACTTACAGCAAACGCTAACCACAACCACAGCGATAGACTCTGTCATTTTACTTCGCCGATACGCAGATTATGAAGCCGATTACCTACGGGAAAAAAAAATAATTTGAAATAAAATCTAGAACCAAAAAACTGCTTTCATATTTGCTGATGGAAGAATATCAATTTAACATAAGCCAACGTTACATTCAAAAAAAGAAATGGATTCTGTTTTTACTTTAATTTCGCTATAAAAAAAGTGATCATCTTTATATATAAAAATCCCGTGTCACGATCTTTGTTCATGCTATTCTCCGAACTACTTAACCGATTTTAATAAAATTTTGCGCATATGTATAACTTAGTCCAACTTGAGAGATAGGATAGTTTTTATTTCAATTAATTACCTCAATATGTTTATTGCAATTTGATTTTTTTATAGGACAAAGCGTTGTAATCATTTATAACTTCCATAAGTTTATAGCAGATGGCGGTGTGAGTTCGTGTACTGATACCACACTTAAACATATTTTATTACCTAGGTTGGGTAAATATTCAATAGATGGTGTCGTGTGTCGATTTCAAAAGTTTCCTTGATGCTACAATTTATTTCACGTTACACGTGTTTCACAGATATACGATATAAACGTGTTTCTTTAGTTTTTATTAAATAAAACGTTACAATAAATTTAAAAATGTGTAACTATAATTTGTTTTGCATATAATTTTGTTTTGTTCCGATTTTATTTTAATTGTTCTGTATTGTTTTACTTATAATTTCCAATGAAATGCCGCAAATAAAATCTAAACTCTATAATTTGTTGAGGTTAGATTCCAACGCTGCACGACGCACATTGAAAGAGGTGACAGATCGGAAGAACATACTGTGGAAATAAATGAAGATCAAAGAATCAGCACAGACAAGAGATGTCTGCAAGAATCTTAAACAAATCGTGACGAACGCCTACGACAAAATATATTAAGAACAAGAGCGCGCATGCACAGAATATAGCCGCATTCAAAGCGTGAGAATGGGTGAGACGCAAATCAGCCGCGTATTAACGGATTCGTCATTTGTTCGTCTTGCGTTCGAATATGCACCAGACTCCGTGCACTCTAAAATCGCTATCGGTGCAATGGACAAAGTATGTCAACATTGTCAGGCGTTAAAATTTCCCAATGAAGCACCCGGTATCCGTTGCGCGTCATGAAAAGATGTATTGTAACCTCTTTCCACTCCGCCGGAATATTTACAATCACTTCTTGCTGACGAATCAGACGATTCGAAATTATTTTTTGACAAAAGACGCAAATTCAACTCTTTCTTCCAAATGACGTCATTTGGGGCAACCAAAATTCACAATCACACATTGGACGGACATATTTTTGCAACTACATTCAAAATACAAGCCAGGTGTACCATAGAATTTGGTCGTTGATGCCAGTGCCTAATGATGACCCAAAGTTTCTCCAATGGTTTATGGCAGTTGTGAAGAACGACAACTCGGTGCCAATATAAGTTCATCAAACGGGCAGAAAAGAGAGCAATTGTGGAATTATTGGATTTTTTTTTGGAAAATCGGAACCAACTTATTCAATTATTTAAAATGACAACTATCTAACCGTCATCAAAGCTGACAAAATACCATCAGGAGAATACGCTGACAGATTCAACGCGCCAATCGTCGACGAAGTTCCTGTTATTATAGTCGGTGATCCAGTTGACAGGCGGCCCATCAAAATTATATATCGAGACAGCACTGTGAGTATGATTTCAGAGATACACTGATCGTACGACGCACTTCAATATCCACTAATATTTTGGCAAGAACAGGATGGACATCACATCAATATCAAACAGCGTTATCCAGTGACTGGAAATTTTATGTTTTTTTTTTAAACAATTTAATTTCTCCTTTCATTAATTTTGATTTCTTATTTTTCCAGGTAATGAAACAAATACAAAATTGGTTGTCTGTAAAGTCGGTTTACGGACGATAATTTTACGTGATAACGTCATAAAGAAACATTGATGAAATAAATTCCGACGCTTGGGTCGATCGTGCCTCTCTATCACTTGTTCTGCGCTCTCGCTTGCACGCACAGACTCAGGCGGAACGTGACACTTTTTCATGCGTGCAGCCGGTGTTAATCGATTTATAAGACGTTATCACGTCAAAAAGTTAGTCCAATGAACTACTACGCGTACTGATTGATGATTATACTTAATGAGTCCTCATTCAGTCTAATCATATATGTCCTTCGATATCAACTATGTCCTTCGATACCGTCAGCTGTACCATCAACACGTTGTGGACATGTACACTAAGATCGTTTGCGATTTATTCGATACATTCAGGTTAAATTACGGTCGGAGAAATAAATCCACTTACGAGATGGTATTATGGGAAACATCGATGGAAATTTAAATATCATCATCGGTAAAGCATTTATTTTACTTTCAAGCTATATCAGCAGTCCACGGAACATGCATGAATACTTATAAGATGTGATGACTTACGTAAGTCATTAAAGTCGTCCAGATTTTTTTGTCACATTTACATATAATCTTTAAATGTAGGAAATACAAACTTTGCTATTACCAGACCAACAATCAATACATGGTCATGATATCACCGTCCAGAAGAAGCCGCTCAAGTAATTTGAGCCGAAATTCCGGATCCATTAATTGACCAAGAATTATTTGATATTGTTACCAGTCATTTGATCCACGGACCGTGCTGTGCTTTTAACATGACATCGCCATGCATGGAAAAAGTAAGAAGCGTTTCCCAAAGCAATGTGTAAACGATACTATTACAAATATTGACGGTTATCCATTGTATCGCTGCATAAATGCTGATAATGGTGGTCACATATTCACAATACGAATGTCAAATTCACCAAACAAGTTTAAATTGACAATCAGTGGGTGGTATCATACTCACCATTGCTTTCAAAAACGTATAAGGCTCATATTAATGTCTAGTTTTGCAATTCAATAAAATTAAGTATTTACATTACATTATTTGACAGTATTTTAAATACAAAGTATAAATAAAAACGACTAAATATCACATTTCCAAATACATTAGCAGCAACGACGCTATGTGGCGTATTCTTTGTTTTTCCATGCAAGAAAGAGACCCATTTGTCCAGCATTTTGCAGTGCATCTTGAAAACCGTCAATGTGCATATTTCACTGAAGAAAATGCTATCCAACGAGCATTTGAGCAACCAAACATGACACTTATTTAATTTTTCACGTTGTGTCAAAAATCTGATGTTTTCGATCAATTCGCAAAAACATTATTATATACTGATGTTCCACGCTATTTTAAATTGACGAACAAACCAATGTTCAAATATAAATTACACGCCAGAGATGTATAATGAAGCATTAGTATAGATCGAGAATTTGTGTGTTTTAATTTCAAATTTGCCACTTAATTATGATGAGCCATAACCTGATCGCCTGAATTTTGTTATCAGTGATTTGCAGCGAGAAAAAACAGTATAACGACGTAGACTTATCAACATTTATTGCGAATAATGAGCCTTTACTGTCAGCCGAACAAGAAAATATTTATAAACGGATTATGCTGACTGTTGACGTTGAACAAAGTAGCTTTTTTTCTCAACCGCATCAGGTGGAACCGGTAAGACATTTTTAATATCGCTGATCCTTGCAAATTTTAATATTGCTGATCATTGCGAAAATTGCATCGTCGGGTATTGCTGCCACTTTGTTAGATGGTCGGCAAACGGCACATTCAGCATTCAAGCCATCATAATACGTTCATAACAAACCAAACGCAATGTGTAGCAATAAAAAAATGAAATGGCTGCAATGTTGCAAAGAGTTCAATCATAATTTTTTATAAATGTAATGTAGCTCATAAACATTCACTCTAAACATTACATAGAACTATGCAAGATTTGAACGGCAACGACAATCTAGTGGTGCTGTCCTACTACTTTCTGGTGATTTCCGACAGACATTGCCAGTCGTTCCTTCCTCTATTTTTTCCAATGAGATTAACTCATGTTTAAAATAGTCATTTTCATAAACATGGGAGTACAGTAGGAAAATGATCCATCGGCACAAATATTTTCTAAATAATTGCTGGATATTGGAGATGGTGAAACAAAACTACATGCAACACGATGCATCAAATTGCCAGACAATTTCCGTACTGTTGTTCAGACAAAATATGAACTAATTGAAAGTGTCTTCCCGGCAATATTTAATAATTACTTGGACCATAATTGGCTCAGTAATCGTGCTATTTCGGCAGCGAAAAATGCTTATTTTGACTGTATTAACTTTCAGATACAACATTTGTTGCCAATTGATATGATGTTTATTAAATTAATCGACACTATTGTTAATAATAATAAAGCCGTAAATTATCCAACTGAATTTTTAAATTCTCTGGATATACCAAGAATTCTACCGTACAATCTTCGGTTGAAGGTTCACCGAATATTCTTCTGGTTAATTTGAATCCACCTAGATTATGCAACGGTGCAAGTTTTGGTCTTCAAAATGATCACCAGAAATGTTACTGAAGCAGCCATTTTAGCTGGAAAGTTTAAAGAAATTGTCCTGTTGCCGCGTATCCTGATGATACCATCAGAATCTACAATACCATTCAAAAGGCTTCAATTTCCTCCTCGTTTGGCTTTCGCGATAACCATCAATAAGTCTCAAGGCCAATCCATTTGCGGCTTAGAAAATCCATGTTTCTCCCATGATAAATTATATGTTGCATGCTCACGTGTCGGTATACCATTTAATCTATTTGTATTAACAAAATATAGATTAACCAAAAATATTATGCACCGATTAGCACTTAATTAAATTTAAATTCATAGATATAATTTAAAATTATATCATAAAAAGTAGTTAAAAATCAACATTTTAATACCTCATTTATAAAATTTTATTTTTATATGTTATCAATTAATAACATTGTATATTGCTTATTAATTAGATACTATAGTCGAAATGGCATGAATAAATTGTAAAACTAAAAATTTTACGTTGGTTTGTGTTTAATTTCATTTCTTCGAAACTCTTTACTGATCACTTTCAAATTTTGACGTAAAGTTCTATTCTGAATCCCGCAGGTTTTTAGATCGTTAGAAAAGTTGAAAGTTCTAATCAAGTGTTAGTATCTAAAATGTTTTAAATACATGGCTGAAAAATTAGTGCGAGAGGGTAACACTTACATCAATTTGAAGCTAAATATTTAGCAAATGGAGCTTAAATAAATAAAGAGGGTACAGTGTGATCTTCATTTAATTTAAAAACCTGTCAAATGATATTCCATCCAGAAAGAGGGAAAAACCAACTTCGCCCTACTTTTCATTTATCATATTATTAAAAATTGTTTTAAATATTTCGCAATGTTTGTTTTAGCATATTTCGCAGTATTTATTTCATATAATAGTTAAGATCTCCTTATGAAACATAAATTGCTTAATGTCGCACACATAAGCCTAAAACTGTAGAAATTTTTAGGCTTGGACAGAAGGACGGAACGATGAATATGACGAAAATATATTTTTTGTTTCACACCGGAATCCTGAAAAGCAGCCAATGCTGTGTTCAGTACCATAATAAAAATGATATTAATATATGCAATTGATAGTTTTTGTTAAAAATAGACCTAATTACGTATTTTCCAACTTTTTTTTTATATTTTACCAGCTACAGATGAGTAAGACAACGATTTTTACTGCTTTTTTTAAAATGTTGAAGATTTATTTTTAACAAATCGCAGTTTTATTTATTTATTTCAAACTTCAACGTACATGTATATATACATATAAAAAAGGACTTATTGCTACATGAGTAATATTTTACACTTAACTTAAATACCATACGTTGAGAACTTAGGGTTGAGAAAGACTTGAATATACTCTTTCTAATAAATTATAAGTCATTATGTATTACAACATATCTGAATTATCAAATGACATAGTTAGTTTAAACATCAACTTGAATAACGAAGAAGTACAGGACAGGATAGGCTAGGAAGAATAGAGTCGTGATAAGAATCAAGTATTTGAAAGTAAAAATGGAAGTAGTCTTATATAAATGAGCGATGAGTTTTGAATGTCAATATTTAGTTTGTCCCTAAATTTGGTAGCACATAGAGTGAAGAAGCATTCTTTGCAACGGCATGTACAGTGAAAGAGTACTCGTAGTAGCAGCATGTGCAACAAAGAAGTAAGTGTAGTAGAAGCATGTACACTGAAGAAATATTCTTCACAATCGCATATACAGTGAAGGAGTTCTTGTAGTATCAGTATGTGGAACAAAGAAATAAACATTGTAAAAACATGTACAGCAAAGAACTATTATTTGTAACGACACGTACAGTGAAAAAGTGCTCGTGGTAGCAGTGTATGCAACCAAGAAGTTAACGTAGTAGAAGCGTACACAGTGAAGAAATATTCTTTACAATGGCATATACAGTGAAGAAGTTCTTCTAGTAGCAGTATGTGCATCAAAGAAATAAACATTTTAAAAGCATGTACAGCGAAAAAGTATTCTTTGCAACGGCATGTACAGTGAAGAAGTATTCTTTGCAACGGCATTTATCTAGAATCTTGAAGTTTTAAATCTAGAATTTATGCAAACATTTAACAGATGATTATAAGACGTAAGTGCGATCACGTATTTTCATCCACAGAATACTTAAATTACGTATTTACATTCAGGATTTTGAAGGAGTTCTTAGTAGTTTAAGCCATCTTCAATAACCGTAAGATATCTAACATCTTAATGACTAAGCAAAGAAAGTTGACAAAGATATATTATAGTTTTAACCAAAATAAATCGTTAAAAACAGTTGAGAGATATAGTTTATATTTTGCGAAAAAATAATTGTTTACTTGAGGTTGCCAACTAATATTTGAGCTTTCATTTGATACCACCACATGACGACACTTTCAGTGTCAGGAGGATGAACAGGCACTAAGTAGAATCCACACGTGTTTTTTTCTGATTGTGTACGCAACAGCAATATTTGAATGAATTTTATATAAAATCAAAGTATTGGATCCAATACTATAGCTTTTGTTAAATCTAACATATTCTGTAAAAATGTCGAGAACATACGTATAACGTGAATCAGAACCTCTCGCTGAAGTTCCTTCCAAGATTTCTGTTTATTTCACTAATTTAAATGTGCTCTATGATTTCATTGCCCTCGCATATTTCATAAATTATAAAATAATGTCATCCCATTCGGAAATCTTTTAATTCTGCCAGGACTATTCATAAATTTTTCCTTCGCTTGATGTTTTCAAAAATATTTTTTTACGATTTTTTACGCGAATACTCCTAAAATCATATATTTCTTTCTTTAACTATGCTAAATTCTAATAAATAAACAAATGCAACACTTTCAATAGTCAGTTACTTGCAAGTCGAATATTTCACTTCGTTAGCCGCCTAATTAATAACTACTCAGTTGAGTACTTAGTAGAAGAGCCACCAGGCATGGCTGAGTTCTGGAATTATTGTTAGCGCCATGTAATCGTTAATCCATCATTTCACAGCCTAAGGGTTTAGTACTCCAGTTACTCATCCAATATCCGCAATTATCTGACTTTGACCCGTTCCAGGCAGTCGATGAAAATTAGCACTGTTTTAAAACATATTTTTAAAACAGTGCTACATAACATAATAAAATAACATTATATGTAATTTAAAAATTACAATATTACATAGAAGGGCCACAAATAATTTGTTTTCCCTTGTGTAAACTCCAATGAACCATTAATTTTTCAAAGAAATATTTACTAGTATTGTCTTCTGTCAATTCTAAAGCTAATATTTTTTTTGCACAGATTTGAAACAAAGACTGAGCAAAATCACTACAGGACAATAAATATGATCTGTGGAAATGTATAATCTGATCTGTGAACCTGTAGCAATGGCTCGGTATTTAGGTATATATATATATATATATATATATATATATTTATATATATATATATATATATATATATATATATATATATATAAATAATACACAGTACATATATATACACAAATATATTACCTGTGTGTATCTAAAGAATTTAGATATGGACATTATGCTTCCAAGGTTTTTGAAATATCGAATTCACATCACATATTCCCTTTTCCCTACCTCTCTCCTTTCCATAATTATAGCAATATCTTGAAAGTTTTTGTCTTATTACTTTTTTACAAGTATGCCCTAAATTGAATTTATATCATATATAGTATATGTACATATATAAAAAAAAAAGAATATATATATATATATATATACATATATATATATTTACATAAATATATATATATATATATATATTTAAGAGCCTTAATCAAATAAAGCGTTACCTTGCATTTCGGTTTCAAATTACTAAACACGAATTGACAAAAAGTTAACAAAATTAACACTTAATAAAACTATAACGTTTAATCTACATACAATTCTGTGCTCCTTTACGCAGCCTAATGTTAGTTAATTTTATGGAAACTATATATTAAAAATAAAGGTAAAGAGTGAGAAAAATTCTAGAAATTTTGTACTGATTTTTAAATTTAAAAAATAAAAACGTTCAGAATTGTTATCACTTTTTTACTAGGTATCTATTTGTTTCATTGTCAAACGAAAACTATTCATTGAATTTTAATAAATTTGTTATCAAAGGAAGTATAAACAGCGCCAAAAATTATGACTGATGTACAAAAGTGGACAACTCTTATTAGATAGCATAAATAGAACCTACGAACCGTTTAAAACAAAACTAAAGAAATTTGGTTCAGATCTGAAAATATTCAGGTGTAGACAAAGTAATGATACTAGACTTTCATATAATTATTATCAAACTATAAATTTAAGAAACCAAATGAACTGCTTAATTGAATATATTTGGCGTTAATTTTGTAGAAATTCTTTATTCACAATTAAATGAAACTACGTGATGTAGTATTATTTCTACTATCTTTAATTTCTTTACCACGACCTAGGTTTCGTTGTATTACAACATCTTCAGGTGGGATATAAGCAAAGATTCTCTGAAGATCTAATTGTGAACTACTTAAAACAATTCATGCCTATAATTTTAATATTAGTACAACTTTTGCACAACAAAAACTATTGTATTAATACTCATAAAAACGCTTATCCAATGAAATTATTGAGTACATTGTAATGATTACACTAACTGAATTATTTAGGGGACTGTTACCCAATTTTTTTAATAATCTTTTCAATACTAGCTTTATACGTGTATTATAACCATATTCATGATAATCGTATCTTAAAGGGTTAGTTAGAATGAAATAACTGCCTATAGTGACCCCTGAGGGAACTAACTACATGAATATTTAGTGGCTAATATCCGTCATTAGCTGGTTAAACGTGATGAGTGACATGTAATTAGACAGGTGTGTGTTAAGGTTAAGTCATTTAAGGTACAAATTTAGTAAGAATTGTTAAATAAATAAATAACAAAATGTCTATTAATATTGTTGAAAATTAGATAAATAAGTGAACGATTATTCTAACCAATGCCGTTTTACAATATTATATTGGAATCATAAAATTGAAAATAAATTAGACTTGGCTGTCACAACCCATTCCTTCTTGATTACAGTTTCACCGCTCATAAATAAATATAAAGTCTACCAGTGGTTAAAATTATAATTAATAACTGCTTTAAAAAACGTTTTTTGTTAAGAAATTTTGATTTTGATCATACCGAATTATTGTTAACGATTTTGTTCTCTCTTTCCAAAGGTGTCTTGTATTGAAATGCATTATTATCATAAAACGTTTTCTGATAACAAATTTTTTTCCCGTCCCATTGACCTTTTGACGATTTTGTTTTGTTTTACGAAAAGTGAAATTCATTATCATCAAAAAAATTTGTGATCTCATTCAGTCATAATTATTTTAAAAAGTGTTGATCTCATTCAATCATAATCATTTTTGGCGATTTTGTTCTCTTTTTCAAAAATATTTTCTTTCGTAATGCATTATAATCAAAAAGTATATTTAGATAATATACTTTTATCTCAATCGTTCATAAGTATTGTTGGCTATTTTTTTCTTCTTTTGAAAAAGGTATTTTTTATCGAATTGTAAAAATCTTTTTTTAAGTAAATTTTTATCTCCATCAGCCATTAATTTCGTTGACAATTTTGTCCACTTTTACAAATGATGTTTTCCATTGAAATGCATTATTATAAAAAATTATTTCTTGATAATAAATCTTTATCCCGGTAAGCAATAAGTATTGTTGACTATTTTGTTTTCTTTTACAAAGGCATTTTCAATGGAAATCATTATAAAACATTTTTTGATAATAAATTGTTAACGATTTTTTCTCCTTTTGCAAAAGATGTCTTCTATCGAATTGCGTTATCCATAAGAAATCATTTTTATTAGTAAATTTTAACCTAGAGCAGCCAAAAATATTGTTGTTGATTTTGTTCTCTTTTGCAAAAGGTGTTTTCTGTCGAAATGCATAATCATGGAAAAGAATCTTTTGATGATAAATGTTGATCTCAATTAGCCGTAAACATTGTTGACGGTCGTTGTTGTCTTTTGAAAAAGTGTTATTATCGAAAAGATTTTTAAAAATAATTATACTTTTAAAGAAACCATTTATTATTAGAAAGCATTTTTGCCGAAGAGCAATACTTAGAACCATAATGTTGGAATAACAGCTATTTGTAATAAACTTGGAACCATAATGTAAAAACTAACTAAAATCACTCCTTAATAATGAACTTTGATGCTTATCAGTAATAAACATTGTTAATAATTTGGTTCACATTCAAAAAAGCTTTCTGTTCTGTAAATATCTTAAATTACATCTTTAATGTAATTTAAGATATTTACAGTACTTTCGTAAAGAACAAACTTTAAAGCATACTTTGAGATTTGAAGGCGAGTAAGAAAGTAGATTATAAAATTACTCCATTTGGTGTATTAATATTTTTTTACCGATCTTTCAAATAATAAACAGCCACTTTTGTGAATTTATTTACATTTTCTCAACAATAATAACAAATACTAAGCATGTGATAAAAATTAAGGCGATAGCAGAATACACAAAAAACAATACCATTAATATTTCATAATTCATGAAAATAGCATTTAAATAAAAAAAATATTTAACTAAAATATTATATCAAATATGTTTATCAATGCGAATATAAAATAATAATTTTTAATAAGGAAAAAAAAAACTCAAGTTGAAAAAAGTCGGTACACACTACGCCCTAAATAAAGTTAAATTCAAATCACCAATTGTATTGTTCGTAAAAGTAAGATTGTATGAATGTAGGTATGTAATATATCTAGATTTAGGTATGTTACGTATAGTGTACTTAACCAGTTTTTATACATATTTACAATTAAAGAAAACTTAAAATGATTCACCGTTTTTAACCGATTTCAAAAAAGGAGGAGATTCTCAATTCGTGGGAATCTTTTTTATGTATGTTCAGCGGTAATTATTTACTGAGTGGACCGATTTTGATGATCCTTGCTAAATATTTGCTATGGGTAGTTGTTATTCATCATAAGTTCTGGAGATGTACAATGGAACTCCTTAACCGATATTAGTGAATAAACCTTGCTTAAAGATATTTGCTACTAATAGTTATTACTTTGCAAAATAACTACACCATCGACCAGATCAAGATCTGATTATGAGTTCTGGGGTGAACAATGCAACTCCTTAACTGACGGTAGTACATTGAAAGTGACACAAGATATGTGCTACTGGTAATGGTTACTTTGCAAAATAAATACACTAACGATCATGTTAGAGTCTGATGATGCATTCTGTAGATAAACAGTGGAACTCCTTATCGGATGGTAATAAATCGAATGGAATTCAAGATATTTACTACTGGTAGTTTTTACTTTGCAAAATTACTGCACCACCGACCAGGTCAGGGTGTGATGACGAGTTCTGAAGATGAATAATATAAACCCTTAACGGTAGGTAGTAAATCGATCGTGATTCAATATATATGCTACTTGTTAATTATTACTTTAGTTATTTCTTTTCAAAAGCTGATATTGACTTTCTGATATGAAGAATGGAACTCCTCACATGGTAGCTTTTAATTTGCAAAATCTGATATTGAACTTCGGGTATGGAGAACGGAACTCCTCAAGGGCTAACAACTAACCACTACTATCGCTTCATTTCTATATGTTGTTGATAACCAACTTTAGATATAGAGGAAATCATCTATATAATTTTATAAGAAACAAAATAATTGTGACGATTAATGTTAATATATTAATCACTAAAAATTCTAAAATAAACTATCTTTTAAAAAACCGACTTCCTAAAAAGTAGGTACTAAAAAGTCAAAAATAATTAACTTAAAATAGGTACCTACTTATTTGAAATAAATGACTAAGTTAATTATTTTTGACAACGGTGCCAGCACCGCCGATCAACGTGAAAAAAAAAAATATTTTTATTAAAAATACGCCCTTTATGAATCTGTATAATATTGTAAGTACATTAGAGGTTAAAGTTTTAAATTTACATTGTAAATTTGTGTGAATTGGTCGACAGTACTGGCACCGACTTCAAAAATAAGTAACTTATTTATTTCAAATAAGTATTTTGAGTTAACCGTTTGATAAATATTAAGCTTCAAAAACCTTTGCAATAAATATGTCCTCCCGCCCCTTCCAATTTTTCAATCATACAAAGAATATCTGAAAATATACTATTATTTAATTAGAGCTATCAACCCCAATCAATATGATTATATTCCGACAACCTTCGACCGATTTTCATTTTACCACTTGGACTTCGAACTTTGAATTACGATAAAATATGACACCCAGATTTATGAAAATTAAGTAAAACTGGGAAAAAATATTTTAATACCCTAATTTTATTATATATTTGGAAATTCATTTTCTGAAACACTGAAACCTAGATATTATAAATATAAAATTTTATTTTCTTTCTGTCTACTTCTTTAGGGGCGCTATGAAAAAATGATAGGAGTGAAATTTTAACAATACAGGATGAAGTTGACACGATGCCAGAAAAAAATGACACCATGAAATGGCTCACTAAACATATATTTACAATGTTTACTTGTCAGTCCACCATTTTATTTTTCTGCTGGCTTTCTATTGTAAGCCAATCATGGGCTAGACCGTTTTGAATTCGGTATGTATTCATTTGCATTATAAATTATTAAACACTTAAAATTAATAAATTGAAATAAATTTTCTGCATATTCATTTCTTTTTATAATTATTGAAACTTTACTCAGATTATTTTAGTATATTTAACAATTAATTACAAATAATTAATTATATTCACGTATTTATATTACATTGAATACTGAGTATTCATTTAAATTTTTAATTTTAATTAAATTTATAATTAAATTTAATTTTACAAAGTAATAAATTTGAAGCGCGATAATTAGGAAACTGTCTGGCAGGTAATGACTTACAATAGAAAGCCAGCAAAAAATAAAATGGCAGACCATTTGTCCGTCAATTTAAATTTAAAATTAATTAGATTAAAATGAAAATTAATTTTAAAATTTAATTATTTAGTATTGGAAAGTTTCTTATTGCGAAATGTAAAATGGAAGACGGCAAGAAAATCGTTTTAACAGTAATTTATCCATATCAAAAAATGGACCATATCATTTATTTTTTAATACGGCCATACAAAACAGTCTGAGCAGAATATCTTGACAGAGAAGACAAGTTACAAATGGTTCTAAGTAGAGACTTTAACGTCAATATTTCCCGAGAAGATGCTGGTCCACTTATCGACTTTCTTCAAAAACTAGTTAACTTAACAATCAGCAATGATACTAAGATTAGAACAACACGAGATGGCACCGTCACTGAAGCTAGGGCAGTGTATATAATTTAGAAATGATATGTATTTATAGTATAAATGCGTTTTAGAACCAGAAACTTTTTGACAATTTTTTTGATACCATATGAACGATTTGTCCCTGTTCTAAAGTGCATTCGTTCCAAATACTTGTAAATATTTGCCGCTGAATCGTAGTACCGACGCATCAAGACTGAACTATTGAATAAGGGTAGAGTTTACAAAGCTTGCCAATAATCTCATTTGGACTACAACTCTAGCCGGGTTGAAAAAAGGAGAAATATTTTAATTGTACGAGTATCGATAATATAAAATAATTTTCTGCGGAAAAAATGTAACCGAAAAGGGACTAAATAGTCTACGAAATTCATAACATTATTTACCCTAATCCACTCTCTAGTTTAATACTAAAGTGATTTCAACAAATGAGGTGTCCTTACTTATTAGTTCAGTCTGTACGAGGGAACAAACTCACTCACATCCATACATAGCCTGTTAAATTCATAATGTTATATACCCTGCGATACTAAATGGATCAAGACGACTATAAAGGACACCTTTTTTGTTGAAATCACTTTCGTAGTTTAGTATGTATGAAGGAAAAACTTACTCACATACGTACATATCCTATTAAATTCATAACGTTAAATACCCTAGGGCATTCTCTGGTCCAGACGAATATAAAGGACACCTCATTTGGTGAAATCACTTTAGTAGTTTAGTCTATACAAGGGAACAAACTTACTCACATACATAGACTATTAAATTCATGACCTGTATACATAATCAAAATACGGGTTGGAGACAAGTACCTCTAACAAAAATGACCATGTTAAAGTTTGATATTTCATAACCGGATATCTGCATATAAAAAGGGTACATGACAAATACTTTTTAAAGACCTATTCAAATGGGGAATACGAATAAAAAAATTACCACCGCTTCACATATGGAGAAGACATCCTAAAAAATAATGTAAAGGTTCATTTATAGATTGTGACTAAAACATACGGACATAGCAAAACTATAAGGCAATTTCAAATGGTACATAGCTTGTACCATTTGATTAATTGTCGACATTTGCCTAGACTTGTTTGTAATTATCTAGCTTTTTTCACTAAAGACGAAGACTTCATTCTTCACCTCTTAATTACTTTAAATTATATAATTCAGCTTATAATAAAATGCTGCACATGGGGCCATTCTTTGTCATGGAAATAAATTATTTACTACAAGAGCGAATTTGTCCAGTCAATTACAATAACTGAATGGAAAAAAATTGTTATATGAGCGATTAAAGAGGATATATATATATATATATATATATATATATATATATATATATGTACATATATATATATATATATATATATATATATACACACATATATACATACATAATTACAAAATAAGAAAGTAAATAAACAGCAAGCAAATGAAAAAACATGTGTATTTATCGATACAAATCAACAAACAAATCAAAATATATAATAGATCAAGCCTACAAATTATGTAGAAATGTATAATTGACCTAAGTTTAGATTACAAAATGTTAAAGATATTAAAAAAATTAAAAAGTTAATATTTATTGGCCACCACTCTATTCCGAAACATTTATCCAGAATTAGTTCATTGAGAAGCGTCTAATACATTCTTGGATATGACTTTTATAATTTTTCTGCTTGAAAAACTTGAATGAAATTTTCGAATTATCTTTCATGATTAAAAATGTGTCTCTTAATTCAGACAACATTTTTGTAGGCTAAAATATCCCATTAAATAACACACCCCGTCATCATTTCCTTCACCCCCTCTTTTTTTGAGAATATTTTCCTATATTTTAATGGCATGATTTAAAAAAGAACCATAACTTCCGAATCGTTGACCGTAAACTCTACAAAAGTGAGTTTTGATAAACAAATTGTTTAATAACACATTTTTATGGAACAACTAACCCTCGTTTAAATAACCACGGAATAAGTAGCGCATTGAAAAGTATAAAATAACGAAAATGCGATTACTTGGCTGGAACTTTTGCGGTACAATACCCTTTCCGAACATAAATAAATTTGTAAAATACTGTTACTGATAAGGAATCGATGCTGAGTCGACGCTTATCTTTCAAATACATGAACACCTACATACATACACGCATAAGTTCTACATTTCACTTGGTACCTATTCCAAAAATTTAATGATTTTGATATCCCGTGTAACCTCGAATCTCATAAATTTACGATGAACTTATTATCAATAATATCTCATTTATTGAAATCGGAAGAGACGATTGCAGCGATTAATGAACCTAAATATATATAAATACATATAATAAATATATATAATATAATAAATACATATAATCATATATAAATACATACATGCATACAGACATACAAAGCACATTCCCTATTTTGGCTTTACTGTTGTAGCTTGTCCGTCTATCAATATACTAGTTACTTCATGCTTTTGTATATTTCTGTACATAAATACTTATTTGCCTCCTAAAATTTTAGTTGTTATACGTATTTGTATATACCTGTATGTACTTACTTACTAACCTATGTAAGTGATAATGATTAGTCACTATCCGTTTACTTATATCTTGCTTACTTATCTACCTACCAACGGATACCTTAGTTGCTTCATACGTTTATACACTTACCATTTACTTTATTTCTTTACTTTTTGACAATTTAAGCGAATTCAAACTCAATGAGTTGAATCCTTATCAATGAAAAGTTCCTGTCATAACCTCCCGGCTCCATCATTGAATCCTAATTTTGTTAAAGAGCAGATTTATGTCGTGCCAAAACTTTATAGACTTATATAGATATATATTTTTAGATTATCATTGGACCTATATCTTCCAACATCGATCACGCCACTTATATGTTAATTCTTCAGAATTTCACCAATGTTTCTACAATTTTCATGTTAAATTCAAACCATTTTTAGAGCCATTTAAATTAAGAAACAAATATTCTAAATTGGTTGATAATGCCAGAGATATGAGCTAACTTAAACAAAATAGGCCGTACCTCCTAAGCATCAGGACTGAGGAGTGAGATGCCGGAGTTAAATAGTGATTTCAAAACAGCAGATCCTAAAGTCTTGTGATTTGAGGACACAATACCTCCACAACGTCAAGACTTCGCAGTTGGAACCCAGAATTTAGTTGTAAAGACTCTATTTAAAACTCAAAATATTAATTTAAGAATAGCAGATTCTCAAGTCTCAGGGTTTAGGTAGACAGTACCCCTGCTATATCAGGACTGAGAAGTTGGGACTGGAAGTTTATTGGCAGAATCGCTGCTTGAGACACAAAATTCGAATTTAAAAGCGGTCTCACGATTTAGGCAAGTAGTACGTATGCAGCATTAGGACTGAGGAGTTGTAACCCGGAATTAAATAACAGTCTTTGCTTGAGATTCACAATACTATTTTAAAAACAGCAAATTCTCAAGTCTCACGATTTAGGCAGAAGTATCTCTGCAAAATCAGGACTGAGGAGTTGGAAGTCAAAGTTCGATTATAAAGTTTCTGCTTAAATGCTAATTTTCCCTTTTTTGCTTTTCCCAAAATACTAATTTAAAGACAAGTTCCTCAAGTCTCAGGGTTTAAGCAAACCGTATACCTGAGAAGTCGAAACCCAGAAATAAATGACACAATATATGCTTAAAACTCACAATACTAACTTAAAAACAGCAGATTGTCAAGTCTCACGATTTAAGAATCTGTATCCCCACAGCGTGAAATCCGAAGGATCGAAACCCAAAATTTAGGAGCAGAGTCTCGGCTGTCCTTGTACACTTTAACGTTGAAAAACTCTATAGTATATCGGCAATTTTCATTGTCAGATTCTCGATAAATTTTAATGGGATTATACCTAGACGCTTCAAATTAAAAAAAGAAATGGTTGAGAATCAAAATTGGTTGAAAAATACCGAAAACATAAAATAGCAAATGCAAAAAAATACTGTCGAATTGTTAATTTCTTTTAAGTCGGTTAAAAAGAAAATAAAAATGAAAATTTTTTGGATTTAAACTGAAAAACCAAGATCCACGTTAACGATGTAAATAATATCAATATCACTAGTTTTTTCTCATTTAATGTTTATTACTTTTTTACTAATTGGGTTATTTGTTCATTGTTATTAATGTGTTCATTTTGTCTTTTTTTATTTAATTATTCTTTTTTATGGTGTTGAATTGCGTGTAAATTTTCATTAAATATTTTTTTTATCTATGGAAATAATAGCAAATACGAATCAATATTGACAAAAATATTTTGTATAAAAGTACAATGTGTTCATTTGAGCGTATGTATACGTGTGTGATAAGGTGAAGATGGCCTAAAATAGATCGTAGTGATCTAAAATGTGTATGTATGTAATACATTTCTCCGAATATTCAACGAAATAAGCATTGCATTTGTGTAAGCATTCGGCGCATGGGTTTGGCCGACGAGGTTTGGTCGACGTCATCATATCAGATGTAGTGTAGTTTTAAAACAAAAGTTTCTGCGGCATGTATTTCTATATTATCATTTATTGATTCGGATGAAAATTTAATAAAAATGTTACTATAAATTAGAAAAAATATAGTTTTAATAACAAGAAAAATAGAACATACATCTAAATAACTATTGATCATTAAATATAAACTAAAACCATTAAAAAAGTTTTACACCATCGAGTGGGTAAGGGCACTGTCATTCCTGTAATCTCATCTAAATACAATAAATAAATAAATTTCCTCCTTCATCTAGATATATTTTCTTTTTATTTTCTTTTGATTATGTTGAACGTGTTTGGTGTCTCTTTTGAGCGAATTTCTGATTTTTGTAAATATGTCTGATGGCAGTATGCTTACTTGCTGGCTTTAGATCAACACATCCGAAAAACACATCCGTCGGGCGTCTCAATAGAGGTTATGTAAATCACATTTGTTTTTCCGTCCGTAGATCCCAGTACTACAAATTTAAAGCATAGTCGTTCCATTTTTCTTGATTTTGACTAGAAATGTCGTTTTCTAAGACAAAATCTTTGAACTTATTATGAAATGCAAAATTCAATTAAACAACTGCGTTGCTCTAAGAACTAAATTTGTTTATTTTAGTCATATATATACGATAATAATTACACAGTTTAACTTAAATAGTACTATACTACCTAAAAACAAAGAAACGACATTTAAAGTTTATTATTTAAATCGTCAATTCCTTTTTATACTATTCTTTTAATATAACCAAACAATCTGGATAACATTCATGAGTTCGGTCAACTAAAAATAATCTGCTTTGCTGACCGTGTTGGCCGCCATTACTCACAGGGCCGTCTATGAAGTACATAAGTACATGGTCACTGTTTACCGACAGGAGGGCGCTGTACCTGAAGAAATATAGTTTCTTTACATAACATATGTATGTATGTATATATATATATATATATATATATATATATATATATATATATATATATATTTATTTATATATATATATATATATATATATATATATATATATATATATACATATATATATATATATATATATATAGATATATATATATATATATAGATATATATCTATATTTATTTATATGTTATACGGTTGTAGTGTCAAGTCTCCTATCACGCACTATAAGGGTTGCGTACCTTGGGCATTTTACATTATCAACCATCGAACTCTCGTTATGGAATGTATTAGAATGAGCGAGAATATACAGGTATATCCTCGAATGTACTAAAAAGAACTATATCGAATAGATCGAGAATGTTCTGGAGTGTTCGAGAAGCATTAAGCATAAATGTATTAGAATGAGCGAGAATGTATTAGAACGAACTGTACCGGAAGGGTCGAGAACGTTTTCCAATGTTGAGAATATTCTCAGCTAGTAATTATATAAATATTTAAATATTTTTAAAAGTGAACTATATTTGTAAAAAAAGACTTGTATTTTGAGCTCAAATTCGAAATTACCAGAATATTGTAAAACCATTTCGATGTGGAGGGCAAAGTTTCAAGTTTTAAATACAAATGAGTTTTTACCTTTATTTGAGATTTCATTTTATATGTAGGCATATAAAACATCTCAAATAAACGTAAAACTCATTTAGAAAGTGAAACAGAGCGAAGGACCATTGTTTCTGAGGTATCAGAAAAAATGGTTCTTCACTCTTCTCCTCCCTAGGTATACCAACCATATATGAAGCTGATATAAGAGAGAACTATTAAGATATTTAAAAAAATAACTATGCATCTAAATTGGATTTCAAAGATAATCTTAACATCCACAAGTATTGGTCAGGTGATTAATATTTAGTCAAATTAACAAATTATTAATTTTTTTAATATATATAAAAATACGCTCACTCATTTAGAATAATGAAAATAACACAGTAACACAATAAATTATTATTTGCAATATCATGATCGATAGCATCCGGTGCAGGGCTTGGGAAATGGTTAATGACCTCTTTCTCATTATAGCACAAAACCACGTTTAATTACAATCTGATAATTAAAACGCAGAATAAAAAGGGAAGAAAAACGTCGGTATGTTTTGTTATAAACTGTATTATTGAAAACATACTACCGGCGTGGGCTTACATAAATCAAAGCAACCGTATTTAATTACACGTTCTAAAAAAGCCAGGCAAGCGCATGTCGGAAAACGCACAAAAAAATATTCAATAGTTGCTTAAAATTGTTGATGCAAATCAAACGAAATAATTTTTAAAAGTTCTAATGAAATATTAGTATTTGGATTTTTTCAGATCCATTGTCGAAAAACCAAAATGGTAGGACACATGCGCGCCACTTTGATAACAAGGTTTAAAACAGAAAAATCGTAACGTATAATAAAACTGTAACAGATTGAATTCTGTATGGGAAAAATATTTTAAAAAGAGTGATCGTTTATCGTACAGAATTATAATAGTAGCTACAAGACATGTTTTTGCAATCTTTGTCTGTCTGTATATTAATTTGTTCTTCAATCACGCAAAATTTACTGCACGAATCTTGATGAAATTTGATATAGTAATAGATAATACTCTCAAGCAACATATAGTATATTTATCTGAATTTTATAGATTTAAAACACTCTGACTTTGTGCAATATTACAATATTGGTACTACCAATGCCATCTTTTAGCTTCTTGTGATTTGAGGACACAATACCTCCACAACGTCAAGACTTCGCAGTTGGAACCCAGAATTTAGTTGTAAAGACTCTATTTAAAACTCAAAATATTAATTTAAGAATAGCAGATTCTCAAGTCTCAGGGTTTAGGTAGACAGTACCCCTGCTATATCAGGACTGAGAAGTTGGGACTGGAAGTTTATTGGCAGAATCGCTGCTTGAGACACAAAATTCGAATTTAAAAGCGGTCTCACGATTTAGGCAAGTAGTACGTATGCAGCATTAGGACTGAGGAGTTGTAACCCGGAATTAAATAACAGTCTTTGCTTGAGATTCACAATACTATTTTAAAAACAGCAAATTCTCAAGTCTCACGATTTAGGCAGAAGTATCTCTGCAAAATCAGGACTGAGGAGTTGGAAGTCAAAGTTCGATTATAAAGTTTCTGCTTAAATGCTAATTTTCCCTTTTTTGCTTTTCCCAAAATACTAATTTAAAGACAAGTTCCTCAAGTCTCAGGGTTTAAGCAAACCGTATACCTGAGAAGTCGAAACCCAGAAATAAATGACACAATATATGCTTAAAACTCACAATACTAACTTAAAAACAGCAGATTGTCAAGTCTCACGATTTAAGAATCTGTATCCCCACAGCGTGAAATCCGAAGGATCGAAACCCAAAATTTAGGAGCAGAGTCTCGGCTGTCCTTGTACACTTTAACGTTGAAAAACTCTATAGTATATCGGCAATTTTCATTGTCAGATTCTCGATAAATTTTAATGGGATTATACCTAGACGCTTCAAATTAAAAAAAGAAATGGTTGAGAATCAAAATTGGTTGAAAAATACCGAAAACATAAAATAGCAAATGCAAAAAAATACTGTCGAATTGTTAATTTCTTTTAAGTCGGTTAAAAAGAAAATAAAAATGAAAATTTTTTGGATTTAAACTGAAAAACCAAGATCCACGTTAACGATGTAAATAATATCAATATCACTAGTTTTTTCTCATTTAATGTTTATTACTTTTTTACTAATTGGGTTATTTGTTCATTGTTATTAATGTGTTCATTTTGTCTTTTTTTATTTAATTATTCTTTTTTATGGTGTTGAATTGCGTGTAAATTTTCATTAAATATTTTTTTTATCTATGGAAATAATAGCAAATACGAATCAATATTGACAAAAATATTTTGTATAAAAGTACAATGTGTTCATTTGAGCGTATGTATACGTGTGTGATAAGGTGAAGATGGCCTAAAATAGATCGTAGTGATCTAAAATGTGTATGTATGTAATACATTTCTCCGAATATTCAACGAAATAAGCATTGCATTTGTGTAAGCATTCGGCGCATGGGTTTGGCCGACGAGGTTTGGTCGACGTCATCATATCAGATGTAGTGTAGTTTTAAAACAAAAGTTTCTGCGGCATGTATTTCTATATTATCATTTATTGATTCGGATGAAAATTTAATAAAAATGTTACTATAAATTAGAAAAAATATAGTTTTAATAACAAGAAAAATAGAACATACATCTAAATAACTATTGATCATTAAATATAAACTAAAACCATTAAAAAAGTTTTACACCATCGAGTGGGTAAGGGCACTGTCATTCCTGTAATCTCATCTAAATACAATAAATAAATAAATTTCCTCCTTCATCTAGATATATTTTCTTTTTATTTTCTTTTGATTATGTTGAACGTGTTTGGTGTCTCTTTTGAGCGAATTTCTGATTTTTGTAAATATGTCTGATGGCAGTATGCTTACTTGCTGGCTTTAGATCAACACATCCGAAAAACACATCCGTCGGGCGTCTCAATAGAGGTTATGTAAATCACATTTGTTTTTCCGTCCGTAGATCCCAGTACTACAAATTTAAAGCATAGTCGTTCCATTTTTCTTGATTTTGACTAGAAATGTCGTTTTCTAAGACAAAATCTTTGAACTTATTATGAAATGCAAAATTCAATTAAACAACTGCGTTGCTCTAAGAACTAAATTTGTTTATTTTAGTCATATATATACGATAATAATTACACAGTTTAACTTAAATAGTACTATACTACCTAAAAACAAAGAAACGACATTTAAAGTTTATTATTTAAATCGTCAATTCCTTTTTATACTATTCTTTTAATATAACCAAACAATCTGGATAACATTCATGAGTTCGGTCAACTAAAAATAATCTGCTTTGCTGACCGTGTTGGCCGCCATTACTCACAGGGCCGTCTATGAAGTACATAAGTACATGGTCACTGTTTACCGACAGGAGGGCGCTGTACCTGAAGAAATATAGTTTCTTTACATAACATATGTATGTATGTATATATATATATATATATATATATATATATATATATATATATATATATATATATATATATATATTTATTTATATATATATATATATATATATATATATATATACATATATATATATATATATATATATATAGATATATATATATATATATATATATAGATATATATCTATATTTATTTATATGTTATACGGTTGTAGTGTCAAGTCTCCTATCACGCACTATAAGGGTTGCGTACCTTGGGCATTTTACATTATCAACCATCGAACTCTCGTTATGGAATGTATTAGAATGAGCGAGAATATACAGGTATATCCTCGAATGTACTAAAAAGAACTATATCGAATAGATCGAGAATGTTCTGGAGTGTTCGAGAAGCATTAAGCATAAATGTATTAGAATGAGCGAGAATGTATTAGAACGAACTGTACCGGAAGGGTCGAGAACGTTTTCCAATGTTGAGAATATTCTCAGCTAGTAATTATATAAATATTTAAATATTTTTAAAAGTGAACTATATTTGTAAAAAAAGACTTGTATTTTGAGCTCAAATTCGAAATTACCAGAATATTGTAAAACCATTTCGATGTGGAGGGCAAAGTTTCAAGTTTTAAATACAAATGAGTTTTTACCTTTATTTGAGATTTCATTTTATATGTAGGCATATAAAACATCTCAAATAAACGTAAAACTCATTTAGAAAGTGAAACAGAGCGAAGGACCATTGTTTCTGAGGTATCAGAAAAAATGGTTCTTCACTCTTCTCCTCCCTAGGTATACCAACCATATATGAAGCTGATATAAGAGAGAACTATTAAGATATTTAAAAAAATAACTATGCATCTAAATTGGATTTCAAAGATAATCTTAACATCCACAAGTATTGGTCAGGTGATTAATATTTAGTCAAATTAACAAATTATTAATTTTTTTAATATATATAAAAATACGCTCACTCATTTAGAATAATGAAAATAACACAGTAACACAATAAATTATTATTTGCAATATCATGATCGATAGCATCCGGTGCAGGGCTTGGGAAATGGTTAATGACCTCTTTCTCATTATAGCACAAAACCACGTTTAATTACAATCTGATAATTAAAACGCAGAATAAAAAGGGAAGAAAAACGTCGGTATGTTTTGTTATAAACTGTATTATTGAAAACATACTACCGGCGTGGGCTTACATAAATCAAAGCAACCGTATTTAATTACACGTTCTAAAAAAGCCAGGCAAGCGCATGTCGGAAAACGCACAAAAAAATATTCAATAGTTGCTTAAAATTGTTGATGCAAATCAAACGAAATAATTTTTAAAAGTTCTAATGAAATATTAGTATTTGGATTTTTTCAGATCCATTGTCGAAAAACCAAAATGGTAGGACACATGCGCGCCACTTTGATAACAAGGTTTAAAACAGAAAAATCGTAACGTATAATAAAACTGTAACAGATTGAATTCTGTATGGGAAAAATATTTTAAAAAGAGTGATCGTTTATCGTACAGAATTATAATAGTAGCTACAAGACATGTTTTTGCAATCTTTGTCTGTCTGTATATTAATTTGTTCTTCAATCACGCAAAATTTACTGCACGAATCTTGATGAAATTTGATATAGTAATAGATAATACTCTCAAGCAACATATAGTATATTTATCTGAATTTTATAGATTTAAAACACTCTGACTTTGTGCAATATTACAATATTGGTACTACCAATGCCATCTTTTAGCTTCTTTAGTAATAGTAACGATAATAATAATCGTTTCGACAATAAAAAAAGTAATTTTGCGCGGGTGAAATCGCGGGGCAGAAGTAGTAGTGAATAATTTAATTTTAAATAACTATCGAATGAATATCGAATTCCATTGAATATAAAATTTCAATGGAATTCGTTAAAAAAATTTCGTCTCCGCTTTACATCTCCCCCTAGACGTATTGCCTCTTTCTAGGAGAATCTCCCTATTCAATTTTTTTTCAGGGATAGTTAAAAAATTATACTGAGACGGTATTTCGAGATTGAATATTCCCAGAATGCAACCAAGAAAAAAAACTGAAGATGCATTAAGAAAACATTTATATTTTTGAACTGCCAAAATCCGTGATCACGATTACTGCAACAAAGGAGTACTATTAGAAAATCTAACGAGGTACGAAATACTCGATACAGCGTTGGACCAAGGTTCGTAACCTGGTTCGTACGCCCTGGCGCCTCATCGATCATCCATACCTCGTTTGAAGTAAAATTTATTAATTTATCATTAATAGAGATTTTGTAATGTAATAAATATTTAATAATATATAATATAGGAGTGACATGTATGTTATCGTGAATATGTCAAAATTATGGTATCTAGAATTATCATAATTGTTTCCCAACTACCTCTTTTTCATAATTTTAGGTTCAGTAATATCAGAAATAAGGGAGGGTAATTTTTTGCATATTTCTTTATATATCTCTGTAGATATATTACCTGAAATAATGAACAAATATTTTTGGAGGCTCTTGTTATTAGCCATTTCAAACCATCTTAATTAGCTTAATTGAGGTATGTGTTGTTTAAAACAGATTTTTATTGTGATGAATTTCAGGTTTCTACACCAAGGGGTTATTGAAAAGCTAAAAATGGCTGTGATAGTCAGACAGATAAAAACGTGAGTGTTCAAATAAGGATCCCGTTTTTTTTCTTTTGAAATTTTAAAATTATAAATATAGATATTATGTATATTAATTAGGTGGCCTGTAGATTTAAGTGACTACATCAAAGTCACATCGAAACAATTTGCTTTAAATTAGGCCCACAGGGTACACTTAGACTAGTGATGGTAATGTAAGCTCTATCCGATGAATCAGAAAAGCAACTTGTGTACCAAGTACCATGCATTTAATTATAAAGTAGATAAAATATTACGTTAAGTGTCATGCTTATAGTCGGGAAACAAATATATAGCACGGATACTAAATAACGGTGAAGATTTGCCTATTTTCGACTCTGTATTATTTTCCAAATAAAAAAACTAACTCCTCTCCTACAAACCAAAGTGACAATATGACTAGAGGATAATAAAAAAACCACAACTTATTTTATACACTAAGTTAACTTTATCTATAACGATTCAAAATTAAAGCAAATAAATTATTATTAAAATTTGATATAAAAATAACACTACATATTTCCGTAATCGATCATTCCAAATTAAACATTTTCGTATTGATCGCTCTTAATCCAAGGTAAGCCAACAAACATACTGATGACACAACGAAATCAAATAAGTCCACAAAAAAATTAAAAGGCACTCAAAAACGACTTAATTTGATCCCGTCTACTTTTAATTCAAAAGTTCAGTAAGGGTGTGCAGATATACCACTAGACGCACGCAGATATATTGCTGTAGCAGAGACATTACAAAAACCAATTTTATATTTACAAAATCCTGTTCGACTTGCCCACCTTGCGATGCATAACCACTTCACCTGCCTCTCGAGAAAAAAAAAATCGCACACCTTCACCGCAAATATTTCAAACTCATTGAGAAGGAGCCGGGCATGCAGTTCCCGAAGCATACTTTACTATCTATTAATTACATCATTACGAGACTCCTATATCTTAATTAAGGCGAAACGATTAAAGTAGTTATTCGTGGATAGTATGTCGAGTTCACTAGTCGAGCTCGCTTAATGTTTTGTTAAGAGTTAATTAATCCCGATGTCGTTATACAACTATACCATGTTGACTACGCTTTTTGTTTGGGCTTGAATTAGGATCGAAAGTTAAGCTAGTTGATAAATTCGTGGTCAACGGTTATTTCGGCCACAACAAAAGGTATTTTATTATAAATAACTAGTAACGAAAGAATATTTCGCATAGAAAACTAATTATTTAATTCAATGAAAAATTAGGCAAAATAATAAATATAATTATAATTCATTTTATTTTTTTCTCCGAATTTCTCCATGTCTATGCAGATAGTTTGTCTAACCTAGGAACCGGAATTAAAGGAGTAGGATTTTATTGCTTACAGTTTAAACTCTCTTTTACTATATGAGAATAGTTAAATAATTTTAATAACCTTGCAGAAAAGGTATAGTGCCTTCCTATACAATTCCTATACAATAAATCCCAAGTTACATATTTATGAATAGAAATAAGAAAGTCAATCTTTTGACTAAAAAGGCAGCAAACAATAATTAATTGTTGCTATAATGACCAAAATAAATGCATATACAAAAACCAAATTCGTTAATACAGCTATAGGAAAGAAACAGGAAACTAATTACATCAGGTCTCGCACTAAAAGACCTCCCTCGTCAAGTCTCAATCAGTTTAGAAAAAACAATCAAACATATCTCCCTGGCTGCCCACCTTCACCGTATCAGCATCCTATCATAATTTTTCTGACCTTTACGTAGACAAGACTCAATGAACAAAACACACCTCACTTACTGTGCATCTCTTGTGGATATTAGCTAGTTTTGCAAAGAACGATCACGGAATCTGCCATGTCTCAATTTTTTACTGGTCATCGAACAACTGAATGACAGGAATATCGTGGAGGGGCTTCAGCTGCTTATTCTTGTGATGCAAAACAAATTAGAGGCCTTCGCCTAATTTATTAGGGTACAACTGTGTAATAACAGAAGCATCAGAAATCTCACAAATATTTTGTAAAGAAAAAAAATCGTCAACGTTCAACTATACCGCTATAACCGATTTGACAAACGCTTCCGATAAAGTTCTCTAGATTATGTTCTTAATATGTGCATTTTTAATTCGATCATTACAGCTTCGTTTCACACAACTCCCAGCTGCTATAACTGTGGAAGAATATGGAAGCAATGAAATTCTTTAAATAGGATTAACGTGTCACTGGGACTTAAAACTTATGGCGATATCTGAAACTAGATTAAACTATGGTAACAAACGTTAACAAGTAATGTATTATTCTTCGTAACAAGCTTTTCAAGCTAATATTTTTCAACAGAAATTTTTGAGCTTTTTTACTTTAACAATGTAATGCAATTTTCTGAGTAACACTTTTACACTGAAGTTGAAATTTACTACTTGCTTAGCCATTGAAAAGAATATCAAATCTATTTCAACCACTATCACTTTATTTAATGTATTTCATTCTTTTATTTCGAATGAGTATATTTCCCTTTATTCCCCTTAACAGGAAAAACCGGCCCACGTTAATATAGAGGTTTAGACAGGAAATTCAAAACATATTTAGTAGAATTTCATAATTTTTCAAATTTTAAAAGTATTTTTGAATTTATTTTTCATTGATGCCTTCCTTAGTCATGGTTTGAAATAAATTATATCACTTCAATTTTTTTTACCATCAGGAAAATTTTAATACAAAATGTTGAAGTCGTCTTAATTGAGATCGTCTTTCAAAGCCTTTTCATTTAACAGTCACTGTCATGTATTTTTAAGGTATATGTCAATCTGTGTATGATGTTCCACGGCCACATAATATTAATACTAGCGAAATAAGAAATAATACCTAATAAAAAAAATGTTTATTTTTAATGCGCAGTGAGAAAAATTAAAAAAAAATTGAAATATCAAATCTGAATTACAATTAGGCCTATGATAATAAAATTTATTGTTTCGTTTATATAATAACTCCCTCCATCATAATAATTTCGTAGGTTTACTCCCTACGGGACAACTGTCTATATATTTACATGTATAAGAGTATCTGTACATAATCGTATATATATGTAAGTTAGCTATAACGCTAAAACCGATTTTGATAAAGGTAGCGTACATGAAGTCGTCTTAATGGGCAAAATGTTAAAGATTATTTGTGAAGGGCCTAATTTTTAACACACTTTTATTAGATCGACCTGTAACTATGTAATGGAATCTACGAAACTAAATTGCATGCTTTTTTAATTGTTGTATCATCATGAAACTTGGCAGTTGTATGTAATTCTGATGACAATAAAATAATTTCACAAAATAAAAAAAATTGTTCAGTCTTGAACCAAACATATAAGACTAAAATAGTGAAAGTTACCTGTTAGTACTATGATTACAAAGAATGAAGTTGCGACTAAGATTACCAATGATAAACAAAAATTGAGATTAAATTAAATTGCACGAATTATTTGATGCTAAAATGGTAAGAAAAATAAAAAAATAGTAGGAAAAACATCTGACTATTGTTTTTATCACCTATCTTATTTTTGTCATCTTTAGGGGCCCGCACCTCCAAATGAAAAACAGAAATCTTATAAGATCACTCGCGTGTTCATCTGTCCGTTTAAGTTAAAAACTCGAAACAGGATATAGTAGTGAAGCCTATTAATTCGCACGTATCTCAATTTTGAGGGGCATTTTCTCGAAAAAGAAATATTTTATATTAAATGCTTAAACCTTGTATTTGTATAAATAATGTCATTAAAAATATGGATACGAATATAAAATAAAAACCAAACTGTTATAAAAGGATTAAACTTTTATTTTAAACTTTACAAAGTCTCATCATTAAAATGAGATTATCATTTAATATCCATAACTGTAGCATTTTTTTAAGCTAAAACGATTATAACATTAAGGACATTACTTACTTGCTGTGTAAATATGCATATATATATATATATATATATATATATATATATATATATATATACTCCTTACAGAACAGCCTGTATATATACATACATATGTATATATATATATATATATATATATATATATATATATATATATATATATACTTATGTTCTTATTCCTAATTGCAAAAAAGTCTGCTGTATACTCAAAAGTATTACATTCATCTCCAATTAAAATGTACTCGTATATGCAATTTTACAGAGATATTTTAAGTAGCAAACAAGCAAGGTTACGTACTAATAAAAAAACGTAATTTCACGTAATTAATAGTACTAGTTACGGTCATATTACTTATATAATTAGTTAGGATTATAATTTGCATATTCCATGTCTTCTTTTTAATACGCTGAAAAATCCTTGCAGTACTTCTCATCCCAATTCAAAGTCCTAACGACTCATGGGCTAGGATTATATGAATCCCTCTTCATTTTCCTTATTCCTAAATCTAACATTAATTCTATTTATATTCCTTCACCGTCATGCTGCCAAACTATGAAATAAACTTAATACTAATGTCCAAAACGCATAGCAGATTTATAAATTCAAATATAATCTTAAAAAATATTCCAGGCTTGATTTCCCATCAATGCCCTATCCCACTTTCAAACATCTGAATTTTTTCTTCTTCCATCCCTTTTGCTTATTCATGACGGCACCTAAATTATTTGTTAATTTTGTTGTCATTAAGCTAATCTTTCTTATATTCAAATATATATATATATATATATATATATATATATATATATATTTATATATATATAATCGTTGGTGCATCTGTAAGTGACAGTGTAAATTCTGAACGACTTGATCGATTGAGATCATATTCACACAATATATTTATTTCGTCAAAATAATGATTCATAGCCATCCTAGTATGTAGTCAAGTTATTAACAAATTCTTTATTTATGGATCAAAATGACTTGTATTCACAATATATATCGGTTTAGTGACTAAAAAGATACTGACACTTATCTTTAGAAGATATTTAGAAGAGTGTTTAAAAAAATAATCCAGAACATATTTATTTGATACAAGCAGACGGGTAAGCAATTTTTGACAAATCTTACAAATTTAAACCGTCTGAGTTACCACTAATAGTGTCATTCATTTTCAGTAATGCAAAGAGTACAATGAGTGCCACATAGGTTGAAACGGTAAAATATTCTCATACTTTCCCTAGTAGTCAATTGAAATGCGTATAACTCCTTCAATGTTTAATAAATTTTTATATTTTTTACAACCGGCTTTTATTTAATTTATATATTCAAGACATTTTACTAAAAATATCAAATTTAGGAATAATCAACTAACCTATTATACGCACTATCATTATTAACTCCCCGCCTCAATAGGAACCAATGTACGAATATAAAGAAACAAAATAAAAACGAAAACTTACTCCCAAACCAACACAACTCAGTTGGACCCTTCAACTTAAGATCAAATTTCCGATCAGCCTAACAGCCCGACCGACACTACTTATTTATAACAGTTAAGAGCGCAGAGTTAACGATTAAAGATCATAAGGTCGTTAGTCAGCGTCAGGCGCGGGTCATATTGCACTGCGGCGTTGCGGGCGCTCGCGATGCGGCGGCCGCTGCGATTTAGATGCATCGCTGCTTGTAGCGGTGACTTTGCTTAGATTTGTTCGCGGTCGGTTGTTAGGGTGCTGTGACATAGGTGCCGATGCGAAAAGCTGAAATAAACTAATTTTTATACAATGTAATAAAGTTAGTTTTTTTGTACAATTTTTACGAATACTGATATGAAATGCAAACATTGCACCAAATACGCATACTAGCATACGTTACATAACATATATATTTAAAATATAAATATACTAAAAATTATTGTTTTATCATATAAAGCAACGAAATACAAATAAATCTCAAGTAAATTACAATTAAATTAAGAAAAAATATGTATAATTGGTTATATTCTGTAACATCGATTTGTTGCTTCGTCGAATATAAACGTTTTTTAACAAGTTTAAATATATATTTTGATTTACTGAAACAACTTGACCAATAGCACTACTTCCAATTTCAAGGCAAAACTAAACATTATTTTAAAAGCTCCAGCGCAAAAATTACCCTGGTTTTAATATCTGAAAGTCTTCCATTGACATCGTGACAACATTAATTATTTTAATCACCCGAAGTAAAAATTATTCACCTAGTTTTCGCGATTATTTCAGTAAATCTCAGGAGATTCCTCTCCTTTTCATTATCATTAAAGTTGCAAGAATTAACAAACGCTTTTTATCCAGTATACTTCAAAAATCTTAAAAATGTGTGGGCTTTAAATGGTTCTTTGTATACATATAATCCAACAGTTAAGTGAAAGTTAACTACATCTTGAAGTCGTCTTTTAAAGAGTTTATTACAAATTATAATACCCAATGGTTCCGAACGCAGCATTCAGTGCCTATGAGTTGTTGAAATTTATTTCATCGAACCAGACTTCTAAAAATTCTTGAAAAAACATTTGAAATACAAAACATTGCCTATGTGCATATATCCGATTAAAGATTAATTAGTATTCATATAATGGGTGGTACTCAAAAGGTTTGGGCGGTATCATATTAAGAACCTCTGTTTTACATATGTTTGTATTTTACAGGAATCCAACTTATAACTGAAAAAATATATTTTAATTTCACAGATTGCACAAATTTATATATGTGTCGTTTTTATGTACATATATTTACATATGTATGATTTTATCCAAAATTATTTATAAAAATAGTAATTAATTTTCATGTGAAATTGAAAATGAAAATGAAAATTCCATCAAAGAAACAGTCAAATAAGGGTGAAGGACCCGTACCGTTATACAATCGTAAAACTTAGTAATTAAGTATTATATGATAAAAAAACAAGCTTCAAAAGCCAAAAAATCAAAAAATGTCGCCCATCACGTAATAATTTCACATTATAAATTTAACATTTTTCCTCTACTTGGGCTACAATATTTTTCTTCGTACCAAATTTCAAGGCTGCAGGTCAACGGAAAGTAAAATTAAAATGCACACTGAAGGCTGAATGGGCAGCATAAATATAGAAAAAATCAACTTCTACATATACATATTATAAGTAAGTAAAACAAAATAGGCGTTTTAATGATAAATAAAAGTATTTTTGCTACACATCGTACTATTGTTGAACATTATCTTAATGGATATTTATTAACTACTACAAATACATATTATCCTTTTACTACTACATATGCATATTATTGTTGGATATTATTTTAATGGATGTTTATTTTAAAAATGTATAAATCCTCACATGAAAAAAGTTCACTGCGGCAAATAAATATTTATATTTACAAAAGTTCCTTTGACATTATGTAATTTATAGTCTAGTAGATATAAATGTAACCATATATCCTTGAATATATTTACGCAGTACCTATTAGTCAGGATCCTCCGCATGGAGGATCCTGACGAATAGAGCACTCGCACATATTCACGAGGTAAAGACAGAGGAAATAGGATCTGCTTAAACGCCTGGTGGTCAAAGCCTCGGACAAAAGCTAGTTTAGTATGAATTTTATGGCAATCAAGGTATATTATCATCCATTGCCTTCAAACATTACACATCAAATTGTCTTCAGAGAAAATAGCGCTGAATTATTTCCGTACCTTTTAGTTTCCACCAGAGATTTTTAGTAATCTAAAGAGCATAAGTTCAAAATAAACTCTTTTAAGAAATGTAGATCATTGCATATATACACCATACTAAAGGATTTGATCAATATTTAATATACATCAATTCCTTAAAGTCATAAATTAATTGCTCTAGAGAGTTAACAATTTTCTGTATAAGACAAACAATATTTCTGGTCAAAGCATCTTTCCCCTGTGAAAAGTCATCCTTATCGTTTGAAATTTAAAGCGAATATACTAATAGCCAGTGAATATTTAAAGCCATTATTATTTAGAACAAATGCAAGAAGGTATGCTTGCAGTGCGCATGCCTATGCGGTTATAATATGGATTTAAGATATTAATATGGATGAACCAGGAAATAATTTAAATAATTACCTTAAAGTGAAATATATCATTTACTAAATTACATGTTATAAAAGATTAATTCATACGATATTTTTACCCTTATATTCACAAACATTTTGCAAAGTACTCAAATACTGCATTTACAAATACCAATTTTAACACGAAACTATCTTTTTAGGTAAAAGAAGGGAGTACGATCCATGAAACTACGTCACATTTTAAGCTGTTACTTGATCTTAAATGAGGTTTCTCTTTTGAATTAATGATCGATACCTTACCACTTCGTCTAAATGGAATTCCCGAATGCAAGTGCGAAGATTTAATGCATTTATTTTATGATCTTATATCAATCACAAATAATTAGTTTAGTTTAAACCCACGAGGGTTAACTGCACTTTCTCCCTCATTTGATCTACCCGCTTCTCCTAAATCCTATAGCTCGCCGTTGTATAAGGTGTGTTTGCGATATCACGATCGAAGATGCGGATTAAATTAATCCCGAGTTTACTATCTATAACGTGTGTAAAATTCATATCAATAACTTCAACAATGTTTGAGTTAAATTCGCTCGTACAGACAGATGTACTTGGAAATAGTAAATTTTTTTAACATTATATTTATTTTAGTAATGGAATATGCATACGGAAAAAGAATTTAAAAAGTGAAAATTTGAAAATCGCAGAGACACTTCAATTTATCTGTAGGATTTAATTAAGCCCACACGTTAAATTCGGAAATTAAAAATTGTCGGTGCTATATTTTCGCAAATTTTCTTACACGCTATTAAATCAATAGTATCCACTCCCTGTGGAAAAGCAAAGATATTTCAATCTTCATTTAGGAACACAGATATTACATAACACATATTACAGATTTCTTACAATGTGATATTTTTTTATAAGAACTACATTGTTCATAAATATGATTAATTTTTCAAATAACCAATTCGAAAAAAAATGAGTCACAGAAAACAATACCTCAAAAAAATCAATCGTTATAAATTTCAAAAGAATCCAATGTGTATTATACTGTCTATTATATGGGGCTTATATACCCTTTGGCGATGAAATATGACACAAAATTCTCAAAAGCCTTCGATATTTTTCTGTCATTTATGGCCAAAATATTACAAATTTTAAAAAGATTAATACCCAATCTTTTAAAAAATTAGTGCCAAGAATGAGAATATATAAAGAATAATACGCTAAACAATTTATTGCTTAAGCAAACTACGCCTGCACCATCCATGCTGTCATAATGACTACTAAAGTGAATCGTTATTAATTTCCTGTTACGTCCATCATTTATTTTAGTACATCCACTCTCAGATGTAGATTCTGGTCTAGCATAATAATGATAGCGGTACAGAATATAGATTGTGTTGCGCGGCGGGCGCTCAATGTGGCCAGTTGTTGTTATTAGTTTTTGTAGTTATTATAATATTTATCTTGGTGATGACTCTACCTATAGTCAGATTAAATGATCTTGCTCTGTGCAACTTGCAGAAAAATTGTTTGTCCTTTCTTCGAACTACACAATCGTGACATCACACTTTAGAGACAATAACTCTGTTCAAATAATAAAATAGCTTTGGGTATCTTTAACTATAAGAAACGTTCAGCTTTGTAGCGGGGGTACAAAAAATAGTGGACCAATAATACTAAGTCAGTAATAGTATGATAACATCAAGCAGAATTATGCAGGTAAGCGTATACATACTTCAATAAAACATTCTAACGCTGAAATAAAATTGTAATATTCTTTCTAAACCCGTTTGCCTAAAATAAAGAAATGAAATATACGCAATTAGCATATATATAACTATTTATTTATTTACCTTTGAAGATACATTCATTTTGAGTCATATCATCATTTCATATAGACCAGAGGCGATATACCGAACCAACGACTCTATTTATAAGAAATCAAAAGTCAGCACTCGAGAGATATTGAAAAAGCGCTGCCCGCTATACCGGGTCTCGCACGCCTCCATTATCTTTGTCAGCACTGGACTCTACAGCATGATCTTGAAATACTTAGATCACATTACCAGAAATAAATATCGAAAAATTCGTGAAATGAAAATCTCAAAAATCGAAAATCTCGCGGCAAAGTAGAAGGGGAAAGACCGGGAAAACGCTGTTTAATATAGTAGTCCAAACAGATATCCTTTGTATACATATATATATATATATATATATATATATATATATATATGTAAAGTTAATGAGAGTAAGATATTTATTCGATATTTATTGACATACTATTATCAAGCACGCTGATATCTTTGAATACCCCCCCTACCACCACTTTTACACATATGATTGTGGATATTTACCAATTTTCATAAGACATCGATGAAAACCAAATGAATTAGTATTATGAACAATTATTCAGGATCGTAAGAGTTCAAAAAGCAGTATTGTATATCACTTGATGATCTCGACTTTACAAAGGTTTTTTTTTAAGATTTCCTTTTAAACTCAAGTTTCATTCTTTCCTGTTTTACGACTAGCAACACTGGTTTGAAGTAGGAATAGAAGATAAATATATAATTATGCCAGTTTATCTGCCATACATTACGAAATATTTTTAGATTTCATGTCGTTGTTGTGAAAATAAAATGGGTATGCACCTGTTTTACATAGATATTAATTTTTGCCTTTAACGTGGGTAGATATAATGAAAATTCTATTTCACGATTTTACTGATGAGTAAAATTGGTATTTGAAAAAATTTAATAATTAAAAGTGTTTAAAATATGAGTCTCGATTAAGAAATGGCCACTTTCCTACGAAAGCCCACTTTCCACTTACTTAAAGTTCTTCACGACATTTCAAATATGTCATTTCATTTTTGTTGTTACTTTCTTTATTTGCATCTCTGATCGTTTGATCTTTGTGGCATCTCGCTTTTTTTTTACCCCCTTAAAATTAAATACATTTGTTATCTTATTTAAAATAACTTTTGCTTTCGTCACAAGGTAAATGAAAAGTTCAAAAAGAATTTAGATTCACTATAAACACAACAAAACATAATCAAAGAATAGAAATACCAAAAACTTAAACACTAATAAATAGAGTAAGTACATAAAAACGGTATATTAGAATCAGTGTGCGTGATTCTAAATTTATATCTTTATCGCATTTATAGTTAAATATTTCTTTTTTCAATTACTTTCCAACCTAGAAACTGTTTTTAATTTGACTGTTTTTGTAATCTCATTAAATTCATTATGTGTAAAAATGAAAACCACGTTTGCATAAAATTTTATTTGTCTACGTATACACATTTACACTATAACGTGGCAAGAATATAACAAAAAGAAAATTGAAATTTTGAAGGTTCTGTACCACAAAATAAAAAAAAATGGGACCGTTATTTTATCTTTCGGGTGGACCATCTGTCCGTCTAACATAGCCAGATTTTCTCAAAAATAATGGGAAGAAGAAACCTGAAATTTGGCATAATGATAAAGTATTTTCCGAATTTCAAAATCTTAAGAAATAAAGTCAACACTCTTAAATATTTATATTAAAAAACTTAAAGGGAATAAATTTCGTAGGCAAAGTTTATTTTCTTTTCAATTTTATGTATCATATATCGATTAAAAGTGCGTTTTAAAAAGATTAAAAAACTAACTTTTTTAGAATTTTACATTATATAGTTTATATAATATACATTGTTGAAAACGTTCACAAAATACATGCACCTCACCCATTTATTTCCTAAACTGTTCAAAGGCTATCTAAAATTTATTGACAATCTGTAGCGATGATTTCAAATTTCGAAGTGTTTTAAGATGTTTACATTATTTTTACGCCTTTGAAGAATATACTAGGCCATATATTTACATGGTGGAAAATGATATTAACATTTGCAAATAGTTTAATAAATAATACTATTTTCTATTAATATTATATTTCTATTTTTAAATACATCTGGGTGGATAGATATATATTTAGTGTAGAGTGGAGTAGAGTGGATGGATAGATATTTTCTATACCCTTATAGTGCGAGTTCTAATCGTGCTTAATAAGTTTATATACCTCTTCATTTTGTAGTAACCGTGCTTAATAGGTTTCATGTACCTCCCCATATTATAGTAACCGTGCATAATAGGTTTTATTTACCCCTCTATATTGTAGTAACTGTGCTTAATAGGTTTTATTTACCACTTCTCATTTAATGACCCTGCTTAATAGGTTTTATTTACCCCTCTATATTGTAGTAACCGTGATTAATAAGTTTTATTTACCTCTCCATATTGTAATAACCGTGCTTAATAGGTTTTATTTACCCCTCTGTATTGTAGTAGTTAATAGGTTTTATTTACCTATCCATAATGTAGTAACCGTGCTTAATAGGTTTTATTTACCACTCTATTTTGTAGTAACCGTGCTTAATAGGTTTTATTTACGTGTCCATATTGTAGTAACCGTGCTTAATAGGTTTTATGTGCCTCTTCATATTGTTTTTCATTTCGGTAGCTCCTTAAATTATTTTGATGAAAATGTTCTATTTGTAAATGAAGGTATTTACCAGTAAAACACCATTTAAAAGTTTATCACATGAATAACAAAACTACGCAAACAAAGGATAATTACTGTATACCATTCAAATATGTTGAATTTATAACTGCGTCTATGTTTGAGCCAACCTCGAGGTTCAAGATATGTTTGCCGTACCCCGGTCCCGTGCCGATGTCAGCATGCGGCGCGTGCAGCGTGATTTAACGGGGGCCAAGAACGCACCGGTGGTCCGCGCCCGTCGATGGCGCGGCGCGATCGTGAGACCTGTCGCCGCTATTGATACGTGCCGCCGTCAGAATGCTCTGTTGCAGAATAGTGATGGGAAGTTCCGGTTTAAGGAGAGAGCGAGGTAGTGAGAGAGGAGATATGAGAGGAATCGATATAGAATATATAGGTATAGAAAATACAAGAGGTAGAAATACCTATGGCATATTTATACTTTGATATTTTGGGGTAGAAATCGACTAAGTTTCAGAAATAAGATAGGCAATCTGGCATTAGGTGTCGCAGCAAGAAGGAAAAGTGTCAAATAAGGTCTGTTGAAAAGTTATAGGTGAATACAGTATCACAACTGATATACGAGATGTACTGTGTATTAATAATACTTAGAAATTAATATTTATTATAGAAAAGATAAAAGCTGTAAACGATATTTTTATTTAACCATTTTTATTTAATATAAATTCTAATAAAAAATAAGTAATTTTTTTAAGCTGTAACTGAGCACCTCCACACTATTCAGGGTCATAAGCAAGAGTATATAATAAATAAGCCGCTCTGTCTCTATCTTGCACCGTTTAAGCAGGGTTCCCCACTACTCTTCATTTTTAAGGTTCCAAACATGAAAAACGAAATCCTTATAATTTCATCCTGTCCATCTGTCTGTCCGTATATCGCAGCCATTTTACTCGGTGACTGTTGACATTACATAGATGAAATTTGAATGGTAGTTGTCATATATGTACTGCTATACCATGAAATAATGCAATTATGAAGAAAAAATAATATTAGGAATAACTGAGGGATGAAAAAAATCTAATGCGCCTAAGTGTGTGGGGTATCATTAGATGAGTCTTAAAAATAATATATAAGTTCCAAAATAATTTTTTATTTAAGTAAATAGTTTGTGAGATGTGCATTTCTAAGGTGTTAAAAAGTATGTGCGTGTGTCCCTTAACTTTTCAACTACCGTGCGTTGAAATTAAGTTAGTAGAAATTAAACCTTCAACCAAAATTGGTTCGTATAACGTATGTTGTGTACTTTTTGAGACATGGGGTATTTTTGGTACCGACCGAAGCAATAACTTTGTTTTACAGGGTGTCTGGGAAATACAAACTTATAAATTTAATATTGTTTGTTACTAGAACACCCTTCGTGCGCAAGTATGACTGTTACTTGGTGAGTTTAATTTTATCACTACTCTATTTCTATAAATTGTAAAGTATTATAAATTTTTTTCAATTTGACATTTAGGTTTGCGCGTATAAGCAAATAAAACAAAGAACTTTTCCCCTTGTCACTGTTCTTCTATGGATCATAGAGTAATACCTATAGTAACTACAGTGTAGTATTTGTGTGAGACATATAATCTTTCCCATGGTATGGGCTTTCCAAAACGGATATATAGTTCGAAGATATTAGTACGAATAAATAAACGAACACTTCTGCTTTATATATAGTACAGATTTAGTACCTGATAAACATTTTGTAAGTAATCATACGGTCACTTATTTAAATACAGCGGATATAATAGGCCACTGAGGGTATGAATAGATTACTAGTTATCGACAAAAAATAACTTTAAGGGATTAGATTGTTGTTAGTAATTAAGTTTAATCTCTCGTCTACGCTAACACAAATGCCATTGGATAAATATTTCTAAAATCTCAAGTATCCATAAAAGCTCCATAGTTCGGATAAAGTTGGATTATATTTCATACAACTAGTTCATTACCTAAAAGTAAACGTGCACGATAACTTGATATATTTCGGGTGCTCGATCTAATTAAGTTCATTGTATTTCTCTACATTCCGTGTTTTCTTTTTTTACTTAGATCTCCCCTAAATACATTTTTATGAGGTACCGTCCATAGTTCTTTCGCTTCGCAATATTTTATTCAACATTAGATACCGTTTGTTTACATCCTGTAGAGTTTGTTGAAAAAATCAAATTACGTTTAAGGAACGCCTCGTACGTTATAATTGATTCACTTGTAATTTACAGTTTACACATAGCACGCTTGACTTGACTGAAATTAAAATAAAACTTGTTAATTATGAATAGAACTCGCACTACGAACGTTCTGTGCACACTTAGGCATATATAATTAAGTGTATGTAGTATTTCTATTGAACCATTTACAAATGATAGTATTGTTTTTCGTCGTATAAATATATTGCCTCGTTTACCTTTCATAAGTGTAAGAATATCGCAAATTTCTCAAACAATTATGATATTTAGAATTTTTATTGATTTTAAAGTAGTGGTTTTTAGTTTTGATAGTTTTTAGTAAACTTTAGATAAATTTCTAGTAATCCTATTTTCCCACAAAGTATATGAAATTGCTTACTATATTTGTCTCTTCGTATTGTTTATGTATATATATATATATATATACATATATATATATATATACATATATATATATATATATATATATATACATTTATATATATATATATGTATATATTTAAATACTTTCATATATTTAAAAATAGCGCTTTTATTAGTGGGAATATGTGCCCCAACATAACTCTAGCAAAAATTACCAATTTAAAGCTTAATATTTCATAAAAGAATCCCTGTATCAAAAAAGTATTCTTAACATACCCCCAACATTTTTGATAGACCTATTCAAGGATACCTTACACAATAGGGTATGCGAAAAAAAGGTATTTTATTCCATAACTTTGTAGGCGTTATAAATATTTATAACCATTCTAAATTTTAGCCTTAAAACATAAATATTCTGCAATCAAAACGGCTGTAATATGCAGTCTGTCACGCAGGCAGATGGATGGGCGTGGCGAAATTATAAATTTTGCTTTTAAGGTATGAAACTTTAAAAATAATCCATGTGCTGTTTATCACAACCGTTTTTTTTAATTTGGTAAAATAATAAAGCATATTAACACGCATATATTTCATGAGTTAAACGCTCCAAAATATTCTTATTGAAACACTTGAGGAGGTATTCGAAATTTCTTATTATTTTCAATTTCTTGTATTATGTGAATATCATTATGTGAGTTTCATAACTATTTTTTTAGAATTTTATTTAAGGCGGTTCGAGAAGTATTACATGTTAAAAAAAACGTTTCGATGAATTTTCAAAACATGTTATCTTGTAAAAATAACCTTCTTGGTGTTAAAATTACCATCATGTTGCAATAAAACTTCTGTATTCATAATAATGTATATACATCCATTGCATTAATTGTTATGCAATTTATTTTTGTCTTTCTTATAACTGCAACGTTCACCTGTTTTTCATACAATCACGTTGTTTAACACAATATTATGAGATGCACCCAGTCTTGGTATTGTTTCTGCTGCATTGACCGCTTCAGGAATAGGGTTATGGAATTGCTTGGTAGTTCATGACTGATCGCTAGTTGAAGCGATGTTTATTTTAATTGCTATATATTTCTGCCTTACTCGTTACTATTACCGCTTTTCAATCTTAATCGTTTTTGTTTTTACGTTTTATTGCCATTTTTTCTTATTTCCTTCCGTATGCCCAATGCTTTGGGCAAATCTGTAAGTTGGTATTGTCAGTTAATAAATATGTAAAATAATATCTTTAAACTTGACCGCATTTATTTAAAATTCAGCCATATATAAAACAAAGAAGAAATATATCTACCTGCTGGTCTTTCCATTATTTTCATATTAATGAAGAATCTTTGAATCAACGATAAATTATCCGGTTATATTTTCGTTCAAATATTATTAAATGTATTTGAATAATACCAAGGTTATAAAGAGATTTGTGCCCGTGGTCACACCAAATTCATCGTTTTAATAATTGAATTTCAATTACACTCCTACTTAGTAAGTTAAGTGCATAGATATCCAACTTATTGCTGCAAGGATAATATTTGTTGGCTAATCATAAGGTCAGAAGTTAAAAGTGAAAGTACAAATTTATGAAGTATGCAAGTAAATAAATAATATATGAAGTTAAATAAAAGAAGACAAGCAACATGTTAGAGACAAAAAATAGATAAGATATCAGTACTAATCTAATTTGGACATCTAGGTTATTTTAGGTAATATGATGCCACACGACTTTTGAATATACAGGGTACACTTCATATATTTATATTTAGTTGATTTCATAATCTTTTCATGCATACAGTGAAGAATTTTCCCTCGAAAACGGCTCTAAAATTAGAATTAAATAGGTTGTACTTATCTTTACAACGTAGTTAAAAAATTCCTACCTCTGGTAATTCGCTGTTTTCATTAAAACGCAAAATGATCTTCGAATTATTTCCTTTTTTTACTTATATTTAATTTTTTTCTTAAATAATAACTTTCTAATTTTATTATTTACAAAAAGAAAATTTTGTTAACAAATTATGTTTTCATATGTGCCCATGGTGACTGAATGAAAAACAAATAAAGGCCATGGATCCAAAGACATTGGAGATTTATATCGGAGTAGGAAGGAGGAAAACAATTGTTATTAATATTATATTTTTAATTATTATATTCCATAATTTATTTAAAATCTTCAATTACAATAATAGAAGTAGCTTTGCTCTCTTTTCGCCCTAAACGGAATTCCTGAAATAAAGAACTCCTAGTTCCCTTCGTGAAATTTCCATGTTTGGTTTCTTTTTCGCTCATCAAAACCCAATTGCTAAATGAACAGAAAATCAAACACCGCACTTTTTATATATCCTGCTAAAGATGTTGGAGAAGTTTCCATAAAACTTCTATAAAATCTCTATAAAAAATCGTGGGAAAAGGGGAGGTTTATTAATGGTCACCTTAATTTTTGAGGCGTTTTTTCTTTCATTTATATTTTCAGTATTCATTGATGCTTAGAAATTGCCATCTTTTTCCTAGTATCCTAAAAATATATACCCATATCCACATATATTTATTAGCAACTACCGTCAACAATCTCTATATGAATGCTTTGCGCATTCGGGAAGTAAATTAAATTCTAATCTATCAATATCGGTATTCAAAGACGACATTCTAAAATCAAGGTATCAGATTGAACACATCTAAGCTTAACTATACCCCGGTTTCATGCATTCCATGTTTCAAAGACATGGGTCTACTCATCTATCAAAGTGTTGAACACAAAACGTATGAAATGATCTTCAGCAGAATATATTCTCTTAAGTACATTTTAAATTTAATAACAAAAAGTTACTTTTGTCCCCGTTTCCTATTATCTTTACTAGCTATGCGACTTCGTTTACAGGGGATCGTTTTGAAAATATAATTAAGTTAACTTTATGATTAATACATGTAAAGCTCTCTTTTATAAAATTGATAAAATAAACGTTTTTTTATATAACTACACATTGTTTTTAAAGGTCATTTTTTATTGGTCGATTACGGTAAAACATGGTCTATATATTACCAGAGATAGAATAGGATTCACCAGTAAAAATTACATCAAAATTCTTTAAATGACCTTGCGTGAATAATTGACACAGCCAAACATTCCAAAACTATATTTTTGTGCTCTATTACTTTTGTTATGTTCCCCTACATATTTTTTCGTAAGTATCTTCAAGGTATAAACATAGCAGTTTTACATTTTTATTATATTTTAGACAAAAAAAATGCGTACCAATTAAATTTGTATACCCTAATACTAAACTTACCTAAGGAATTAGATTATAAATATTGACAGCCGCTTAATATTTTAAACAAACTGAGGTAAGCTTATAACACAAAGTAAGCTGATAACGAATACAAACAACACGGAAAAATGTTATGTGTGGAAGATGATCAAAAACGATATCTGCCCTCATGCGTCTGCCCATATTCGAGTTGCTTGGTCAAGCACATACTCTTTCCGCAACGATCCAAACTTCACCACTAGTTACGCTCATTTCATCAATAGTGGAAAACAAAATCATAAAACTATAGATGGTAAGTAGGTGTGGCACGCCCTTCACATATATGGTTCTTGTATCACATACTTCTCTCTGTGCAATGAGGTATGCTTTAATCGTAGATTGAAGGCAATAAGTGATAGTTCTCTGTTGTTCATTGTTCATTAAGGCCCCAAAATGCACTTTTGTGCCATAATTACAGGCAAAAGTAAAAGCCGACAAATAAACCTAAGCCATTGCGGAATTTTTAATTATCGATAAGTAAATCTGAATATATTTCATTGAATTTTGAAGAAAAAGTAAGTTAAATATTTTGAGTAAGTTAAATATTTTATGAAATAGTTTATCAAACAAACCGATGAATCCTAATTTCCTTGATCCATTAATGAATAAAGTGCAATTAAGACATTATAGAAATTTTAATATGATCATCCTTTTTGGAATAAAGAAAATATTTTGTCTTTGTTATTATTTATCAACGGCGTCTTATAAACGAACGAAACTGTATGTCGGGAACTAAAGGCATCAAACCAGTTATTTATAAAACTTATAAAGTCTTCAATAGCTTTACTGCCCCGGAATTCTTGAAGCCTTCAATTCACACGACAAAATTTTAGCAACTAAAGCTAAAATCATTTTAATCATTTCGTGCATAAATGAAATACTAAACTAAAATCGTTTTAATGTTTCGTACATAAATTATTTTGGGAACCTAGTTAACTAGAACCTAGAAACTTAATTCCCTTTAGTGTTAAATATTCTTTGATCTTTTTTTAAATTTAAACTTTACTCCTTCATCTTCTATTATTTATATAAATTCTCGAAATTATAACCATGTATACACATTATTGTTTTCTTGTGTTAAATGCGAATAATAAATATTGTTATGCGCGTAAACATAACAACTTCATGGGATTTAATTTTTCTAATAATAACCAAATTTATAAATATTCACTAACTGTTATGCTGATTTGCTCGATATCGTGGTGAGCGGTTGATGAATGTGCGGACTATAGAACACCTCTGCAAACATTTTGAGTGACGATGGAATTGTGCACCGCATATGTTATTAGGACTTTAAAGTCAGTTGTACATTATGGAAATATAGGATGTCCAAAATTAATGGAGGGTGCAAATATTTTCTTAATTAAAATAACGAAAGTGTTAATTAAAATACTCTGAAACTGACGAAACCTTATTAGCAAACTTTCGAGTTTTCGTTAATTAATTCGTTGGATCGCTTGTAGATAATAAATCAATAAATATTTTGATACATGCTACGGCGTACGACGGCTACGGCGTATTTAGTACGGCTAATTTGTACTACTACTTTGAATGAGCGATTGATAAATGTGTAAACAACACTAATTTTTTAGAATACTTTTGTGAGCGGGATAAGAATAATTATTTATATATACATCATAATATTAATGTACATAGGCAGACTATAAATTTATGTAATCACTACTCGTCTGTAACTAAACACTTCTTTGTCGATACTGTACTAATGCAATGTAAATAAATTTTAAAATATATTAAATTCATATATCATCCAACGTAGTGCACCAATTCAGCTAATAGTAAATTAAATATTATCTTAAGTCAACTGCATTGTTTTTTTAAAGGCCAATCTAAATTCATTTGATATTTTCAAGAAATGTGTGTTGTAAAAAATGTACAAATAAATAGAGATAAATTTCAAAAACAATATTTTGTGTTTTATTCCTTTTATAGATAGACTGTATAAATAGGCCAATTAAACAATTTCATTATATGTGTAGATTTGTCTATGGAAATATGTACTATTCGGATCACCTAAAAAATTCAAACACGGAGATTTGTACTACGTAGATACTTCAAAGGAATATTGTATATCAGTTATACTTTTTTCTCATATATGTCATATTTCTGAACATAATGCGTAACTCAAATGCCTCTATAAATGTTACTTAAATATATAGCCACGAATGACACCGTACTTGTATTTATTGATTTAATTAGTTCATTAAACTTTGTTCTTTCTAATAATCTAGTAAATGGCTTTTCAATGTGGTTCAGGATTGATTACAGTGGTTTACCTCATATTTGCAGTACAAGTATGTAAGCAACCTGCCAAGGATTCAAATACCTTCATCAACGAGATCTGTAAAAGCCTACGTTCCTTTTCAATATTTTCAGCTTTCTTAATATCCGAATTACCTGGATTTACTTCTAAATTAATTTTTTTTCGAAATTATATTTCCCTTAATGTTTATTATTTAAAAAGAAATGGCATTAAATATTAAAAAATGATCATATTCAAGTGTGCGTTAAAGTCTTTAAATAACTAAGTAAGTAATAAACAATAATCAATGCACATACATTACAAAAAGAGGATATACCAGTTTTGCGAGAACTAACCTATTACTGCTTCATTGAATCTAAAGCCTATCTTTAAATAACGGCCAAGAAACCGGGTACTTGTTACAAACAAAACAAAACCGTTAATCAAACACCTGCAGGCGTACTAACCACAGTAAAGAACGGTTATTAAGTATCATTAAAATATTTAAGCAAGGAGTTAAGGGTAAGGGCTGGGGAGCCCTATAGTATCGACGCAAATTTGCTCGTTATAACTTTCCTACAGGTCCTATTATAACTGTAGTGGGATTTATGGATAAAATTTTTCCATAACCTCCTAGCTAGCTTCGCTTTATATGCCTTAGAATCCTTATACGAGACATTCTTATATGGTAGATATCATTGGTCGAGAAATGACAGATTATCTCCACCTTACTTTCGCCAAACAGTGAAATTATGGAACTTATGTTCAAGTTCTTGCCATCCCAGAAAGTGCTGTTTCTTACAAAACGCTAATTCTCAAGTGTCTTTAATAAATTTGACTCTTGAAGATACAGTGAATTAAAAGGGTACAACAACACGTGCGTTCACTATTATTTATCCCTGAAACTGTCCTTCAAACAAAAGCACATGTCCCTGCAAAATTGTGAATTACCCGACATGTGCCTTATGAGCTTAAACGATGTATTTCCTAACAGAATACTGAGTCGTTATAATTTTTATTGATTTATGTTTAAATATATATATATTGCCTTATTGATAAACACTGGACCGATTTTATAATAGAATATAAAGATATAGTCGTTTTTGTTGTATGAAACATGAAGTATAAATATTTTCGAAAATGTTTGAAAGCTAAAATGCCAACTGTAAACATTAATTCAATAATAATAATATTAACGCGATGCTTAATGACGCCTGTTTTCTTTGTTTTGGTTCCACAAGTGTAATTAAAATGTCATTTAATTTTTAAATACAATATCTTACACATACAATAGTTCACAGTAAAATTAGTATACTATTGTAGTATACTAATTTTACTGTGAACCTAATCATTAATTGAATAAATAAAATATCCCAATAAGGTAACTAAATCGAGAAATAGTATGTTAAATTAATTAAGGTTAAGACAAAAAGTTAAATTTTTGTTAACTTGCTGCTTCCTTCGTTTGTTTACATGCCACAATTTATCTTACTCTTAATTGGCAGTGACACCCGGCGCTACGCAAGATAACATTTATTTATATTCCTTATTATCTTGTATCTCTAGGTTTCAACACGATCAAATATTTTTTTTATTCCTTGATTACTTATCACATATTTGTTATCCTGGACTTTTACCTAAGCAATATCGTTAAATATTTATTTAACTTTGGTATTTTTCTTCAACATATATCATCTTCAGTGGAGATAACACTTATTTAAAATTTATATTACATACTTATTTAAAATTTATGTTTATTGTTTGCTATGTGAAAGCAATGCATCGGTACCAAAAATTTAAGTAAAATACAATGCATTAAAGAGTAAAAAAAGATATTGTTAAGTAATTAAGATGAATATATAAAGAAGAATTAGACAATTTTCGTCTCTGCCACTTTTGAAAGTTCCATTGTTAATTTTTTGTAAATATAATAAACAACTGAAAATATATGACTACGGTTATATCAAAAAATTTAAAAATAAGGAAATTGTGTGTATGTATGTGAGAGAAAATGCGTTTATATTTATGATACTTTCCTACGATTTTCAGTTGATTTGCTAAACTAACTCTCTACCTCCGTCTAAAATTACAGTAATCTTAAGATAACCCTAATCTACACTCAGTTAGGAGAAAAGGACGAGAAATAAATTTTGAATAACAAAAATTAAAATTTTGTCAAATTGTTTAAAATTCCAGCAAAATTCAGGTGTCTATCTTGCTGTAATAAAGACGGAAACCACCCCATTACTTAAAAAGACGGCATTTTTAAATTCATCTTCTAAGTGGTTTAAAAAGGGATGCTCCAGAGATTTTGCAAGTTGGGAAAATAATATGACGAAACGTGCTAGAGACGTTTCTTATTTGTCGACTAAAAATACTGTAAGGTGAGATGACAGCTGACTAATTCCTCTAATTTCATCATACCCAGTGAGGTTGCCTTTTCCAACATAACCGATAAGTCACAGGGACAATTCAATCGTTACTAATGGCTAGGCTTAAAAATGCCATGTTTTCATATCGACAATTTTATTTCATACGAGAATGCGTCGTACATAAGTGTTACAATATTGTGCTGAATTTTCTTTCTTTTTGTGCTTTGGTTTGTTTCTGTTTGTTTAGCTACTTGGGTCTTAACTATAGAAGCAATTATGATTCGGGTCATTTTACAAGTAATTAACATTTACTGTCGCTTTCTGGAAGTAGGAAATCATCGAAAACGGGATAAAATCTTTTAATGTTTTCAAATACTGGCAGGCATATTCCTCCATTCATTCCTCCAAAGAAAAAAGGAATCCTTATAGGATCACTTCATTGTCGGTCTGTCGGTCTGTAAAGATTACGTAGAGGTATCGAGTTGAAATTAATACCAAATACCTAGGTTTACGGTTCTTCGAAGCTATAAAAAAACAAGCTTCTAAGTCAAGTTAATTAATAGGAATCATAAAAATACCGTCCTTCAGGCCGCATATTTTGACACTCGGAAACAAATCAAAACCAAAAGAGTCCTTTCCCGAAAATCTGAAATGGTTAATTGTAATTAAACATATTTTTTTAAGTGCGCCTGTGAAAGACATAATAGGCAAAATATTTTTGCTCTAAAAAAGTAAAATTTTGCAAATAGTTTAATAGGAATATTATGTATCTTTCATTGTTTATAAATGCCTAAATTTGTACGGAACTCCCGTAGTGCGTGTTCCACTAGTGCTTGATAATTTTTTTCTGAATTGTCTTAAATCAGGTACTCGATCAACCATCTTTTAAATACTAACCTCAAAAAGTACCTGAAAAAGAATCAAGTACCCAGACATAAAATGAATCCAATTAAAATATTAAAGGACGATATATTTGCTTATGCATTTAGAATCTACTAATAAGATCTACTACCTTCATTACATTTCAAGTACCGTTTACATACACTTAACTTATTTTAAGCCTTGTACATGATAGTCATGTATCGATTATAATACCTGAGTATCTATTTCAATATCTGTTTCCTAATGTATCCACTGAAACTTGACTACTATGTTAACACACGTTGACTACTATGTTATTTACATTTGACCTGCAGGTTAAAGTTCGATACATGGAAGTTTACGCTTTCGATCTTCCATATAATTGCTTTGTGTTTGAATAGCTGTATACACGTTCTTTGTTATCTATACTGTTTATACTTAGCTATCTACATATACATTTAAGTAGTCTATGAAAGTGATATTACCGCTAATTCTACTCCCATTATACTGTCTTCCATTTTAATATATTATACCTTAGTTATAAGGATCTTCATATATGATAATCTATAAACTCCTATTAAACATGTTCCCAGCTAGTGGGCTCTCACAAGCATCTTTTTACAGAGTGCTTATTTTAGAATAAAGCCGAACAACCCGAAAAATCTTTCTTAATTGTCTACATTAAGTTTTCTTGCTTTTCTTACATCTTCATTTCTTATACCATATCATTTCCAGTTATTTTCCTCTATAATCTAATTTCTGTCAACTTTATGTTATTCGCGTTTTTCTTATACATATCTATTTCTCACTATCATACCGAATCATGTTCTCACGTTTTCATATTCCTTTTCAGGGGTAGTAAATTACGCGAAATTTCAACCTATTCATTGCTTGACAACTATAATTCAATAGAACTGATTTTATATTGGTCATTCACATTGATCTTTCAAGTTATTCGTTCCATAAGATTTTTAATAAATACATAAAATATTACTACGATAGAACTCGCACTACGCGGATTCCGTATTCATTTAGGCATATATATATATATATATATATATATATATATATATATATATATATATATATATATGTGTGTGTGTGTGTGTATATATATATATATATATATATATATATACATTTAAGGGCACATATCATTCCTATTAAACTATTTACAAATATTAATTTTTTACAGTTTAAATACATAGCCTATATTATATTTTACAAGTGTTAAAATATGGCGCATATTTGAAAAATTACTGTTTTTAGGATAATCGCTGTTAACCTTCTTACAGCCTTTGCATAAGCTTCGAAAAATTATATTTTTTGCCTATTTTTCATTATTTCTCTGAATATATACTACTTATAATTATGAAAAATGTACTTTTATATATTTTTGTGGCATTGTAAACGATACATCATAGACGGAACAAAAACAAATCACGTATTTAATTTGCAGCCCCCAATATTTACACACCAATATTGTTGAAAAATTCATATTGAGATATGTGCGCGTTAATATGTTTTATTGCTCTGCCCAATTTTAAGTTTTTATATCGACCGATTCGGAAAAAACTGCTGTGGACAGAACTGTGAGTGATATTATAAGGGTTCCGTTTTTGCTTCTGAGGTAAGGAACCCTAAAAAGCGGTGAAATATAAGTTGAACTCACACTATTATCCTTTTTCTATTAGAAACTAACCCATAAAATTTAAATTATTTTTTTCAAATAAAGTGAAAAATATATTTTTAATATTTTTCTAACTTTTATCCAAAAATAATATAATACACATTCATGTTTCAAAACTAAAGCCAAGAATTCAGGAAATATGTTCTAAATAACGAACTTATCTGTATGTAGCTATTGTCTTATTAAAACATCCGATAAAGATAAACTCTCGCGTAACAATTTACTTAAAACAGTAAATTGTTACGCGAGAGTTAGTTTACGATAAAAGTCTTTAAAAAACAATGTTTTCTCTAAATTCCCAATTTCTATTAATTCTTGATTTATAAATAAATAAAGAACACCGATTGATTCTCAATTTAACCTTAATATTCCATCAAAATCTATTGATTATAGGAACAGCGTATCTTTTTCTCCAAGTACTTTCAAGTTTATTATCATCATCATCATATATATTAATACGTTAAGGTTAAGATGTTACACTCCCTTTTTAGAAAAAACCTCACAACTAATCCACATAAATTATATATCATCATATATATTAATACGCTAAGGTTAAAATGTTACACTCCCTTTCTAGAAAAAACCTCACAACTAATCCACATAAATTATATATCATTTTATAGATAATTGCTTGCTCTACCGGCATCCACAACTAAAAAATTTATTATTGCTATTGTTTTTGCAAATTAATTAATTATTAAAATTATATACACAAAACAGCAATGCTGCCATCTAACGGCTCAACGTCAATATGATTAACGGTCGGTAAATTTTTTGTTTAATTTCAAATCCACACACGTATAAATAAAGTGGCGCTTTAGCTCAATGCTTTTGATACTTGCGCCTCTATATGTCAATTTTAGTAAAATATTTGTTTGATCTGTCATCTGAGCTTCATAATGGAATAAATAATGCGAAGACTTCGCACGGGTCACGCTAGTTTCTACTTATTTGGTTATTCTCCAGCCTATTTATCATGATAAACTGACCTTTAATTGACTGTATAAATAAAGATATAAATAAAACTAAACGGTATCAAAACTACTTCATTATTTTTCATTTTATTCCCTAACAAACACACGAACGTTGAATTTATAATGAAGAGAGATGAAGAGAGCGTTTTACATATTCTCTAGAAATAAAGTGATAAACTACGTTATTCTTTTGCAAAATAAATTACTGCCCATGCGATGCCGGTTAACAATGCCAGTCCTTAACAAAAACACGAAACGTTAATCTTTAATCCTCGACTGAAAATCGAAACATCAACCGATGGCTGCGCTCCAAATAGCTCTAGATGCTCTCGCACAGCGGCGGAAGTGTGGACGAAGAGAAAGCAGGTTGGTCTGCTCGCCGCCTGCACGCGCCTCAGATCGCAATCAGGCTCTCGGAGCTAACATTTGTTTGACCTTTACCACTAGCGCCAACGCGAGAGCACACACAGCCAACAACAATTAAACTAGCTTAAATTCCATTCCGCATTTGTTAACTATTCACTTCATTGTTTAAGTAGTTGGTAGCTGGCCGAGTCGCCATCGCGCCCAGTCCGCGGGAATGCGGCTTGCCGAGGTTGCAGATCTGGATTCGTCCTTTGACGGGATTCGGTCACCAGTATAGATCAAATTTAATATTTTTTTTATATTTCTTGTAGAGAAACTAGTGCACGGAAAGTATCAGTCTTTTATTTATTTACTTTGGAAACTTAATGTTACATACATATGGCGGGCTTATCGTTATAGGAACAATTTTTCCTGTCAACTCTAGCTATAAATTTATAAAAATTGTTTGGGAGACTTTTGAAAGATATAGTACAATGTACAATAATAAAAGTACACTTCAAACACAGAAAATATACCTAATATATACACTAGCGTTCAAAAGTATTTGACCACGTGCATTTTTTTTTATATTACTAAAAGAATACAACTATTACCATTTTATCGTGTTTATTTGTTTGAATCCTGGTGCAAGATCGACCTATACCAAAAAAATATACAACACATTGTTATTTGCCGACTCTTGGTCATAAAACCAAAATAATTTTATCAAAGATATTTCTTTGAAGTTGAACTATAAAGTGTAACTTTTCTTCCAATGAAGTTATTGGGCAGTAAACTTCAATAGTATCTTAAAGAGTGCTTAAAAATAAATTTGCATCAGCTCAAATTCTATAATATTTATCATATAATGATTGCCGAATTGCCTATATCACCCTCAATTTCTTCGTTAACTCTCTCCTCTCTCTGACAGTTTCGCTTCATCTCGGTGTGATGAAATATGAGATGAATGACTAAATGGAAAAAGTTGTTTGAAAAATAAAACCAAACTGAAAGAAAAAAGAGGTGTAAGTGGAAAAGCATAGCGTACACTAAATAATGTTAAATGAGAACGCTTTAAGTACTACACTAAATAATGTCAATTGACTTGCATACACGTCTTTATTTTTTATTTAAAAAATAATGGCAGCAGTGGCTCAAATATTTATTTCATATTACTTTCAACTTATTTTTTTTATTTATTATTATCATATTATAATTTTCGTATTCTAATGACTACATACAGTATTTAGTGACATCTAGAGTAAAAGAACCAAGTTGTATTATTGTGAAATCTTCATTGTTCTATTTCATCAAAAGTAATAAATTAAAGGACCAAATATATATTTTCTTTAAAAAATCGAATTAATGATTTAATTTTATCGTATATTGAGCCTTACATTATGAGAAATTAATTTAACCTGTATCTATTCTTGAACATGAAAATCTTTCACGGAAAATTGTTTAAATAATTACACGTCGTATTTATATTTCAAAGTATTTTATACTAATAGAAATAAGCAATTTAACAAAGCTTAAATTTGAAGGAGAGAACGAGTTGTTTTAAAAGTTATGTGCATAGATCTGTAGTTCATGATTCAAAAACCAATTCCTTCGTATCATATGCGCCACAAACAAGATCGACTGATGTTACGCTAGTTTCAGTGGATTAAGGATAATTTATATTTTAAATCTGCCATCTTTATGGATTTAGCCTGAAAAATTCAAAAATCAAACACGATCAAAAATTTAAACCACCCATGTTGAAATTTATCCTTTTTATATGCGTGTGTGACGTATTATACATAGAGACCCACTCAAATGTCCATATTGTTCGCATGATAATATTGTCCACATGATAATATGAGCTAGCATATCTTTTTTAATAATTTTGTATGTGTCAATTTCATGAGAAAAAATTCAACTTCTAAGACACGTTTAGTTGATCATCTGGCAATAGCTCTTTATATAGAAACCTGTTTCACCACTTCATTGACTAAAAACGAATAGACAGAATTATGCGTTCCACCTTTTGACTTTTTATTACTTTTGATTACTGTCATTAGCGTTACCCAATATCGCAGTGTTTTAACGCAGTTCTACCATTTACCAATTTATAAACGTGGATTCAAAGGCCATATAATATTGTATCATAACAAAAGGATGATAGATAATGTCAAAGGATGGATCGATGTTGGATTTTCGGCAGAAATTGTTATTTTCTGGTTTGAGTAACATTTGAACCCATAGAGACTTAAATTGTGTTTCACATGACTATTTTATATGCTCACAACAAAGTAGCGCCACTTGAATTTTATTGTTTATGTTTATGGTACGAGCAGTTTTCTTTCGCCAACAATGAAAAACAAGCATCAAGAAAACACCACATATGTCGTCTCGTGTAAAAAAAAAACCTTGTATAAAAATAGTTAGAAAGAACTGTCAACCAATTTTTACAAAGGATCGAATTACATCGCCATTAAATGTATTAAATACTAAATACGTGATAATGAAAAAAAATCGTTACTTCTCTTTTGGAGAAAATCGAATTAACTTACTTCAGCTAACTTTCTACGTAACAATAATTTTGAGATCAGAAATGCAACTAAAATAAAAGTGTGGGAAATTTAGACGATAAATGTCAAATACAAAACTGTATATAGACAGATCGATTTCTTTATATGTTTAAGCGCTAGATCGCAGAACACGAGCAATTCTCCACACATGCACGTACACTCACATGGGAGCACGCATAAATGTACATCACACATACATACGCACTCACACACACACACACACACACACACTCACACACACACACACACACACACACACGTATACATTTTTTTACAAGTTAGTGCTTTTTATATTTGTTTAATGTGACATAAAGGAGTTCCATCAAAAAGTTTATTTTTATTTTTCAGATGATTATGATAGCCATCGCGTCACTGTGTTTGTTCGAAAGAAAAATAAGATGTTTATCAATTCCTCAACTACGTCCATATTATTACGCTCCAGATAACAAATTAAATCGCATTTGCTAACAAACTGAAACAATTTCGAAGCACGACTCAATAGTCCAATAGTCGTTAAACGAAACAATTGAACAACTAAAGAATCAAAAGCCATGCGCATTCTCATACCGACCAACTATTCTAACCCGGAATGCAGCAAATGCGTTGCACAGAACCCAATTGAATTAATCTAATGAGATCTTTCTTACAAACGAATCTGTTAAACGTAAATTTCTGCAATACGTTTCGGAGTTCGAAACTTTATTACCTACTTTGTACGATTAATGTTCTGTATTTAAATAGATATATTTACAAAAGAAATAAAATTGCGTCTTTTCATGGTTAATAAAAAATTAAATGCCAGACGTGCAACTTCTTTTTAGATTATGTGATGAGTTTGCTAATAAAGTTGCAATGACGAATTCGAGACCTTTCTAAAATTTTATTGAAATTTCTAGAATATTTTTATTTAAAATAGATATATAATTTTATTTAAAATAGGTCAAAGTACACTGGTTAATAAAGAACACTACCAGTTTATAAATTAAAGTTTGTACATTAAATTGTAACTTTGATTGGTTGAAACAGTTTTAAGTATAATGAGAATTAGGTTATATAGATTAATCTCAGATGCAAACGCCAAAAATTTAATGTAAGGGAAACAGAATTTTCGGTACAAAAACTTGAAATAAATATCAGAAGAATAATACTAAGCTGCTAGTGGAAAAGATATTATTCAACGCGAGTTGCTTCCGTTGAATTCTTCAATTAATTTTCTGTCAGAATTTAGATCGATGGACGTATAAACTACCTACGTCAATCGAGTTTATATAAATATACTCACACAAAACTCTCAGAAGTTGAGCTGGATTTTACTAATACATCTATCTTATTCAACCAATATTGCATGATCTACTTATCACTTAAGTATTCAGTTCTATTAAAAACCATTTACAAAATTAAAAATTCCACTTATGAAATCCTTCTAAAAGACCACGTCAATTTTTTTTAATCTAAGTCATTAGATTTGTACGTTTAGTATACCTACCAAGTGGTGGTCGATGGGGTCATAAAAATCGTCCGTAGGAAAAATTAGTGCCAAGTGGAATATCTTATGCTTTACATGGTCATAACGGAAAAGAAAGATAAAAGAAATATAAAACGAATATCTTAAAGTCGTTTACATTTAATTAAAATTTATTTAGTATTCAACTATTTAACCTAAAGTAAAAACTATGTAACGAAAAACTAAAACAGGAATTATGTCAATTTTGCTCAACCACCAGGGTACCGCATTCAGACAAATTGAATATCAATTAAAAATGACTAGAAAATTAACAAAATCAGATTATAATCTTCAAAGGTTTTAAGAACTAAATTTTTCCATTTTCTTAATATTAAGTCAATTTAATTATTGTAAATAAAACCACAGGCAGTGAATTTTACATTAGTCCATTTATGACATGCATAACATTGAATCCATGTCTGAACTGGAGGCCTATCTACTTCACTATAAATTTCTCCGCAATATTAAAGTATATAAAACGCAACGTAAAAATCGTTCTCTTTCTGGTTTTTTCTTCTTTTTAGTATTATCTTGTTTTCTTAGGTATTTTCATTGATTTAATGTCTAGATTATTAATCATATTTTTCACTTTACTATTCTTCTCGAATCTATGCTTTAGTTTTTTTCAATGTTATGATAGTTAAAACTTCGAGCTTTTGGATCTTTCGTGTTCATGTTAACATTAATTTAGCTTTTATTGGTACAGGTTTCAAAGAGCTATAGTCAGTCTTTGAACTTTCAAGTTCGAGTTGTTATTATAGGTGGCTGATGGTAGATTTTTGCGTTCTTCGAAAATATCGACTCTCTCTGTATACGGAAAAATTTCAGCATTCGCCATTACAACAGATCCCTCAACAGAGTCAAATAGATTAAGCCATTTCAACTCTCACTGGGGAAGAACATTTTGTTTCAGTATGAGATTCAGGCTAACAAAAGAGACTGGATTAACAAATTTAGGTAAATCTATTCTTTCTAGCGGAGACCTAGAATCTTTACTTTTGGACATACCTGTTGACAGTTCTTATGTCTTGCTGAAGTTAACAGTTTCTATAAAGTTGTAATGTTCCTAATATTGATATCGGATATTCCCACAATCGCAGCTGATTGTTTAAAAACTGCGTCATAAGAATGTATCTCAGTTCCATAACCATATACTGAGGTTGCATTAAAACTATTTACAGTGATTTTGAGAAGTGCCTGGTATAACAGTATTACAATGTCATATTAGCTGATGATCCGGCTAGGTGTAATTTTTAAAAAAGGTTAATTCTCGTTCTAATAAATTGTTTCCCATGACTTAAACAACCATATCCATAGATTGCATTTTGTGAGTGGTATGAGGGTTTATAGATAATATTACTATATTATTATCACTTGAATATTCAATGGCTGGATAATAATTCTGACTTTCGTAGTTATCCAATAAGAACAAGAATTTTATCAGCGGTTATACGTACTTTTTTTGCGAACACATACATCGGTGTAAAAAAAGTTCAGGTAACATCCAAACGTTTGGAGTACATGTACTTTGTGTTCTTGATGAAATTCCATGGAGAGGTTTTGACTACATATTCTTTCGTAACTATATTATGAAAATCGCGAAGAAAGATAACTTTATCCGAGTTTTCTCCATATAGTTTTATTTGTTTTTGACATTCAAATTTTAAATAATTTTTTCTTGAAACAAAAAGGAGATTAAAAACATATAAAAATAGTACTTATTAATATTTTTACCAAAACACATCACACAATATTAATAGATTCATCACTGCCGAGTGGAGTCCCGTTCATTTTACTACTGAACTATATCATGATATAATTTATGTGGCGAAAATTTACACTCACACCCAGTGCATGCGAAGCATCACAATTTTCCGTGACAATAAAGAAGTTTCATTTTAATAAGATAAATATTTGAAATGCCCGCCAAATGTACGTCCAACCATAATTAACGTCATTATTAATAACTTCCATAAACAATACCTAGATTCCAAATATTATAGTAACGTTTTTTCTTATTTAAAATGCAACTTAGTATTAGAATCACAAAATATATTGTTAAACATATCTAAAGAAGTTTTTTATATTTATATTTAAGAATCAACCATTCTCAATGTTTCATACTTAATGTTGCGTGATGTATAAATTGCAAAAATCATGTAACCAATTTTTCCTCTACCGGATAAGAATATTTAGAGACAAATGGATTTTCCTTCTATCACAAACTCATGTGGTCGAGACTGAAAAACGAAAACTTTAACAATCAACATCATCATAAATAATTAGTTCAAGAAATTACATTTTTGTCCCAATTGTATACGACGATAGACAATTTGGTTCTATGTTCAATAAGTTTTAATTTCTAAGACTTACAATTTGGCTTGTTTGCCAATACTGTAACCGTACTGTACTGTACTGTCTGCAAATACTATGTTTGTCAACGCTTTTTCTTTACAATACCTGTATTCTAATTTCACTCCCATCGACGAAAAATATATACCATGTATTAAAATTTAAAGTACCAGTGTATATACTCTGATAATTACCTGTATGTCATAAAACCATAAAGATAAATAGTATGTTAAAGATAATAGTACGTTAATAAAAGAACTTTTCAAAGCAATAAGTTCGAGTTCTGGAAACAAATTAATTATTAGTCGACAATAAATCAACTGTTTGTTAAATTTGCCTTTTTCTTTCCGTTTGTACTTAAATCGCTTAAAAACTACTTTGTTTTTGAATTAATCAAATTATGTAAACAAAAGAGTTGTACGTATGTGATTTATTAGATAGTAATAAAACTCTGACAACTAGATTAACAAAATTCACGCAACTCAATTCGTTAACGAAAAACTACTTAATTACGAGTAAAAAGATGTTATATTTTTGTGCTATTTACCTATATTTAAAAGGGCGTATTTCAAAATGGCTGTTTTAAGTAATGGATCAATTTGAACTGCTGAATTGATTGTAATGAGATATTTGAGAAAACTTCTTATAGAAATAATTATGGAATTATCTTTATATTATTGTCATTTAGAATATAATTCAAATGCATTAAATTCTGAGCCTTATTCTCATAAATCTTCTATGATAAATAATATTAGACAAATAATAACCTTACATTGTAACAATAACGTTAAAGTTGCATATTCATACACGACTAAACCGCCCAACTACTGGTGTCTACCAAACAAATCTCATTCGGCCTTATTTGGAGTGGACAAGTAGGTGTAATACTGTAGAAATCCTGCAGTAAAGAAACAGTTTCAAATATTTAACTTTATTTATTGTAATAGTTTTATACAGCGTGTTCATGGCAAGAAAAATATTAGAACGAAAGGAAACGAATTAGAGAATATTAATTAAAAAAGTGAAAAACAGAACTGAGTCGTAGAGCATATCAAATAGAGCTAAAGTATTTACACAATTAATTTTACTTTTTCCTACATACATTTATTTCGAATTTGGATTTCAATTTTCCTGTTTTCCCACACAATTACGTCACTTCATAAACAAATAAATTATAAGTTGAGTTACGCAAACTTTCTTGCTAAACGTAAGTTAAAATCACATATTTGGATTAAAATTGTAACAATTTCGATATTATCAACAGATAGTAAGTGGGTCAAGTGGGTCAGTAAGTTTAGAAAAACTCTCGTTTTCTTAAAAAAGCTACTCCATTTATTCCTTCTGAGAAACATTCTTTCAATCTTGAGAAACATTCTTTACAGATTTTCAATCTTGAGAAACATTCTTTACAGATTTTCCTCTTCTTATCGATAGTTGTATATACTGAAGTCTACTAAATTAATGGTATATTTATGTATTCGATATTTACAATTGATTCAATTTCCCTAGATATCGCAATGTGCGTTTAAACACACACGTTTAAAAAAAATATTTTGAGGTAGAAAATTCATATTTTCATTTCAAGAATAGTTTCGAACCATTATAATATCATTCAAATATAAGAAAAGTGTGACAGATAGTCGAATAGACAGATGGAAAGTGAGTAAGGACAAAAGTATTCCGTTTTTATCTATATCAGTAAAAGGATTAATTCTGAGATTAAAAGTATCATTACTTCTGAATTCACTTACAAATAATAGCATATGACCAAATTCGAAATAGATTTTTAAACATAATATAAATTTCTAACAACCTGAAGACAATATTTCGAAATGTAATCGCTTCATCATATATAATATGTATGTCTATCAAATTTTACAATCCAATTTATACAGATCTAATATACTCGTATATTTCTAGCAAAATATAAAAGCAAGTTGAGTAAAAATATAACCCATGGGTATTGATTTTAATTATTTTTTTAATGTTACTACACTTTATCGCAACGTTTGTTGCAATTATGTAATGTAATAAAAACTGCAAACCTGGTATTTGAACAATATAGGATAATCTTATGAATACTGGAAAGCAAATTACCAATTTTTTGCCCCATTACCAAAATAAATTTAGAATATAACTCACATAAAATTATATATTAAGTATTCATTTATTTCGTCGCTTCTCCAAATAAATAGAAGTCGTAGCGGTAAAATACTGGAGTCTAAAGTTGAAAATGTAAGGTTAGAGCTCGAAAAATTTTTTTTCTTTTGTTTAACTAAAATGAAATAAAAAATCCTTTAATCCCTATTAACAAATTTTGCAAACAAACCTACGAACGCTACTTCTAAATTTTTGGATAAATCGAATTATTTTGAATTACAAATAAATGATCAGTTTAATTTTGTAAACTATTTTGTAATTTAGTTTAATTTTGTAAACCATTAGAATACAAAAGTATGTATATAAGCACAAAATGAGTCATTACCGCAGCTGTAAAATACTGGAGTCTGAAGTCGAAAATATAGGGTTAGAGCTCGATAGATTTTTTTTCTTTTGTTTAACTAAAATAAAATAAAAAATCCTTTAATCCCTGTTAACAAATTTTGCAAACAAACCTACGAACGCTACTTCTAAATTTCAACATAGCTATATTAATTTAATTTAATTTTGTAAACCATTAGAATACAAACGTATGTATATAAGCACCAAATGAGTCATTACCGCAGCGGTAAAATACTGAAGTTTGAATACAAAATTCTGAATTCGAAGTTTTTTAACTAAAATTAAACAAACAATATTTTTGTACAGGATATTTTAAATATAGCTAAAAAAACAAAAATTGTTTTTTTCTTGCCAATAAATTTAAGTGTAGACATATAGGCGCTATTTCATATCTTTTTAGATAAATCTACTTATTTTGGAGTACTCATAGAAGCTCGAGTGGCTACTTTAATTTAATTTGATTTTTTAAACAATTAAAACACAAAAAATAATTATATAAAAACATTAATATCTATTTCATAATGTTTCCAACGTTAACTACTGGTTCCGAGGAGCAATATAACTTTGTGAAGGGTTAATTTAATTAGCAGCTAATTTGGTGGTACGACTATAAATACCTATCTAGTTCATATAGCATAACTTTCTATACGAGGCAAACTATTTTATTGTTCTTGTTTTTTATCCCGTACCTCGAAGGAAGATGGAACCCTTATAAAATCACTAGTGAGTCCATCTGTCACATGCGTTTTTTTCAGATACCGCTTGGTGCAGAATCTTCAAATTTTCTCTCTTAATCTTTAAGTTTTAGCGTCTTCACGGAGGTACTGCAAGACGTCAAAAAATATGTTGTCTTCCCATATTTCCGAGACTACTAATCGTAAAATTGTGAAAATTATGAAAAAACGGAATTTTAGAACACTATGCAAAGGTTGTAATAAAACTAGAGCGATGATTCTGGATGTCATCATTTTTTAAATAAGTAAGCACCATATTTTATGCCTGTGAAAGATATAGTATGCATTATATTTACGTTGTGAAAAATAAATATTTGTTAATAGTGCAACAGGAATATTACCAACCCTTAAATATTTATAAGTGCCTGAATGTAGACGGAACCCTCGTTTTACTTAAAAATTGGGTGTGGCTGTATCATGGACACGGCCGTGTGTTCTACGTGAATACTTCTATGTAACGGGTTATATTTTTCAAATAAAATAGTTTTTATTTATGTATTTAGAAAAAAAGCAACGAAACAAATAATTATTTATTGTAAAAAAAATAAATAATTATTTATTGTGTACAATAGCGTATAGGCCGACATTATATATTTTTGATAATATTGTTTTATTCTAACACCTTATTATATTCACTGTCACTACTTTAAATTAATGTTTTATATACAATCGATAAATTTTGACGACAGCTGACGATTAAAACTTAAACAAACATCGTAGCGTTTCCGAATCAAAAATTATAGTAATTGCAAATCTCGATACGCAGCAAAATAACTTCAAAATGGCGGCGCTTCCACTCCACCGCGCGCGATGCGCCACTGTTCTCGCTTATCGTAATGAATTCTTTGATCCTTTAGCTATCCAGTGGCAGTAATTTAATTTTTTATGTAGAGGATAGATTCGAAACTGCAACGCCAAACTCTATCCCTCGATTTTCTTATCATTAGGTTTTTTGGATTGCACCCGTATGGTAGCAAATTTAAAGACCACCAAAATTAATATCACGATAGTACCACCAAAATTAATATCACTATAAAACAACCTACCAAACGCTATTATGATGCCCAAAAATATTGTGGAATTAATTGTAACTCTAGATGCATATTAACATTACATTTCATTAAATAATAACGTAACCTCTATATAGTGTTATATGTATATGATTTAATGGTGCGTCGCCGCCGGCGTCGGGTCTGGCGGTCGTCCTTTCGCGCTCGGCCGGCTTCCCCTTTTCATAATTCACGCCAAATACGCCGTCCGATACTAACCCCGTATCTATTACCGGCCGCAATACCCTATCAAAGGAAGCGCGTAGTTTGAGCACGGACGTATTTATAGTCGACGCTGCCAATGAAATATTGTCGTGTGTCCGGCGGCGCTTGTTAATGTGCGTCTCGTGGGAGACTTGCTTTCATTTCTCATTTGGCCAATTATACTTCGTCGTCCGATTGAGCTTCCGCTATGTGTACAGGTTTTCAATTGCAGTTGTTTGACGCGTGACGGGGTGCATTGCACCAATGATGACTTCTAAAGCAAAGAGTTTCTTCAGTGGTATCTACTTGACCTGTTTTACGGATATTGCAAAAAATCTTTAATTGATAATCTACAATATAATAAAATGGTTATAAAACTATATCATGCAGAAACTACAGAAACTATTGAAACTTATATCATGCAAAAACTATTGGAATTATTTTTTGGAAACTATTATGTAATAGCTAAGAAGATTGATCGACATCTGCAATGGAAACAATGAAGATCATTACTCAACTCTACTACCATTTAATTAATTAATAGTTTACTAATTATTTAACAGCTACATCGCTTTATTTAACAAGTAGCCATAATAATTTTTAATATGACAATTCTCCACTAGATGGCGGATATTAAATAAAACATTTTTTAGTTTCGAATACATTTACATATTTTGAATAAATGTGTAGTATAAAAACTCTCCACGAGATGGCGTATAATATATAAAATATTCTCTTAATTTCGAATACATTTATATTCACATGTTTGTAACTATTGTGTCCATTATTTTAATTCAGACTCTAGAGTACTGTCCTACGAGTATACCGGAAAGAGAAAGTTCAAAGATCTAGAAATGAACAATAGACAATTCCGAAAATTACAATTAAATCAATTGATTATAAATTAATATTATATTCACGTGATTAACGTATGACAGAAAAGGGAGCAATAAATATTTTCACCCTAGGGTAGGTGAAAATAGAGCGATGATTATATATATATATATATATATATATATATATATATATATATATATATATATATATATATATATATATATAACCAACCAGAACACCAATCCAGCCCCATTCAATGAGCGGCCGGGAATCGAAATCGGGTCCCCGCGGTGCGCCGCACCGTCAAAGGCCGTATGCCTTGTGGCGATATAATGGAAAATAAAAACATCGTTGACATAGGAAATTTGTTTTATTAATCTAATGGCGACAGGTGAACATTTTTTTTCCTTTTTTTTTAATTGCCAACTGACAGTCATTAAAAACGAATGCAAGGTCTTAAGCTAAAGATACTTCAAACGAATTAAACGAATTTCTCGCTTCATTATAAACTTCATTTAACTTCATTATAAACATCAGAAAAATTGTCCAGTTAATCAGTGAAATAGGGACCCCTACTGTAATTAAAATGAACAATGATTAATTTTGAGACTAGTAATTAAATATTTATTTATAGTAAATAAAAAAACGAAAGAACTTTTGTTAGTTATAAAACGCATAATAACTTTTAAGAAATGGTAGCGTATTATAGCATATTAAAATATATTTACGAAGAAAACGGCGACATTTTCCACCATACGTCTATTAAATTAGTTATCATATTGTATATTGTCATCACTGACATGCAAAATCTGTAACTGGAAGTTTAAATTTCCCTAACTACAGGAATCAATTAACAAATATTCCATGTAATATTATGGAGTAAATAATTTCGTTACTTAAGATTTTTATAATATAATATTTCCTATAGAATTATATAAAAGAGAGTTGTTATTCTCATTCTTTGCTAAAATAATAAAACTGAAAAAAATAAATTATATAGACTATCTAATTATTGTAATAATATAGAATTAACCTCATATACCGAGTTTAAACACAATTACGTTCAACCCTTTATTCAACGACTCAGTGTCACACACATAACAATTTTAATAAACTTTATAAAAATTACTTCGGCCTTCTAACAGCAAAGAGGCGTAATAGAAACTTCTTCTCATGCGTAGAGTCTTAATATCTCTTTAAAATCCAAAAACACTGTGTAGGCTGGATTACATTTTAATTTTCTTTACGTATTACTGTCACGTAAGGTTTAAAACCTAATAAAACTTAGGCACCTGGTAGTCACAACTAAATAATACAAAATATTGAAATAAAGCTAAATCTGCGAAACATGACCAGATAACCACATAAATATAATATTTAGTCGTAACAAGAGCATGACAAGCATATAACATAAATTTCATCATATGAATTACAGAAAAAATAAAACTTGACAATTGCACAAAAACAGGAAGTCAGTCGAGTTTTTCCAGTTGTGTAACTTTCGTTTCAGGACATAATCAAAAAACATTACTGAAATTTTTACTTTCGCCCTTAAAATAGCAGCTGGAAAAGAATTTAAATAGTGGTTTATAATACGATATAGCGAAGTTAATAATATGATAGTAAATTGTACTCTATCATACTGGGTATGATTACATAACCAATTACTATTATATTATTATAAATAGTGTAAACACGAATACTCGCACACGACTCGAACACGAACAATAAATAGATGTATTAAATATAGGTTTACGTGATCTTCTATTTTACGACCTCTACGATACCCCTACGATATTACAAATTATAGTCTACTATTGAATAAACCTAAAATGCTCCTGTCAAAACTTATTAAAGAAATATGATGTTTCTCTTAGCAACAAAGATTCGATTTTTAGGTAGGGCACAAAAATGATTGAAAAGTTCTATAAATACAGGATGTCCAGTGGCAGATTTCAATGTTTGAAAAATTAAATCGGGTGACCTAGGTGGCCACGGTACATGCCGTGATCGATAACTGCCGCACTGCATTCATGGACACATTAGCAATGTGAGCTGTGGCCCTGTCCTGCTGGAACCATGTGTTTTGGTTGAAGGATGGACTATTCTGTAGTTCTACTCTGAAAAAGTCATTTAACATCTGGGCATATCTCTCCGAATTCACAGTTACAGTTTGGCCACGTTGATTTTCAAAGAAATAAGGCCCTATGATTGCAGATGCAGACATGGCACACCAGACTGTTATATTAGGCTTATGTAAAGGCTCTTTATGCATTTGTCTTGGGTTGTGGACATCCCAGTAACGAAAGTTCTGCTTATTCACATATCATCCAATGTGAAAGTGAGCTTCATCACTAAAGAATATGTTGCCCATCCGGGTAGCAGTACGAAATCTCAACAACGTCACCGTAAGTTTTTCTTAATTCAAAATCAGAATCGTGTAAATCTTGAACAATTTGAATTTTATATGGATGGAACTTGAGCTTTTTTTGCATTATTACCTGTAAAGTTGATTTCGGAATTCCCAATATCGATGAACGTGTACACAGTGATAAACGGGGATTTTCAACGACAGAAACCATAACACGCTCGACATTTTCATCCGTGGCTACCAATGGCGTAGGTCCTGGCCTGGGCCTATTTAAATGTTGATCTTGTAGCTCTGAACCTTGCTACCCATGACTGAATGAGGTTGATCGATGGTCCATCACGTAATCGACGAATAGTGTAACGATTATTAAATCAACGGCGTGCTACAGACAGCGAAAATACAAATCTCGAAATCTCTCGAAATGTACGCCTCGATGGCAAAAGCGCGGTGCCCTCCACTCCACTGTTCCATGGCTACTAAAACATCCGCACCGCTTGCACTTCTAACGACGTCCCCCGCGCCCCTCTTATGTGTTTGCGTTCAGAAACTATGTTTGTTCAAACTTTTAAATCTACCACTGGACAGCCTGTATAATGTTGAAATTATAATCTCGAAAACTTAAAGTTAAGAGTATACAGTAGACTAAATAAAATTAATTAAGGATAAACTGTTCACAGTTGCATTTCCTGTATGTCTTATTACAAAAATTATTTCGATTCTAAAGAATATATTTCTTATGTATGTCCATGAAAACATAACTTTTAAACAAATTAAAAAATATAATTTTCCTCCTCCAATAATAAGAAATAAACAAGGTGATAAACTAGATATAACATAATTAAATATTGAATTCATATATATACTTTATAAAGAAACATTTTATTACAATTCATTTAAAAAAATTAATGTAATATTAAAGAATTTCTGTGTAAAAATCAAACTAAAATTTCCATAGACAATATACCGTCGTATACAAAACATGGCCGTGTTGACATGTATTAGTCTATGACAGGCAGCCGGTAGACTATATAATGGAATAAAACATACTATAATAGAAAATCTGGCCTATATTCCGCATTTATAGCAATAAAACCACCAACCAAACAAAACGTCTTATTAAAAGTAGAATATGTAAAAAAAACTTTATTCGCCTCCAGAAACAAAATCAAATCACTAAAATAGGGCTGTCAAGAAAAGTCCTAAATTAATATTTCTCTAGGATGTTCGAAAATAATCTATAGATTTGATCCAATTTCGGCTCCGCTACATTCTTCATAGCCGGCGGCATGTTCGCATTCTGACCAGGTTACTTGCCCGCCGCCAGCTGCCGGCGCCTTATCACATTGTTCCGGCTAATTGCCCCCTACATGGTTGGCGTGGCTGATAGCCGATGGAAATTATTAACAATTACCTTCCTTAGGAAAGTGCGGCTTGTACGGAGTGAGTCTGCAACACGTGTTGGTCACCTCCATTGTTTGTTGTAGCATTGCGTTCATTGTTCGCGTTGTCCGAGCACGGCGGAAGGTGGAATCTGGTTTTGCTTGTGCGAATTGCGGTTATCAATATATAATATTTGTGTTTGAATAAAGATAATCTAAGTATGTTGTTAAACATGCTAAGTACCTTTATGATTAATTTTTTTAACACTTTCGCTCTGAACTTATGTAATAAAGGTTGGTTTCACTGAATCCTTTAGGTAACATAAAATCTTCGGTGAAGAGTATAGCTTAAATTGATTGATTATTAAAAACAAGATGTTTTAATAAAAAAAGCATAAACACGTAAAGAAAAGCAAAACGCAAGAAGCATGCCCAGATCGGGTGGAAGTCAAATTACAAAGCTTAATAAGAAAGGCATATTTTTCCTTTTGCTTCTGGCCAATTTCATAGCGCTGAAAAATATCTAAAGTACTTAATTGATATTAAGAGCATTCTTCAGCTTAACAATGCTCCATCATTAGATCATTCATCCAAAATCGAAAGTGGCTCCGTACATATTCATGTGAAAGATTATATTATTCTAAGTAGTTGATTTTCACAAACAGTTGATTTTTGCGACAATCATTTTAATTAGAAACTTGAAATTGGGCACGGTAATATTAACCAACATATTTTGTAGCATCTCCTTTGCAAAATTGGCTAAAGTATTAAAATATTTATGTGGTAATTTCAGAGGGGGCAAATTAAGTGCACAATTTTTTTTCAAATTGAATGTATCATGTGGAATATCGTTTGAAAAGACATCCCCCAATGTTTCGCGATTACTATACGATAAATTTAGCGATTATCCTAAATCAAATAAGAATTTCAAGATAAAGAATTTTCGTTCAAGATATTCTTACGCTCGTGAAAGACACACTAAGTCATGTATTAGTACGCTGAAAAATAATATAATCTTTATAGTTCATTAGAAACACTATAATTCGAAATATTGAAATTTTTAAGCATACCCGCTCTTAACAGGTTATTTTTTATTATTTGTAATTTATAGTATTGTTGGAATTCCAGGAAGTCCTTTTAACTTACAGTTACAACAAAATTGAGCATATTACCAGCCTTCTCTGGTAAAACCGAAATAAATAATTATGAGCGTCAACTATTGAGATATGTGCTAGTTAACATGCTTTGTCAGCTTTTAAGATTCTACCTGATTTTTTTTCGGGGAAAAATGGTTGTGAAAGATAGTTAGAGATCAATTTAAAGTTTCGTTTTTTCTTTTGAATATTTGAAACCCTAAAAAGATATATTTATAGCAGTTGCAATTGGAAAACCTACAAATGTCTTCATTTCTCAAAAATAATATAATTTTCCTAATTTCAGTGAAATTATATTTTCTTCGAATTAAAATTAACTTAAATACATTGCAATAACAATGTATAAAAGATTCGTGCGTCGTAACTTTTTAGATTAAAGATTAGTATTATACCAGTATTTAAAATAATTAATTTATTCCCTAGAAACTTGAAACAAATGACTTTCGAACCACAAATCTCACAAAAATGGAAAGCAACCTTATTGCTTCATAATTAGTATAATATTCACACGAAACAGTAATCTCTATAAATATAACTAAACTAAAAATTTACATTTTATTCATCAAAAGTAACTTAATAATGTGATAGAGACAAAAATCACAATACTACAAAGGGGAATGCCTTTCTCAATATTACCTCAGAAACATGTTTTCCATTGTTTCCATCAAATTGAATTTTCACGTCGGCCTGGCATGCTAAAGGGCAATAAAGCACTTAATTATTTTTTAAATAAGCGAGCTTTCAGTTAAAGAAATAATAAATAAATGAACTTTAATTAAATTCGCTATGCTTTATAAAATGTCAACATTTAAATTTGGCGGAATTACGTAGGCGCTTCTGAAGTTAGTACGTTAGCTATTTTAGACAAATTAGGTTTACTTGAACGTTGTGTCGGTCGTTAGGGAACTGTGTATACTTGATTTTGTTTTGCGAAATAGTTAGGTAAGGTGAGATGAAGGTTGTGGTGACCTCAAGAGCGGTATATTACCGCACAGGCGGCGCTGAGAGTAAAACAATAGACATAATCAATATTCGTTTAGTCGCAGTTTGCGTTTCTGACTATAGTCAATGTTAATTAGTTATAATTTATGGAAAGGTGACAAACGACTTGTCTTAATACATACTTACCCATTTTTGTAAAACAAAATTCTATTGATGCGTGATTGCGACAAAAGTTTATAAATAAAAGTCTATATTATATTTGAAAATGAAGAAAAGAAAAACTGACACATGATTAATTTGTATTTAGAACTATTTTTATTTCACATAATGAAGTGATAAAGAGTGTCAAGTTCGCCATATACCATGAAAGTCGCTTTGGCTTCTTCGTTAGAGGGGGGTTCGTAGCTGCATGCGCAGAGAGTACATTAATTTTACGGTTAGATATTAGTTCAAATTTTATAAGTACATAAAACGAGACATGTATTTTCAAAATGTTATGAATGTAAATGGACGCACGGACGGAGCAGTAGGGTAGGAAACGAGGAATCAGCCATCGAAAATACATTCAACGTGCTTACCACATTGAATTTATTTTTGATAGTTCAGAAACACATCATTGGAATGTTTGTTGTTGTGTTATTCCATATTGTTTTACGAGCCGCCTTGGCAGTTTTTCATAAATAGATTGAAACTATTAAAATTTTGGAAGGTATTATTTGCCAGAGTATAGCGAAAAACATGTTTATAAAAAAAGCTTGTTATAGAGCGAACGAAACGTTAGCTCATAAATAAATATTTTTGAAATATTTTTATTTTAAGAATAATTAAATAATATTTTTATTTTAAAATTAAATATTTTTCAAATATATAAAGTGTTATTATTGATTGAATTGGTGATTTTATTCATTTTAATACTTGGTAAAATTGTCATTTTGAATTTTCATCATTTCATAATAATGTACTTTTACTAGTTTAGATTTAATATTTAAAATGGTATTATTATTATTTTGTCCTGTTTGACTGTCAACATAGCTTACATTTGACGATAATTTTGAATATCTATGAAGATAATTTACATTTATATTCTATTATCACAAGCGTCCTAATATATTTTAATTCAACGATAAACGCTCTAAATTTGTCTAATTTCCTTTTGATTAAATGACGTCCTCAAAAACGCGTTAAAACAGTTCTTAAACGTTCGTGAAATTTTACCATATTTCAATTTCATATTTACTATCTTTAATATGTGATTAATTCGTTTGTATTATTATTTTATATTAATAAAATGTAATCAATTTTTTCGAAATTTCAAATTTCCCTCTAAATTATCTAAGACTTGAAGAAATAGAGAAACAAAACATAAAGAAATAGAAATAAAAAGATGTTTTTTCGTCAGGAAGAAATAAAACATGTCGCTTCAAAACCGCCGAGGTCCGTTGTTCGAAACCGGATGACGCAGAGAAAAAATTAACTAAAAAAAACTGATTTATACTAATTAATACTTTATATTGTGATTATATTTCTACATTTTATCTCTTTCTCTCTCTCTCTCTCTATATATATATATATATATATATATATATATATATATATATATATAAATTTTTTTTTTTTTATTTAAAATAAAAATAAGACATGTTAAGTCGGAAGAACCACGTGATTATAAACACACTCTTACCGATCATATTGCTCGGCCACCAGTATGAAGGCGCAGCGAGCGACAGCCAAGTTGCGTGCTCAATCTCTATTGTGGACCTCGACAAGCAACGACTCGAGATTGACAAAGAACGACTCGAAATGGCGAAAGAACTATGCAAGAAAGGCCTGGAAGTGGAGCTGGTGAACTTGGAAGCGGAAGAATCGGACGCCCTTTCTTCCGAAGAAGAAGATGAACACGCGGGGTGTTGGCTGGCTGAAGCAGTACCCCATACATCATAGGCAGTAGCAGAAGCGCCTGAAGAACCACCGACCGTACCAAGCTAGCATCCAATACGACCTAGATACACTACGATATAGAACATCGATCGCGTGGCTATTGCAATTGAAAGAGCTGTCAACCACAAAGACCCACCAAGCGTAATGTCCCAGCTAGCAGACTCGCGAGATCTTTCAATAGTCAGCGGCGATCTGCGCGGCTGGATCCCCGTTCAAAATTGCATACGAAGAGATAACGGAACTCTGTGGATTTACGACCCGCGAGAATATGGCCCGCCTGCGAATGTGTTTTTTTGTGTTGAGGGCCAGCAAAGGAAGCCGTTTCCGGCCTCCTTATCAGCCCATTTGATCCGCCGCCGATCATGAGCACCTTAAAAGCGGATGACATCGCGTGCATGGAGATCAACGCAATCAGCACCTTGCCACGCTTGACAGACAACGCGTCGGCCCTAAACGTGTTTGCGTGCAGAGTTACCAATTGCGTTGTGTTTATAATTGCGCTGAAGAATGAAGCATATTTGTCATGTCCGGCCCTTATTAACGTGTTTAAGAAGAAACTAACACCATATCTGCAGCGGACTTGCACCTAGTATGCATACAACAATGAGAACAAGGCCGAGCCACCCCTATTTGTGTTGTTGAGAGCCCTGAGGCTGGAAGCAGATAAAGCGATCACATTTGCACCTCACGATATGCAGACCGCGTCTGCAGCACAAGTCACCTCCAGTCGACGACTTCATAACATTGGGTCTAACGAGCCCAGCAGCCGCAATATCGTCAGCAGCGACAATACGGTCAGTAACACGCCATTTACACCACTACGCCCCCACCGGAAAAAGTTCCTCCGGACTGCCCAATGTGTAGTGGCGAGCGCATAATTGCGCGATGCGACAATTTTCTACGGAAAACCATAGACATGCGATGAAATTGGTCCAAGTAGGGACAGTGATGTTTTAAATTCCTGGAAAGCCGGCATAGTCGTGAGAGATGCAAAGCTTCGCGGTGCAGCACACATGGATGTCGCCGCTCTCACCACCACCTTACTCCACATAGATACACCGACATCACCTGAAAAATCGCTATCTGTTGAGCTAACGTCCGTGGCGGCGCAGTAGGCCGTCATCGCCAATACATGGACCGCGATGCAAGGGGAGGTATACCTGAAGATCGCGCCGGTGACCAGCGGAAGTGTCTCGAGGTACGCCCCGCTCGACAACGAGTCGACCGTATAGCTAATTGATATAGTCCTTGCGCGCAGTATCGGGGCTAGTGAACCAAGCGATACTTTGTGCGTACAGGGAGTTTGCGGTGCTACTTCCAGTAATAGTAAGATAGTGAAGTTAAAAATAAATAGCAATGGTGAGTGTGTAGATCAAACATTTGAACGTATAATCGGTCGGAACTGGCTCGTCACGGACATCTTTTTGACCTGATAGAAGTGTTGTGTTAAAAAGACGCCCGGCCATTGGTCATCCGTGCTTATCGTCCAGGCCAATGGTGACTGTGGCGGGAGGATATAGTCGTTTTACCCAATAGCCATAAAAACGCTGCACGGAGGCTTCGGTCAATCCAGAGAAAGATTGACGCAGACCCTAAATTTGGTCTTACGTACACCACGGAGATCAAAAATCTCCTCCGTAAGGGCTACGCCACGAAGACTGATGTGCCCACTGAGTCGCTGCGAACGCAGTATCTTCTCCACTATGCAGTAAGAAACCCGAATAAGCCAGCCAAAATACGGCTAGTGTTCGATACAGCCACACGAGCAGAAAATGTGTCGCTCAACGACACACTACTCTCCGGACCCGATCTACTGCAATCTCTGCTTGAAGCGTTGTTCTGCTTCAGACAGCGGCCAGCTGCGATAACCCGCGACATTAAGGAAATATTCCTCCGAATTAATATACGGCCCTCTGATCGAACGGCGCAGCGCTTATTGTGGAGGGGATCCAACCGCACCGCCCGATGCGACGTCTACGAAATACAGTCGATGATCTTCGGCGCCACATCGTCACCGTTCCCCCTGTACATAAAAAATAAAAATGCAGAAGAATACGCCGACTCGTATCAGGAGGCTGCGGACGCCATAGTGCGTAAACACTACATGAACGATTACATTGACAGCCGCCATAGCGAAGCCCTGATACCGAACCATTTCCTGTTGGGGTCCTCATCCGGTGTTGCGGTACCTGGCAAATTCACAAACTACAACTTGATAGGCAAAAAACAATTAAGGACAACACAGCGGCTTGCTGACAACTTCTGGAACCGCTGGGGGCGCGAAAACCTGCCAACTTTGCTACCGCGACGACGCACGCACGGAGAACGGGACCTGCGAGTTGAAGACGTCATACTGATGGTGGACAACACGCTGTCCCGTAACCCCTGACCTCATGGCTTAATCAAGGCTGTAATTCCGGTGAAGGACGGACGAGTACACGTGATAGAAGTCTACACCAGGGGAATAACGCTTCGATCGTCGCGCTGCCTACGGGACAGGAAATTGCAGACTTTTTGGTTGGAGCTTTTCCGCACCGAGGAGGAGAACGTTGGCAACACGACATAATCGTGATGGCGCGTCGCCCCGAAACCAGCCGAGGTCATTTGCTCGAAGCTGGACAACGCAGAGAGCACAATTTACGTCGCCTCAAAACCGGCCAGGGTATCAAGGCGACGTAAATTGTGCGGCCGAGCCGGTCGAGAAACCGGCCGAGGCATCTGAGGTCTCATTAGATAGATTTTAAAAATGATATGAAGGTTCCAAAATAACTTGTTTCATTTAAGTCAACAGTTGGTGAGTCGCTTCTAACATCTTAAAAATGAGTCACACCATCTAACTTTTCAACTAACGTGTGTAAAATAAAAAAAAAATTAACTTAGTAGAACCTAAAATGAACTTTTAACGAAAATTGGTTTGAATAAGGTATGTTCAGTAGACTTTGAGATATGGAGTATTTTCGGTACCAATCGCAGCAATAGTTTTGTTTTTCACGCTGTACTTGAGAAATACAAACTTATATGTTTAATATTGTTTGGTGCTACGGAACCCTTCGTGCGCGGGTCCAATTAGCACTTGATCGTTTTTATTTAAAGTACGTAATGAAATACAAATATTTCAATAAGCACGATATATGTTAACGTAGGTGAATGCTCATCGATGAGTCTCCTTTGTATGCAATTTTGAGTTAGACTGAGATATTCTTGCAAGAACGTCTTCCGTCCGTGATTGCCGCGTATGTCACAGCCAAATGATTAAAAGGTGTCAGAAATATAACATTTCTACAATTTTATTGCCATCGAATGTGATTAATTTCGTTTTACTGATAATCCTTAAGTTCAATAGTATTTTAATTTGATTATTACTAATATACGGATCACATATAAAACAGGAATCATCGCTTATTTCACTTATCTATAGTGTTTCCCTTGTTCGCGAGTCCCACTTGAACTTGGCCGATTCATATAATTTCTGTTTATTGAGAAAGTATGGTATACTGTTTACATTCTGTTTATTGAGAAAGTATGGTATATGGAAAGTATCTTTAATCCCGACGTATAGTTGGTCGTTTTCTGATTTTCATCTTATTTAAGCCCTAATGATCTAACTGTGCTAAATTTCAAGTTTCTAGTCAACTGGAAGTGATCTTAGGTTTTGATGAGTGCGTCAATAAGTCAGTGTTAATAGCAACAGTTTTCAAACATCAATACATCAAGAACTATTTGAACGACGTTTAAATAATTTAGGAACCTAGGTTAAGCCCTCTCAATTGAAAGGGCTTAACAATGATACTATAACTCATAATATATTTAACCTACAAGTTGCATGTGAAATATATTTTAAATTATAGGAGCTTCAAAATTATCTCTAAATGCTTTGTATAAAGAAAAGTACGCTCAGTGGCCACCTTCTTTTTCGAACATGACTGGAACATTACCATATTTCCAGATTTTGAAAACCCTTTATTAAAATACAATCAAATAGGATTCTTATGGGACGGATACAAATATGGGGCTTTGTGGTATTACATAGTGATGTTTAGAATGGACTCGCGATATGAAGGTAGCATACCGGGTTTGATCTTCCATAACATTTGCCACTTTTATACCTTAATCTTTTCGTATTTAGGGTTACGTACTCCAAAAATTAGAAGGAAAATATTACGATAACAGCGTCTGTCTGTGTGTTTATCCCAACCGTTTTTCATAGAACTGACATAAAAACTGGAAATTTTACATAGAAATAAAACATTCTTATCTGCCACATATCTCAATATGTAATATACAATAATATTTAGATAGACATATCATGGGGAGCAAATTCAAAACTCAAAATTTTTTTTTAATTTCACATATAGTGTAGCACTGTTCGGAAGGGCTAATAATAATGGCCACAAAAATATCCCTCCTTCCTCTTGTTTCCGAAGCTACTCAACCAAACATTATAAAAATAGATTTTTGAGAAAGAGATTTTTGCCTACGCAAAGTTAAGAAAAAATAACATTTGTAAATAGTTAAATAGAAATACCATACAAAACCCTCGTATTGAGTCAATCGATCGTATTTGACAGGTTTTTAATGTACTTCATTTAAGTAACAATCACCATGATTCAACTACCTTTTTTACTGGAACAAATTAATTTTATATATATATATATATATATATATATATATATATATATATATATATATATATATATATATATATGCATTACATCTATTTTTTTAAACCACACGACTTTTTTTTTACATTTAAAAATTGTCATAAGTCATTAACGTGAAAATGCATCCATCTACGTCTTATATTTCGATAAACGTAAGAAATGTGGCAATATTGCATGATTACTTATCTTAGCGATCGATAGTGAATTTGACTCGTCTAACTATCCCTTTCAAGGATATCAAAATTAATTTCAAGGCCAACTTTATTTACATTTCGTAAATCAAAATTATTGCCATTTAATAATCTTTAACATCTGTTCGTTATTTCTCAAATATTAAAGTTTATTTTAAAAATCAATAATAATATAAAAAATATTATGATTGATTTTTAAAATAAACTTGGAATAATCATCAATACGATATTTTTTCATTTGTCGTTTAGATAAATTATTGTTCGCTTCTTATTAAAATATTAATTTTAATTGCTTATTTCAAATACTTTATGGTTTACTTATAATTTAATATGGGCACCCTCACACATTTCTTCTGTTAGAATATTTATGAAAGTTTAGTTTTGACATAACAGTTGATTGGTTTAATGAACGTCGTTGGTTTATGTTAGATGATTTGTTATTTGTGATATCAAGTGAGTGAAATTACGGATATGTCGTTTTTCAGTTCTGGTAGAACATGGTATTAGTATGTGCCGAATGCCTTATAATAGCTCTAAGAATGTACGGCAGATGTTATCCGACAACCAAGTCTAGTTATTATCAATGCAATAAAGGCGAATAAGCCCATCATTTGAGTAATATTACGTGATACTTCTCTAACAATATCTATAGATATGGAACAAAATGTGCTAACTCATTTTAGAAAAGAGCAAAATTCGAACAGTATTTAAGTCAAAATTATTGTCGTCGGTTACTAAAGCGCGGTGAATGCGGGGAAGACACTTAAAGCCGGGTCCAGACGGGTGTAACATGTAATGTAATCTACCGTGTAATGTAACAGGAATTCTACGTGTGGACGGCACTACGAGCATTACATGTAACGCTCGCGCCGGTGCTCGGGCTGATCCGTCGGCTGTCGGTTTTTTGCGCGAACACAAAGGCGCTCGCAGTGCTCGATTGGACGGTGTTCGTGACGGTTGTGTCGTGTGGACGCTCATGATGTGGAGTGACGAACGATCACTTGAACTGATTAGTTTATATCAAGATAAACCTGTTATATGGAATCCAAAAAATCCGGATTACTTTAAAAAAAATATTAAAAACGATGCTTGGAGTAATATTGCTCATTCATTGGGAAGAGATGTAGAAGAATGCTAGAACAAAATGATTAGTTTGCTTGCTTCACATCGAAGGGAAAAAGGAAAAGAAAAGAAGAGTCATATGTCCGGCAAAGGTATGTTTATTATAATTATTTCTAATGCATTTACATACATATTTCATAGTTTTATTTATTACTTACCATTTACATTATGTTACTTACTTATATTAGTTACATAATGGAAATAGTAATATCTGAAATGGATTCATCTTGGAAAAAAAAATAGGCAAAACGGTGTTTATCAAAAGTGGACATTTGAATTGACTTGGCTTTTACACAATCACAGAACTGGAACTAGTATAAAATGTAAACAAATAACAAATAAATATTTTGCACGTTTTGACTAAGTAGTGTGAATACCCCTATTATCACATACTTGCTATTAGTACAATGATTACTTCTATTGTATGATCTTCCGTCCTTGTCTTTTGATTTTTTGTGTTAACTGTTATTTATTTTACAGGTGCGGATGAAACGTACAAAAGTACATGGTTTGCTTACGAGGCGCTAGCATTTTTAGGAGATAGAAATAATCCAAGGAAACGAATCAACACAGAGGTAACTGCATACAACTAGTTTTTTTCCGAATTGATAAAAAAAATTAACAATACGTATTCTGCCAAGGAACTTTACCCTCGTTCATAAAATAGTCATTAAACCCGTCTCTAATTTGTTTTGCTGTTAAGGCAGCCCTTCTAGGTACATTATTCAATGGAAGTAAAGATGACATTTCAGTATCTCTCCGCCAACTACCTTCACATAATCTTCCGTTTTCGTCACTATCAACTGTTCCGGGGGGCGCATACAAGTTTTTAGATGTAGCCGTGTTTCTCAAAAAATTATGCAAGTGCGCAATAGCCATAACTATAGTCTCCGCAGTTTGGGGCTGAAGAAGCATAGGTTTTCGTAAAACTCTGAACACAGATGCTGTGATACCAAATACGTTTTCTACAGTCCTGCGAGCTCTACTAAGCCGGTAATTAAAAGTTCTTCGCGGTGATCCCTTAGGGTATTCTCCTGGATACGGTTTCATTATATTGTTTTGTAAAGGGAAGGCAGAGTCTCCTACAAAAACATATGGTACTAAGTTATTTCTACCTTGCAGTGCTTCTGATGCAGGTAATCTTAACGAGCTATTTTCTAGTTTTTTATATAATTCAGTGTCCTTAAAAATTCCACCATCTGAAATTCGGCCTTGACATCCGACATCCAGGAATGTAAAATTATATTCCGCGTCAACTAAAGCAAACATTACTATACTGAAATTTGATTTGTAGTTACGATAGTCTGTGCCAGTATGTATTGGAGACTCAAGAATCACATGTTTGCCGTCCATGGCTCCGGCACAATGGGAAAAATTCCACAATTCATCAAATCGGTTTGAAATCTTGATCCATTCTGACTCTGTTTTTGCGAGCTGAAACGATGAATTTTTTTTTTCAGATTACAAATGAACCGGATCAGAGAGCATCTACAAGTGCAGAAAATGATAACAGTTCAGAATTTATATCATCGACTGGTCTGGCTCCCAAGAAAAAGAAACCAGACGAAAATACAAAACTGAGTATGCTTTCAGAAGCTCTTGACGTGCTTAAAAGTGTTGCTTCTACTCCTGCTGCCGAACCCCAAAACAATAATCAAAATAATTTTGACACTGAAACCGTTTTCTTTTCAAATTTTATATGCAGCAAGATGCAACAATATAACAGGAGTACTAAAAATGCTGTGCAGCGAGCAATAATGGACATAATATTCAAAGCCGATGAAGGCTTTCCTCAACATTATAATCCATCGGCATTCAATTCCAACGAGTACACAAGAACAAGATATTGCAATGAACAACCTTCTTCACAGTTAACCTGATTTTAATAATTTTTTTTTTACTACATAATTTGAAGATGCAGACTATGTGGATGTCTCGATTTAACTTTCTAATTTTAATGTTATAATACGTAATTAAACACCTTATTTTCTTTTTTAATAAATAAATACAAATATGTAAAACTCACCTTGATGTTTTCTTTCAAAGCTTCTATAATTGCTTCACAAACTTCTGGTACAATGCAAGAGATTGACTGTTTTGAAATTCTGAAGGTGTATTGAAGGCTTGTATATGAATCTCCTGTTGCCAAAAATCTTAGTGTTAGAGCCAGTCTATCTTGCGGCGAAATTGCAGATCTCATTATAGTATCTTGTCTTGATATTTTAGGCGCAATGATTGTTAACAAATATTCAAAATCATTAGGCGACATCCGGGTAAAGTTTTTATATTGGCCACTTATTTGCTGAGATTTTAGTTCCACGAGTAAAGAAGATCTTCTTTTATACAATTTAGTTTTCCACCATCGACGCTTTAAACGTTTCCGGTCTTCAGCTAGTAAATACATATAAATAAAAGCAGCACCAGCTATCACGACCTTCCTATCCGGCATGTTCGTAGCAACTGTGGAAACAGCTGCTCGTGAAATAGATTCGCGTACCGTTCGTGTGCCGTCCACACTGTTGACGCAAAATTACATGTAATCTTACATTACAAGTTACACCCGTCTGGACCCGGCTTAACACGGAAACCGAAAGTAAAATTTAGGTAAGTGTAAATACTTTCTAAAACAAAATAAATTGAATTTTTATTACTATGTACACATTTTGCATAGTTTTTTGAAACGGACAAGTGACATTTCAGTTTGAACCTTGACAGTTTACAAAGTATGCAATAGGCGTGCCATGTTATGAAACTGACATTTCGTGTAAAGGTTATAGGGTGTTAATTTACACATAATTATAATTTCATAAAAAATTTTAACTTTAATTAATTTATTAACTAGATGATTAATTTAAAAAAATAAAACATTGGATTACACATTGTTAATGGGACAAGTGTTTGAAGTGACAAAGTTTTCTTAATTTACCAGTTTAATTTAAGATCTGTGGATACCACATGAGCCCGATTCCTATTTGGTCGATTTTTATATTTATTAGCCAGTAATATTATTAAAAATAATTGGGTATTATTAGTGTCAAAAATCGATAAAATGGGGGTGACATTTTTACATTTAGCCCTCTTTTATATTTTTGTTTAAATCTAATGTCATTTTTGTGGTAGACCTGGTAACAAAATCGGTCTCTAAATTGCAAGTTTAATTATCCACAACATTATTCTTTTTCAGTAAAAAAAAGAAACATATTTTTACTCTTTTCAAATATGTCTTTTTAACCCCTTTACATTTTTTGGAAACCTCCTTGGAAAACTAGTTTCAAAGAATCTTGAAATACTACTTATAGTCTTGGCTCAAAGAACTACATATTACTCATATATTTGAATTTCAAATTACTTCCTTATTTAATTTAGAAGTTAGATCCTTGACCTTTTAATAGAGGGACAGACACTTCGGGGCAGAACCCTCAAAAAAAACAAGCATAGCATACATTACATAGTTCAGTATAAAAAACGTTTATTCGAACATTCCCAGCTTCAGTAGTAGAAAACGTGACTGTATAAATAAATAGATAATATTCAAATGTCGCCTCCTCCAGCGGCGCAGGATTCTGGCGTAATTTTATTCCAAGTCGAGTAAACCATTCTTTCTTCACGTCTCATTACCCGCATTACGTCACCTTTATGCACATATTTGTTCTGGAGTGCCCTCTAGACCCGGCCCTGATCGTGCAACAGTCTTCGATACTATAAGATTGTATTAGTGTAATAATCATGACATAAGTATAGGCGGCTTTAAGCTCTGTGCTCAAGAGACGTATTTTCAAAATTAGTTTATTATAATTTTTAACCAGAGAAATACATTGAATTGGTCTGTCATAAATTGCTCAGTCTACACTTATAATTATGCCCATGATCTTACCCGTAACGACGTGGTTTCTTTGATTAAAAAAATGTATGTATATTTTATAGTAAAACTCTTATCTTCATGTTTTATTTATGAAAAATTTTGCAGCGATCGATTTTATAAATATGTAGTGAAAGCGAGACAATATAGGTATGTGGTTACAATTAAGATGGATCATATATGACATGTATAAATACGTCTACATATACTTAAGTAAGTACTTAACAAATAAAGTATTTTAACATCGTTCTTTCATTTGTCACAACTTTAATACTTAAGTAATTGTGAAACAAGGTAATGTTTTGTTCAACAAAAGGAAATCGCTCTTACAATCTCAGATTTGAAACATGTACTATTTGGTAGCACAAAGGAAACATTGTTTCGTTGCGACACCTACTTCAGTTGAAGATCCACTTTTATAAAGTAGAATAAAACGTAGAATAAAAACATTCCAAATACGATTACAAATTGTCATCGTAGACCAAAACAACTGTGATTTAAATAATTGTGTTTTCGGCTTTCGAAAATATGGAGAAATTTATTTAAGAAATTTACGTGTTAAGTGTACATTAAATATTTCCTTACTCATTTGTAAATATTTCTATACAACAAATGTTATCCATTCCTTTGTAAATTCAAAAGACTTAAAATTGTGAAGTTATATTAGATTTGATGTGGAATTTTCATTTATTTGGTAAAATATAGACCTTAGCTCTAATCAAAATGACGGACTTAATTTACAGCTTAAGCCCTGCGGGGTGGGTAATATTTAGCTATATACACATCTGCATTCATTTGCTTAAATACGAGGGGAGGTCCAAAAGTCCGAGGGACTGAAGGGTTTTCGATTTAAATAAAATAATGAAACTATTTCGCTTCTTCAATGTAATTTTCCTTAAGCTTAATGCATTTATTAAATCTTGAAATTAATTTTTCTAAAATTTCAAATGTAATTTTTTTATCTTTGCCCTGAAAATGAGATGAAACTGTCTATTTTACCTCACTGTCGACCTTCCTCGAAGCTCTTTTTCAAGTTTTGGTAGCAAGTAAAAATCACTGGTAGGCAAGTAAAAATTGCTGGTAGCTAGATCGGAGCTATAGGGTGGATGAATTAATGATTAGAAGCCCAGGTTGACATCCATTGCTAATTTAGTTTTTTTTAACCGGTGCGTTATCTTCCAAAAGCAAAACATCCCTAGCCATTTTTTCGGTTCTTTTTTCCTTGGTAGCTTCTTTCAATCTATCAAGTTTCGTAGCTTAGTACTATCCAGTGACGGTGTTATTTTTTCCTTATAGTCGATCAATAAAATACATTCACATTCCCAAAAAACATTTGCCACAAATTTTCCAGCCGATTTTGAGACCTCAACCTTTTTAGGGGTTGAATGCCCTTTTTGTACCTATGCATTGAGTTTTTCTTACTTAGCGAGGTACTTAATGATAGCGCGTAATTCTTTTTGTTCCATGTTCGCAGTTCATTTCCAGATTTACGTTTTTAAGGGACAATTATTCATTAACAAGTGATATAAGGACTTGACATTTGACTTATATACCTGCAATGAGTTCCTAATAAGCGTAGTACGAAAAAAGAATGTATGTCTCTTCCCTTCCCCTTCATTTCAGGGACTTTTTGACATCCCACGTAATTGTTATTCGTTTGATCTTCCATTCTCATTTCATTATTATTTGAAGCAAAAATGTAAAATTTCTACCGGGAGTCTGTGAGTGAATTAAATGTAGATATTTCTAAATTATTTCAATAGGTCCAATGCATAGGTTTGACTTCCATAACTAATTTTAAGAAGTATTGGGTTGTTTTTAGTATTTTACCTTGATTTTCCTTAGAGGAAACATACAAATGCTCTGTTTATGCCGTAATTGCAATTAATCTGGCAATTGAGGAATAATTGGTCAAAAATCTTCTTCATTTAGATATAATTATCGATGCATATCTAATTAAACATTGCGTTCAAAACATGGTTCTGTTTAAGATCATTGCCCTCGTACTTAATTCCTGAAAAAATTGTATCCACCATGTAGGACACCGTCGATTCACACATTGAATAGCACACATTATTTATGCCGCTTTACATATCGAGAGACAAACGTCACTTATAAAACAGAAGAGTATGTAATTGATGTCCATTTAAACCTATTTTCTTTAATGTGATAGCGCAAAAGCTTAACGCTGAGTGCCATTAACGGAACGTATTTTGGCTCCTTTATAATATATAACAAAATAAATATTTTGGAACTTTAGACAACCTTTTTAGAAGAGAATGGAACTCTAAAACGTATTAGCCAATCTAGTAAGTGGATTAAAAAATGAAATAAGTAGGAAATATTTTTGAATTTCGTTAGTCGACAAAATTATAAATATTCTTTTTAAATGTGTAAAATTTACCAGCCTAATTTTGATATTTTTTAAAATTTGATATTTTTCTGAAAATTATAAGGAAAATTCCTTATCTTCGCTGAGAATCAGAGACATACCTTGCTAAGATTTATGTTGCGATCTTGATAGTGATTCCTTTAATATTTTTTTTATTATTAAAATCCAAGTTATCACCAACCAAGCTAAATATCTATTATATTAAAATATTTTCCTTTCTTCGAGCAAATTATGTAAAAAAGGCATATTTCTTTCGTAAAATTTTGTTTGCAATTGAATTAAACTTTTTTGACGTAACATAGAAATGTCTATGACAGACCCTATAGCTTATAATCGTCACTGATATCCTTAACACTTTACAAGCTACTGCTAAATTTGTATCGAAATAGCAAAAAAGCTTGTATCACTTGTCTGATCTAAATAAATTCCCAAAATCAACTTAAAAATGTTATGTTCTGCATTATATTATCTTTGTGAAATTATTCTTAATTCCATTCTATCCGGTTTTTGGTCTAGTTATAATACTCATTTATTCCAGTTAAGTTAACTGATTATATGGGCCGTACTATGAATAAAACTCTTTCAATATTGTTGCGCTCGTAACTTTAGTAATGCTCCTAATTCTATTAACTTCGACGTTCCTCTTACCTGACTTAAATAACTTAATACCTCACCACTTTCTTAGATCTATTTAATTAAATATTTTGTTAATTACTCACTGTAGGCAGTCCATGAAAACTTCTTAAACTTGTTCGCAATTTATTAAGGATTAATTTCCCATTTAATTGCGAGCCTTATTTTCTCTATTCTTTTCTCTTCCTTCAGCGTCGCCAATTGTTATATATTTTTAGTTACCTAAACATGATTTAGACTTTTGAAATAATCATGCAACTTGCTCTTAAAGTTTAAGTTGTAAAAAATTACAATATTAAAGAAAGTTCAGAAAATATGGGAAATTAGCTTATGCAGACTTTAAAAGCGTTAGTTGATTCTTAGATTGTAATATGTATGCGTACGTGCCTAAATTAAAAGTTAAGGGGTTTTTTATGAATTAAGAACCTTCTTTTATTACAAACAAGATTTTACATATCATTAACTGAACGCCAATCCGTAGCAATACGTTTTACGGGCAGAGTTTAAAACAGCGTAATCGCATGGCATATACCTTAATTTTAATGTAATTTCACATACAGGGCACACATGATATGTATATAATTTATGTCCTTTACGGATCATCATAGATACGAGGTTATGCGGATGCGATTCAATAACGGACGTTAACAACGGATTGGACAAGATCTCTTATTACTTCGTAATTGTCCATACATTTGTGGTACTTTTAATTCAAATATCTTATTTTAATTTCTATAATACCATAGGGTTATAAGGATTCCAAAGCTATAAAATAGTATATGAGACTTTTCTACAAACATATTGTAAATATCCACGTTATATAATTGTAATATCCATTGTAATATCCGTTTTCCCCGTTATCTATTTTAAATAGAAACTTGAAATAATATAGCCTGATACATTTGGGCATCCTGCTCTCAATGGAAAGCTCCTTATGTACCCATACTTTTTGTAAGTAAAACTGTGATAGTAAGTGTCAACAGTTTTGGGTCTTAATTAAATAGTCCTGGCCGTATTCCCAAAAACATTTCGTATCCATCGAAAGTAAAAGGTGTAAACATGATGAGTATCTTAGAACACCTCCATGAGTATTCGATTAGCTTAATAAAGCTAGTCTCAATATTTGTATTATGTATAATATATTTATATAATATAGTATAGGTAATACGTAACACTGTTGATTGGAGGATAACCATTTTTTAACCGCTTACCACCCTTTTGGCAGGGTGGTAAGATATATGCTTGAAAAATTTAATCAATATTTAATATATATTAATAACATAATATTTAAGAAACAAAAAAACACTTGAAATACAACTGTATTAAACGTGTAACAGTCTTCATTTACCCTTAATAATATTTGCTATACCTATGGGAGCCATACAAAATAGGTCCATAGTTAATACTCAAAAATAATTTCAAAGGAACACTAAAGGTTTGAAATGATATACTGATTTTTTTTTATGTAATCTGTGGAGATATAATAGAAAAATCAAGTTATAAGTATTGTACTACTACTTTTTTCAGAATTGTGCATAAGATAGTTCTAGAGGTATCGCCAACAATGTCAACAAAAATATGTACGTACCATCTTTTCCACCGTGTCCCCGCCTTTTCCACTTCCGAATCTGTTAATACTAAAATTATAAAAATCTTTCTACAAGTTTATCAAAAGTTTACACAAAAACTTTTGCAATAATCCTAAATCTCACAATTTTTTAAAATAATCACGATAAATTTACGCCTGTGAAAGAAAACATACAGCGGGATATTGGTCCTTAATAAAAATAAAGCAAATAAATAATATAATTATAAATTGTTTAACATAATACTATACATTATTAAAGGTTTAATGTGTCTCAGTGCGTATCGAGCTCTCATCGTAGGAATTCCACTTGTGCTTATCAATTTTCTTTTTAATTAGAGATTTGAAATTGAGCGTATAAGGAATGGTTGCATATGAAGCGTTAGTTATCGACATGCCAATTATATACATCTTTTTTAATTTGAATTTCTTTTTCTGATGATATCTCCGATATCTTTGCTCTACTTAGTTTATTTTTTTTTAAATTAATGTCTCATCTTCAATTAAAATTTTGCCCACAATTTATTAAAAAAAATATTGGCTAAATGTAAGGTTAAGAAAAATTATTTATATATCATAATTATTTCTCTTTTCTTTTCATCCAAAAATAAGCAAACTTACAACCCAATTTTATGTTTTCTCCCACACTAAAAGTAAAACTTAAATTTTATCTTGTTGAATACAAAATTATCAAATAAAGTCATACTTGTACGTTTTAGTGTTCTGGCCAAAGATTACTCAGAATGATACTCGGATTGATGATAATTCTTTTTCAAGGTGGCTATTTACGTAAATGCACAAAGCGACCCCGTGCAAAAGGTACCAGTTGCTTTGGATAAACATGGACTTTCTTTCCTGTGTCATTTCATTTACTTGCACTGGAGTAAGTGTTTCGATACAACAATAAAAATATTTGAAATTTAACTGTTTGCAATGTTAATCAGAAAGTCTATACTTCAAATATTTTCTCGTATTTAATATGCTAAGTGTTATGATAAGTGTTATTGATTTGTGTTTATTAGCTTATTATATGATATTACTAAAAATTGTTTAAATTAATAAGAAATGTTTAATAAAAAAATTGTAATATTCATTTAAATTTTCTTGAAACGTATTTATATAGTCGTGTTATTCTAAATTTTTCCCTATATTTTGTACTTGTACTAATGGTCATAATAAAAAAAATTATGAAAATAAAAATTACTATTCCTCTAGTAACGCCATCCAGGAGCAACGCAGAATTGGACATTACTCCATTCACGGGCAATACTAACAATTACACAATGCTATTAGTGTAATTAATATAACTGGTGGGGAGAACGGTCGAGGAGAGGAAGGGCACTGTTCCTTCAAAAAGTTTTTTCTTTAAATTGTTTTGTAAGAAGCTAGGAAAATTATTTTATATGGGAGTGTACGCGTAGTGTAACTCTATTCTATGGAACATCATTTATTACTTAATGCATTTTCTTATTACAAAAGTATCCGTAATCAGCTTGAGAATTTATGTCCTTCAGTTATGTCTGAGATATATTAAAATAATGATATTTTATTTCGGTGCATATATTATTTGAAATATAACTGCGTTAAACGTATTCAATATGTCAATAATCTTCATATACTCTATAAGTGTTCACAAAAAATATGAAGTACGAACTATTACAAGTTCATAGTATTGCAAATTGATTTAACTTTTCTTAATATAAATATACCTATGAATAATTACCTACAAAACAACATAAAAGCAAAGTATCAAAGTTAGAAACTAATTTTAATCCATGTCATTTGCCTAAGGCTTGAATATATTACGAAAATAAATATATTTCTTCAGAGGTCAATTTGGTATATTAAACTCTGTAAATAAATAAATAAATCCTATAAATAAAGTTAATATTTTACAATATTTGCAAGTTTTTAAGACCATTTCTTTGTAAAATAACTCTAGATATCAGTCTGATAAACGATCCCCTATACTAATGTTCCATTTGCTTTCAGCGTAGAGAATCCTAAAATCAAACAAACAAGAGAGCGGAGGTATGTAAATAGCTTAATGAAAGTTATAAAAACTTCGAACGTCGAAACCAGCATTATTTCAGCGCCTGTATTTTTCAAAATTAATGTTATATTGTTATCGCATATCCTAAGATTGCAAAACTAATCTAAAGCTGATCTTTTCAAATAAATTTTGTTAATATACGCTTGTATTCCTTTAAAGAATTACTTGATAGTTTTGAAAATTCGAAATTATCTTAATCGACTAACAACTTGTAAGTTGTTAAAACTTCTTACAAATAAATTCGAGATGCAATATGAAGCTCTGGAGACTCCTCCTAGGGTGTAAAAAAATACTAGAAAGAAATCCAAAGCCGTAAAATTCCCATTTTAAATGGCTAACTGCCCGAAAGCTTGTTAAGCCGAAGCAGCAAGACGATATCTTTTCCGATACGATTTATTCCACCTTGAAGTTAAAAAATAGTAGCGATGAATGTACTAGGCAGAGTGGCCTAGGGTACGTATTATAGGTCCATTTACAGCCATTGTGAAGCGATATTAGTGTAATAAGTGAAAAACTTGCTTCGAGAAATATTTCCTCAAAGTACATTTATTCTATTCTTCTATTATTTCAGATATTGTCAGCAATCGCATTGGAAGATTGAGATAATTTGCTTGTCGCTGTCCAAGAAATACCCGATTTCCTTATTCTTAACTAAAGTGATATATATATTCAAAACCTCTTCGAACTTTGTAAAATAAACGAAACTAAATGTAATTAAAACGAACATCCCTACAGATAAAGGTTCTATATGCGCGCATCTCACTGCTATAGATTTTATTTCCCATAGGAAAAGGATTCTTTTTTGCTTATATTAGAGCTAAGTGGATAAGGGGAGAACGGTTCATAACATCTTAACAGACCCAACTGTCAACCTCACCTGCACGCACCGAATGGCGGCGGCGGCCAACTGGCCTCCGTGGTGCTCCCTGCTAGACAACAGACGAGGCTCTGGCGACCGTGTCAATAGCGGTATAACTATATTAATAGGCTACCACACGCCCTGGGGGACTAAATACCTCTCAAAAAGAGTGGCTACAGGTTACTGAGACAGTACCAAATTAATTATTAATTATGGAAGCGGAACATAAAACAAAACTCCCCAGGAGGGTACCGGTATTACCGGAGAATCCCTCCCCGAGTCAATCTCGGGCAGCCCCTCAGTATCGGGGGGGTGGGGCAAAATTTCGCTCTCTATAGAAGATGGATATATTGGGAAGGCGACTACAAATAGTAAGGCAAAAGAAAGTATAGACTTGACGGAGACAACGGAAAAATCAAAATCTGAAAATCAACGACAATTTAGTCAGATTGAGACAAAAAAAACGCTGACACAAAAATTATTCCACACAAGCATGTTCCACAGGCCAAGATCGTCATCGACTAATGACATTCGGGCAGAGCCCCAACAAACCACAAAAATGGTAACGGACTGGGCTCAAGTTACAAACAAAAAACGACTACGGTCTAGCACTGAACCACTAAGATCCCAGAAATAAAGCAAACTTGATTCTTACTGGCTATCTCAACCCTCACATAAACCTACATCAAACAGCTTTGCTCTCTTGGAAGATGAAGCAGTACAACATCTTAATACGGATAATGATACTAAAATTGTAAAAACAAGTAAGCCATCTCCCATATTCGTTGACAGAGTGAGCAATATCCAACCACTAATAGACCTATTAGAAGCTCATGCTCTCAATAAATATGAAATGAAGATACTTTATGAGAAACAGGTAAAGATTCAACCCAAAACGTCAGAAATGTACACCAAAATCGTCAAAGAGCTGGAGAAAAAAGAAACTGAATTTTCACATACAAACCAAAACAAGATAGGAGCTTCAAAGTGGTCTTAAAAAATATGCATCCCTCCACAAACATTAACGAAATAAAAGAAGCATTAGCAGAAATTGATCATGAAAGCACCAATATTTGGAATATAAAACAACATGCGACTAAAAAACCACTACCAATGTTTATAGTGGAAATAAAGCAGAAAGAAAATAATAAGTCCATTTATGACATAAAACATCTAATGCACTGCAAAGTAGTATTTGAACCTCCTAGACCTAAGAGGGAAATTCCTCAATGTGGAAGGTGTCTTCAATATGGACATACAAAAGCTTACTGTAGGAGAAGCCCAAAATGAATAAAATGTGCAGGAGATAACTTGTCAGCTGACTGCCCCCGTAAAAGCAGATCTGACCAGGTAAAGTGTATACTGTGTGAAGGTAACCATCCAGCAAATTATAAGGGTTGCAAAGTATACAGAGAGCTACAAAATATTAAATTCGCACAGCCACCGGAAAGAATTAAGAGACCTCCACAAATCGATAAGAAAAAACAATTATCTAACATGACAACAACAACAGGCTTTACATATGCAGAAATTACAAAAAATGCAACTTTCAAACAGCAATCTAAAGAACCTATGAATAAAATTAGTAATAGTAATGACATAAGTAACAACAATGACATAAGAGAATTAATGACATTAATGAAACTAATGATGCAACAGTTAACAGCTATGACAAATCTTATTCTAAATCTCATGTCCAAATTAACTCCAAACTGGATTCCATAAAAATATCTCTTTGGAATGCAAATGGACTGTCAAAACATACCCTTGAGGTTAAACAATATATGTATTTAAATAACATTGACATAATGTTAATATCAGAGACGCACTTTACTAGGAAGAATCATTTCATTATACTAGGACACAAATTCTATCACACAACGCATCCTGACGGTAAAGCTCACGGATGAAGTGCAATTTTAATTAAGAATAATATTAGACACTACTTGGTTAACCACTATTGTACAGAAAAACTTCAGGCCACTAACATGGTGATAGAAGACTGGTCTGGGCCTGTGACCTTATCAGCTGTTTACAGTCCCCCTAAACATAACGTAAAACAAGAGGACTATGAGGAGTACTTTGCAACATTGGGGCCAAGATTCGTTGCAGGTGGTGACTTTAATGCTAAACACACGCACTGAGGTTCTCGGATAATCTCACCTAAGGGACGGCAATTATTATTGACTATTAAAAAATTGCATCTTGGAGTCGTTTCTGCTGGTGAGCCAACATACTGGCCTACTGACACAAAGAAGAAACCAGATTTAATAGACTTCTGTGCCACTAAAGGTATCAACAGCGTATATTTTAGCTGCAATTCCAGTACAGATCTCTCTTCTGATCACTCAGCTGTTGAGATAAAATTAAGTCGTACAATTCTTAGAAGGGAAAAACCATGCAGACTTCATAACTGTAGAACAAATTGGAATTACTTCAGGGAATTAATAATAAACTCCATTAATACAAAGATACCTTTAGAGTCGGACGAGGACATGACACAGGCAGTGGAATACATTACCAATAGTATCCAACAGGATGCATGGGAAGCTACACCTCAGCACTCCTGCCACCACTAATCCAGCTCCCACCACTAACGACGGTCTTCATTGTTCTCTAAAGTTCAAGTGTAAGGCTAGAAAAAAATGGCAGACTAAAAGATATCCCACTGATAAAACAAAATATAACAAATTGACGGCACAACTTAAACAACTGCTAGGTGATGACCGTAACCAAAGCTTTACGACGTATTTACAAGAGCTGGATAGTAAACCCTCGACTGATTACTCACTGTGGAAAGCAACCAAATATCTCAAACGTCCTATAAGTCACCAGCCACCCCTTAGCAAGACAAATAACTCTTGGGCCACTAACGATGCAGAGAAAGCTCAAGTATTTATGGAACATCTACAAGATGTTTTTAAGCCCAATCCAGATGTCGGTTCCACAAAAATTTAAATAGTCTGCGAATTTCTAGATACAATACACCAACTAGAGCCACCGATTGAAAAATTCAACAAAGCCGAAATAAAATCAGCAATCCTAAAACTAGACGTAGGGAAAGCACCAGGCTACGACCTCATAACAGTGACTGTTCTAAGAGAATGACGGTATTAGAGTCCTAACACAGTAGTATAATGCCATTATAAGGAGAGAATTTGTGCCACCACAATGGAAAGTGGCAAAAATTATCATGATTCCTAAGCCAGGTAAAAGTCCGCAAGAAGCTAAGTCATAAGACCAATTAGTTTACTTCCAATTCTCTCCAAAGTCATGGAGATCTTGTTCCTGAAGAGGCTTAATCCTATAATCAAAGAGTCCAAATTGATACCTGACCATCAGTTCGGCTTTAGAAGACACCACAGTACAATCGAGCAAATTCACAGGCTAGTTGAGGGAATCGCCAAAACATTTGAACAGAAAGGTTATTGCACATTCTCATTCCTTGACATATCCCAGGCGTTTGATCGAGTTTGGCATGACGGCCTGTTATATTAAATAAAAATGACATTGTCAATAAGATTCTACAACTTTATTAGATCGTATCTGATTGGTAGACACTTCTTTGTCAGCCAAGGAGAAGCAACAACAGAGCTAAAAGAAATCCTAGCAGGAGTGCCGCAAAGAAGTATAATGGGACCTACTATGTACCTTCTGTACACAGCAGATTTACCAATATCAGATGATGTCGTTATGGGGACATTTGCAGACGATACAGCTATTTATGGCTTCTGACGATACACCAAATCGGGCATCTTACAAACTGCAGGCCAGCTTAGACAAAATAACAAATTGGCTAAAAGACTGGCGCATTAAGGCGAACGAAACCAAATCTGTTCAAGTCACATTTATACCCGAAGACAAACGTGCCCGCCTGTAACACTAAATGGTATACCGATCCCAGAAGCAGAAGAGGCCAAATACCTTGGAATGTATCTAGACCGTCGTTTGACATGGAGGAAACACATTTTTACTAAACGCCCTGCAATGGGTCAACAAGTACGCAATCTGTACTAGTTAATTAATAAAAACAGTCCACTGTGAATGGAAAATAAACTCCTAATATATAAAGCCATAATAAAGCCAATATGGACATACGGCATACAGATGTGGGGCACAACTGCGAACTCAAACCTGGAAGTCTTTAAAAATGATAGTTAAGAATGATAGTTGATGCACCATGGTATGTCACAAACGAGACACTTCACCACGACCTTGGTATAAAATCTGTGAAGGAAGTAATAAGAGACACCATTAAAACTTACAAAGAGAGACTACATATACACCCAAATGAACTGGCACACCATCTTATTGATGACATATTCCCAAGTGTTCGGAGACTGAAAAGAAGAGTACCATAGGACTTATATTAAATTAATTAAGGAAATGTCATAGGATGTTTACCTTGCAAAACCTATAATATTGACACAAATATTGCTGAATGTCTCTTGGACAGATTGTAATACGAAAAAAAAAATATTAGCGCTGTAAAACTGTAAAACTTTGAAAAACAAATGACTGTAAAACTTTGCAAGACATTTGTAAGTGTATTAAGACATTTGTAATAAATTCAATTTTTACAGAATTCTAACAGGATGGAAAAGCGTTTACCATTTTAATTCTTCTACCGTACTATTGCAGGAGCAGCTAATAAATTATAGAATCATCACTTTTTAAATAAAAATTTTATGCTTATTTTCTTCTAGTCCGCAAGTCGTAAATGGGTCATCCAACTGGAAAACTCTTCGATAACTACTTAACTGCTTTATTCAGAAGTGAAAATATTGCGAGAGAAAAATTAAAACTGGCATAATTGTAGGCCCATATCTCTTCCACTATACATGTAAACAATTTAATATAGCAATATCAAACACTTTCCTGTATTTAACCGATAAGTACTTCTAGTACAACAATGTCCCGTACATTAAAAGATATTAATCACTTGTAGCTAAGTTTGACAGTATTACGATAATAAAATAGCTACATTCAGCTTCGTTCACATATTTGAAATATGCCACGAAATAATAATACATATTTTGAAGAAGTGTCTCGGTGTACATTTAGCACGTTGTAACGTTGTGGACAATATATGAAATGGTAGTAAATTATTTGTCAATTGATAGGGCTTATTAAATATACCAATAGATTAAAAAAAATATAATTTTTTGTATTTCGAATATTATATTAACATCTCTGCTGAACTTGTCTTGCTGAACTTGAAAAAAGTCTGCACCCTCTGCTTGTACTATTATCACCATCTCAGCGGCTATTTGGACTCAATACATTAAGAAAGAGAATTTCTTTTTGTATTAAAATTTTTAAAACTTATCGAAACTGAAATAAGTACCTGAGTCTGTGTTACAAAACATCTTATCTGTACTAAAAAAATAATTTCTTCTACAGATTTATATAAAATTTATGTAAAAGTTTTGCATAGCATTTACATACTTATTCATTCATTTAAAGGAAAGAATTGATATTTCGATTTCCTTACGTGTTTTAAATCTGAATTTGAAGGAATCATTTTTTTTTTATTTTTACCTACAAGGAGAAAAAAAATATTTCTTTTTCGCAACTGTCAAATATTATTGATTTAAGCAGCGGCTTAAGAAGCTCAATGAGGTTCTTGTATACCCCAAATACAATATTGTATAGATACAACGTCCATTTTTCCTTACTCTACTGTTACGAATGTGGCAATAAGCCTTTACTCTGACGTTTCCTATATTACTCTGTTCGAGTAGTAAATAAATGTAATATCTCTATTTGTTAACTTGTCAAAACTATATTCTAGCTTTAATAAACAATACATTATTCACTGTTGTCATATGCAAAATTCTCATTGATTCTCGAAATTAAGCTCTAATATAAGCAAAAAAGAATTTGATTTAATAAGAATAATACTTTTGTTCGAGCTTACATAAAGCTACATGATAACCGCTTGAAAGTGAAAAGTGGCAAAGATGATTATAAATAAACAAAGCTGGCATTAAACGGAACCCTGTTGTTTCCTGCGCAGTTTGCTTGCAGGCAAAATTACATTTCTCGCTCTTATTCTCGCCTTATTATTTTATGTAGCTGTTATTTTTTGTTATTTTATGTAGCTGTTATTTCTTCACAATGATAATTTTGAGAAACAATTTGTTTATTAATAAAAGAGCCCAGGCGCAATAAAATTCAATTGAAACATTTTTAGTATGCTGGTTAAAGTTAATAATAACTAGACAAGAATTTATACAGCGCAAGTTAAATTTTAAAATAGTTACTTCAATAGGATAAACAATTCGTTTTTTTTTCAATTGTATATTAATAATAACATTTTTGCTTTTGAAGAATATTTTTTCAAATTTTACGACGATTTAACATCACGACTTTTTATAGAATAAAAACATTGATTTCTAATTAATCCATTAGCACAAAAAATGTATTGGACGACATTTGGAATTGAAAATAAGGTCAACGGATTTTTAAGAAGCTAATAATGAGTGTTGATTTTGAAAGTGTCATCATCTGAATTAAAACAAAGTTTGTGTTGGCAATCGACATTGATATAGAGATTGAGAATTATCTCAACCACGCCTGTAAATTAGCAATAATTTCAGTTTACATACCGCAGATTGTACGTTTTTTGCACATTGGAAGTTACCGCACATTCAGTGAAAAAATATTTTTAAAAAATTTATTATTTAAATCATTAAATTAATTATATTAAAAAGTAATAAGAAAATTCTTAATATAAAATGTGTTACTTTTAATTAGTAATTTTCACGGGAGTTTCCTATATTTATACAAAGTATATGTTAAAATACGACGAAGAAACAAAAAGTGCCCCAAAGCTTTTTTTCTTTTATTTATATCATATCAATAATAAATATTTATTTTTGTCATATTTTTATATTCATGAAATGCTTTAAACTTACATTAGTTAATTATAAACAATAATCAGGTAAAAATTTTTATTCAAAGCTTTTAACTCTATATATAAATCTATCATTATAATTTATGAAAAAAACATTATTCAAATTTATTGGAACTTTTATAAAATTAATCACAAACTCAAATATTTTAGAAAAATTAGAAAAATCTACATACCCTTCTAATAAGCTTTTTATTCTTTAATAAAAAGCTTATTAGACGCTTATTAGAAGACTCATCGTCAATTTTATTAGTTGGAAACCGATTATTCTCCAGTCGTTTAGCTCCTTGATATCATGTCAATGTAACACCTGATTCAGTTTAGTTCAGATTTTTTTCAAAGTTCATCCAATATATCTGTAGTTAAAATATAATAAAAATCTTTTGATATTTCTGATAGCATTATAAATAAAAAAATTAATATCTTTCGACTACAATTCCTGGGTTTAACTTGCATATATTCAGTACTCTAAAAATCTTACTCAGTTGGGTATTCTACACAGCCGAGTAACATTTTTTTGGTTTTATATATGTTGTTACAAGCAGTTAATTTGCAACAACAAATAAACTGGTATGTTTTATGCTTTTTAATAAATGTTGACTGACTCTATTTAAATCCCTATTTATTACGTGCAATTTAAAATCATCTCTACATAGGGAGGTAAGGGGGAGAACAGGTCTAAAATCCTGCCTGCCCCACCAGCCATTCTCACTTGCTGGCGTTGGTAGTTCATATGGATAACCAACGACAGTGGCTCAACCGCTACGGTGTCCCCTGTCAGATAATTAACGAAGCTCTGGCGACCGAGCTGTGGTGGTATAACCTCACACGCCTGACCAGAAAAATGGTTGGAAGAGGCTTCAACAGCGTAGAGATCAAAATAGCCTCTAAACGGAAATTATTTCAACTATATTTTCACGAAAGTCTAAATGAAAGTACACGCATATAAATCACAATTACAATGCAAAACACATAGCAACCGGCGACTTTCTGCATCCGGGGCAGGCGGTAGAAAATGTTGGACCAAGCTCCTCATGAAAATTCAGCTACTGACTGAGTTCTAAATCTCTAATCACTGACACGCGCATTGTATATTTCTCTGGAACTGACACCGACAGTCGATTTGGGATGGCATGTCTTAAACCCCTACATCAGAGAAATTGTGTGTTGGGATACGAGCCATTCAATGACCGAATACTCTATGAAACTTTAAGCGTCACCTATAACCATGAAGTTTATACCAGTTTACGCCCCTAGAAGTTCTACAAGCAAGTCCCCAACTGAGAGCCGCTCCTAATCTTAGGAGATTTAATACTAAAATTGGTGCTTTCGTCAAGTAAGCGTACGAAGATTTGCAGGTGGTGTGCGCAACAAAAGAGGTGGACGCTTATTAAAGCGCATGCCGCTAAACATGAACACAGGGACTTTTATTGCAAGATCCGATTCGTTACGATAGTACTGTCATTCAAAAAAATAAGCTGTCGAAAATAGTCATGGCTAAGTAGTAACATACTTAAGCCGAATTACTGAGTTATGGAAGAACTACTATTAGTACCTATTCGAGCCTGGGAAAGAAGAATTGAAACCCAACATTCTTGGAAAATAGAAAAGCCGTTGTTAAAGTTGCGATTTCTATAGAGACCATAAAGGCTAAGGGACAGAATATAGCAGACAGGAATATCGTCAAAAGAATGGATTCATAGAGCATTTTTACCCTTACATTAAAAGTACTCGACCAAGAAGTGCAACAACTACTGACTTATTGCACTTATCTCACACGTAAGCAAAATCATGTCATTCGTTTTGAATTAACGAATGAAGATTTACTTGTCTAAATAAATCGCTACGAAACAGTTTGATTTCGTCAGAGGAAAGGGTACACTTGAATAGATCCTTATAGTCTGATTATCGAGAAGGCTCAAAAGTTCAATAAACCCATCTATATCTGTTTTGTTAACTTCTCGAAGACTTTTGATTCAGTGAATTGTCCAACACTTTAGAGTACACTACATGAAATGGGAACACCAAAACATCTCGAATATCTTCTGAAGCAACTTTATGAAGAAGGAATATTATCAGCATGGATGTATAATATCTTTACCAATGTTCAATGCTTACACTGAGCTCATAATGAGAATTACATTTGTGAACTGGACGGACGGCGTTGGCATTGGTGGTCACAAAATATCAAACTTTCGCTACGCAGATGACACCACCTTGTTTGCTTCTGATGTAGGCCACATTTTTAACTTACTTCTCAAGATGGAGGGCGTAAACCTCGAGCTTGCTTTAAAGATCAAAGGCAGAAGAACTAAAATGATGATGTCGGTACGGTCAACGACTTATCCAAAGTCATTCAAATAGCAATACGAAGTGGTTTAGTCATACCCATAATTTGGAGCGTTAATATTTAACAAAAACGAATGCGTGGATGGGATGAGGAGGCCTATGCCGATGACAAGATTTGTTATGAATAAATTTTAAAAAATGTGAAGGCACTGAAACATTAGCTGGCAGGGCTATTACAGCTCGGTTCTTTAAAACTCTGGTGTTCTCTAAATTTCCCTACGCTTCAGAGACGTGGACGCTGAGAATACTAAAGAACAAAATAGTCGCACTGGAAATTTGATGCTAGGGAAAAATGCTTGGGGTATCGTGGACTAAGTTCCACACGATGTGTCTATACTTCAAGAACTCGACATCAGTCTATCAACATTCATTCAAATTCTTAAACTTTTTGATAATGTCATGCGTGGAGATAGGAACTCTATAGAGTGCATTGTTGTATAGAAAAGGGTAGAAAGTATTAAATCATCGTCGATGCGGTGGACAGACCAGATCAAGTGCTGTAGGCGATCTCCCGCATGAATGCACTTGGGCAATGACGAATAGGGAGAGATGGAAAAACATTGTGAGGCATGTAACAACAGCCACCCACAACAATATTACATGCTGACCACGACCGCTCTATCAAATTAGAAACGACGGATAAAAAGAGTATTAATACAATTCAAAGCACTAAAATAAGTATATTTATGAACTAAATTTAATTTAAGCTCAAAGATAATATTTTCACCGCATCTTTCGTAAAGCTACGGAATATCTGCAGACAAAACGTTGCGGGAATTTGTATATAAATATAAAGGGCGTCGAGTCAAACATTTTAGAGTCCCCTGTTTCTGTCTATACGTTGGAGAAAATTGCATTCTTCATTTGTTCACTACCTCATGGCTGTGCCATTACTTTTCTTCTTTTTCTATTGTCTTCGTTTTAAAAAATCATTTTCTAATTACAATTATCCTTCGTATCTGTTTAGCAAAAAACACATAATAGTATTAACTAACTTAATTTCAAAACTATTAATAAATAAAGAATAATGACTCCTAAGAAAAAAGAATCGCATTTTATGATAACTTTCTTAAAGTACTTTTCTTTGAAACTAATTCGTTTAATCATGTTTAGAGCACATAAAATGTTTATTTTATTCCAATTTCTAAAGTAGCATCTTCCGTGAAATTTACAAATATTTGATCCGTTTTAATATTGTAGATTAATAGTGAGTGTCAATTAGGATAAATTTCTAGCAGCAAATAAAATGGATCCTAGAAGATAATTTAAGGTTCCTTCGTTTATTCGTCTATCACGTTTGTCTTCCCAGAATACGTTTTAAATGAAAGTTAAAATTTAAAATATTTATAGGGCATAGTTACTCGCAATATTTAATACCACAATATTTGAAAGACGAAATGTTAATATGGAAATGTTGGATAATGTACGTGAATGTTTTTTTTTTCAAAATTTATTATGTACAAATCACAATAACGACTTATAAAGATTCTTAAAATATTCGTATGAAAGTTTATTTAAGATAGTTCTAGAAATATTACTAAAATGTCTAAAAAATTGTTTAAGAAACTGTAGGATGTAGAAGCATGAAATTTAGAGTAATGATAATAAATATAATTTTGTATATATTTTATTAGTGGGGACAATTAATTATTCGAGGATTGTTTTATATGTTTTGTTGAGTATGGTACCAAGTAATAAGGATTAAATACTCGCTCTTTTGATTCAATCATGTCAAATATTTATTTGCCTGATTATAGATTTTGACGGTTTCACCTGTACTAATGTATTATATTCATATTTACAGGCCCACTTTGCATTAAGCCATTACAGCGAGATATTAATCTTAAAATACTTGTGTAAATCCATGAACATTCAGTGATTTTTATTCGCACATATGATAGTATATATATTTCTTATACTTTTCCGTTGATATATTTAATTAATCCATATATATATTTAAAAATATTACATTAATTAAAACATTGAAATCATTAAAATCTAGAATACAAAATGTACTTTCGGAAGGTGAACCGACGGGGAAAACTTTTAAACATGGCGTTCTAGTATCATCAACTATATATATATATATATATATATATATATATATATATATATATATATATATATATATATATATATATATATATATATAGTAGCCATAGTTTCTACTAATTTTCTGTTGAGTTTCTGCTTATTCATTAGCTGAGTACATTTTTGAATGTCGATAAAATGTAGCTAAATGACAAACGAAACAAGGAAACAAAAGAAAATGTTTCCAAAAAATAGCTCACAAATACTACATCACTACCATTTGGAGAGAAAAGAAGGAAAGCTTTTTAATGGAAGTACTTACTTTTAGGAAAAACGATAAAGATGAAATGCATATCCCCATTGTTATTTCGTATTAATGAGGCTTTTGTAATATTTAAAAAATCAATGGGAAATGTTTAATGAAATAAAAAATTTTTATTGCTTCGTTGTAGGTCTTTATTTATTTCATTTACAATTAAGTTCCACCTAAATATTTTCTTCTTGCAGGGTTGTATTTTTCCTCCAGACTTTTTAAAATTTTAATAATTTAGTTACAGATTTTTCTACTCCATGCAAAAATTAAAAAAACAAATGCCTTATGAAATGTAATGAAGATTGTTATATTCCTTCGGAACTTTAAAATTGCGAGCGAATTCACCACATACACAAGGAACGAAATGAAAATGGGTTTGTTTTTTTAAGTACGACATAATATAATTCGAAGTATTGGTCATAATACATAAACAAGTAAATAAATAAATAATTTATTGTAATATTTAACTGCAAATCTAAATTTTTGGATATTTGGAAATACAAAATTATATTTTGCAGAAAAATAAAGTATTAAAAGATTGTTACTAGCAATGGTTTGTGAATGATATTTTTTTTATATAATCTCAGGGAGAGACAGAGAGAGCGAGAGAGAGAAAGAAATTTATGTCATTTTGGGTTGTATTCATTTGAAACATTTCCAATAGGAATTAATAAAACAGAATAGGAAGTAGGAAATAGTTAAAAATAGAAAGTAAAAAAATATTAGCAAAATAAAAACTCGACAGCGTGGTAAAAATCCGACTAAAAAATTGTCAACAAGCAAATGTGTGAGATCTTAAAGCCGTGGTTACAAACCTTTCCGAGCTCCCGAAATCCTCACTAAACATTGGTGGATCGTAGTCATCGAATTGTTTCTTAGCCAATACCAAAAACTAACTCGTTCAATTTATACGAAGATACAGCTCTTTCAAATTGTTGTGGATATCCACATAAGGTTAGACTCCTGGTCAGAACCTTTCGTCATTATTGATAGTTCAATAAAAAGCTCCAGCGTTGTTCTGATTGTTCCCAAGTGCGATTCGTGAATATTTTTTTTACTTAAAGTTTAGACAATTTAACAATTTTTGGAACGCAAACTACACAATTCTGAGATTTTTGCTTCTTTACAGATTTTTATTTCACTTTTTGCTAGGCTATCGTTTTTTTTTATATATTAATGTATAATTATAGGTGTAAATTTTCATCCGTACATTGAATCTATTCCGCATGATATACGGTGGTCAGATACGGAGACATAAATAGAGACACAATATATTAAGATATTAACCCTAAGCACATTTTTTTCAGCTAATTCTAACGTTGATGAAAACGAACATAACAACAAACAATTATGATCAGTTATAGACGAAAAAAACAAAAATTTTTAAAATAAAGCTATTCAGTACATAATGGTCATTTGCACTAACCATATTTAAATTCCAATGAATAATGTGCATCAGCCATGAAAATATGAAGTACCCAATGAATCGATACAGAAAGCAATGCTTTAAGGTGGTATAAAGTATCACGCATACATACTTACGTATACGCATACGTTACTTTCACGCCCTTACTATACAATCGATAGAAACAGAGCATCAGGAAATGGAAAAAAAATGGAAAGAAACTTATACGCATTACTAAAAATAAGAAGTTACAGTTACAGTTCAGTTACATATAAAAATAATTTAAGGATTTTATATTGATTAAGAAGTTTACTATATCGGAAACTTTTGTCGAAATTAGGAATATTAAAACATTTCTATATATTCATTGCTTTAGGAATATAAAAAAATATTGCAATATTTTTTTTAAAATGGCAACATTATACAAATCGACCGAAATTCCAAAAACGCTGTAGCCAAAAGTGAGATAAAATTATATTGCGAGCGGATGTGTGTCCGCTGCTAACCGGTAGTTCTTTACTTTTGACCTAAATTCACTCCTGTTAATGGCATCTAATATTGTGAAATTTCTCCCGCCATTTTCCGTAATTCGTGGTAATACCTGTTGCGTTTGGATATCATATCATAAAACATTTCTTAAATAAACTAACCGACATCTGAAGATTTCATGCATAGACTTTTGTCTTGATGGGTATAAATTTTATAATAATATAGCCAAAGTTTAGATATATAAACAACGATTATATAAACAATGATAACTCACTTTTACATTATATGAATAGCTACATAAATCAAGGCTAATTATTATTGTAGCTCTTGCTCTAGATTTAAATAGATTAAATTTATTTCGACATAAGTATATATCGAAATAATTAGGGAACCGCATTCCTCGTCTATTAACTGAAAAAGTTTAAAGGCATTGTCATTGACCATGACTTTCCAATTTATTAATTTAATGATATTACTGTTTACAAATCTAACAAAGAATTATTATTACAATTGAATTAAAAAAACTGTCAAATTAATGCAGCGAAACAGACGTTAAATCAATCTATGTAATGGAAGTGTATAATGTAACACCAACACTACTTTATTAAGGACTTACAGTGCCTTGCGACTTCGGCCACATAGATTTCGGAAAAACAACTACAGAGTTTTAACGCCTTTATTTTTTCATAAAATGGATTAAGAATAATTAGCTTAGTTTAAAATTCACGAGGAGTGACTTGAGTCGATACCAGTCGTCCGAGTGTGATCACTGGTGTCAATTTACATCGAGTTTATTTGAATTTCGCGAGGATTTGTATCTTTTAACAACAAAAATAATTTTTTTTTCGTGACGAGTAAAATCAAGTTTGATAAACGTGATGAAATTCCGAATAATTGAAGTAATCAAAGTTGTTTTAATGTTGTCATAACCCTTACTTTTACGGTAATTTTTTTGTTTAGACCTCAACATGTTTAGAAAATAGTTCATGTTTTCAAATTTTAATGAGTTACTTGCGTAAATAAATAAAAGTTATCGTACCATTAAACAGTTTTAATAAACTAAGTATTTAACAATTCCTGATACCGATAGAATAATTACTCATTTTGGTAAATTATAATTTGGAATGGGATGATTTATTTCCAAAAAGAAGACGTAAAATATATTTAGTTAATAATCGATTGATGATATTGAAAAGTATTTTCTGTCAACAAAATTAAATCTTTTCAGTTTACTTGTGCATGTAAAACTAATATTCTGCTTGGAATGAACATGTTTATATACTAGAATACTTTTATATTACGCGTCGGCAGAAAAACAAATGTGTTGGGATTTGAGAAAAATGTGTAAATTCTACGCCTATTATAGGACCTTAAAAGAATATTGGTTTTATTTAAATTAATAAAGGTTTTTATTTTAGCACCTACATAACTTAATTAGTATTAAATGTTAATAAGCTTTATTTTTCTGCGTCTCTTATTTACGCTATTTAAATTAAAGCCTACAATACGTGTTCTTTTTCTTTACGACCTGAAATTAAGATAATATTCGAATTATCACACCATCAGCAATATTAAGAAAACATTTTTAAAAAAAAATAACATTCGTACATGTAACTAAAGAAAACATAGCAACATTTATGGTGAAGGGCACAATGCCTTAAATTGGTGATAACGACATGCAAGATGTGAAGAATAAAAGTTAAGTTATAATCCGATCTCTCCAAAACATAATGTGTCTCTCATTTATACGTAAAGAAGAAGTTTTAAGATAGTCTAAACTCGACCGAGAATACCGGAATCATTATAATAAAATACAGATATTTCCATTTTTTTTCCAAAGTCAATTAAATCAGACTTTATTACTAACTGTGCCTACGACTTCATTCGCGTGAAATTCGATATAACAAAAGTTATTAGATTTTTTTTCTCATAAATTGCTTTTGGATATAAATTATTATCATATTAAATTCCATCAAAATATGTCTAGTAGATTTCGCGAGATTGACGAACAAATAAACATATAGACAGAGAGAAAAAAAATTAAAAACTGTTTTCCGGCTTCGATCATTCTTTACGCTAAATAAATTTAAAAATATTTTCCACGCACAGAATTAATTCTATTACAATTTTATTATATGCATAGATGACTTATACTTCACTTATTTAGAGTGTTTAATTATGATGATAACATAGCTGCACATGTACAAAGAGTTTGGAAAAAAAAGGCCAGGATTGCAAATATAGATGGATAAGGAATTTGCAGTTAATTTTCGAACAGAAGATGATAAAACCCAAAACAAATTTATTATTCAACCATTTAATAGAATAATTAAGATGACACAATTTTAGGAGCTGCATAGCAAACGAGTTAGTAGAATGTTTTAAACATAGTTACTAAATTAGTGAAATTAATAAAATAAGTCAAAATAGAGAAGGGAAAGTTAACAAGGAGATCAGTTGAAGCAAGATCTGTTTATATCTATCCGGTAATCCACTAACTGTTATACAAATTAGTTAATAGAGACACGAACAGTCATCAGCGGAAACAGTTTTTCTATTCTTGAAAAAGAGAAACATTTATGTTCACAATTTCTATTTTAAAATTAAAAGTTATTAATTTTCTATATGAAAGTGAAGACAATTGACTTTGCTTTTCGAGATGTTTGTAATATCCTATCCGAGTAAATGGTTTCCGTAATGATGAAATGTCAGCTAAGAGGTTTATTCTTAGAAAACCAGAATAATGGGAATTCCAATGATTATAAGTTTTCACACGTTTTCAGTTGTAGTGAAAATCATTTTTCGGAATTTTTCCAAATTTATTAAATGCCTATTTTCTTTTTATTAGCAACTTCAAAGGTAACGATATTGTTAAAGTACTGTTGCTACGAGAAATGAGTATATTTTACATTCCTAATAACATTGGCTACATATATGCATTAGCTACCATTACTACGTATTTCACACGCCTTTGTCACAACAAAGGAATAAAAAAATCTCAGTAACTAAATTTAAAAACTTCCAACTCATGAAATTTTACATATATTTTATCACGCAGGAAACCTTCTGCTAAACAAACGTGACATATGAAATGACGTATGATGTACACGTGACGGTTCTCACTAAACGTGACACGCACCGTATTACACAACTTTCCCAGCACATGACCACGATACCGCTGTTGTGGAAAGTTCTATTTGTCTGTTTCATTGAAATGCTTAGCAAATAACTTGAGGTGACTAAGGTCAAAATTCATACTTAAATATTAAATCACAAACGGGTCCTGTTAACTCTGTGGAATCATTAATATTTCAAATTATAAGAATTTTCTCTTTGACTGGTAAATAAATATTTTGAACATGTTAAATTGCGTTTAGGACAATTAAAGGAAGTATAAGTATTACTTTTATTCTTAATTTCTTTTTTCATTCCATAAAAAAAATTCATTTTCGATGATTAAGGTTAGTTTAGAAAATGTGTTAATACAATTTTAATTCATAGATATCAGAAATATTTACTATTACTATTATTATCACTATTATTATAACATGTTTAATGATGATAGTATTTTAATATTGCATGTTTCCAACAACTTTTTTGAAATCCATCTATATAACTGTCTCTTTCCTGTTCGGAAAAGTGATTAGAGACTTTTTAATTATTACAATAAGTGGATGATCTATTTGAGATGATACTATAATTTCAAATTATAAACGTAAATTTTGGTATCATCCTTTATTTGCATCGAAAAAAGTAAGTTTATAGAATAGATACATGTTAACTGATCCCAAAATTAAATCATGCAATACTAAATACGTATTATGCGAGTTTTGTTTAATTAAAAGATATCACTCGGATCGCTCCATTGCAATTATTTTATTTGTTCACTTCTAAAAATTATTTTTCATTCAACTACTCTTAAACTTTGTAAATTTATTTCGTTGTGTCTGTTATTTACTATATAATATATGATGAAAGGAACTTTTTTCAATAGGGTATCCCACGACACTTCTCGTTTTTTCTTTAGTACTCTGCAATATCATTAGTAAAGATCCCATTTTAACGTTCCCGTGAAAGATCACAAAACGCTTAGTGAATATTTGTGACCTAATAGAATGCGGTTTACAAAATTACACGCTTTTAGTCCGAAAGGAACCCAACTCAAAATAGAAACTAATTACATAAAGATATAAACTAGGCCGTTAATCTCAATGCAATGGATATGAAACAAAAGATAAGTAAACGGAGGAGAGTATATTTGAAAATAATGATGAAAATTCACTTAGATTTAAAATATTTCAAATATTAGCGACGCAAAAATTAAACTAAATTGCTTAAATATAAAGAGCCATTAATTATCGAAGTATAACACGAAGTTTCCGTGCACCGGTGCTAATACACTAATTCACAAATCTATCTTATAAGGGAACAAACCCCATAATAGAAAACTTCATCTTAACGTGTATTTTCAGTTACCGCCTGTCGTATTCACCACTTATCAGATATACGTCCCGGCTATGTTATATGTCACTATGAAGTAATTTATAGTTCATGGTAATTTAGAGTTCATAGTAATAAAATTACGTCCACACCCAATGGTTATATTGAAATAATTGAAAAGTCAGTGAAATGCTTAAACTGATTTCACATGATGGGCAAAAGAAGCAAGTAATAATTTTTTAGCGTCATTTTTTCAAAATTTTTATTAAATTATTATTTATATTACGTCTACATATCCGTAAATCAGATAACTACTTCGTTACTACTTGGTACATTCTTTGCAACTGCATCAGATGTTACTTCTAAAAATTGAGATAAAGTTTTAACATTTTAATCATTTAATAGCAGCGAAACAGAAATTGACATCATTCCAAATTTTATACACACAACTTATTCCAAATTTCTGTTTTAGGCTCTGTGATAACTAATAGAAGAAATATAGCAGATGCATAAAAATAAGAACCATCATACCTCCAACTTTGAATTTCAATATTGAATTGTCTAATAAATTATAATTCACTTTGAGTCTTTTAAAATTTTAGCAATTTTTTGTGTACAAAATATTGCCTTCTACAGGCAAAGAAAGGATACCGTACCACCTAAACTCAAGTGTTCAAGCTTATATTACATCAATTTTAATTGAAATATTCTTTTTAGTTTATTACGCTGAGTTCGGGAAAGATGATGAAATTAATATTTTTATTATATAGTCACACAGCACCAATAATTAAAAATAAATAAATCAACAAAATTAACCAATTGACGCCCATTATATGGCTAACCACCGACCATTATTGTTAACAATTAAGGGAGGAAACGTTACCATAGACAGTTGAATAGCAATACAAAACCTATATGATTATTATCAACGAATACGAAGTATTACACATATACATAATAAAAGTTACGAAGAGCTTGTCAAATACTAATTAAACTCATGGTCCTGGGAAGAATATATAATTTTACTAGTGCAAAAAAACTTAATAAACGTATACAAATATTTTATGTACATTAACTATTCCGTCGTTCATCTCAAGAGCATTCATTAGATTTTATAAAACTTGTAAATTCCTGGCGTCTTTTTGAAAATGTTTAAAAATTTTCTTGAAAAATGTGAACACTAGAAAATTCAATTAATAAAAATTCAACACGTAAAACAACAACTACTTCTTAACTAATACCGACAATCATATTAGATTAAAATTACGTTTCAAAATACGTATTTGCCAATAAAAATTAAATAAAACAAATAATTATTAAAGGGAAACCTAATATTACGTCAAAAATAAGTATAGTGAAATAAACATAGTAATAATTGACTTCAAAAATAAGTACAGATGAAGACTACAAGGCAACAGTTAAAGTTCCGAATATTTTGCAAGTCGTATACAGACTGAATTGTAAGCCGCAACAAATGTCAGGTGTCAGCATTCGAATTTAGGTGATCTGTCACTCCATTTATCACCTTCACTAAAACGGTCCGTCTATTTTCCAACTGATGTGTGGTTGACATTTGTTAAGTAGCTTTTTATATGATATTATGTCGTTTGTGTCCCGATCTGTCAGCATAAATATTTATTTAAGAACGAAAAATAACACAGGAATCGTAACCAGCCGATCCGTCCTTCAAATCTTACTGTCATCCTTATTTTTAAATTGTTTTACTAATATTGATGAAAAATTTAAATTGTAACTCAGTAGGATATTTTTTGTTTCTGTAACATATTTTCTACTAATTAAAATTTTGCCGAGAGATTCAAGTATGAAAGTCATGTCAAGAACTTAAAAAAAATATTGGTAAGTTTAAATCGATTGAAGCTTTACCTTAATTCTATAAAATAAAGTATTTAAAAGTTGACGATTATTTTAATTTCACACACATACATTTTTTTAGAGTTATCTATTCGAAGGATCCGAATGAAACCATATTATTGCGGCAAACATACGACCGTTTATATACCTGTCAGAGGCTTTTATCTTCAAAGAGAATTAAGCAAGAAACTCAAAAGACTTATATTTTCAAGAGCTTCTAAATATATAAAGAAGAAAAGAAAACTTTAATTCCGTATTAAGGTATTCTTGAGAAAAGAACATTTAGTGGAGCACAAATCAGTTTTATTGACTTTTTTTTAAACTAAAAAACAACGATTTGTTGAGAAATCAAAATTTCCATTTTGAGATTCATTTTGTTACTAGGTCTACATAACTAATAACATTAGTTAGGAGATTAAATATGTGATATGAAAATGTTTATTTATTCCTTGCGGTGATCTTATTCATTTTTCTGACGCATTTGGTAAATACGTCAGAAAAATTAATAAAATCACCGTACATTTATTTTACGAACCTGTATATTTATTAGATGTAGTTTTGACCTTTTATATAGGTAACAATAGCTCATTAATTCGATAATTACGAGCTTATGTTTTGACAAATTGCTAAATAGTATTTAGTTAAACATTTTTTTTAATTTCGTGTACCTGCAATAATTTAATAAAGAATTTAACACCAATTCAAATAAAAACATAGAAAGAGTAAGGTAATACAGGTAAGTGGAAATGGTATTTAAAATAAAATTTTGGAAGGATGGTAAATTTTATTTGCTCTTTCTAAATAGAAGTTAACTAATAAAGTTCAATAAAAGTTGAAATTAAAATTTACATATGTAAAAAAAACAAAATAAAATAGACAACGTGGAGTAACGTTGGAAAATAAATTATTATATAATATGTTAGGTACATTAATATGTACCTAACATATTAATGTAAAAAGTTTTCGACATACCTATAAATAAATAATAATTTTTTCATAATTTTTTTATCATTCGGTCGAGAAACTATTTAATAAATATATGAGTATTTTTTGAATCTTATAAAGTTATCACGTAATTCTAAAAGCAGAATTTCAATTGCTTTTCTTCATATTTGAAAGTTTCTTCAAGCATAAATATCTCTAGAAACATTAGTAATGAAGCAAAGCTTATATTTGAATTTGATGTGCATATGCAGGAAGAGAAATCCGCTTTCATCTTATATCTTTAATATGACTAGAAATGATTCAAGATGATAGCTCCAAATCTAACAAAATATATTTCTAAGGATGCTTAGAATTTTAAATAAAAACAATATTCAATGCATTTCAAATTCATTCAATTTAATAAAAAAATTAATGTTAGTTTTTTACTCAGTCTTCCGAAATTTCCTCACGTAACTCATTTATAAAATACATTGGACTATTTTAAATATTTTTGTCGCAATAATGGAATTTTGAATAGAATTTATACGGCTGTCATAAAACTGAGTGTGATCGCAGTATTTCATTGTGTGAAATGATACAGATTTTGATTGTCCCGATCACGGCCGTATATTCATCGCTTGCTTTGAATATCTCGATAAATTAATTTGAACATTATTTTATGTTTATTTCTTTGTACAACCTATATTTTGAGAAAGGTTTACGGAAATATTCAATCACGCTTTAAATGCTGGCGTTAGGCAAGTTGTATACAGTATATTGTCAAAATGCCTTTACAGGGTTTTGTTTACATGCCAGTAAATCCTGTGCCAAATTTTATTTAAAAAATAAGGTTTTTGCGAATAACAAATTTAAATACAGTTTTTGAAGTGAACTTCTTTGGGTGCGATGAGGGTAAAATTTTCAAGGCCGCATAATTTTTGACGCAACGTTTTTGTGACCTATCGCAAGAAGGGCAAAATAGGAGCTTATGTAACAACCGAGAGAATAACACAATAGAATAAGACAATTAGTGTACGCATGCGCGAAAACAAACAGAAATGACGCTCGTTACTGCTATCAACTGTTTTTATGTCATGCGTGTCAAAAGTAAACTGCCAAAATGTTGTCTGTTTATTTATCTATTTATTCTTGACTGTTTATGAATTTTGCATGTAGTTCGTCTTCTGGTACTGGCATCACTTTTTTTCTTTTAATTGACAATTGTTTATGTATGAATTTATACGAACATTTTGTTAGATGTTTTTGTCGATTTTTACTGAATTTTTTAAATTTGTTCTTATTGTATAGTACAATCCATGCCTTACATTTAATATACTTTTTTAATGTTTAACTCGACGTATTTACCTTGCCTTTAAGTACGTTTGTAACTTTGAAACATATGCAGGCGCACGTGCTAGATGTATTTCAGCAGGGAATAATATTTATAGCAAGTAATATTTCTTATTCTCTCTCTATCGATTTACTTTCGAAATTTGATTTCTGTCACGTATACTCAATTGCACACGAAATTATTTATATATACCTTTCTATTTCAATAAAAATTGCATCTGCTGCATTCTTGATGGCATATATATATATATGAGGGTGTTAATTATTGTAATTTTGTGGTTATGGACACATGTTCATACATGTGCGCCCACGCAAAAGTTAAAAAAGTTCTTTTTTAGACTTGAAGAATATATTAACTTCAAAGGGGTAATTTCCATTATTCATATAAAAATTATGGCATCACTTGCTACAATTTTTTGTATTAAATAGATTACAGCGTGATAGACTATCAACAGAAACTAATTTAATTCCCAAAAACAAAAGCATCAAATAAAGTTTTATTTGGAAAATTTCTGATTTTGAAAAGACTGTGCAAGCAACGAAATGACAAGTTATGTCACATAGCAAAAATAATACTTCGTAATATTTTACCAAAAACCACAACGCATAAGATTGTTAGTGACGATGCTACATTTATTTGCACCGATAAGTTCTTGTCGCGTGAAACAAAGTTTTTCCTCCATGCAAAATAAACATTCACCTCTAATCAATATTTGAAGTTTTGTAATGTATTACAATTTACCCTAACACCTTTTGGAACCATTTTTTTCCCTATGCCAAATAAATTAGTCAACAGTTTATAAACCAACATTAAATTGTACAACGTTCACAAATACATGTTACGCGTAAAAAGCCTTTACTGTTTTGAGAACTTTAAACGAATTTTGCGTAATAAAGATTTATGTCCCCCATATGCACGGGCCAGGGCCGTATTGAGTTGAAAAGAACTTGCTCCCTCTCTGTACATTTGGCTCAGCAAAGAGACGAAGTAAGTATCATTTTGTCTTTTATGACCAGTAACAAACTGTACCATTCAGTACCATTTCAGTGAATGGGAGAAATTATACGAATGACAAAGAATATTAAAAACAGTAATCGAATAAACGAATACAATATTTGTTCATGAAAGCGGATAGATTTAATTTAGTTTCTAATTTTAGAAATACTATTTCAAATGAATATTCCTAATTACATTAAATACCCAAAACTTCCAACTCTCCTGACAAATTTGATGAAGGAATTCTCTTATATTTTAGAGATAATAGCATATTTAGTTAAACATATATGGCATTGCTGGGGTGAAAGTCATAAGCAAACTGTAATAAATTTTAAGACAAATATATACACACATACATAACATCGATAAAAAACAAAACATAAAAGTACTTCTGCTATTAGAGGTAATTTTGAATTTACAATAAAATAATTATACATTTAGTGGAACTTAAAAGATATTTTAACGTATAAACCAATATGCAAAAAGTACAATTAAAATTGTAAAACAAATTTTTTAAAACCTAATGTATATAATACTTTTTTTTCATTTACACCAACGAGTTATGACATACCGTTCAATACGAAAGTTAGAAAAAAAACCTTAACGAAACCTTAAAAAACTTAACATTACCGAAAGTTAGAAAAAACATTTCAAGAATATTATTATTTAAACAGTTTATAACAATGACAACAAAAATTGGCAACAGTTGGAATTCCCCGGAAGAGGCGGAACCTCCATGAGAAAATCCGATTAAACTTATTAATTTCATGTTATTTTTACGTCATTTAAAAGTTTCAAAGTAATTTCCCCAATAACATTTGGTTTTTCAATATAAATAAGAAAAGCGATCATCAAATTTGTTACCGATATAATTTACGTTTGCGGCAAGAAAGAGTGGACTGAGAGAAGTGAAATAATAATTTGTGTGAGTAGATTACCCGATGCCTATTGAATCTTAATTTGAAGACATAATTATATATGCTTGTAGTAAAAGAAAAACTATCCCTTTTTGGTAACACAAGAATTGTCTTTAACTTGTGTACTTGCCACGTTAAAGGTAAAACTTAGTAAACACGGGCAAAATAGTTGGATTTAGTTGAATTTAATAACAATTTTTATGAAACAAGCCTCACTATAATAAAAGTGAAAAAAAAACAATTGTAGAAAATTAAAAAGTTTATTTTTGTCTTTTTATTTAACATGAAATTTTAATACCTACAAGGGAAAATTAGCTTTAGTGAAAATCGAATTATTTCAAGCTATCACTTTAAACAAATTAAACGAAATTTTTAAGACGCTTGATAAATAAGCAAATCTACATTTTTACCAAAAAGAAGAAAAATCTTTCAGCTAGCAGGAAGAGAACTCTGCCTAACAAGAAATGTAAAATTAATAATGTTTGTCAGTCGTCTTACTTAAGGACAACCTAAGAGAGAGTAATTTATTAAATAGCTATTTGTTTTAATTAACGTTTTTTAATAATGTAAAATAATATTTCAGAAAAATCCACTAAATTATGTACGAAAACGTTTATCATATTATTTAAGATCGAATCAATTAGAAAATGCAGGTATGTGTATAATTTTGAATTTATTCTAGGATGGTGGACAGCCACACTAAAACAAATCCAAAATTTTAATTAATCTATTTTGATTGTACAAGTTAAATATATAAATACCCTACAATTTTAGGCACTACAAAACCGTTGATTATACATCAAGTACACTTAACATTACGAATATTAAAATTCCCCTCGGTGATTGATATGGCCCGGCATCAAACACATAAGTAAAACGATGGAATTAGCATTCTAATATACTAATTAGCATTATCATTTATTTCTAATATGTTTTATAAAATTTCAATTCTAATTATCAATTAACAATGGAATTAGAAAATTCCCGAATATTGTTTTAAAAGCTATTTGTTACAGTTTTAATTTTAGGTATCAAAATTTGACTGTGATAATGAAACACATAAGTAAATCGATTTAGATATCGTGTCATCTATCATACTTTTTAAAAACTAAAAAATACGCTTTATTTTTGATTATAGCCTCTCAGAACGTCTACTTGATCTTTACATTCGCACTCCATGTTTAGAAAACAGTCATTTGGTTCAGTTGTCATATCTATTGCGCTGTGTTTGATATTACTTTATTAACAAAACGCAGTGTTCAAAACAGTTTAGTTCGTGTTATAATTAAATTATAATTATAATTAAATTATAATTAAATTTTAACCACAAGATTAAAAGTAAGACGAGAAGAGTCGTGATTATTGGCCGTACGCCAAGTGCCTGTAGATTCGATAATCTCCTGTTCATGTAATGCTTGTAAATACTTATTTTTAATGCTAATTTGAAATTTCAATTAACCCCTGTTCTTAATATCAGTTAAAATAAGACTTCAGTTCTAACAGATGGAAAGCATTTTTTTAATAATTAAACATGCAATCTTAAAATTATACACTTACTTTTTTCTAGGTCTACAAAACTCTTGTTATATTTCATTACTGCAAGAAAATATTGCGAGAATAATAAAATGTGCAGCGGGGTGTTGGGGTGAGGGTTGCGTACGACTATAAAATGTCTTACAAATTATTTACAAGATCGTGGTAAGTGTTAGATGAGATGACAAGAAAACTAACAATATCGAATACTAAAGATAAAACGTATACGAGGGATCAGTATTTTGGGTTTAAGTTATCCAGAAATTTCTTATTGAGTTGGCAATTCATTTGCGAAAAAATACAAAAATTAAAATAAAATAGAGAACCATTTTTCAATCTTATTTTGGGTAATATATATTTTTAAATTAGATTCAATCTTTTTTTCCACTTATTAGAGCAAAATAAGAAAAATAATTTATATTGTCAAACAAAGGTAAGGAAAACAAAAAAATGGATGTTTTAAACTATCTAATATATAGATAACTACATACCACTTTCAAATTTTTTGATAAATTGAATTGTATTGAAATATTATGTATTCAGCGCTAATTTTAATTTTGTTTGATTTTGTGGACTAATAAAATACAAGCAAACAAGTATATAGTGAACACACTAATTGCCAATTCTTAGAAAAGAAAGATCAAATTTTTTTATTTATTTCTTTTGGAATTAATTTTTTATCTAAATTCGATAGCAAATAACTGTCACGTACGTAGCTCACCTAAAAGTTTTATAAATAATTGCAATTATTCTTTATGGTTACCACAGTTTTTTTAATAACTTTAATAAGAAAACATTAGTTTGAATTCACGCAAACGTTTCAAACGTAGGATATACTTCTATGCTACTAATCGTAGAAAACGGGAGCGGTCATCTGTAGAGCCACGATAATTGCAATATAATTGGTGGCGAGTAAAAGCGGTGCCGTCGAATGGAGTACACGTTCGAATGAATCGCATTAATTACATCTGCAAAAGTATGTCGATGTACAGACTTCAACTAATTTTACAACTGTTTTTAGTAGACCGTCATTAATTAAACATAAATCGTTAGTCACACTATTTCAACATAAATCGTTACCTAACCGTTTGAATTGCTACCTAGTAATAAATAATCGATATTAAAAAAGAAACTTGTATTGCTTCGTGTCCGTCATTATTATATACATTTCCTTCATTATTATATACATTTCCTTGCCGATAGCAATGAAATATTTTTTAATACTCCTCTGTTTTAACAGAAAAATGTTCATATCCCTTTTTGAACTTTTTCGATGTTATCAGTTGGTCTTAGTAAAATAATTTTACTAAAAACAAATAAGACGAGAGTTCATAGATGGCATTATGAAAGAATATAGAAGACTAGGTAAGACTATCCACCTTAAGTTCAGGTATGTTTTTTGATTAGAAAAATCTGTATTATGTCCAACCTTTCCAACTTTTACATTTAATTTTCTTCTATTTATTTAGTTATTTTTTATATGAGCAGTCCGCATCAGTATTGATTGTTTAAGTTGGGAGTAATAACTCCCAAGGGTATAATACCTTTCATATCTGATCATAAAATTATTTTTTTTAATTCATGTCTTGTTTGGATTTCCCGTTTCACGATTCGTTACTAATTTTTACTATAGTTCTGTATTGAAAATTTGTTTGTTAATTTTTCATGGTTATTTATTTATTATTTAATTTTAATGATAATATAAATAATATAATATACTCCACCATGTCGTATTAATATTTTTATATATCAATACGACATTGTCGAGTATCTTTTCACAAAACTGTTATCCGTTTCTGTTATAACTCAGATAAGTTTCTGCTACTTTTTACATAAAACGACATTTGTTGATTTCGTATTAAATTGTGACTATGACATATTCACATTGGTGCTATTAATAGGTGCCATATTTTGGTGAGTTCTATTTAGCGTAATTTATTCCAGAAATCTAGAAGTATTGAAAATTTTATAAAAGTCACTTCAAATTTCATAATGCTACTAACCTAAAAAACAAAAAATCTTCAAATACGAATATCTACATTTAAGGGTACCCATTATTTCTATTGTTGTAATTATAAATTTAATATAACACATACTAAATATAATTTAAAATCAGATTTAATTGTGTTATTACATCTTCTTTAATATTTTTCATGTACGTAAAAATATAATAAATTTCCCAAAAGAATTAGCATTTTTGCTACAGGTGTTCGGTAAAGTTTACGAGAAATTTTAGTAACGCTATTTTTCCATTAATTTAACTATAGGGGTTTCGGCGATAGATGACATATATCGACGGGTGGACATGTAAGTAATCTCATAAGGTTATTTTTTCTTTTGAGATACGGAACTATAAGAAACAATAGGATGATATGAACATAGTAATATGACAATTACAAACAATACATGGGCAATAAATTTTAAAGGTAATTTAAAAAAATTAACAATTCAACCCAAGTGTTAGATATATTATAATGTACACACTTAGTTACATTTTCAAATTGTATTGAAATATATACGTTACTTACTTACTGTGCGTTTGGAAAGAATTCATATTGACGTCCAATGAATTATATTCCGTAATTATAAGAGTGAACGAGCAACAACCTAATTAAAAGAAGATTGACGATTCCTGAATTTAATAGTGTTTATCCATTTATATTCATTTATCAAAACAAATATTATGTTCAATGGTGTCTTAAATAAAATTAAAGTAATTATAAGCACAATGTATAATACACACATACATATATAATAAATATTGCATAGATCTGCGTTATCTTTGGAATATTCGCAAGATTAAGGCCATTTTAAAAATAACGCATTGCCATACACATACACACGATTAGCTATACAATTTATGTTTTTTCATAAAAATGTAGAAATGCACCAAAATATATGCCTTCATTAGAGTACATACCAAAAAGAAATAAGAAGAAAAGTGGTCAACTAAAGACTCGACGCCGGAGCGTCCCGCTATCGAATAGCTTCGCTGTCGACTTCTGATTTAAAACTAACATAAACTCTTAAACTCTAAATTCATGTTTGCGTTTTGTTTAAGTTTTCTGTATTTTCGTAACTGCGCACTTAAAGTAGCGTTGACTAGGTGGAATTTCAGAGCAACGCACCTGTGGGAAGTATTTTTTTACACACTCCTTAGAAGAGGTAATAATTACGTTAGTACCCAGAAATATATTAAAATCAATGTAGCTCTTCATTAATATTTTCAAATAATCAAGGTAAATTTTATCCAATTACATATCTTAGGATTTTTGCTTTTAATGGGGTTACTGAAAATAATTTATAATTTTCTGCATGATATCCTCAACTGTGAATAATATTTTACAAGTATTTGTACATCAAATCACCCTCAACAATTAAGACTATACATAATCTTTAATTGAATTTCTAGTATTGTCTATGATAACATACTCAAATTTTAAAAAGTTGAGATTTCTCTGAAATTAAATTGTATTTTGCTTCGTGAGAAATTGATGTAAACACAAAAAGTGTTTGTAAAACCAAAGACGCATGTACTAGCTTTTATAATTAATTACCACATAAAAGTGAGGAAGAAGAAGTTAAAAATAACAAAATTAACAATGAGCAAAGAAAAAGGGTAAGATGATTTTTACAAAACGGATGCCGAGAAAAATCGCCGAGCATAAAAAATTGTGTTAGCCAATGTCAATACATCTTTGACGTTTTAGGGTTGTGATACATCATTCACCTTTTAGGGCCCTTCCCTGCTGGATTCAATTAACATGTCATGTGTTTTAATAACCAAGACGGAATTTGTAACTGGTTTTTCGAAGAAAATAACGTAGTGATTCTTGATAGAGGTTTTCTCGTGATTCCGTAACGGACTTTGAACCGTGCAGATATGAGATGCGAATCCCATCCGCAAAACTAATGCACAAAACATAGTTAACTTCCGAGCAAGCCGATAAATCTACGTTAATAGCTAGAGCTGTTAATGGGCGTGTTGAGCGTCATTATAAACGACACAATTTGTGTAAAATGGAATTAAAATAATACCATTTTGCAGAAATTATTCCCAAATTTTAGAATAGCTTGTGCTTTGATAAATGCTTTTCACATCCCCATTGTTAACAAAGTAAATGTAGTAGCAATATTGAATTCTATAAATTGGTGGTATTTTAGGACACTCGGTTTTTTAGGACACCTACAGCCAACTTAATTATGGATGACGATATGTCATATAGAATTTTAATCATTTTTACGCTATGTTCTTACTCAGTCTTCTTGCTTTCTAATTTGTTAATGACCTAACCTATAAAACATCACCGTAATCGTTTTCCTATAGCGATTTGAAATGAGCTTCCAATGCAACTATTGTAGCACATTTAAATAGCTTTCCAATGACGTATGTCATTAGAATTAAGTGTTTCTTGGTTTAGCAAACCATTTTCTCTAACTTTCCAATTTTAATATATAAATATTAAAATAGTAGAAGATCGTTTACAAATCATTTAGGAAAAAAACACAGTCAACAATAAGGCCTTTGTAAAAAGAGAAAAGTTTCAAGTCTAGTCTGATGGTTTAAAACAAAATAAATTCATATAATATTGGCGTTATAGAATTAAGAGATCTGTGCATACACCTATTTTATCACCTATTTTGTCATTTAGGCACCGTTTTCAAAATGTTCCACACATAAAAAGTAAAACCAAGACCTTTATGTTGAGATTTGGTTGTCTGACTGTGTCACTGATCACGGTTTTTTTTCGGCAACTATTATTGCCATAGACATGAATAATGATTTTACACAGATAAAAAGTTTGTTTTAGGGCATCTCTTTCCAAGAAAAGTATTTTAAGTTTATTTTTATAAAATACGCTATGCAAGAGGAAGCAAACAAATATATTGCCTAATGTGCATTTAGCCTCAGCAAATCAATAAGATTAATATCATGTAAAAATTAAATATGATATCGTCACTATAACTTAACATTTTATCCAGACAATTAAGTGTTAATAGTAGATCATGGAGGGATATTGACCGAGCAACATTTCAGCGATATTAAACTTACAGTGTATTTCTGTTGCTCGTTTTTAATCGCAAAGGAATGTAACAAATTTTACAACGGATGTACTTGATCCAAGGATCAAATTGCGTAAAGAAAATGTGTTAAGAAATACATTATATTTTGCGTATTTCCTGTTTATCAAACTTACTAAAGTTAGTATGCCAATGGCGACGGATGCGACGACCAACGATAACAAATTTTAATTATAGATATTTCACAGGTGGGTGTAATTGACATTTTTCCAATCACCATAAATAATTATGGATAACATTTTCAACCGAATAATATATTTTTTGTAGTAATATGCTCGGCCCGCAATAACGGCCGAGCGAATTCTCTCCCCACTAGGCGGGTTGATTTATTAATTCCTTTCAAAAATATCTGGAACGTGGATTGAAAAAAATATTATTAATTTTTGCTCTCTACCAAGATGTTGGTAGAATCCGTAAAAGTAAAGAAATCTATAATTATTAAGGTTAAGAAATCTACAATCATCACTTAACATTTAGACATATAAAGAAAGCTATATGTAAAAAGGTCACAGCATTCAAAATTTGACTAAGACCTAAACTTTATTCTGATTTTAACAACTATCTAAAATCCGTTTCTCTAAGATTGTTTCTAACCACCTAAATGATAATTACTTATCCAATTATAAAAATTTATGACATCCTTTTATTTATAAATTTGTTAAACGGAAAATCTTTTAGGTAATTATTTTGACGCAATAAAAATTATCTCAAATTGAATGTTAAACCAACATTTTTTAACAATTTTCTTGAAACCGTCTCCATTAAATACACAAATATGTTCATATTCTTCAATGCTATTTTGATGTGTCTTCCACTTTTTCAAGTCAGTGACATCTTTTCAGCAAACAGTTTGCTGTTTATCTCGGATTTTTAACGAAAAGAGGACCTAAACTACATAGATAAATAAGATAAATTAGCGAAGAGTGTAGGGTTTTTTCACACATTGACCTGATCTCCTCTATCAGTAAATCCTTTTCAGAATCTGGCGTACTCGTTTGTTTCTATAGCATAACTTATATACCTCAGAAAACTCTAGGTTGTATTATATTTTAAAACACATTAATTAGCATACCAGTAAAGAGATAAAAATTTCAGTGAAACGATTACATTCAAATTTTAAATACTTGACAATAAAGGTATATAATGACAAAAGTCTTAAATATTTAACTTCAATGCTACTTAATCTCACCTTTCTCATTTATACTCTGTTAATTAAAAATATTTAAAATTAAATTTTATACAGCAAACATTTTAGAATGTATTCTATTTCACAAGGAATACGAGGTTCGCACGAACTATAATATTATAAAGCTTTTATTTATATTAATAGTAATTTAACAAATAATTAAATGATATCATCACAACCCCACCGTAATAATTCTTATCTCAATAATATTTGAGTGAGTAATATTTCCAATTAATGGGTAATAGGGGCAATATTTTGAAAATTAGACTTGTCAAAATGTATGGTATTCGGAGAAATTTTTTAAAATAAATGACTAAAATTACATTGAAATGCCATTTAACTGTTAAACAAAATATTTAAATAACGTAATGAAAATATGAGTAAAATTAGTGTGTACTTACGTAGTAAAAAAGAAATCAGAAAAATAGTAATTTCAAAAATTACTAAATTTATTCTTCCATTCCATTTTTGAAACACTCAACTCGTGAGTGTGCTGTCAACTAACATTGGGTAATATGATATTTTCTAGCAAAATCTCTGAGTTTTTACATCAAACTGCCAACGAATACCATACACTAAATGAATTTCATCTCATCCCTAAAAAATTCACTGCTATTGTCAAGCAAACCTTTAACAGAGTTTTTAATGATTACTTTTTAATTATCTCGTGTGCCGTATCTTCTTACCGAGGCGCCTTCGATTCACCTCATTATTTTTTACAATGTTAATTATAACCGATTTCCACAAATTTAAATTTTTACCTTAAATAATTTGTACAGCTTATTTTACATTTACGAACTAATGTTAAGCTGGACGAGCATTTACTTAAATGAGTACTTCAGATCATTCTTAGTTACGGCGATTTACGACTCCGATATACACGAGCTCAGCTAGCGCTTAGTAAGTGGAGGCTCAGTCCGGTCTGCATATTCGGCCCGTTAATGAGATGAAGCAGGTTCACTTTTTCTTTTTACGACCTCAAATAAAATGCAGAAGCGGCCGGCAAACGGAGAAAGTTTGGTAAACTTTAAAATAGCCTTGAGAAGGACTGCTTAATATTTACATTTGACTTTTGCTTAAATATACAATGTAGGAAGTTACTTTTAATGGAAATTTGTTGACAGAGTATACCCAAAGCAATGGCAAATGTACAAACACATTAGCGTATGCGTAACCGTCTCTATGTTACTCATTAATTAGACTCGAAACTTTTTATATTTTCTATTAGTGAACAAGAGACGGCATTGAAACAGAGGCACTTGTTACGTATATAAATTGGTGTAAATAATCAATTCAAAACAATAACCTCTTTTTTTTCTAAGAGGAGGTGAAATCTAATATGCGCTGATTGCCTGTTTGTTTTTCAATAATTTTCTGAATGCATTGGCAACAAGTTATTAGTTGAACAATCATTTGACTACTTAAGTAAATAAAAATTAATATTTTTTAATTTGTTTCCCACATTCTAATCACTTTTCTTCAGATCAAGAATGGAAACATTCCTCTATACAAATAATTAGCAGGCAATTTCGATAAATGACCTAAACGTGGCCCGTCTCTTGCGAAGCACCTAAATGCACAGAGCATGCAGCATGGTAGCCTGCTCAGAGCTAATCAAACCCATTGTTTTAGAATCGAAGTGAGTCCGATAAAATTTGACTTTGCAATAATGGGTATGAAAATGGCTTTTGGAAAACCACAACAGTTTTTTTTGCTATGAAGGTATAGAGAGTTAAGAAACTTAGTAATACTAATTTTGTTTAGTTTGCTTGATTGATAATAACCGCATAATTTTTGATAAGGATATTTATACAATTTGTCTGCTAAAAACTAAATTAATTCAATAAATTCGAAAATATATTTAAAAACAAATATTCGAAAATATATATGATTTATAATGAAAACATCCCTACGAAAAATAAAAAATTACTTACACAAAGATTTTGTCACTTTAAACGTTCATGCATATTGCTAAGTGGAAAGAAAATTATTGTGCGCTTGTTGTTAAAAATTATAAATACGCTAGATTGTGTTTGTAAATATGCACTTAATTTCCAGATATTAACTAATGCTGCCTTCGAACAAAAAATTTAGTGTTCAAAATATCCTCAGTGTAAGTAGATATATTAAATATGAACTTGCCATAAGTACACTTGGCGGAGTAATTAGCAGATTATAATAAAACGTTATTTTCTTTAATTTTGAGATTTTTTTCTTGTATAGAAATATTTTCTCAGCTCGCGTAATAGAGTAGACATTTCAATTACATATCTTGAGTGTTTGACATTTCATTTACATTCAATTACAGTTGACATTTCAACTATATATTCTCAATCAGCGAAAACTAACTCCACTCTTTTTCAAAGAGGAAATTACTTGTCGAATTGTAAAAAAAATTGAATTCAAATAAAATGGAGGATAAAATTTATACTAACTACTATCGTGCCAAAAATAGCAAAAAGTTCATTGTATTGTTCATCGTAAACAAAATTTAATGTTAGTATTTGGGAAATCGCGGCACAGTGGGTTGTTAATCACACTATTTTCTTACATTGGACAGTTTTTCTATTTGAATACAAAATATATGTTAACAAAATTACCTTCTTTATTTTTGTGGAATTTTATAGTTTTACACCTCGGCATGAAGTGCGCCTTTATAATTGTCCATTAGTTCCTCGTTACTTTAGTATGCATTAAATTATTCTACATTCATGAACTTAAGCTACACTCAAAGAATGTTTTTATAACGAGCACTTAAGACTCGTCTAAATTATAAAGATTTATGACTCTGATAAATATGGGTCCAGTACTCTCTATAAATTCGGCTGAATAATGAGTTGGAGTAGGTTCACATACATAGTTTACGAGCACAGATAAAATGCAAACTTGGAATGTTGTCACAAAGCGGAAAACATTTCAACGTTTATTTTTTGATTTCACAAATATTTTATTGAGACTTTCTACCCAGTTAAAAATTGTGGAGATTATTGAGTAATGGATCTATGAGCTACTAAAGGCAAAAAAAAAGAATTTCTATTTAAAATTCGAGTATCGTTTACACCAGTAAACATTTTTTGTACAATATTACAACTTCGAAATATTTACCTAATAAAAAATATATAATAAGCTAAAAAAAGTAAACTTCATTTTTAACTGACTTCAAAAAAAGAAGGAGTCTCTCAATTCGTTGGGATAATTTTTTTTATCTATGCTCAACTATAATTCTTTACCGAGTGGACCGATTTCAACGATTCTTTTTTTGTCTAAAAGGAGATACTTTAAGGATGGTTCCATTTAAATATAATGATGATTTGAAGATGTGGTTCAAAAATGGACGTTGATGCTCCTTAACGAATGGTAATAAATCAATTATGATTCAAGATATTTGTTACGGATAATTGTTACTTTGAAAAAAAACTAAACCACTTACCAAGTTAGGGTCTGATGATGAGTTCTGGAGATGAAAAATGGAACTCCTTAATGGATTGTAGTAAATTAAATGTGATTAAAGATATTTCCTACTGGTAGTTGTTACTTTGCAAAATAACTATAGCGTTGTTCATATCTCCAATTAAGAGTAATTGTGAATACGTAAATCGGAATTTCCAAGTCCAAATTCAATTCGTTTCATGTAATTTAACCTCTCTGTAATTTGACATTATTCGATAAGTACGATAAGGAGCAGTGATCTTTTTGATACTTACTTTTTACCCTTTATTGCACATCTCTAGGTATTCGACATATCCAAACTATCGTAAAAAAATGTAGTTTTGTAACAACTCTTTATTTTACTCCTTCCTTCCTTACTATTTTGAAACTATTATACACAGCATAGAGTAAGGTTTTTGACCTTACTCTATGCTGTGTATTAAAGTTTCACCAATGATATATTTCAGAAATGTAATTTTCAACACCTATTTCAGTATAAATAAATACATTATTCATCCAAACTACGTTATTCCACCACTTTTTCACCTCTTTCAGTCGTTTTTTCCGTCGCTTGATATATTATCCTTAGATCGCTGATTTATGTCTGTACACGCATTGGAAAAAAATTAATAGTAAATATGAATCCATTTTAACAAATAAAAATACTCACCTCTCGTAGAAATTGTTTAAATGATTAGATACTTTTTATTAATAAATATAATGATAATTTAATACAAGTGCTTGATTATAAGTAAATTTATTTAAACAAATGTATGGTGCATTACACAAATAATATAATTAAGAACAGATAAGCTAATCCTGGCACACTGCCAATAACCGTCTTCAGTTAGCTTGTTTTGTCTTTCTTCTTCTAAACAATTTGTTCATTAGATTTTCTAAAAAATATTAAGACAGACTGTAAGTATACGATAAAACATAATAACCTAAAAATATGTGATGAATTTAAGTGACCAAACTACTATATTGAATGGAAAAAGGAAATTTTGATGAATAACTTGTATTTCGGAAATCAAAAAATTGTTGCTATAGTTTGTATAACATTAGTGATGATTTTTTTTATAATTGTTTGGATACATCCATTATGAGTAAATGTGATAACATTATTTTCGCTAAGAATAATAAATTTGTTTAATTACTGACCAAATTCCATTTTGCTTATTCTCCTCTGCAAATAAGAAATTACGCTGTACGTATGACCAATACCTCCCGTTAACTCGGATTCACACCATGTTAAAAATGCACATGACATTAAAAATAATGATTGATTAAAAGAAGCACATAGTTAATTTATGAATGATAAATAAATATAAGAAAAATCATGTACTAAACGGCTTCATAAATAATAATATTTTTGATAAATACACGTACAAGGATAAAATTTGAATTTCTAAAACACTATAATTTATTTAACAAAATTAAAGTTTAATTTCAAAATATTGTTATTAGCAGATAGCGAAACTGATACTCAGAAGTCCACATGAATTACAAGCTATATGGAAACAGAGTGATAGTTGTGATACATGTCATGAATGGTTATGCTTGTCTTGTTCAAATGACAGGCCGACATGCCAGGCCAAGCTAACTGCTATTTATCGGCTGACGTGTGATAAACGTCCATCAAATAGAATTTATCTTTTGGGGGACAGTGCTTCTCTTTCGACATGGAAGCGCCAATTATTTCGAAATTCGAAAGCAGAAATATCTTCTAAAATGTAACACAAAAATTATTTCTTTTAATTTTCTAACCTTTGACACTAACAGTCACAATATTTAAAGACAAAATAAATTATTTCAAAAAGTCTCCTTATTTATAACAAATTCACCAAGTACAAAATTAAAAAAAAAATTCAGATATTTTATGTGCCATATAAACATATTTCTGTTTCAATCAGATAATTTACATGTGACATTAACAATTAGAATCTATCTGCCATTTTAAAATATAATAACTAATTAGGAAATAGTTAATTGTTAATCAAAAATATTTAATTTTTTGTACAATTAGAAGTAACACCGTTTTCTTCTTTGCGCAAGCTTAGTAAAAATTATAAAGATTCTTTATTATTTCTATATATCTTTCCTGTGACATTCTATTTTTCCAATATAATCCTCAAATTATTTCAATTTCTTTCTGCACTATAACCAACAGATAACGCTGACATATTTCTCCACTTCATGTTCTAATTTAAATTAAATATTATTCGGTTTGCGAACCCATAAATGTATTGTGATCATTTTGTTGAAAAGCTGTAAAATTATTTTGGATTTTTTTGGCCTTTTCACTATTGTTAGAAGTTTTATTCTCTATCATATATTACTGCACGTATTGAACTAAAATTATGGCATACTCCAACAACGCTAGTTACAATAATGACATAAAAAGGTAAACAGAAAATAAATAAACTCCGTCTCGAAAAATTCGCCTCATATGGCTATAGGCGGTACAAGGCATGTCAAAGAAAACGTCACGCTAACGACTGCTTTTGGCTGAATACAATTGCTGGCTGCGTTCATTGCGCATTGGAAACGTGCCAAATCTGCCGGATGCGCTCTACTGTTTTGCAGCATATTAATCCGGATAAAATTATAGCTCACAATAATGAAAATTTTTTTGTACCTAATTGTTATATTTAATTAATTTGAACCATAATTTCCAAGTCTATAACAAATTGCTTTACAAATATTCTTAGCCTTTGTCTAGAGCTTTCATTGTCATGTCCAAATTGAAAATTTAATCAAAGCTAGTCATAGTCTATGAGATATTCGATACCAAAATATTTTGAAAGTATCAATTAAATTGGATTAATCATTATAACTAGTTCTGACATCTTAAATCCCTAAATTATCTATTTCGATTAAGTGTTACTAAGTAGATAAGTAAATTTGAAATCTTGTCTATATAAAAAGATTAGAATAAATTATAATTTGTACTGATTCTAATAGAAAAAAAGAAATGAACAATTTTTTTTATTTTTTTTTAGGTAATTTATTTTTTTTGACTAATTTCGATCACAAATGACTGTCTCGTGGGTAGTTTATCGAATAGTTCAATTGATAATTTAAAAAATTCTTTATTTCACTGTTTAATTAACAAGTATAATACGCCAAGATACTACAATATGAGACGGTGGCGAATCAAAGCGGTAGTGTAGAATGAAGTGCACGCTCGAATAATTCGCATTCATTACATCTGCGAAAGCATATTGAATTGCAGATTTCATATTGCTCTTTGTTTGTTTATTTTCTTTCTTGGAAAAATTTCATACCGCTCTCAGCACTTTTTCGATTTGATCGGTCCCTTTAGCAAAATTATTTTACTAGAACTAATAAGATTAGAATCCACATCTGGTAAACTGTGAGAACTCCCAGTTCTCACGACAAGTTCATATAGTAAATAACTTCTTGACTGAAGCTGTATATTTAACTTTCCGTTTAGTCGTTTTTTCTGTGGTCAGTCCATATCAGCATCGATCATATGATTTGAGTGTAATAACTCCCAAGGGTGTAATACCTTTGATATTTAAAGATAAATTTAATACCTTTTATAATTCATATCTTGTTTTGAACTCGCATATGACCTTTTGAGGTTTTATATTTCTGTAAATACCCCTTTTTTATGATTAGTTACTATTTCTCTTCAAAAAAATTAATTTACCTACAAGCGAAGAAATACAAAATTTTATTGAGTCAAGAAGTTTTCTTTATGATGTCCTTTGTGCCGTACATTTTTTATAATTTATTTTATAGACCTTGTCACATATAATCGCTTTTTAACTGCAAATTCTATATATTGAAAACTCGATTGTGAACTTTTCACCGTCATTTGTGTGCCATTTAATAGGATATGATCCAGATCCTTTACAGAAAACTTTCCGCAGATCCAGAACTTGGTTTCTCTTCGCAGTTTATGACGACATGGTCTTCCGCCTACAGTACCTTTGCCACAAATTTCAAAAATGTATTGACAAACTTTAGTTGCACGGTTACTTTTATGAAATTCAAATGTAACGACCGTCAAATATGGTACTTGCTGTCCGATATGTTGCCCAATTATTGATTTCTTTTTCTTCTTCGAAGATCTTTGAATACTATTTATTACATTTGCATTAACTATTTGCAGTTTATGTCATCCAGAATATTATTGTGCGACATTATATAATACAGCACTTTTGTACATACCTGATACGGTTTGAATATATTTTTGAAAATTATTGACACAGTGTGTTGTAAATAGCAATACGTATAATTTATTTACTAAGACAAACTAAACCATTATCATATTGTAACTGATAAAAAATATTAGCTGATTTAAGTAAATTTCAAAAAGTATGACGAACGGATAGGGATGTGATATCCAGTCAGTTGCCGTCATGTTCTTGCCCTGACTTTCTTATTTCGCTTTAATTTTAATAAATTTTTAATATTTAGTGGATCTGTATATTATTTTCTAAAAATATTTAGTTACACTTGAGAATTCATAAGTTGAAGTTTTGAAGTACTGATAATTTTCCCTAATTATACTTTCATCAAAGCGACGAAAGTATTGCCTTCTATAAGGGCGCAATGAAAGTAATAAATTACGCCGCAGCCAATGGATATGTATGTACGTAAGTACGTAAGTGTGTTTACAAAGTTTTATGAAAACTGAAGAAAGCACCCGATTTATAGCAAACTTTTTTATTTGATAGTACTCAGGGAAGGTTCAAAAAGATAAGTATTTTATCTAGTAAATCCATTTCACTTAATATTACTTATTTGGTTTTTGATAACATTTCGTTATGTCATCAAAAAACTTAAAGCTACGTCTAACAAATCCTAAAAGAAATAACTAGAGTGGATCCTGACAAATTGAAGGGTATTGGTATTGGTTCATGATGGTACTTATTGTTTAGGATTATAATATAAAAGTATTTACGAAGGTGTGCGATGACGACGAAGAGATGAGAATTTTGTCTGAGATAAAAATTCCGCAAACAAAACTCCTATCAAAATAGAGCAATGTGTGAAACACAAACCAAGATGGCAAAGTTCCAATTGTCCTTCTGTATTTAAATAAATTAACATATTTTTACTTATAAGATTGAAACATAACACCTCAAAAAAGAATGTAGTGAAATATAGAGGAATATGTAAATAGTATTTGATTTATCATTAAATGAAATTTAACCCACGGCTCCATTCAAATAAAAAGAAAATACATACTTATGTATGTATACGCAATTAATGAAAATTCCAATGTAACTGATAATGTATTATATTGTATAAATTAATTATTTTATTAAATATATTATTTATTAAATATAATAAAATAATTATTGTATAAAGCACTATATTATATAAATTGTATATTAAAGTAGCCTTTTATCCGCGGTTTGGTCTATCTAGAGCTTAAGACAATATTGGAATTATTTTAGTTAATATGCTAGCTTAAGAATGCTTAATGATTCCTTAATAAAAGCTTTTTCACCAAAAATGTTTTCTCTATTTTTAAAATTAAATTTTCCATCTAAAACTAACTTAGAATGTCAAAAATATCTGACATTGTGTTTACTCAATGATGTTTCAATATGTTTTATTTTGTCCTGTAATTTAAAAAAAAGTAGATTCGACATAAGAAATACTTAATAAATATCTCATTTTCAATTCATTAAATTTCCCGTTAAGTTTCTTTTTTATTATTTGTGATTTATTATACATATAACAGTTAGCTTCTTCCAAAACTTTCGGTCTGTCTTTTCTCAAAAAGCAAATAACTACGTTCTCATCCGATAATGTACACACATTTTTTTCATTTACTTTTTTCAACAGCCGTAACTTAAACAATTACTAATTAAAATAAAATAAATTAAATAACGACAAAAAAAAATTACGACTTATTGGGAACATTGTGTACAGTAGGGAAAAACCAAAAGGAAACTATAATATTTATTAAACTATGTAATTTGTCAAAAAATGGAAATATAGAAAAACTCGGGCTTTAAATGAGTTTGTAAGTTAAAATTCAGGATTTTAACTTTGTTGGTTTTGAATAGCCTATGCTTTTTTTTATTAATTGTTATAAAATACAAACAAAAACAATAACTGGTACGTATCAGAAATATAAATTAGGTTGAAGGTGACCAATATGTGTTCAAAATCAAATAAGTTTATTTGCGATGTTTACAAAAGAAAGTAAATAGTAACGAATGAATTAATTTAAGGGCAAATTGAAAAGTACTAATGACTAAAATATTTTTCCTGGTGTATACGTGTTTCAATTACAAAACAATCATTTGCACTTTTAAATTTGTAAATTTATGGCAGTCAATATGCATTTTTATTATGAATATTTGAAATTCCTTTCTCGTAGCTACTCAGCAACTGAAGAGCCCGAAATATCGATGAATGAATTACCGCTTGACGTGCTTTCAATGTTGATATGTACTACTTTGTATTACTCGCCAAATTTAATGCAGAATGCACTGAGTTCAAAATATTTAATACATTTTTTTCTAAATGTAATGCTATGCTCGAAGTACATGAAACGATATTTGGATGTGTTTTTTTCTTTTTAAAATTAATTTAACAGTTTGAGTTTGCAATAATCCAAAGTACGTTTACTCTATAAAAGAGAACTTTTTGTTGTAAACAAGCTTCAGTATATTTAAATATAAAAAAATACTTTAATATGAAATGCAATGGTGAGTTAGACGTATTTGACACCCTACAAAATAGTTTCTTGTATAAGGCTGTCACAAACAAATGTTCAAATTAGAATGCTATCTTACAATCTTTGCAAATCAACAGTGAATCAGCTCTGAATCAATTAGTGAGTCTGAAAACAAATTATGAATTTAAATATGGATAATTTAGTCAGTCAGTCTTCATTAATTTCTAGTCAATTATTTCTTTCTAGTCAATTATTTCTTTCTAGTCAATTATTTCTTTCTAGTCAATTATTTCTTTCTAGTCAATTATTTCTTTCTACGTTTTTTTATTCCTTTACAATATCATCGGCTAAATTGCCCATATTTATATTTCACCATTTGCTGTATATATCCGTTTGTTCCGTTTATCCAAACTGGAATCATTTCGTAGAGAAAATGTAATTTTTTCAATTCTTTATTGTCAGTTTTTCGATCGTATTTCTATGGCTATTCTTTTGTTTACATGTTTCCATCCTTACATTATCATTAATAAGAAGACCTCTGTTTCCAAATTTGAAACGTTTGCTACTATTTACTTTCTTTTGTAAACATTGCAAATAAACTGATTTGATTTTAAACACATATTTGTAACCTTCAACCTAATATTTATTTCTAATACGTAGCAGTCATTATTGTTGTCGAAAATATGGAAATTACTTAGTAAAATATAAGAATTGGAATTTGTAGACAATTTTTATTTCACTCATTAACCCTATTTGTGACCAAATTGTATGAATTATTTAGTTAGTACACTTACTACTATTATAATAGAGAATTTCCGTTTCAAACGCAAGTTTTTCTGTTCACATTTTTTTAAATTATGTGTCCAAGGGATTCGAGAAGAAATCTATTGTGGCAACTTTGTCAGTCTGTTTATCGAGATTTTGGTTGGCGAATACTAAAAAAAATTAAACACACACACATACACACACACACACACACACACACACACACACACATATATATATATATATATATATATATATATATATATATATATTTAAATATATATATAGTATTAAAAGATAAATTAGAAATAAAAGGAAATAATTTTTGAGAAATACACGATATTTTTACAGCTGTTAAAGGTATTTTGTAGTTACGAATATATTGCAATAATTTTTGAAAATATTTTAAGGAAAACACTTTAATATCTTGTAATATTAAACTTTATATACATAGATTAGTGGAACGAAACCTTCGGCATGAACAGAACCCTCGTAGTACGAGTTGATTAAATAGACAGTCTCAACAAATGAAACAAATTAAGTGCAAATTATTATTGTCCCAAATTCAGAATTTGGGAAAAAAAGTTTTCTTTGTGTACACGTGTGCAATTTACGAAACAATCACTTGCATCGCATCACAGATTTATGGTGAACGAAATGCATTTTTCATTAGGTCTATTTAAAATTTCCTTTAGCAAGCCGTTCAGCCATGCATCGATGCACCGATATCGATGATCGAATTGCCGCATGACCTGCTTCAAATATTAATGCAAACGCTTTGTTTTGCACGCCAAATTGAATGCAGATCGCGGTGAATTAAAAAATGTTTCATCTATTTTCCTTTCAATACAATGTATTGGTTGAAATAAGTAAAATTTTATTTCAAAGCGAAATGGAATTGCTTTGCTGCATTATTTTCTTTTAAAAACTAATTTAACAGTTTGAGTTTGTGACAATCCATGCATATTTAGTTTATAAAAGAACAATTTTGCTGTAAAAAATTTTTAAAGCATTTAAAAATATACAATGTTATGTAGCTCTTAATTTTTGAATACAATCGTGTAAACTTAACGTTCTGCAAAGTAGATGTACTTGACATTCTGCAAAATAGATATTTCTGCAAGACTGTTAAAGTCATAGTTACAGATTACAATGCTGTCTTCACACAACTATCCAACAGGAAAACGCTTCATTCCAAAACGGTGATTTTAATTCTATATCTAAATAGAGAATCTGCACATCAATGATGTGCAGATTGATTGATTGATTGATTGATTGTATTTATAGATTGATCTGAATTGATGTGTAGATTGCACATCAACTTTCCTAAATACCCACGACCGCTATAGTCTATATTAATTTATGGTCAATAATCCTAATTTTTTTAAATTTCTTTATAATATCAAATGTATATACATACATATATATATATATATATATATATATATATATGCGTGTGTGTGTGTGTGTGTGTGTGTGTATTTACTTAAGTGCCACGTCAACACTATTAAGAGTCAAATAAATGGCAGCGATATAGTTGTTTATATTTATATTTCACCATTTAATCCACTTTCTGTACTTTCTCAACATTTGCATATTTAGAGATATTCTTCTGCTCCCATATTACCAACCATTTAAAAATATCTTGTAATCATTGAAAATAAGTACCTACAATACACCTTAACTAATTAAATGTATTTCTCAATTTTCAACTCCGACTAAGATAAAAGCATGGAAATACACAATTTAATTTATATATCCGTTATTATTTAAACAATGTATTAAAACCGTAAAGATATTAGTCCAGTTCGCACGGTCTGTAAAAGAAAATCGCTTTCTGATATAATGTAAATTATCCAAAGTAAATAGAATCAGTCTAACAAATTTGCCCCATCACATTGATTGCAGGCACCATCATGGATTCGTACGAAAGCCGCATACACGTGATATAACACCGGTGACAATACAGTACGCTACTGGCAAAGGCATGAAATGTAACGGTTTCCATAGGATCTTTTCTCTAGAATATAATTTGTGGATTGTTAGGCGTCCTATGAAATAATATCATGTTCTTGGTATTTTTTTTATTAGAGACGAACATGACAAAAAGCTGACACTGTTTATGGTAATAATGATTTTTGGCTTAAAGGATTTATATATGGTCTTTCTTTTTTTCTTTTCTTTATCTTATTAATGCTTGGAATGTTTTTAAAATACCGTTTTTTAAAAGATTTTTTGTTTATTTAAAATTAAATAACAGTCATGAATAATACATAGGTAAATTAAAATAAGTTTCTCCTGACAAATTTTATCTTACTGAACACCGTCCAATACTGCAAACTAATCGGCTTTTGTCATATATTAAGTCCTTTTAATAGAACATAGGGATGCAATGGTACCACGCTACGCTGACAGGTCCTGTAATGTACAGGACCTGTCAGCGTAGCGTACGAACGACCTGTTTTATATCACGTCTTGTCCATACTTTTCAGTTCCGCCAATTCTGCTTGGGGCGGCCATGTTTTCTTTTCATTTGAGAGTTCTAATCCAAGTCCTGTTTGGTGGTTATAAACTTGCTCCCTTCTATGTACACAACCAATATTATTGTGTTTACAGGGCTTTATTTGGTGCTTAATGGGAAATTTCTTCGCATCGTTCTAGCAAGTTTCGGCTAATCTAATCGGAGTATATATGTGAGGCAGCGATTGACGAGAGATTAAACACCGAATAGAACTTGATTGTTGAAACCGATAGTTTTTCGACATTTCCAATATGTATTGAACAGACCCTCGCCTAATAGCATAATAATAAACGCCTTTTGATAGCCTTTTGATAGCTATCACCTTTTGATAGCTATTACCAGTTATTTTCATCGATAAAAGTATTTTCCTTGTCTAAATATAATTATACTTTGTGGAAGTGCGAAGTGGTCCACTTTTATTTGATGATTGTGCTGTGATCAATTTAGGGATATATTTAATTAACATTAAATTTTATTAGCAAATTTATGATTATCCGCGTCCATTACAATTCAAATACTGTTTAGTATACACATTTGTCTTACAATAGCTTAAATCGTCTTCCAACGCAGTAAGAACTTTCCCGACTGAGGAAGTACCAAATAAAAGGAGATATAAGCAGTGCCACTTTAATTAGCCTACGAATCGCTAATGAGTTAAATTGACATAGATCGCGCATAGTACGCTCAAACAAACTACAAATATTTCTCAGAGTTGAAACAAAAAGAACACATACGCATGCGTACACTTTAATGTTGTAAATGTGCTTACGGACAGGTTAAATGCGTTAAGTTAAATATTTAAAAAATATATTAAATATAAGTTCATAGATATTACTAAATTCATTAGAGAAAATGTTAATATTACAAATTCAGAATAAATAATAAAATGTCATTACAAATCGACGTAGGCATCTAATAAAATCTTCATATAAATTAAATATAAATGAGAAATTACATGGACAATTGCCAATTAAAAAATAGATGCGATGGCAGTTCCAGAACACAGTTATATTACAGCTGGTGGAAGTGGAGATGTATTGCTTCTGTTGTAAGCTATAATTACGACAACTGCATGTGCGAGTTCATTGCAAATTTATAAATATATTAAGTTGTTACTCTTCGAGGTAATGCAGGCTGGATCACGTACACACAAAATTAGTTATAAATCAATCATAAATAAACGGACAAAAATTTGATAGCAAAAGAGTTGATAGCAGTAGTGAGCGCCATTTTTCTTTATTTTCGCGCAAACCTATATTTAACAAAATTTTGACGGTTTACGTTTGATGCATATATCATAAAAAAGCTAATAGCAGTATTGAGCGCCATATTTTTTTTGTTTTCGCGCCTGAGTACTTCTTTTCTTGTCTTATTCTATCGTGTGCATCTATCTCTCGGTTGTTAGCTAAGTCCCTGTTTTTCATTAGCTTAGTACCTACTCTTGCGATAGATTCGTTACATTCAGACGTTACAAAAACGTTGAGATCTTGATATTTTACTCTCATCGCGCCCAAAGAAGTTTCACTTAAAAACCGGCAAAATTCTATTCCGATAGATATGAAATAAAAAAAGTCACCAAAATGTCGTCAATAATCGAAACCTGTAGCGTATTCACATACGTACATGAGTACGGACCGATGGACAGAGACGCACTTTTAAACGATTACAAAAAATGAGGAGGTTCTGAATTCAATGGTACTCTTTTGTATGTATACTACTTCATATATTTAAAAGTTGTCAACGTAAATATTAAAGCTAGGCTATAAAATTTCTCAACAATGAACAGTGTAGGGGCCATGAAAGAGTTTTAATAATATAAATCTAATGATAATCTAACAATAACGTGAATAAGCACAGCATAAATCTGCTCTTTAGCAAAATTATGGTAAAGCGATTATGCCGAATAATGGTGATAGGGAATTTTCAGTAAATTCATCGAATTTGGACTCATTTGAGCCGACTTTCTTTGTTAGTTTTTTATGTTAAAAAGGAATAATGAAATTGCAAAATAGATAAGGTGGAACTTTTCGACGTGAATATTTGAATAAATAAATAAAGAATAAGCCATCCTTCTTAAAACACAAAATCAATTTTATCCACCCATATTTTAGTGAATTCACTTAGTTGCTGAGCATGAGTGATTCGCTGTAATCTATGAATGCAACAAAAATTTACATAATACAAGAGTACTTTAGGATATATAAATAGGTTTGAAATAAAATACAGTCAATAATATTGTAATAAAAGGAAAAACTCTTAACTTTAAATTATATAGGTTAAAAATAAAATGATGTTTACGCAAACCCATTGTTATATCCAAATTTAGATCTGTTTTGTCTCTAAGCGTCCTTTCTAAAATGTTTGGAACCTGAAACGTAAAAACGAGACCTTTATGGTGAGATTTTGGTACACATCTACGCGTGATTTCGATTATATTTACCCACGATGGAATGGAAGTGGTGTTGTGAGGGTTGTTTGTTTGGTTCTTTTGTTCATCTGTTTGTTTTTTTGTGTGTGCAATTCAACGATCCCAGTTATCTTCAAAACGGTTTGACCAATTTAGATACGGTTTTCTGCAAAATATTTGGGGCTAATTGGCGATAAGTCTTAGGTGTTAAGGTGTCAGCTCACAAGGAAGTGCTGCAACATTTTATTGGACAAGAATATTCCAATTTATCTGCAAAATAGTTTGACCGATTTAGACGCGGTTTTCTGCAAAATATTTAGGACTAATCGACGATGGTTCTTCGATAGGTGTTACAGTATTATCTCATCAAGGGGCGCTGCAACATACTATTGCATACGAATGTTTCCATTTATCTCCAAAAAGTGTAAAATAAATATCAAAATTTAAAAAAAACTCACGACGAATGCAGTCATTGTAATTGTATTAATGTTGACTTTTTCGTTTTTTTATGGCTGACATGAATAATTATACAGTTATTCAGTTATATGAAGATAAAATATACTAAATATGTTGCTGATTCAAAATAAAAAATACTTCCAATATCTTCTCCAGTTTTGTAAAACAAAGAAATGTAACGGCCCTTAAAGTCTGTATCGTCCCCAAATAAATGTTTTTCTCCAACATGGACTATGGATTTAATCAATTACTTCACATACTAAATACTTTAGTTGATAATATTTTGGACGATGTGGATTATTTCAATTATATACGTCAATGTCATAGGTTTTAATTTCCCAATGGATATATACTACTTTTACACGTTGTTGAAGATTTCGGACATCATGTTGTAAATTAAAGTATATTAAGTGATTAAGCCTTATTTTATTTGATCTAAAACCATTTTCTTATATTGAGTGCTTACTTATGCTAATCTTATAAAGCTGAACTTTACCGCAAACTCAGCAAAATTTCAATGCCACCGCGTATTTGATTTAAACATATATAAATTCATCGTAACGTACGGTATGAAATGTTACATTATGGTTATTTCACGCGATGTAACACCGCTTTTGTATTCTCAGTAACGTAACTAAAAGCTTGATAATCCACGTTCTCAATCTTGTACACACGACAAACTTATAGTCATATCAAAAATATATTTAAAATGTATTGTAATCACCTACTTTAGAAAGTCGTATTCCACATGCAGAGGTGCTTTGAAATTTCCTAACCAGGCAAATCGAAGTTAAAGTCAATAGTTTTAACAGGATTTTCTCGCACGGATTGCGTCTTTCCCGATTAGTTGTGGTCAAACGTATAAAATTTTCAGACTAGTTTAGATAATTGGCTGAATTGAAAATGTATTTCGTAGTAACATTTTGGTAATGGTTACAAATAAAATCAGTACCAATTACTTTTATTATTCATCCCATTATACAAATAAGCATTGTCTAAATTAATTAAAAATATACAGTAAATTGACACACTCTATTGTTGTCGAAATGAATGTTTTTCCACTCTTTTCTAGTTTTACGAGCATTTTCTCCACGATTTTGTCGAGCCTACATTAATCAACAGCCACCTATGGAGGACACAACAAAACACAATTTGCACCTTTGTTTGATTTTGTTGTCAAAAAGTTCCTTATAAAAAGCATTTGCACATAATTGTGAAAAATAACCCGAGTTTTAATAAAAATAATCCAACATTTATCATTAAAAATGAAAGTGAAGTTGATAATGAAAAAATATATGTCTGTGTTTTATTTATTGATAAACAATATATTGTTTTATTGTATTAATGACCGTTTGACGATTAAAATCGAAATGACAATTTTGTGTTGGATAATTAGCAATGATAATGAACGAAATAAAACTACTCGTAATTATGATTTTCTGCTTTACACAGAGTAGAAAATATTGAGGAACTAGATTCCAATTTTTTATCGTTTGTCGTTAAAACCCCTGAAAAAGCTGCGATTTTAACTAAAAAATAAAATGTTTTTTTGTAGAAACGAACTTTAAATATACACAGCTGGATGTAAAAATTCACGTGTATGAATAACAGACATGTATTTTGTTACAACCTTACATGGAAACAATAGCACTAAAGCCGCGTTATGATTACTTTGGTATAATTCCTAAATGTATTTTAGTTTTTTCCACATTTTATCAGAAAATTGTCATTTACCTTACTGAGATAAGAATTTAAATGTTATACCGAAAAAAATATGATTTCATTCATCGTATCTAAATGGCATTACAGTATATTTTAAGTCGCAAAATTTGTTGAAGATAATAGGCAAAAATAATAGCAGATATATTTAAAGTTCCTTTAGCAAAAGTTTAATAACATAAAACTCATTGAATACGGTTTTCTCTTATTTCTCCAAGACTGTTCGTAAATTTAAAAAAAAGAAGATTTATCAAAATACAACCGTGTCAGCTTATTTTCTTGTTCCATTCGTAACTAAGAACTTCAAGTTATATAACAAGGTAACTAGAAGCGCAATTCGTAAAACGATTATCCCCGAAGAATATTTTATAAAAAAAAACCTATAAAACTGTCACCTGTCACGTGATTTGTCCTTTAGCGTGATATATTACTGCCTGTGTCGTCTCATGCTTGCGGGAATGAGGTGTCACGCGCGGCGAAGATGATGCCTGTAATCAACGTGACGAGGCAATATTTCAGATTGATTATTATTATTATTAGTATACAAGTAATATAGATGCATTGGAAAAATACATCGTTGGAAAATCCTTGTGCGAGAACTTAAAATTAAGTAGAAATTTTAAAAAGTTTTCTCGCAACAAGGTTAAATATTTACCATAACATGTGATTAGTTATATATATATATATATATATATATATATATATATATGTAAAGAAAACCTATAGGTATCCTTTCATTTAAACTTTGCCACGTTATCTATGATAAGTTCCATAGAGGTCGCTGTTAGCTTTCGTATCAAACGTCGAAAGATTTTGAGAAGTTAGATTTGTTTTTGATTCAGTATTTTATTGTAAAAAGCTTACCTTTCGAATTTAGATGATAAACCCGAAATAAGGGCTTTAAATGTTGTTTTTTTTATCCACAGGTGAGTAAATGTTTAGTTTATAAGATAATGTTACTAGCAAATTGTAGCAGGAAAGTTTTACAAGTAAATAAATATTTTATTCACAGAAACGCAATTACGTCTTTATTTCAACAAGTTCGAAACAGAATCCAATAAAAACATTATAAAACAACATTTTCTGCATATATTTCGAGAGAATAATGGATAAGTTAAGATTTGATTTTGCTGTGAAGACAGCATCCGAGGGAAAAACCAACATTTTATGTATAACCTCAATTGCCATAACTAGTGGCCAGATCTTTAGAATACCACTGGAATATCAACCAGTGAATCAACACAAAGCAATTATGAGTACTACAAACTATGCCAAAATAAAAAAACATTGCAAAGAAGACACCAAACAAGGATAATTTGGATAACTTTGACAGATGAGATATCGGAAGCATATGTGGATGAGGCTCGAAACTTGCAGTTTAATGATGTTTATCTAGAAGAAATAATAGAAACTGAACGTGATCCAGAGTCTAAATCTAGTGGCTCAAACAACTCTTTGGAAAAACTGTTAGAAAAATTACTCGAAGAAAAAGAACAAAAATCAGAAACTCAAAATCTAGGCAAGATAGCGAAGAATTTTATGATAGAAAAGTTCACAAGTAAAACCACTAATGCCCACCAGTGGATTAATAATTTTAATAAAGAATGTGAACGTTTCAAAGTCAACGAAGACAAAAAGAAATAGAGATTTTGAAAAATTTTATGGAGTCGTCAAGTGTACATTGGTACAACTGTATGCTAATAAAATAACACAGTAGAATCAGAGTGGAACAAATGGGAGAAATGCTTCTGTGAGACATTTGCAAATAAAGGTTGGTCATCCATGAGATTTGCTCTAGATTTTAAATACCAAGCAGGTCCGTTACTCGAGTACGCTCTAAAGAAAGAGAAATTACTACTGGAAGTTAGGAAAAACATTGATACTGGGATTCTTATTGATCTCATAGCATTCGGCTTGCCTAATTTTGTTGCCGATAAAATCGACAGAGAAAATTTGCAACAAACAGAAGATTTGTATAATGAAATAGGAAAACTAGAACACCTCCTTGGGAAAACTAAGTATGAAAAAAAAGGATTTACAAATTCTAACCTTAAACAAAAAAAAATTGAAGAAAGAAAACCATGCCAAATTTGTGCCAATGAAAAAAAGGGAAACGCAGAGGAGAATTGTTGGTTTAAAGATAGAACTCAGAAATCAATAGTGAGAACAGTAAATAACTCCGAAATGGAAACAGAACTGAATAACAAAGGTCCAAAAAAGTAGAGGAGCCACCATTAATAAAAATAGATTTACTATTGAATGACACTGTGAAAATAACTGGAATTTATGATTCAGGTTCAAATGTGTCATTAATTAATGCTAAATTATTAAATATACGGAATGAAGAAAAAGTACAGATAATACACAAATAGTAAATTTAAAGACTATTAATGGTGAGAAAAAAACAAAAGGTAAGGTTACATTAAAAATTAAAATATATAATGTAGAACAAAACATGGATATTTTTGTCATAGACAAAGACAATTTTAAATATGATTTCCTAATTGGTTTAGATTGCATAAGAAAATTCAAGCTTATTCAAAATGAAGACTTAAAAATAAAACAAAAAGGTCAGAAAGAAGAGCTTAACATAAAAAACTATACAAATGTCAACATTCCTGATGTACTAGGAGACAAAACTGAACCAATATTAGGAAGCCCTAGAATGGAGAAGGTAAAAAACGAAATAAACTTCAATGAACATATTAAAACTGATAAATTTGAAAAGATCGTTAATCACCTAGATAAACAACAACAATTAGAGATTGACGAGCTCATAGACAAATTTAAGACTGTCTTTGCTAAGGATAAATATGATGTCGGCATTGTACGAGATTATGAAGCTCATATTGAACTGATGGTGGATAAATACTGCTGCAAACGTCCATAAAGATGTATAGCTGAAGATAGAAGATAGATAGAAAAACAAATATCAAAATTATTACAATATTATTAACTCTGGCTTATAAAAAGGAACATCAACGAAAAACAAGACTTTGTATAGATTTCAGGGAATTGAACAAGATAATCGTCCCACAATCACAGCCATTTCCATTGATTGAAGATCTAATGACAAAAACAGTAAACTGTAAGTATTTCTCAACGTTTGATATTAATTCAGCGTTTTGGTCAATTCCATTGAAAGTACAGGATAGGTACAAAACGGCCTTTGTTACTCAGGAAGGTCATTTTCAATGGACATGCTTACCATTTGGAATAAAAACTGCTCCAGCCATTTTTCAAAGGATAATGACTAACATCATAAGAAAGAATAAGCTCTCTGATTTTGCAGTAAGTTTCATAGATGATATACTCATTTATTCAAAAACCTTTGAAGAACATATATCACATATATCACGGTTACTGGAGGCAATACAAACGGAAGGGTTTAGACTAAAACTTACCAAGTGCATATTTGCAAGTAGTTATGCCAAGTATTTAGACCACATAATAGAAAACAATTCAGTGAGGTCTCTAAAAGAATATTTGGTAGCAGTAAAAGACTTTCCAATACCAGAAACAAGGAAAAATTTACGACAATTCCTAGGAAAAGTAAATTTTCATCACAAGTTTGTGCCACACAGTGCTATCATCTTGGACCCGTTACACAATTTGTTAAAGAAAGATGTGAAATTCGTGTGGACTGAAGAATGTCAAAAATCATTTGATAAAATGAAAACACTACTGTGCTCTATACCAATTCTGAAAATGTATGATCCAGAATTACCAATAAACATTTATACAGACGCAAGTGCAAAAGGAACAGGCGCAGTGTTAAAACAACCTGATAATAATGGAGACAATAAAGCAGTTGCTTATTTTTCAAAAAAATTAACAGATACACAAAAAAAGAAGAAGGCAATATACCTAAAATGTTTAGCAATAAAAGAAGCTATAAAATACTGGCAGCATTTGCTTATGGGAAAGGAGTTTACGGTGTATTCTGATCATAAACCACTAGAAAATTTGAATATTAAAGCAAGAACTGATGAGGAGCTCGGAGACCTACAATATTATTTATCCCAATACAATTTCAAAATTAAATATAATCCTGGAAAAACAAATATAGAGGCAGATTATTTGAGCAGAAATCCAGTCCTAGATCCAAGTGAAAATAATGATAATGATGCTTTGAAAGTGGTAAATTTTAATAACTATAGAAGAAATAAAAATAGATCAAAATTCAAATCAAGAAATACAAAAAGATAAAAATGGACTTATACTAAGAAATGAAATATACTACAAGAAAAATAAAGGAAGAAACAAAATTATACTATCAGAAGGATTAAGGCAAACATTGATAAAAAAAGTACTCATTACGTATTGCCACCTGGGAACAATACAAATGATAAATAAATTAACACCATACTATTCAGCGAAGAATATCATAGCAAAATTTAAACAGACTTGCAAAGAATGTGAAATATGCATTAAAAATAAAACAAGGAGAAAGCCGAAATATGGATTATTGTCACATTTAGGACCAGCAAGACACCCATTTGAAATTGTATCAATTGATACAATTGGTGGTTTGGGGGATCTCGGTCAACAAAAAAGTACCTGCATCTTTTAGTTGATCATTTCACTAGGTATGCTTATATCTTGACGTCAAAAAACCAAAGCTCTAACAATTTTATTAAACTTATTCAACAAGTGACACAAAGTCATAAAATTGATTTGATATTAACGGACCAATGTCCTGGTATAAACTCTAAAGAATTTAAGGGATTTCTGAAAGATAACAGTATAAGAATAATTTTTACTGCGGTGGACACTCCTTTTTCAAATGGGCTTAATGAAAGATTGAACCAAACTTTAGTTAATAAAATAAGATGCCAAATAAATGAAAGCGAAAAAAAGATTGCATGGACAACAATAGCACAGAATTGTGTAAAGAAATATAATGAAACAGAACACACTGTTACCAAATTTGCACCAAAATACCTATTGGAAGGAGAAAATGTAAATATTCTTCCATCAGAACTAAAAACAAGATGTTCAAATGAAGATCTGAGAAGAGATATAAAATTAGCATATATAAATGCAATTAAATCTCATGAGCATAATAAGAAGAGATATGACCTATCAAGGAGGGAATATGACTTTAAAAAAGGAGATAGAGTCTATGTGGAAAACGGTAATCGACTAAATAGGAAGAAAACAGATGAACTGAGAATTGGACCCTACGAGATCTTGAAAAAAATTTCTAATACAATTTATGAAGTAGATGCCGGTAACAAGAAGGAAGAATCAAATTTGTTTCATGTTACAAAACTTACTCCATTGTCGATTGAGAAAAGAACAATTACGTGCAATCACACTTGTAATTGTTCTTCTCTCGGAGGGGAGATGTAAAGAAAACCTATAGGTATCCTTTCATTTAAACTTTGCCACGTTATCTATGATAAGTTCCATAGAGGTCGCTGTTAGCTTTTGTATCAAACGTCAAAAGATTTTGAGAGGTTAGATTTGTTTTTTGTTTCAGTATTTTATTGTAAAAAGCTTACCTGTCGAATTCAAATGATAAACCCGAAATAAGGGCTTTAAATGTTGTTTCTTTTATCCACAGGAGAGTAAATGTTTAATTTATAAGTTAATGTTACTAGCAAATTGTAGAAGGAACGTCTTACAAGTAAATAAATCTTTTATCCACAGAAACGCAATTACGTCTTTATTTCAACAAGTTCGAAACAGAACCCAATAAAAACATTATATATATATATATATATATATATATATATATATGTATATTTATATATATATATATATATATATATATATATATATATATTTATAACTCGTTTTTCACTTTTACATACTCATGAGAAATTCATTGGCAAAAATGTCGATATATTTCAAAATAGATATGTCTAGTAAGGTGTTGATCCATTAGAATGACGAATTGCTTTTACTTGTTCTCGTTCGTGTAGGTTCCATAGTTATTGTAAATTATTTATATCAATAATGTATTTAAATTTTTATTATTTTGATAAAAATAAAATGAGCGGAAGCTGACAAACTTTGATCTGCCTGATGTTGCACTTCAAAAATAAAAAAGTAGAATTTGAAAAGCGAAATCAAAATAAAATTTACAGAAATATATTTAGCGCCTAATAAGTTCTATGATAAAATAATATTTTAAACGTTTTATAATAGGCACAGCAGAAGAAAAGTTTGGTAATTTTTTTTTAAATTATTTGCTTCAGAACTGATATGTATGTGGTGTTCCACGACAGCGAAGGTATTGCGACGTAGTAGGGTATGGTAATAATCATGAATTGCAGTATTATTATTACTAGCGATAATAAATTTAAGTAAATATTGAAGTCACAGTAATGCTTTATTTCTCTTAGAATGGAATGGTAATTAACTTGGTTGTGGGATATAAAACTTATTTGTAAAAAAAATTTCTGGTCATAAATAATGCCATCTAAACCTCTGGATCATAAATAATTTTTCTCGTTTCTTTGTTGCTTCTTTTTTTTCGCTCATTGCGTTAATATATCAAAGAGGAGTAGTTATATTTGTGATTTATATCAAAGTATTAATTCTATCGACCTGTGTACGTATGTAACATAATAGTTGTATTTTCAAATAGCCTCATTTTGTATAATATGCACATATATAGTATAATTTTTCAAATATAGTTGTTAATGTCAACGTGGAGACAATGTCGCTGGTCTGGGCACTTCCTTGACAAACGGCGGCAAAATTATTTACAAATAAATTAATAATGTGTATAGGAGAATGGTAGGTCTTAAATGTGTCAAATAAATCTTTTATATTTACCTCTCTCATATATGTAAATCACGGTAAATATTTTTCAATTAAAAAAGTATGTGGGGCAAAAGTGGCGATTTTCAGGTCAAATAAATATTATGGCCATTTTACGCATTTCAATACATATAAATTGACAAATCATACTTTGAGATTTTTATTAGTAGTTGAAGAGAAATTGAAAGGTATTTAAATCAAACAGAAATTGAAAGGCTTATTTTACAGATGTTCGATGCGATGCATTCGCGCGTGGAAACGAAGCACGAAGGGAAGAGAACGGGCATAACGGCATCATATCGCGGTTTGATACGGAATTATTACAGGAAACGATTTAATTGTACCTATACGAAGTCTTCGTATGTGTCGTTTTGGCGTTTGAGGTAATAGAGCGTTGTATAATTTATATTTACATATTAATATTTTACACGTTACTCTGTAAGCCCTAAAATGTACTAATGCAAAGTCGAAGCGGGTGGCTAGTTCCCTATATTTTTATGTATCAGTATATAAGTAACTTATGAAGTGATTTAAAATTTTTCTTTTTCAAATTCGAATAACCAGTGAATATCATTTCTTAGTTGACCGCAATAATTACCCTCAAATTAAGTATCGTTACTTTATTTCAAGACATAGTTTTCAAAAATATGCACTATATAGCCTCTGTTACAGCCATATTTTAATATACCAAAATATTAATAAGATTATATTTTGAAAAATATTTTATACTATAATACCGTCGTATTTTTTAACTAGTTTGAAATTAAACAGGAAAACCAAACCTACATTCATTATTGTGCCGTGGTTAGTTTCAAGTACTAATATAATGCCTTGGATAAATTAATTTGATGCCTAATTCACTATTACGTGTATTTAACAACATAAATTTAAATGAAATATCAGAATTAACATTGATATGTCTCTAATATTTAGGCAGTACAAAATGTACTTCAGTTTTTTATAGCTCAAAATGTGTCTCTTTTAAGGGTAGGAAGTCTCTCACAGTTTGGAACTTTAAAGTTTATATGGTTTTAGACCAATAACTACAAAATTTTGCAAGCTGAAAGATAATATAAGGATCTCAATACGGGAAAACATTTATAAAAATAGTGCACCTCCCCAAGAATTAAAAGTGGGGTGAATATATTTTTTACGCACCTCATTGAATTAGGCGTCATTTGTCAAGGCAAAACTGAAGTACAGTTCACCACTTTTTTTTCGTTTAGTTTGTGAATTATTAAACTTCAAAGTAGCATGCAGTGTGACATGTCGTCCATAAGTTTTCTAATCGAAGGTATTAAGGGTTTGGGAATCTGTGTTCGTGTGCTTGTCTATTAACTTATATTTTTTAAACCGTTGTCCGATTTTGATGCGCTTTTCAATAAATAATTTAAAATATCTGCAATATTACATTTAAAATATCTGCTATATAAATAATATCTGCTACCATTCTTTGATTCAAACTCGTAAAGCAAACGCGTTTTCTGCTTTCATCATAGGATTTTGTACTTGATGTTGTCCAGCGGATCACGTAGAGGAATGCAAATGTTTTCGCCACAGTATCTCGGGTTTTGTCGCCGTTTAAAGTCAGCACAAAGCATTAAATTTAAAAAAAAATTACTAAGTCGGCTTGGCATTTATATTTATCAATTTTTTTCAATTATAATATACATGTACACACACACACACACACACATATATATATATATATGTATATATATATATATATATATATATATATATATATATATATATATATATATATATATATATGAACACGCAATTAGTTCTCTCGTTATTAAACGGTTCGCTCGCGTCGAAGCGTTCTTTATTTAGTTCGACCTATGCTCTGAAAAAATAAATTAGATATGTAGGTAAGATTTTATAAAAAACGTACTATTATATTTTTTATTTCAATATGCATTATTATTCCGACTATATTTTAAATTCATTATTGTAGATGATGCCTAATAGGCTCTTTCCAATATATGCAGGTAGATGTAAAATTATGTAATTGATCATAGCGATGATTTTAATTTTGTCGATTAAGAAGGTTATTAAATATTTTTCGATATTTGATTTTTTTCTTAGATAATTGTTCTATTTATAACGCTTAACAGAATATTAAAATATACTTTAAAATAATATTCAGTAAAGTCATGGATTGGTTTAGAATTGTAATTCAAGCATAAATTAATAGATAGAAAAATGTATATTTGTCTGAAAATTATTTTTGTGCCTTCAGCTACTGAAGTCTAACCATTTTGCCATGTTATTCCAGTCTAATTACTTTTAAGTATTATGAACTATAAACTGAAACAATTACATTTGTTGGGACTGACACAAAGAATTATTTGCTTAAAAAGTAAGACGAGCATGAAATAAATAAATAGGTAGGCGAATGCAAAACACCTCTTTCGCAAGTTTTGAAGAGAAGACTGCGTTTTTAATTCGACATTTTCCAAATATATTTTTTTTATTTTACACAACATGGAGAGTCAATTTAATAAATTACTTCAGATTCAAAATACTTCTGTTGATAATACTGTCAATAATTTGGGTTATTTCAATTACATAACTACGTCATAGTTATAAGTTTTAATTTCGCTATGGAACTTATATTGTTTTGACGCGTTGTCAAATTTTACGATTCTGACGTTGTCGATTAAAGGCTAAAATGCTCAAAATGAAGCTCAGCTGATAGCCTCATTTTACGTAATGTATATATTTTCCTATGTTCAGACTTTGCTTATACCTGCCATATAAAGCTGTATTTTACCTAATTCTCAGGATAATTTTAATATAATTTTAACGTACATAAATGCATCGTTAAATCTTACTTTGATTTACGATTTAATATTTATTGTCCCTTCATGCCGTGTAGGTTTCAATTCTGAACAATGTAACTTAATTAATACTTGATAGTCTCCATTCTCAATCTCGTACACCCGATAAATTTCCAGCTACATTAAAAATAAATTTCAAAATAGCTGCACTCATTTAGTTTAGGAAGTCACAATCTGCAGGTGATTCAAAACCCCTAACGAGGCGAAACGGAATTAAAATTAGTAATTTTAATAGGATTTTCTCGTAGATATTGTCTCTTTTCCAACTACTTGTGGTCTACCTTGTACCAGTGTCATTGCACATACTATTGCTAATAAGATCATTTGATAATAGGCTGTATATATTTTTCTGTGGATTGCAGAACATTTTATTTTCCACGGTTCATTGCCATTTGTCGTCATATATTTACGTAGATTTTATAGAGTTAATGCTTAGTTATAAATAATCAATTTAAAAAATGAATTTGCCAATATTAAGAACTTAAGAAAATGGACAAGGGAACTTAATAAGTTCTGATCATACTTGCAGGTTTTTTTTTCTAACAATTTCAAGTAGATTAGCAAAGAGAATCCCTGATTTTACAGAAGCATCCTAATTTTTACATGTTTTTTATACCAGATATATTTTGAACATGAAGTATGTTGATATCAAATCACTCTTTATTTAGGTTTGTAATATAATAGTTTAAAAAACGAGTTCGAAAAATGACATGTATAATAATTTTTTTATAAAGCGAAATTAATAGAATTTATAATTCAGTTTCAATTAAAATAATAGAAGTTAATATTTTGGATTGACTTTTTGATGATTTTTATTTTTACTCGACTAATTAAATGAAAAGCAAAAATAAAACAATTTTATCGCATGGAAATACGTCACGTTCTTTCAATACCATCTCTCGTTTACTGACAGAAAATGTAAAAAAGAATTAAAATTAATTACTGTGGGAGATGGTAATCGTTAACCGGATGTCTAGCACTTTGATAACATACTTATAAATATCCAACCGTTTCAAGTATTATCTATTAAAATGTATGTGTAATTTCTTAGATTATATATATAAGCGAAATTTAAACACAAATGTAAAAAAGATCTAATCTTTTAAGGCTGTTTTAATGATTAATAAACTTTCTAAAAAAAATTGTTTTTAAAATCTTCTTTTCTGTATTTTATTTACAGTCGTAAAGGAATTTCACTACTATAAGAAAATTACCTTACGAGACAGTTCCTGTCAGTTAAATACTCTTTTACGGTTAAGTTGACTAATAGCAGTCAATTTAAAAAAGCAAAATGAAATTTATTTAGTGTATAGTATTCGTTGGTAGCGTAATATAAAAAATCAAATTTTTTTTATCAAATCTTATATCGATAAATACTAACTGACAACACTCTGACGAGTTAATTGCATATATTGTTTCTTGGGAAGCGACACGTAAAGGCAAAATAAAAATAAATTTTGTATTTTAAATTATTTATTAATACGTTTTATTTATTACGATGTAAAGACATACTGTACTTGTATTTATTTTCTTATTTTGTTATCATAATATTTTTTTCCGAAATTACATGACATTTAAACATAGATTCCGACATTTATTTTTGAAAATTTCGCCCAATGTACAGCATTAAAGATAAATAGTGACAACTCATAACTTAAAATATAAAACAATCTTTATTGCTAATGAAATAATCATTGAGATTATTATTATTAGGTTAGTACGGTGATCATGCCATTTAAATATTTGTTGACTCACTATGGATGCAAATAAAGGTAGTGAAGTATTTTGGTTTAGGTTAGCCTCTTATTCCCTTTACCTAGAACACGTTCCAAAATATGCGCTGTACAAAATTTAATTTAAAATACTCTTGGTTATGACATTATAAATAAGAAAAATGAAAAATAAATAGAATTCAGTTTGAAAATTAAACACTTTCATTTCCATATACCGTTATTATGAGGTCTTTCCATCTGAATGTAATATTTGCAATCAAATTGTCGGATCATTGCTATAAATATTTGTATCATGATATACAAATATTTATAGTAATGTACACATTAACTTGTCTAAATTAAAAGTATCGTGATACAAAGTGGCCCAGTGAACATGTCTGTATATATTTCCCGTACGCTCCGCATGTTGGGTTTATTATTTACATTGAATTGTTGTTGAGGATCCGAAATAAAAAACATATCCTTTGGAGGCAACACGTCAGTGACAGATTATATCACATTAGTGTTAGGGACGTGAATATATATTTATATTTAACACACGAAATTTATTTTAATTCAAAAATTTAATTTCTACCATCAAAAAACCTTTTAGCAAGCTTTTATTAAGAAAAAATTGGGGTATTCTTTATTTATAATATTGGATGGAATATATTTGATAATTTCCTCAACTCCACGTGATTGAAATGCAATAAAAAGTTACTTCAATGCAAAGCTTGAGCGAAATGGCGATATAATCATATTTAATTAAGTTTAAGTTATTATTGACTGCGACGCTATATTTTTTGGTGTTATGGATTAAATTAAAATTATTGATAAATTAAATTTCACATAGTTTATTTGTCACGGTGCATATTTTTCTCTACCCCACTATACTCTGTTTGATGGTTGTATGTTTCTATTTTCTAAATACAAATATGTTAATGTTTAAATACGGAAGGACATCTGTAACTTTAATATCCATATGATCAATATAAAGAAACTTGAAAGCATTGTAAAATTTCAGATGATGGTTTTCAAATCTATTATATTGAGCGGTCTAGTGAAAATCCCGCTGATCAAAACTTCCGCCAAAATAAGAAAATGTGTGAATCATACGATAAAAATGTGACAAAGTCATAATTTAATAATGAATCAACGAATCTTTTGTTATGTCACAAAGAAGGTTGAACGGTTTTGCATCAAGAGTAGGAATGAAGTTTGCTGTGAAATAGCGTAACTATAACAACAACATTAACATGGTAGTTTTCTTTTCTACGTGGTTTCACATAAACTTAGGCACTTATGAACTTCCAAGTGTACGAAATATTCATATTACGTTGCATAATAATAATAAATTTTCATAACGTAAATATATGGCCAATTATATCATCTACAGGCTTGAAATATGGTGCACGTTAAAAATATTGACATCCAGAATCATCGCTTTAGTTTTTCTACAAATTTGCGTATACTAGAAGTCTACGTAAAGGTTGACGAGATTTTTTGGAAACCGTATTTTTCTTCGTTATTTTAGGTTGAGAAGTTTCACAATTAAAGAAAAGCGAGATTTCTATTCTACATTACTCAGTATATTTTTAAAGATACTTTAACTAAAATTAGGAAAAATATATGAACAAAAATGTATATTGCGAGTAAAAATGTTTCCCCAACTAAATTTTTTCTATGAAGATTTTTTAGCGCTTGTTATTGAGATTTGTGTTAGTTTATGTATTTTATTATTATGCCAAATTTAAAGTTTTTACGTCAAATGGTTTCTGAAAAAACTGGTGCAATATACTTATTTCTGACAGAACAGAACAACATAATTTTATAAGGGTTCCCTTTATCCCTTTGAGGTACGGAACCCTAAATTTTTTTTCCGAACAGACACGAATAGCTTGTAGTTCGACCGATGTTAATTGCCTATCATTATCGTTATCATAAATGTACTAATAGGAATAGCTCTCAATATGACCGGTTTCAATCCAATTAGTTTTCCTTCAGTTTTTGTTAGAGAGGCTTCTACATTTTTCAATGCAATCAATTTACGGTTAATTCTTTATAAAAAATGTCGACAGTCAATTGAAACTTCTATTCTAATTTTATAGGCCTTTGAAAATATACTGACATATGTGCATACATACATACCCATTAACTGCGATATGATTCATACTAATTCGCTTACATTTTCTTTGAAAACATACTTCTTACCTTAGTTTCACTGACCATCTTCTGGGTGCTAGCACAATACTCTCGTCATTTTAATAAAAGTACGACTAGGGAAAATTATCAATAAATAATATCTTTAATTTATAAATTCTAAAGTGTAATTAAATATGACTAACAGCAATCTATTAAACGTTTTTAATCCATTGTACAGGAAGTGAGATTATAAATTCATGGAATATTAGAAACAATTATGAGGGGTTGGTTGGATGCCGGACGTTTACGGGTTCGTAATATTTTGGAGTTCACTTAAGATGACTAATACATCATAATCAGTTACAACATAACAATAGTTTGTATTGGCAAATAAAGCTATTTAAAACATTATGACAAAGAAGTATTTGGAAAAAATTATAATAAATGTATTAAGTACAAGAGGCTTTTTTGGAATTGGAATTTCAAGGAAAAGAGATACACGATGCTATATTATACAATGGATGATAAAATGTAACGTAATATTATTCCACATGAAATAAGTTATAAATAGCTAATGTGAATGCAAAATCCTTTAATAAATTTAATACCCGACATTTGATAAATGTAACCGTAAAACTTATAAAAATATTTTTGAAATTGATGCGAAGACACAGCAGGATAAAAAATATGTCGTCATATTCCCCGAAGACAAGTCACCTCATGGATGCTAGTAGAATTTTATGAAAGGGACTTTGACCATGTTACGTTTAATGATAAACTAAAACCACGAAAAATGAACCAACAAGTTATGTGTATTTAGATCACAGTCAGAAAATAATAAATGTGATTGGGTCATGCAGGTAAAAATCTAAGAACTACGTCCATTCTTGAAACGTAGAAAGTTCAATATTTTACATAATTTGAAAGAAAGAGAAATAGTGTTATTGTTTATATGAAGCTAAAATTATAGTGTACACTTCTATTATGACAAATTGCATTAACTAAATTCTAACCTAAAAATATTTTTTAATATTTATCTCTTTAAGGATCATTTGACAATATAAACCAGTCAATATTACTCAAATCCAATATTAGTCTCTGTTGAATATTGAATTACTTCTACAATTCGGAATGTTATAATTTTGAGAACCGCTGAGTATTTTTTATGGTTTTAGGTCTTTGACTTCTTATGGGTGTAAGAAGTCACGAAAGAGGGAACGCACATTTACCAGAGGCCAGTGGGTTACTATTACATTGTTGAGTGCAATAAAAGGTATTCCATAGGGAAAAAAAAGAAAAGGGCAGCTAAATGACATCATGGAATCCATAACGGAACCCTACTGCGCTATTTAGTAAAAGGGATAACACAAAAATCGATTCCGGATTTCCAGTTTTTACTAAAGCTCAAGAAAAATAAATGGTTCATCGAGGTAAGTGTTTGGGCTAAGACATTTTGCGGGTTGATAATTACAAAATTGCAAAGATTGGCTTTCGCTTATGAAGAAACATTCCAATTGCCCTACCATTTTAGCCACAAAGATCAAATATCCGGGAGAGATTGGTACGAACAATTCATGAGTCACAACTCAAGTATATAATTACGGATACCTCAAGCCACTAATTTGAATTGATTTGCTCCACTCAATAAAAATGAAGTAGACCTATTTTTCAACAACTTGCAAGAACTGACGGATAAACGTTAATTTAGTTCTTCAGCTAATAGAATTTACGAGGTTGATAAGACCGGTGTTAGTATGATTCCAAAACCGCCTAAAATACTAACATAGATTGGAGATAGACGATTTGGTGTGGCTTCTAGTAGGAAAGAGATAAAAATAAATTTTGCCTTAAATGAATGCAACGGTAATCTTATGCCGCTCATGTTTATTTATTCAACGACTAGAATGGCAATTACATTAAAATAAACGGACCGATTGATTCGACAAATTACTGCTCCAGAAACGATTAGACTAATGAAAAGCAGTTATTGACTTCGTTAGAACACTTCCAAACACATTACCGGAGATCTTGTAGTCTTGTAATTCAATAATCATTATAGACATATTGTGGAGCAAATCGATTCTTACGAATTTTGTGTAAAAAATAGAAAACCCATGCTCACATTGGCACCTCACAAAACTGCTACTAGATGTTCCTCTTTTTACACAATTGACAAAAGCGCTATAAAAAAATTAGTGAAATCTGGATGAGTAATCTTCCATATGAGTGAGTAATGCCGCTTGAAATTGCTGGTCTTTTCAGTATTGTTTTATGAAAATTCCTATCATTAAAAAAGCGGTAAAGGGAAATATAATTAAGGAAACATATCCCTTAAATCTTGCAGTTTTTAACGACTGACACTTTCATTATTGTGAATATTTAATGCCACAGAAAAAGAAAAAGATTTGTTTTGAAACAGAGCCCAAACGAATTTGTTTTTTTTTATGACGAAAGAAAGTTAGAAGCAAGAATCATATTATTAGAAACTTTTGATGATATAAATCAAATCACACAGAGACACAATTATTGCACGTTTGCCTAAATAGCTGTATTTCCAAAACTAAAAGAACAGACTAACACGACAAAGGGAAGAGACAAAATGTGTTCCAAGATTATTACCAATGCATTGAAAAATAAAGAATTGAAAGAATTAATATAAAAAGGAAAGGAAAGAAAAGAAGGAAATGAATAAATGAAAAAGAAGGAGGGTAAAATTTCGGCGCATAAGAAATTTTCTAAGGAGAAAAATACTACAAAGAATAAAATACGCAAATTTAAAAAAAGTAGAACGAAAAACCAAAGCAAACTTTTTTCTTCTAGTGATAAAAAATTATCTGAAGAGATCGGTTTATTGACAACGGTCAAAATGTTACTTAAGCGTATTTGCCTTCCTTCGTCATCTTGATGATATAGAGAACATCAATTTGGTTGAAATAGAAAAAAGAAATTTAATTCATATTTCCATTCCATATTTACTTCTATTTCAAAAGATTTATGATCTTTTGAAAATTTGTATGTAATTAAGGTTAAATCAATTATAATTTTTTTGTTTTATAATAAGTCTAACTTTAACGCCACGTCCTTCATAAAGTTAATTTACTAATAAAAGAATGGTGATGGCATTTTTTTTATATCTACCCTAACTTTCTTAAGTTTTCATATTTCTTAACAATTAGTTCTATTTTATTTAACATTTCGTCCATCGTCTCGTACATCAAAATATATTTCAGAATTATTAAGCACTAAACTTTTAATTGACATACAAAAATTTACTTTAAACAATTTGCACATTCTACCCTAAGTCTGTTTTACTTAATTTTTCAAAGATATGCTATTCGTAAATAATTAGCTGCCATTTCATTTTAAACCAAAAAAAGATAGTAGTTTAGTGTTTTGTACTGGATATTTTAAAATGTAAATTGTTTATTATGTTCATTTCCAGATAATACTTTTATATTAGCAACTGCAAATTCTAATGTCGTAGTTTGTTCAATATGCTGAATATTTTTTCTTAATATTATTAACTGGATATCTGAAAAGCACTCAGTTCAGTGCTGATAGCAGATTTGGTTTAGAATATTATTATTTTATATAAGTAATTTAATCTTAATATATAAAGTAAAAAGTTTAAATAAGTAAAGTAATTTAATTTTTAATGAAATATATCTCAAGGACAGAGTTAAAAGCAAATTGTTAAATAAAAACGAATAAAATATCTCAACTTATCCATGTTGTTAATGCTTTTATTTTTATAATAGTGAATTTTCAACTTTTCATCTTTACCAGAGTGGCATTAAATAATTTTTCTTACACTATAACAATTATTTTGAATGTTCTGTGTTACTTTCTAGCCTGATACATTCTTAATTTTCTGCTATTTATCTCCTTACTTGTATTATTACTGTCATCCTTATGTTTATCACCATTTATATGATTAAGTATTAAGGTTTCCAAAAGACAAGGTACTTTGAAAAATATGAATAAATATTTTGAAACGTAATACTTAAAACTGGTTAAGGAGGGGAAACGTCCGACGTTTGCTTTTTACTTTTCACGACTTGCTGAATTTTTAAAGGCATATATACATGTACGATACAGTTTATATATATATATATATATATATATATATATATATATATATATATATACGCATAATTCAAATAAGATATTAATAGATAGTAGAATATCAAGTAAATATAAGTATATTCAAATACAGGAAGTGACTAAGGTAATAGTAGGTCATACTGGTATATACAAATACATAACGCAAATAGATTGTTAGTAGGCAGATAACTAAATATATACAAATTTATTAATAGGTAGGTAGGTAGTTAGAACAGGTATATATAAATATAAAGCACCAATTGCGGAGAAACCAAAGGAGTGAAGGTGATTTATATATGTACGTGTTTGTATACAGGCATATATACATACATACATATATATATATATATATATATATATATATATATATATATATATGTATGTATATATATATATATATATATATGTATATATATATATATATATATAATATTATTTATAAATTTAAAAGAATTTTTGTTAGTTTCTTTGTCATTTCTCATAAATAAATGTTTATTCATATTCTGTAACTTGTGTTTTTTTTGTTACAAAAATATGGTAACATAGTTGATTAATAACATTTAACGTTGCTTTAAGGGATTGCAAAGTTCAAAAGACTAGATAGAGCTGTCTACGTAATATCAACGACCTTTACAACAATTTAATTAGTTTCTATAGTTTAAATTGTCCAAAATAGGACACAAGTCTGTTGGTCTTTCAAAGTATTGCAATCCGTTAATTACAATATTTAAAATGTTTCATTGTTTCAACTGTTGGGATATATGAATAGATATTTCCTCAATGAAATCATATACTTACACGCCTATATTATATATTTTTGCAAAAATAGAAATTTGCGATATTTATTGTAGAATTTCGATAAAAATATTCTGCTAGCAAGTTACATCACTATGAAATGAAATGTATGCAGCCATAAAGAATAAAATTTGATGAAAAGGTTTTAACAATTATTTGACAAAACGAAATTCAATTATTTTCGCAATCACGGAAAGAAAAACAAAACGAAAAGTTTAAAATTAAACATCTAGTCTTAACCAATTAATTAATCTTAATTAGACTTCATAAAATTATCGCGACTCAAATAAAAAACTGAATTGATGAGAAGTCTTACCTGCTGTCCATATTCTTCCTATTTGGTACATATGAACAAATAAGATAGTACACCTTATTCATTTTTTGTAAAATATTTTTGATCAGAAGAATTGCTGAAATCAAAAATTTCCAAAGAACTGTCTGAAAGTTTTTTATTTAAATATTGGGTAAATAAAGAAAAAAATTTATTACTAATAATAGCAAAAGATTATTTATATTAGTGATGTTCATATAGACTAATAAAAACTTCTCTTTTATAATCTATTATTTGTTAGTTACTAATAATTTTGACAAATAGGGTACTGATTCATATTGAATTAGTGTATTTCAGAACAACCATCTGATTCCAACCCCATTATACTGTTTACACTGAAATAATTTGTTAAATTACATGAAATCTGCATATCGACATGCTTTTGCAAATGTAATAGTGCGAACTATTCGAGCATGCACTCGATTCAATGAAATCGCTTTGGATCGCAATTGATTGCATCAAGCAGTAATTACCATGGCTTTAGAGGAGACCACTTTCAAATTTTAATTTGGAAATACAATGAAACGCTAATATTTTAAGGTGGATTCCCTCACCCAAATTTCCCGCTCACCCCGTTGAATTCTATGATTAGATAGTGTTTAAAAATATTGTCGGCTAACATCATTAAGATAGAGATTTAAGAGTAGCGTCTTGCATTTATTAAACTGTTATTAAAACATCAGATAAAGAAACATTTCCTATGTTTCTTTATCTGAAGGTTGAACTTTCAAAAAACTGTGCATGAAAAAGTCATGTGTTATCGAATTTAAATGAAAAAATTATATGAAAAACAAAAAGAAAATCGGTCCGCTCTTATTATCTTCCCTCGGAATCAGCTTTTCCCATTCTTTTACATAGATTAGACATCACAATTTTACTTCCAACTTTTACCATTTATTCTGTAAAATTATCTATCTCTTTATCTGATTCATAAAACCAAATCGAAATAGATAATCTAAGGCCTGAGTTTTTAAGTGCCATAGATTTTTTTTCGTTGATTAGATTTTTGTTATCAAACATTTTCAACACTTATTTTTAAAATGATCTACCTGCCTCGCGCTTTAGATTGGAAACTCACTCTAATTAGATTTGCTCAAAATTGTTATACATAGCAATAAGCTTTCCAAACGAAGACTAAAATATTTATGGAGTCATGCATCACATCATAATAAATCACAGATAATATACATGCTGAAACAAATGACAGTTACAAAATTATTGTATATATGTATGTACATATATATATATATATATATATATATATATATATATATATATATATATATATATATATATATACCTTTTTTTAAGTGTAATTCTCTCGCAATATTCACAAGAAATTAATGTTTTTTTTATTATGTAGACCACAATTAAATTTCAATTACTAATAAATATTATTTAAAACCGCATAAACAAGTATTTAGTGAGTATACGCATGTAAACATGTATTTAATGAGCAATTTCATCCTGCCGAATTTTGTTGCATCTTGCGCGCGCATAATAAAATTTTGCTCTTACCATTTTCTATTCAATATAATCTTAGAAAGAAATATGAATATAGTTTATGTCCACTTTCTTTTAAATAAAACTATTTATAATCCAGAGGCGGTCCATGAAAATAAGGAAAGAAGGATATCTTTAAATAAAATGTTAGTGGATAAACACGAATCACGGAATTTGTGTAGCTGTGTAATACGTACTTACATAAGTACGTAGACATATATGCATCTATGTGCGCTTATAAAATTTTGTAAAATGTGAAGAGAACGTCCTTGATAGTGTTGATTGGAATAAACAAAAGCAATAAGTTTCCGATTGTCGAAACATGTTTTGCCTTGGATATACGCGACCGATAAATTTAAAGTTACGTCCTATGAAAACTCAATAAGAACCAATTGTATTATAAGCGGACAAATTATAGGCTATTCATATTTTCCCATAAGTGGTTATTAATGTTTTTGTTATAATCGGAAAATGGTTCTGAAAGTAAAAGCAATATTTGTTTTTATACATTGGAAGGTTACTGGCATTCTGAGCGCATGCAGTAGAGAAAGATGGCAGCCGCGTTAAATTCGTTGCTATGATTACATTGTTTCGTTAAACAAATCTCAAATTCTAGAAGTCTATTCAGTTAGAAAATTCAGTTAAAATGGGGATAGGTCTACTACTCTTGATGCGATATCGTCCAACCATATTTGTAAATTCAGTATTGAATTGTAACTTTATAACTCACACGTCACTTTGGCGATAGATATTTGTGGCGGAATTTTTGCCAGACTGCCTTTTAAATATTTTTTTTAATTTACATGGTCAGTTACTAGTGAAGAGCTCTAGTAAATCTAGTGTCATAGTCATATTTTAAATTAAATATATCCTGGACAATTTTTATATCCATTTGAAAAAAAGACTAAATTATTAGTCTACTTCAAAATATATTTACAATGCATTGACGTTATTGTCCTAGAAATTTGTTCTCAATACGGCATTCCAACAAATTCTTACTGCAGTAGTCAGTAAATTCACCCGGAAACTTTCATATCCATTATGTTTTACCTTAGGGGCAGGTGATGAGGATAAATTGAAAGAAATAAAAGGATACATTGAGGTAAAGTTAATATGAAGAAACAAATTATGACACACAAGGTCACTCTTGGTATCATAATTTGTTTCTGTAGTGTCTTTTTATTCAACAGTTTCTCTAGACACTGTATAGGTCGTAAAACATAAAAGTTATTTGCATAAGTGAATTTTAAGTAACTTTTGTTTACTGAGTGTCTACTCAAAGTCGACAATTTAATACAGAGTTTACTTCATTTTATTACCTCCACTCATATATACAATTACACATTTTTCATTAGATATATATTTTGTAATGCTAATGTCATAGATAAATTTAGTTGTATTAAAATTACTACAATTTTCAATCAAAATTTTTGCTTCGTATTTGCGAGTAGTAACAGATCTACCGTTACTATATAGATTTCAAAATCATTATCTAGACAGGAAAGTCCCTAGAAAATATTTCTGAAGTTACAAAAATAAAAGGGATCCCTTTTTGAAGACAAATGTTTCGACGAATTCAATGCACGAATTTAATTACTTTTAATGATGATTACACTATGATTACATTCCGGCAACTGGTTCGCATGTTATCTTCGGTCGTAAACTACGAACGTGGACTAGTTCCAACTCATTATCAGGATGAATATGTAGTGTGCCGGACCCATCTTTATCAGAGTCATAAATCTTCATAACTCAGAACAATTCCCAAGTCCTCATTATGAAAGAGTAAAGTTCTCTGTGTAGCATAAATTTATAGTTGACAAGAATTATATATTAAGTTATAAACTACAGATCAAAGTGGCTACGTATTAATCGGTAATTACAGAGGCACAGTTCATGCCGAAGTTTAAAATGATAAGATCCCACACAAGTAAAGAAAAAAAAAATTTAATCGAAATATAACAATTGTCTGATGCGAAAAAGTGGTGCAAATAACATCACATTTTATTACGATTTTAACATTATCGCAAAATGTTAACATATCGAAATATACCTGCAATAAAATAGGTTATGGGTCTTGATTACATTTAGAAAAAAATTACAGTTAAAATTCAATATGTGATTTCCCGTTTGGAAAAGAATGCAATTAGTTCTCACTGACATTTTAATTTTGACCTTGACATTTTACTTTCATGGCGTCTAAAGGATTTTCACTTCAAAAATGTTATAGTCTAAATTAAAAAAAATAATTTTACGTTTGGTTATATTTTGCTTATTATTCTGCTTATATTACTGATGGTAAATTCATGTCAAAAATATATGTTTATTTTGAAGATTAAGAACGTTTGATACCCTGGAAAACTTTAGAAATTGGGTAAAAAAAATTATGAACATATCTAGAACCACACTTACATGCAAGAAGCACTAATTAATGCGAGTACAATCATAAATCTATAACTAAACCTTATGGTTATTAAGACAAACAGCCAATTTCCACTGATAGTACACATCATAATTCTCAGTAGTGTAATTACAAATGTTTACAACTATTTTATAAAATATGTCATTCAATCTTAACAACATGTATGAACACTTCAATAGATTGCAGTATTTTCGTCTAATAATATTTAAATTTTCCTAATTGATATGTTTTTGTTCCGTTATATTGCCATAACGCAGTTGTCAAAATATTTTTTGTAAGATTTTTGCTATTTTATTTGGAAATATGTTTTTATGTTTAGAGAATTAATAAGAATTTTAAAAAGTAAAATTATTTAGAAATATCCTTCAATACTTACAAACAAATAGCCAACTACAGAACTCGTTTAAATATCAATGTAGCTATTGAAAAGAGGTTTAGGATAATTATGCCTTTAAAATTCAAGGCGTGAAATTAAAATTTCACGCCTTGAATTTTAAGTTGTTGTTCACAGTAGCGAAGTAATTAACAACACTTAAGCCTGGAATGCCATATTTAGGAAAATCTCAGTAAAATACGCATGAATATTATTATCAAACTTCTTACTTCAAATGTATTTAATAACAAAGTTTTCATAGTTTATAACCATTATAGCAAATTAAAATTTTGTCGGACCAATTTTAAACCACAAATTTTACGGCAATATTACGTACTCTGTATCTCATGTTGTGAGGTGAAGCAGGTTATGCGTTCAATATTTACGGATATTTCAACACATGAATTGAGCAAATAGATGTAGGAAATTTGATAAATAATAACTATTTATTTTGCGTATTTACAAAATTCCGCTGCTCGGTAACGGATATTTATATAAATTTTGATAATAATGCGTAGCGATGCTACTTTTAAAGTGCAACAAATTTATAGTATGTTCGCATTACGTTGATCGTGGTGAAAATTAAAATACGTTTTCATTATTGTTTGGTAAGCAGTTTTATTTATGTCACGTAATAACAACAAGGTCGATAAAACAATAACATATATCGGTATTATTAATTACTTTACCAGACTTGCTAACTAGAATCGCTGTTTATCCTACATACGGCTTTATCGAGGAACCAATAACTCGTGATTACTAATTAGTGTCTACTGTTCCTTTACCATTTGGCACACGAACACACACATTTTAGTTTGTCTATTTGGTTTCTGCCTGAAAATTAAAAACACAGCTTAAAACATAAATACTAAATAGAATAGTTTTAGGTGTTTAAGAATTCATGTACAAAAAAGTAATTTTTCTAATACTTTCTAAATCTACTGACGCGCTTGCTTCCTTCATCCTTTTTAAAATGCCCGTAGTCTAGAAGTAAACAATTTAAAATCCATTTAATCCATTTAATCCATTTAAAATGTAAATAATTGAATAGAGTACCAATAAAAAATATGACAATAAAGTGTCTAGTTATTTTAGGGCCGGCCTCTTGTGTACTAACATGTCCTACTCCTTTTAATGAATCCTGACAAACTATCTCAATACACCGACATTGTAGGGGTGATAAATACGATATTTGTTGCTTTCATTTGCAGTTACCATCTTAAAGCCACCTCTCAATTATATTTAAAGTAATAGGGCATCACAAGTCAAAGGTTAGTCATTGTATTTATTAAATAGCCTTAAATAATAAAATCTACAACAAAATATAATTATATGCCTTTGGATATCTCCTATTTCTTGTTCATGCGCGCAGATAAACGAGTCACAACTAACGATTTATTTTCTAATTAGCTTTGCCATGTTCAGAAAATATTATTAAATAAATTGTTAGATGAATGCAAGTAATGCCACCTATTAAACATGTTATAAAAGCCAACTTTTTAATTATAATTTATATTGAAACCTGAAACTGCCATATATTCTTTTGAATGAATCGATTGTGAAAAAACAAAGCCTATACGTTATCTCAGAACCAACAGAATCCATCAGAAAAATGGCATCAAAAATTCTTTTAGCTACTCTTACATGAACAAATAAACAAGCTTATACTCACGACGATATTTGTGTGTTCTCTTACATTTGTTATATTACCCTAAATAATGTTTTTGTAAATATCATGTAATGCTTAAGTGTGTTTGTTAATCATTTGGTATATAAGATACTCTTCATCACGACAAAAGTCTTGTTCACACAGTGAATAAGGAAGCAGCGTCGCAAGGGAGCAACGGGTAAACGTGATTTTTTGAAACATACTGCTTGTGTACATCAAGGAGCAACCGAATCACCACCTATAATATATAAATGCAAAAGTATATTTTGATACTTTATGTGACGGGAAATCTCATTTTAAAAGCAATTATAATTCTGACTTATAAATGCGATAGTGTGTTTATTTGTCTTTATTTCACGTCATGACGGAGCTACGGATCGATGTGATTTCTTGTACGAAAATAATCGGCGAGCCGGGATATGATATATGGTACTTTTTATTACGAGAAATTTCATGACATTGGGAAAATTCTTATTTGAAACAAAGAAGTACACAATGGGACTAACAAAGCAACGTCTCAACGGAGTCACGGATAGACGTGATTTTTGAAACGCTACATGCGTGATAAAATTCAAACTGGAATAACACATATTTTTATATATTACATTTTTGATTTTTGAAACGCTACATGCGTGATAAAATTCAAACTGGAATAACACAGATTAAAGGTACCAACAAAATTCCTACCTTTAATCGCTAATTTGGAGAGTATATTTGAAGGAAAGTATTATAAATAAACGTACAAAAGGCTTAGCTTTTAATTTCCTTTAACAATTTTAGATCACACATCACCCTATAAGGTTTAATTGTAACCATGTGGGTAAATCTGTGGGTTAAAATTAATGTAGATAAAACGGGTTATTGTTTTAAACGTTTTTTTTTTTAATTTTGAATAAATATGCGTTATTCCAGTTTGAATTTTTTATAAAAAAAACAGTTTTCGCATATTCGCAATTCAAATCAAAACTAACAAACGAATGAATGGAATAATTCAAATGCTTCTTAAAATTTTACTTACTACAATAATTTACTACAACAAATAAGTGAAATGCATTAAACAGTCGAATAAATGGAATTAAATCGAAACTAAAGACAACAAAGCTGAAAGATAATTAATTTGATTATGGACATAACGCTAAAATAACTACATAGAGAAAATTTAAAATTATAACGTGTATACGTATCTATATAAAATTCATAAAAAACTGTAAGGCACGAGTAGAACTCGCGCTACAAGGGTTTCGTACACATTTAGGCATTTAAAACATTTATTGATACATAGTTTTTCTATTAAATTATAATTTGCCAATATCAATTTTTCATATCATAATTTTTTTCAGCAGTTTCGTATATAACGGGTCCATGGAAAATTTTCGGATATTTTTGAAATATATTTTTCAAATTACAATTTAAAATATTTGCGCATGCCTCATAATCAAATGATGCCTATAATATATATAACATTTAAAAAATTAATACCTTATTTAACCGTCCTTAATTTTTTATTAGGAAATGAATTAAAGGTAGTAACAAATATACAGGCTAATAAGATGCATTACTATGCCAATTAAAAGCTTCTATGTCGCATAGTTTCTAAGAGAATAAATTAAGAATGCAGAAAAATATAAATATATCTACTACAGGTTCACAGGCGTAATAAACCATCTCAAAAAATTTTTTTTTAAAAAAGAAGGTAATAAAAAGTAAAAAATAATTAACTGAAAACATGAAAACAGGTACCTACTTATTCTCAAAAAGTCACTACGTTACTAATTTTTGAAGTCGGTGCAAGCACTGTCGTCTAACTTAAACTAATTTATAATTTAATTTATGATGTAAATTTAAAATCTTAACTTCTAATGACAATATGAAATAGATTCATAAAGGGCGTATTCATAATATAAAATTTTGCACTTGTTTAAGTTGGCCGGCAGTTCTGGCGCCGACTTTAAATAAGTAACTTAGTAATTTTTTGCCAATAAGTATATATATATATATATATATATATATATATATATATAATTTCTTCTTTTTCTAAAATTGGACACACGGAAATAAAACGACTGTAGTAGCGGCCTATAGTCAGCTGTTAGCCGTTAAGAAGTTAAGTTCTCCACTACAACTGATCAGTAGCAAAAATATATTGAATCACCATTGATTTACTACCACCCGTTAAGGAGTTGCATTATTCAAGAGGACCTGACTCATCAAGAGGCTCTGACTTGGTGGATGGTGCAGTTATTTTTCAAATAAAACCCTACCAGTAGCAAATATTTTGAATTATGTTCAATTTACTAATATCCATTGACGAGTTCTATTGTTCATCTCCAAAACTTTTAATCAGACCTTGACCTTGTAAGTGGTATAGTTACTTTGTATAGTAACAGCTACTAGAAACAAATAACTTTTATCCCAGTTTTTTTTACCATTCATTGTTCATCTAAAGAACTCTTCACCAGACCCTGGACTGCTCGACGGTATAATTATTTTGCAAAGTAACAACTCCTACTAGCAAATATCTTTAATCACGGTTGATTTACTAACATCCGTTAAGGAGTTCCATTGTTCATCTCCAAAATTTATCATCACCAGACCCTGACCTAGTAAGTGGTGTAGGTACTTTGCAAAATAACAACTAGCAGTAGCAAATATGATGAATCATAGTTGATTTACTCCCATTCATTAAGGAGTTCTATCCTTCATTTCTGGACTTCATCATCAGATTATCATCATGTTTATGACCACCTCTAAAGTATCCCTTTTCAAATAAGGAATCATCGAAATTGGTCTAATCAGCAAACAATTATCGGTGAACATACATAAAAAAAGATTCCGACGAATTGAGAACCTCTTCTTTTTTTGAAAGTTATTAAAAAGACGATGTTTATTTAAAAAATTATAACATCTAGAATCATCAATCATTTAGTTTTTCTATAGCCTTTTCAAGGGCTTCTACAACACAACTTTCAGTAGTCTTAGAATAAGATTGCATTAATTTCAGTATTTTTTTCATATTTTTCAGGATATCTCTAAAAATATGAAATGATTGTAAAATGATTAAAAAAAATTTACTCTTCTACTTAGTCCTGTTAAATGATACCCCACACCAGCGGTACACATTCTTTTTTTTAATCGGGCCATACACCCAAATTCTAAACTGTAACTGAGCCACTGAGTCCTCACTAATTAAGAAACTTTTTGCTGCAGTACCGTATGCTTGACAACAAGCTATTTTGTGTGGAAAACTGTTTGAGCTCGTCTAAATATTATTCACAGTACTATAATTCCACACGAAACACTTGCTATCGAGCATTCGATACAGTGGCAAAAAGTTCCGTAGTAGGTACTTTTGAATAAGTGCGCGAGCACGCACGACAAACTCTGTTAAGGCGGTGCTATCGTAATGAATTCGGAACAAACGGATTACTTCGCTACACTGTGAAGGGTGTTATAATGATTCGGAAAGCAGGGCAGGTCAAGTAATGTTTTTCTGTCATCGCGAGCACGTCGCCGAGATGAGTTACATTTGCTTGCTTTGCTTTGTGCGGAACTTAGGTGCGTAATTAATTACATTTTTAATTTCAACTCGATTTGGAAATATCGATTCATCAATTCGATCACCAGTCGATCGATGATGTTGAATCAATATGTTCAACCAATTTGTCAAGATGGTTTTTTATATCGAAGGAAAGAGTGGTTTATTGTGTCTTATATGTAAAGAAAGCGTTGTTACGAAAAAGTACAATGTTAGGCGTAATTTCCAAACAAAATATAAATCATTCAATGTAAATTTCCCTATTGGATCACCTAAAAGAGTTGACAAGTTGAGACCTTTGAAGCAATATTTGCACCAGCAACAAAATATTTTGGCTATAGCGATCGCATAAAAAGAAGCAATTAGGAAAGCATATTTTGAAATATGCTACCTGCTTGCCAAAAAAATTAAACCTTTTACCGATGCGGAAATGGTGAAAAAAATGTAACATACATTCTTTAATGGCATCCGGGTCTTTATTTGAGAAGTTTTTAAATAAAAATAATATTATTGGTGAAATAAATAAACTACAGTTGTCTGATTCCATATGTGCACGGGTGTAGAAACTATGTGATTTTCTGAAATAAGATCCCTGGATTATATCTTCCTATCAGAAGAAAATCCATGGTATTTAAAACTAATGCTACTCACAGCTTGAGTAAATTAGGGTTTGATTAATCTCATCTGTTTGACGAGGCAATCAAATTGAAAAATGATTTGATTATGCGAGCCATTTTCGATAAAAAACGAAATGAAAAAGGATATCTTGCGTTTTGGAAATTGTTGCTCGACACGTATAAAAGTATACAGAACTGTGTATTGTTGATTTTACCTATGTTTCCTTCTACATATGTATGTGAAGCTTCATACTCAAAAATGAAATACATTAAAATATTTACAGGAATCTATTGACAGACGAACCCATCAATGATATTATTAAAATAACACGTAGCAAACAGAAGTGTGATTTAAATAAAATAATTAAGAATACTGCTCAATTTCATGTACTTATCTCGTAGATAATTATGCGGTGGCGGCACGAGCCACATCATAAGTGCCCGTGGGCCCCAAGCCGCTCGCGGGCCGCAGTTTGAGTACCGCTAACCCGCACTATATATGGAATTTTAAAAAAATTTAAAAGTGCGTTTCCGGTTTTCCTTTCTCAGTATTTATAATTATTTAAGATATTCTAATTGAACAAACACATACACATACTTACATACATACATACATTATATCGATTATAACGTAAGCATCATTCTACTGTCAAATATAACACTTAAACTAATAACATTATAGAAAGAAAAGTTGAAATAAGATGAAATTTTTTATCATGGCTAATAATTATCTATACTACTATTATTACAACAATAGTGTATAAATACATCGTGTATATTAATTTCCGGATTGTATCTGGAGTGACCAGATACAATCGCTTCGGAGCGCATTACAAATCGAACAAAAGAATAAGATGACATGGGACAATACTTTCAAACCACGTTAAGTAATTTGAACGTTCAGTTAATCAGGAATTGTAAACTGACGTTGGTATGGAAGTGCATACGGAACATAAAACTCTGGATGTCTTCATAGGCGTACATAACAGTCGGCTGAAAAAAATAATGGCAATCCCAACACTGATGGGTTTTCAATGTAAGCTGTTTAATAATTTCAACACATGCTAAGATAATTCTGATGCTCCTTTATATTGGTACGATTCACTCTGTGTACTTTTTCAGTTTCAACCAAGATTTTCGTTCAAATTTAACTCTCTTTTCAATCGAAGATAGTTATAATTATGTCCAAAAAAAAGCGAGTTGTATGTATGAGAAAGGCAGTCATAATTTCTTAATACAGAAATCGAATAAAACTTTTCTGTATTTTGTCTAACATAAGGACAAAAGTTACCCCATATCTTAATTGAACTAAAATACAACCGGTGTCATTGTGATCCTGGGAGTACCGAATGACAAATCCCAACATACTAAATGTTCTTTTTTTCAAATATGAGTATTATGGCCGTGAAAAAAGAGGCGGCTGGAGAGAGGGAATCACACTGAACCCGCAAACATTTCATTCAATAGAGTTATAGGCAAATATATTGATGCAAATAGAGTAAAGATTAGAGCAAAATTGGGAAGAAACAACATTTTTATTATATTAATATATTCTTCAAATTAATTGTAAATAAGCAAAAAATTTAAGATGTGAAAGTATTGTCAAAATTTTTGAAGGTAGTTTTCAGGGTTTTAATAAAAAAACATCTTAGAAAATAGGAAAATATGTCTGTTTATGATAACATGTTATAGCAAAACATGAAGCAATGATACACATTAGGCTAAACTCGTGTAAGTAGATTTCTTTTTATACCAAATATTTTATCTTGAAAATGTGTTTCTAATCAGTTCAGTCCATAAAAGTAAACCGATTAAATAAATTGTGTAGTAACTCGAGAAATATGTATTAATCGAATTAATGAGTTTAGGTAAAAATGTATACTTTAAAATACTTTAATTGATCATCGTTTATTCAAAATGAACTTGAAATAAAATTACCTTCAAATCCAATTTATTGCATGAGTTTTATTCCGCATGAGGATCAATGGCGAAGAAATTGGACGAAATCACATAAAATGCATGTTACTTTTTTTTTCATTCATTTTACTTGCTCTTGTCCATTTTTACCTGGCATTTTTAATATAAAATTTTAATACGCGTGAACTGAGCGCAACCTCTCACTTTCTCCGCATATTTGTTTAAAGAAAACACCGAATTTTTTTTCTGATCACTATTAATTTCTTACTGCAAACCAAAATTCATTTTATCATAGCCAAGCTCCACAATTTTATGCAATTTAGTATCACGAAAAGGAAACCTATGATTGAATTGAATATAAATTTTGGTTTGCGAGTATATCTTAATTTTTAATTAGGGGTTAAAATTTACTTTTTTAGTTAATATGTAACTTGCGTAAGATAGTTTTTTATTGAAAGCTGTGTTTTCTTCGCCAGTTTCATAGTAAGAACTAAATGGCGCATAGAGTGGTTGGAGTTTAAAGAAACAAACTTTAAAATTTGTTCATTCAAACTTCAGCCAGACAGGTAAAATATTTTGTGCGTTCAAATTTTTTGTTATTGTCATATGTGGAATCACTGTTATAATTTTTCTACAACCTTTGCCAAGGCTTCTAAAAACTCCATTTTTCATATTTATAGTTTGAGTAGTTTTGGTATTAAGGAATCTGAGAACGTAACTTGCCTGGTGGTTTTCATTATATCTCTTAAGATATAGTACCTAATATTATAAATATATTTATTACTTTAATTTCTCAAACATCACAATAATGATTGAGGTATATTCGTTTTACTAATTTAAGCGGTACAATTTGGCGAATATGTAAAGAAATTTACAGCAGAAATTACATGAAATATTATCATCCTCATCCGATCATATACAAAATTATTCTGCTTCTATCGACGTTGCAATACCAAAGGCTAACTAGTTATTAATTACATTAATTTACAAGAGTGGACACGGCATTCGCTGTTTGATTGGCAAACAGCAAATTATATTAACTGAATTTAAAAGGCAATTTATACGTTACGATTAAAACAATGATATCCGTGTGTATTACGAATCAGTAGTACAAAGAGCTCTTGAAATACGGGGTAATAAAGGCATTAGTGTTTTTTTATTAAACATGAATTATTTATAGAATTAAGTAAATATAACGTAATTTCAATAACATATGACGAAATTTGATTTGTTTTTTGCTCGTTTAATCGTAATTCTTCATTTGTTATTTAAATGAATATGCATGGTATTTATATTCAAATATGCGAGAAGTTGTTATAATTATTGTATGAAGATAATAAATTATTCCAATACAAAATAAAAAATATCTTATTTATTTAGCCAAAAATAAAAAGTATACGCTTTTTTGTGCTTACTTATGTTATAACTTTTGGTGATATCGAGCAAATCCACTAAGATATAATTGCCATCCTAAAACACTATGGATCAAGCCAAATTCGAAATAATATTTTATAATTATTATAATCATACGCTAAACTACAACTATAAATATACAGAAAATAATCATAAGCAAAATTTTCTAGGGATAGGTCATAAGTTGCAGTATTACAAAGGTTCACTGAAGAATTAGTAAAAAAGTTAGTTAAAATAATAAAATACGAGTTTCAGTTAACAAAAAAGCTCTGAGCAATATAAGTATTTATAACTAATTTAGTCACTCAGACATAATCCTAATAAGTACGCCATCCAGCTACATGATCTTTGCGCTTATCTGTTTTTTTATGAATTGTGATATACATGAAAAACTATCGAAAGTTTCGATGCTGGGTACGAGTTACCCAACAAAACTTGGTTGAAATTACCTTCAATAATAATTATTACAATCAGTTTTAAGTAGCCTCATAAAATTAACCAATTAGTAATACGTTATTCGAAAGATAATGATGTCAAAAAATTAAGCTTTGACATGGACATTACTCGGAATTAGCGTGTTTTGATGTTAGACGACTTATGTAAGGCAAGTGATCATCACGTTAGTTTTGCTTTGAAAAGGTCAACAACTACATTTGTATTGCTATATTTTTTGTTTACGATTTTTAGTCGCATATACAATTAAGAAGAGACCAAGAAGGCCAAGTAGCCTTCTTATTAATATATTAGAAGATGGCGTTGTGTGATTTATTTAATAAAGTGAAATTTAAATGTTATCAAAACAAAATAAATCTACTGAAAGTCAACTTATTGGGGTTATTGGTTTTTTATTAATTTTATATTTTTTTAGAATTTTTTCGCACGTCAAAATATAAATTAAATAGGAGATTTCTGGATTACTTATGCAAATTATTTGTCTCCTTTAAACTGTTATACTATATTATTTTTTTCTTAACCATGTAAATAATAAAATAATTAAAACTCCAGGAATCTACTTTTCCAACTGACCGTCGACTTTCGTACTTGCCATCAGCTTTACAGAATAAATAAATACTTGCCCAGTTACTTTGATGGGCTTCTTGACTGCACAGCTCCGCGACTTCGCTTGCGCAAAATATTTATAACAGATTATTCTCCAACTGCATGTGCCCCTCACTCCAACAGCCCGCATACTCGCCTAGCTGGCCAATCATACATTTCTTTTTGCATGTTCCTCCGCGACTTTGTGCAAAATTTGTATAACAGACTATTCTCCAATTGTAAGCGCCCCTTCACTCCAACAGCTCCCATGCTCACTTCGCTGGCCAGTCATTAATTTTCTTTTGCATATTCCCTCGCGACTTCGCACGCGTAAAATTTGTATGATATATTATTCTTCAAAAATACTGTTATATCTTTTATAATAATTATTAAAATAATATGCAGTTAAGACCGTTATTTATATGTTTGAAATGACGAAATAAAATTTCGAGTGTATATTTAAACATAATTACAAATATTACTGACTGTTCATAAAAGATAGACTTATAGCATTATGGACGTTTTGTAGATTGTCTTGAAATACATAATTTGTTCTCATTTTATTTTGATATATCTTTAAGGGGTTAACCGGCGTTAAGTCAAAAAAGCAATATGTTTATTTCTGTTAAGTTTGCGTTACTAATATTTCTATATTTGAAAAAAATTACTTTAACAAATATAATCTATATATATATTTGGATTTATGTCAGATACAGTACAAGTAGTGAATTGTCAAGTTGTGAACATTTATTTGAAATTGCTAGCAGTTTTTGGAATAACTCCAAACAAACAAATAAGGAGCAAACACAATCTCGGTTGTGCAATATCAGTATAGATCATATATTTTATGTCAAAAAGTACATCTGAGTTCATATAGATTATGGAACATTGTGGATTACATTGAAGACTATACGACTCTAAGGATTCAATCTTATTTAGTCTATTTTCTACACGCTAAATTATGGATAGCGTTACATCTACTTATTATGTTGTTATACTTGGATACATACATAAGTTAATGTCTTTCACAACGTTTTGTTGCAGTAATTAAATATTATAAATATAATTTTATTGACAATACAAATGAAGAAAGAGTAAGTTTATTATTTTATATGCTTAATGCTTTCTGTGACAATAATCTTAAAGGGAGCTTTAATGGATCCTGTAAATAGAACCTCCTTGTAAACAGATAATTCACTATAAAAAAATTATTGGGTAAATTTAATTGGGAACGGTCTGTTACAGACTATAATTAGATATATGAAAAGCTACTGTATACGTACCATTTCTGATATCTGATTGTATATCGGTTGGTATTACGAACAAAGTATAATTTACAGTCGCAATTAGCCTTTACAATAAAACGTGGTTATCAGCGACCACAACACGCCTGGCCTCCAGCTAGTAACGGGCGGTCTTGCTTCATATTTTTATTTATGATAATATCTTCTTTCTGGCAAAGAGGTACTTTGCACTCGGCTAGTAATCATTGCTGTCGCTTAACTTTTGAATCTCCTGGTTAATGTTTGATTCTATCTGACATATTCGAATTTGACATTCAGGTTAAGGTCATATAATTTTTTACAACTAGGTTAACGTCATAAGGTAGAATACCTTGGTGATAAACACTTGGCGTTCAACTTGTAATCGCCGGTCTTGCTTTATTTTTTAATCTCGCGGTTAATGTAAGATTTCACCTGACCAAGCTGGATGGGCAGCTTGTAGCCACCGCTTTCACTTCATTTTTTAATCAGGATGGTATTTTCTTATTGTATCTGACCGACAGATATTCTTTTTTTAATTTCCTAATTAATTTTTTGATCCTGTTCCATGAAAAAACTGGACTTGAATTGTGAGTTTTGATGAAGAAGTATACTGAAATTAGCCAAAGTTATAACGTGTTTAAAATTTTTATTGTGGATGTCAAAATTTACGCTTAAAAATTATGACTAAAAATTATTCTTATACTTCTTGGGGAAAAACTGGCTTTTTCATATCCGTGTTTACAAATCTTTGAAAATGCATTAAGCGATAGAGCAAACTATATGCCCAAACTTATGCACCTGCTTTTAATCTCCAAGATTTAAATAAAACGATTAAGAAATTCTGTAATAACTGTCAAGGCACTTTGGCAATACTTGAAAATTCTAACAAATACTTGGTTTGGATAGTATCAATCCACAATTCGTTAGTATGGTGACTCATTGTTATGATAAATAAAAGTATTCTGATGTAATTAGGTACACAATATCTTGTTCCTCCTTTTTTATCCAAATTTGGCAGTGAGTTTTGATAATTTTCATATAATTAGCATTTTTTACTCAATATTCCAACTTTACGAGTAATAGGCATATTTTTTTTTAAATTTAGCCTGCATATTTTACAGAAATATTTTAAACACAACAATATAAGATTCCTTAAGAATGTGAAATTCTTTTTTTTTAATTCATACGGATGTGTATGTATGCAAGCGCATAAATGAGTGTGCGCGCATCCGTGTTACGTATCCGTGTGTAGGATTTATTTGTTTCCTTATTTTAGTCAAACTGTTAACTAATTTTCCCTATATTTTTCTTTCACTCTTATTATAATGTGATAAGAGTAAGAGCGGGCGCACATTGACACGACACGACACGCCTATATGAGCTGGGTCTACTGTGAGCAAAAAAGCACAAGACCAAAACAATTTATATGTGTCAACTGAGCACATTCGGCAATAGTCGGTGGTCGGCCAATATTCGGCGAGCAGCCCGAGGGCAGAACTGTCAGCTGGTGCCGTGCGCTATAATGGGTGTCATTCGACATACTTCTGTACCCGTGTTTATTTAAACTAAAGTTCTACAGGCAAAAAGCCTCTGATGTGCGTCCACTGAAAACCAAAAAGTGAAAGTGCTTTTTCAGACTTGCATGTAATCATTCTCTCCAAACTATCGAGCTTCCAAATATCACATTTGGAAGATATTTTCCATTAACACCATAAATGCTCAACCCAGAGTGATTTTTTCCTATACGCAGAATCAACTTCGTGAATAATAAATTCGTTTGTTCGTTTGTTTCAGCTTCGATATTAGCGTAAATATCTGAAAAGGAAGCCTTGCAGCAAAAGGAACAAATATTCGATCTATTGCGCCGTTAACCAGATTAACTGTGAAATGTTCTTTTGAAGGTTTAAATTTTAATAAATTTTTGTTTTTTATTCTCATTTTGAACTTGCATTGCATTTAAATGTTTAGAGGGACTAATAAAAATAAAATAAATTTAAGATTTTGTGTCTATAAATAGGATTCTTTTTTCTCCTCTGTTGATTTTTATAAAAATATCTAAAAGTACTAATTGATACAACGGATGAAGTAGAAAATTAACTTATACACATATAGAACTGTAATGTAAAGGAATTATTTAAATAAATACGAGTATATCATAATATTAGTGAGGGCTTCGCTAGCAGTGTGTTAAATTACCGTTGGTGTCTTGCTACATCTGAGAGAATGTTGTTTTCTGTGCGATGATTATGATGCCTGTTGTAACCAACGTAACGGGGCAATTTTAGAATATGTATACCTCAAGTAATTTACGGTTTGTTCGAAACTAATTTACTTTTACGTAGGGGGATAAAGTGGATATATACATAATTATACACTGGGTTGGTTAATAAAATGTTTCTGTATGTACATTTAAGGATCTAGTTTTGAAGGTTTTGAAAGTCGCAACTAAACGTATAGTAGGTTTATGCAAAGGAGATAACATCAAAACCTTCGTAATTACATAACGGAACCCTAACGTCGATATTTAATTTCGAAGACGTATATCGAATATTAAACGTGTAATAGGAAGTTAATGACTTTAGTAATTTGAGCTGTAATTTTAGTGAGTATGTTAGAAATAAATGGGTTTGTGTGTTCCATGTGGTATCTTAATGTTTAATTATTAAGTGTTACCAAAAAAAGGTAGAAAGCTTCAAGTAATTAGTTTTCCATTGCGAATTAAATAAACAAATTAATTTTTTGTAAAAAAAATTCTTTATTTAAAGACCGGGAATAATGTTCATATTTGTGTCTTCGGACACCCAGATTGGTACCAATATTTTTAACATCTTATTTTGATTCTGTCTATTGGTTACTTTCGTTAAATCTATTAAATTACACCGATAAAAGAATCATCTGAAAGGTCATATTAAAACGGAAGATAGGTCGCGCGATAATTCATTAACTAACACCCTCATTTTCACGGTCGTCTGGTCATGACAATTACCGAGAAAAATTTCAATATTCGTAATCTGGAGTGCACTCGCAAAATAAATCGGCGGTTTTGTAACACCTGCTATAGGTATAGGCGGCGTAGAATTTATTTATTATCTTTTCCCCTAAAAGAAAATCTTATAAGCTAGTAAATTTAAAATGGCCTACGAAATTAATTAGAACCTTTTAACTTGTTCTTTGTACATATATAACTGTATTCTCGGATTAATTTGATCTTAAATGCAAAGATTAATATTTTCTTACATATTTGATTAAAATTTTTTCAAATGTCGTTTCATGTCTGGTTTTATTAGAAAAACAATAGTTAAAATGAATATCTAAGTATATAATTACTCTGTTTTAAGTTGTTTGTGAATAAAACGTATGATAAATATTACTCGTTTTACATTTCTTGTTTGGCAGCTTTCACGTCCTTATAGCAAAAAATGTTTTGTACTTTTTGGTAACTACTGTAATGACATTAAACCAACATGAAATTAATACAGGATATTCTCGTAGAGGTTTTTTATACTCCGACTAATTGCAATTATAGCTTTTATTGTCAATAATATATACTGCTTAAAAATATATTCAAAATTTAATTTTACAAGTTTTGTTGCAGGTAATAAAAATGATTTGGATTGGATAGCGTATCATAACGGATTTAATAATATGTATCAAAATGAGAAAAAACAAATTACTTTAACTTTAACTGAACTCAATTTAAATTTTATTAAAAATTGTTATTTGAATTTTGTTCTAAAATAAGTTATATTAAAGTATTATTCAATTTGCACTAAACGTTTCAAATAATTCAAAATTATGTATAACGATAGCGACAAGTTTAAATTTTGTTTGTTAAATATATTACTGATCTTAAATTACCTTTACTTTGTGCAGGTTTTTGGCGACAATAATGCTTCATATGTTAAATTAAGTAAATAGTTTGCTGTATTTTTTTAAGATATCGAATAGTTTCTTCTTCACTTAGTTTTAATAGAGTTGTTATAAATAGTTTAATTATTTATTGATAAAATTTCACTTAAAAAAATTTATTAAAATTTTAGTAATATTGTAAACATAAAACTGTGCGAATATTTTTAAAGCAGTACGTGTTACACCACGTCTTTATTTTTATTTATTTTTGGTTTTTAAATTTCGTAATAATCCAGTGTAATTCATGAAAATTGTTTGGCAGTCTTATTAAAATTTACTCTTTATATAATAGCCACAATTTTGATAGAGTTGATGTAAACGATTCGATAATGTATTGACAAAATTTAAATTACAAAAACTCTATTAAAATTTTGTTAATTTTATAAACGTCAAAATCTACAAACATTTTTAAAGCAATACCCGTTAAAGCATGTCTTAAACTGTCCACAAATATTTGTTTCTGTTAAATAAATTTTGTTTTGATGCAGTGTAATTCATGAAAATGTTATATCAGTCTTCTTGAAATTAACTGTTTAAAGAAGCTTTAAAAAACTCTGATCATTGTAGTTTAGTTATTCTAAACTACAATGATCACAGTTTTTTCGAATAATCATTGATGTCAATGTAATGAATACTGTCATAAGAAACGCTCATTGCAATAGTTCAGACTTATGCTTTGTAGATATGGATATTAACAAAATAAAGAGAAGAGACCTAAATAGCACTGAAAAAAAATTTTACAATTCTTAATCACAACAAAAATTAACGATGGGTTGTCAAATATTAAAAATATACATGAACAGAATATTCCTTGAAATCTTTGGCGCCTTTTGATAAGAAACTAAAAGGCGTATTACAAAATATTTGGAAATATTCTATAACAAAAAAAATGTAACCTTTATAGTTTTGAATAGAAAATCAATATTCAGAAAGTTAATGGAGGTGGAAAACTTCTAAAGAAGGTCAAATCAAACGTTGACTTGTGTTAACACTACGATGCTAATAATGACCAACAATACAAAAAACACTTTTTGAACCTCTTAAAAATCAAACGTCTAAATGGGGTTTTCCAATATTATTAACTAAATATTTTACACATATTTTGTTTAAGTAGCCATTAAGAAATAGCGGACCATTTATGTTTTTGTACAACGATATACTTTAATTATATATTTGGAGGAGAGAAGAAAATGAAAGAAAATGTTTCCAAAAAGAGCTCTCAAATGCCACTTCGCTACCACTTGGGGAGGAAAGAAGGAAAGCTTTTTATTCGAAACACATTAAATTTTTGTTATATATGAAATTATATATCTTCAATATTATCACAATACTTATAAGATTTATATATTTTCACTCTGTGTATGCTCTACTATCTGACAATTTTCAAAACGTTGTTCCATTAACTTGAAATAGAAATAGTATGTGTAGTTTGCGACCAAGAAAGATGCATCCAATTAAGTGCTTGGCGAATATTTATTTCCTTATTTTACAAATATCTATTTCCTTACTTTTTTTCTTCACACATTCTAAAATTTGCATTAATTTTGATACAGAGTTTACTATTCCTTACCTAAATTTATAAAACAAAAGTATTATGAAACGTAGCGAGACGTTATATCTCTTCGGTGAATGAGTTCTTAAATGAGTGGAAATAAATTTACCACAGCAGCGAAAGAAGTTGTAAAAAGAAATTGAAAATAATCATATATTTTCAAATTTATTCAACTCTTAATTATAACGGAATAACCTTTCTTGTATTCCATGTAATAACTTACAAAATTATTTAACTGAGAAGAAAATTAAATACGTCAAACTAAATTGCAGCAGAGGGCGATGCACCAAATATTTTTAATACCATCGTCTGGTAGAGAGACTCCCATAAAATTCTTTACATTATTTACCTTATAATATTTATTTAACATTGTTTTGAAACAATAGTTCTTTCATTCTAATTGTGATTCTAAAATTATTTTAAAATAATGAGATTACACGACAAATAACAGATGAACAAAAAACTAAAGACTCGGTATATTATTTTTCGAGCAAATATGCTATTGATATATATTAAATAACTCTTTATGAGATAAGACATTCTTGAGCAGTTTAAGTTCATATAAAAAAGATACATTAAAGAATATCATCTTGAAATTTTCAGTGAACCTAAATTTTCAGCAAGTTAAGTAAGTTCCAGGATACATGATGTACTTTTCATGGACTTTGTATCTGTGTCAAATGCTACGTTTCTTTTGACGTTTTTTATCTTTAGAATTTCAGATATTTCATGACGTCAAAAATGTCAGTAAATATACTATCTTACTCAACAGGAACAACGTAAATTAAAATCACACGAAATAACTCTAAACTGATTTTTGAGAATGTTAAAGTTAAATGTTAAATACTGAATGTAAACGGGAAAATGTGAAAAAAAGTTAAGGGACCTGTTTACAAAAAAAAAATTTTCTTATATAAATTAATGCCTCTATGCTCGGAAAATTCCAAATTACCAAATTTTATTAAGTTTTATTAGGTGTTAAACTAACGGAGATACGCACGCAAGAAAGTACGCAAATATGTACCCGCGTACATCATGCAAGGATTTAGGTAAATCCTCATAGATGTATACACGCACGAACTGTTAAATTGTAACCAACCAAATTGTGTATAAAATACTATATTTTTTAATTTTACATATCATATAGGCTAAATAATTCCAATTGCTTGATTGCCTCATATGGAGAATCCAGATGTATTTCGTTTCGAGCAAAATGTTATGCAGCAGTAGGTTGCAAACAATTGTTATTAATAAATATCATAATAGCAAGTTGACTGCTTAGTTTACGGCCCTCAATTCACGGATGCTGTTTGACAGATTTGTGCCAGAATTAGATGAGGAAAATATATGCAAAAACACTTACAATCTTACATGTATCATTAATGGTTAGAAATTATGTGTTTCATTTACGAAAACATTTCTCAATGTTTGCAAAGGTCAGGCACATATAAATGGTCAATTAAAAACAATTGAATCCTTTCGACAGTTGTTGACGTTTAAAATATGTGATAAAACTGACCGCGTTATTGATATTAAGAAATACAGTACGTAATGATAATATAATCAATCAGGAAAAATGGAGACGTAATCAATTCAAAAATATTAATATCTCGTAGAATCATAAAATATTAACTAAAGATATAATTGGAATCAACTTTGAGAAAGAGCAAATTATTGTGAGAATATTTTATACGGCAAATATTAAAATACATATTAAAATATATTAAAATACATATACATATTAAAATTTAATAATGACTTTTCAATATAAACCTGGAAAAAATTCTTTCAGGTTATATGTTTCTAAAAATATTTGGAATAAAAACTAAAAGAACAAAATGTTATATGAGAAATAGTGAAAGTTATGAAATACAAAATCGCTAATCATAAAATAAAATTTCGATAGCGTGATAAAAAGAAAACTAATAACGATTTTTTGGTTTACAACCAACAAGTGTCTAAAACTTCAAAGCTGAAATTATTAATTTTTTTTTGGATGCATAAACACTTACCACCTGAATAGTGTATTTCCTTAGAAAGTATTGCAAATTTACTCCTTCAGTTTATGTGATATAGCTGTTTCCAGTTATCATGATACATCAGTCAATCTTGACCAGGAAAGATTCGACGAGAATGCTTGCTTCATTATAAAGGGTCCCTAACGGAAATCATGAATATTTATTTATATTCTTTAGTAACAGCGAGACGTTTCGAAAATTGTTCGGAACGCAGGCTATGGAAGTTGGAGACTTTCCTTATCTACTAATTTTTAGTCCACACTTTACCATGCAAAGCAATTTTTTATTGTTAATTTTTTTTTCATTTCGCCTTTTTATAGTATAGCAGCGGACATTATTTTAATTAAGTATCACATAATAATGCAGACAATGTTATTATAGAAACATAAACAAAGCATTTATTAAAAAATCATTTATTAAAGCATTATCACTGAAGAGAGATTTTTCAGCCAACCTTAACACTGAGGAAAGTGGAATTATAAACAAAAAAATTACGTTATTTATAATATATATATATATATATATATATATATATATACCTCTCACAAAAAGAACACAGGATTAAAATAAAGTACTAACACGTATCATATTAAAATTCTAGTGATATTACCCGTGAAACTAGAAAGAATCCAATGAGACTTTAAATTCAAAAGTTATGCATTCATTTAAGTTGTAAAGCGGCTCAACTTGTCACGCAAATGTAACCACATAGATAAAATGAACTCTCCTGCCTTTGCTATGCTACCCACAGAAACAGGATATCAGTCCAAAATAAGTAGTCGACAATAATCACCAAAACGGAAAGGCATTTCGTAAAAGGATTATTAAAAAAAATGTCAAGTTGTTTTCGTAATACTTCAATCAATAAAAATGATTTAAAGATTTTATATTGGATAAAATCTTATGCTGTCGAAATAGTTTTGTGGGCGTTGTAATCAACTACGATGGCTTCATTTAATACCGTTAGTTCAACGCTATGAATACATACGTTGCCAGTTTGAAATATGAATTTTAAACTCGACAATTATATTGCAGCGTACTCGTACTTTTGGTCCTGACATGGCAACAATTAAAAATATATAATAAAGAGAGTGGCAATTTTTTTGTTCCTAACTTTAAATTACTTTTATCGCTTCGATGTCATACTTTCACTAGAGCCAATTGTAGGCAATTAGAAAATTTGTTATAATGAAAATTAAAAACTTAACTTCATTTTTTTAAAGAATTGTTAAAAAATGTTTAACCTTAATGGGTTCCTTCTGTGATTAAGTACAAATATATATTTTTTCAATAGTTAAAAGCCGTAAGATTTTTATCATTACAATTATTGTATTAAATGCGCAATTTTTTTGAAATAGTTTGCCAGTTCTGTGCAATACATTTTTTTTCACCACAAACGGTCAAATTTGTGTTATGAAAATTACAAAATCGTTAAATGTACGTTTTTGAATTTTTTTTCTTGAGAGAATCCTATTAGTCGTAAAATATTTTAATTTATTTATAATTATTATTACTCATTTATACTGTTATTACTATAAATAAATTAAACAATCAGATTTGATATGTAGCCGTAGCATGCAAAAGACGTAAAGCAGTGACTTATACAAAATAAAAAAATCTACATATAGAAAACTAAGTGACTTTTATTAGGTTTGAATTTTCTAAATAACCTAGTTATAGCTTTGCCTACATCCCTTTTTCGGTTAGTTTGTGACTTACAGGTCATGACTTAAATTTTAACGATAAAATAAAACTGACAAAAAGAGAGAATCCTGTTAGTCGTAAAATATTTTGATTTATTTCTAATTATCATTACTCATTTATAATTAACTATAAATAAAATAAACAATCAGATTTAATTTGTAGCCGTAGCATGCAAAACACACAAAGCAGTGACTTATACAAAATAAAAAAAAAATCTACATATCGAAAACTAAGTAACTTTTATTAAGTTCGAATTTTGTAAATAGCCTAATTATAGCTCGGCCACATCCCTTTTTCGGTTAGTCTGTGACTTACAGGACATGACTTAAATTTTAACGATAAAATAAATCGGACAAAAAATCTAAAAAAGAATACAAACTTTATAAATAGTAGACTCCAAAACAACACCATACATTGTACAGTATGGATGGTGTTGTTGCGAAATCTGTAGATATATTACATACATATATATATATATATATATATATATATATATATATATATATATATATATATATATATAAATATATATATAGTATATATATATATATATATATATATATATATATATATATATATACGGGATACCTCATAGGTGGCCCAAGTATCCATACGTTATATTAAAAAATTGTGTCATTAATGAACCGCCAAATTCGCGATTCGTATGAAACACTAGGGCGTGCCCAAAGTACTTTCGATACAAAATGATATGATGGAGACGTTCGTAAAAGAAGGTATTTTTTCGAATGTTTTTTTTCTGTAACTAAAAACTATTAATTTAATATCAATATTGATTTACATTGTTAAATATTTTCTTTTCAACTTATATTACATAGAGCTATATAACCTCAAATGTGTAAGTTAATTAAAGTAAATATAATTGAAACTACATTTTTTTCACAACAATTTTAACAGACAATTTGTCGAACGCGATTTGCGAACACCAGCGATCGACGCGACGCCGTGGATGCGCGAGATGGATGCGCAAAAGAAGAAACGCTTACGCAGTTGTCTCGCTTTCTCTAGTAGCGCAACTAGTAATTCTCAAATTTATCGTTCTGTCACAAATATCTAATTGTTCTTTATTACTGTATCTTAACAATATATTTGTGTTATTGCAGTTTATCGTAATATTAAAAAATGGATTTGGTACAAAGTATAAAAAGCGGTGACTTTCTGTCGTTCGATAGAAAAGTGGTTTTAAAAAATGTTAGCCCTCCGCGATCGGTATTAAGTTTAATGCAAAATTGCTCGTTTAAAAATAAAAGTTTCAGGCATTGTTTTAATATAAATGTATATAACAAAAACTAGTGTATTTGTGGTTATGATCAAGTTAATGCTTTTTTGTTTTCTTTGCATAATTTATAGTAGTTCTGATGTATGGTCGAAAAATGGCATTTGAAACATCTGAATAACAAAATTAAATAACACGCCACTTCAAGGTAACATAAGTCAGACGTTATTAATTTAGGATTACTCCGTAAAAACAATATTTGTTTACAATTAGATAGTGGTTTCGAGCATCTATATTACAACATATTTCCTGGTAAGTAAAAATATACATATTTTGTGTACAATTGTTGACTATAAAATTTTGTGGCATGTTTGATGTCGCGTTCAGAAGTGACGATGAAAGAAAAACGAAATGATGGATTCTAAATATTTATCTATTCAGGTTGATGAAACTACTGACTCGTCATGTGAAACACAAATTTTTATTATTCTTGTGGATATTATTAAAGGAGTGGCTGTAGAGCGATTTTGGGGTTTCTTTCAACCTGAAGCACAAACTGTTATTGGTATTAGCGCAGTCATTTTAAAACAGTTAAACATTTTAGAAATAAATAAAACACCGAGTAACTTGATATCTCAGTGCTTAATTGTGTAATAAGTGGAACATGTGGTGGTGTTGAAACTTTGATTAAAAAGAAATGTCCCCAGGCATTTTATATTTACTGTTATGCTCATTAAGGTAATCTTAATTGCAACAAGCTATATTTAAAATAAAACCTTTTAAAATATTTTTTCTTCTCCTGCAAGGATTTTCAACATTTTTCTGTCGATCTGCAAATCATACAACTATATTAGATAACATAGCAAAAAAAAGAGGTGCAGCGACGAGGTGAAATTTTCAGTTGTATCGTGATCACTTTACATGAAAACAAATCTGATTTACTGGAACGTTTTAAATTTATAGCAGAAAATGAATCTGACCATTTAGACTGTGTTGCAAGCGCTAGGTTATTCGAAAATAATGATCGACAGTAAATTTAACTACTGGCTATCTTTTCATATAAAACAATGCCTCTTGTAGGAATTTTTTTTAACAGTAAAAAAAAGTAGGCTAACTGTTTCGAAAGCGCATAACATTATTGAACGTTTTATTACTGAAATTTCAAAAATAAGAAATACGCTCACTTTGACGGTGTCAAGTTGTACTGTAATTTTGAATATAACAATGCGAAGTAAAAAACGTCGCGTCTCATTAGCAGACGAAGATAATAATTGTATTTTTGCAATCGAATGTTGCGATGTTATTATAAATAATATAAGAGACAGATTTTCAAATACTAAGCAGTTAATAGTATCAAAACTCTTTTCGTGTCATCGAGTTCCTATTTACGTTCAAAAATTTTCCTGTGGATGAACTCAAAACCGCTCTAGATATTTTCAATTTAAATGAACCATCTTTGAAAACTAAATTAAATATTTTGTATTCACGATATGATTTCCACGAGACTGTCGGATTGTTGGCATTGTTACAGTGCATTATAGACTTAGAATAAATAGTACTCCAGAAGGCGAGAAAACGCACGATGGTGTGTCCATCAAAACTATGCATTAAATGCGTAGTATCAAAACGCGGCTGTCAGTCTAAAGATGGAAATAACTGTTATTTCCCCATACCTGTTATAATGAATAACATCAATATTCAATAACATAGTATCATACCTGTTAAAAAATAACAATGTTATTGGACATTATTGAGACTAATATTTGTTCAATACGTTCTTAAACGATACGTTCCATGAAATTCATTTTCTTTCTGTGTGTTGATACAAAATATGAGTAGTACACGCGTACTATAATCGCTATCTATATTAAATACTACTGAAGAAACGCTTGTTCAATTTTAATTTGGTTTTTGATAAAATATAAGTAATTTTTTTGTGAACGGTTTAAATCTACATTTGATTAATTTATGTTAAAAGAGCCAAGCTTTCTTTTGTGGCTAATACGGTGAAAAATTACATTTCGAACCACATAGTATTTTCCTAGTTCGAAAATTTGAAAAAAATGAAACAATAATGCATATAAATTGCAGTTAGTTAGCGATCAATAGTGAAGACTGAATGAATATAACATAAACAAAATTCAAATAACAAGTATGGATTTAAATTTCGTAGTAATTAATTGTTTATTATCATTCGGTAATAATTCCATGTCATTTGGTCATGTTCCGTCAATACGAAACAAAAGAACAAAGCATAACACAAATAATATATAAAACAATGAATTGCTTTAAGAAAAGGTACGCGCTATTTCTTGCTCTTTTTATTCAGAAGACGAGTGACGGCCGCTGCTTAACAATAAAGCAAATGTCCTTAATAATATAATGCGTTCATTCCAATCGGTAATAGGTATGATTCACGTAACGGGTATGAGTTTTAACGTTATAATAACAGATATTAATCAATCGGTAAAGTTCGGTGTCATTCGGTTATGTTCGGTAAATATGAAACGAAGGGCAATGCGAAAACGTGCTGTCTCGCTCTCTCTTTACTCAGCGAGGGACAGCCATTGTACGGGAGCTGCTTGACAATACCACCGTACATAATATTTTAACATGTTCGCCGAGCATAACTTTCTTTAATAACATAGTATCTGTAAATCGCAATAACATAATATTTTCTTTCCATTCGATATTATGTTATCCGTACCTGTTACGTTATAATTCTGTCAACAATAGTGCAATCTAAAACATAACATTGAACGGTAGTGTGGTTTGTAAGAGACAACATCATTTAAAATGACGGCTTATGTTATTCTCACCAGCAAAAATATCACTGAGCTGCAAAAGAAACAAATTGACATTATTTTTCATACGTAAATAGTATTACTTAATGGCATTTTCAATTACCTATGCGATTTTAAAATATCGAAGTATATTATTATTAACAGAAGCGTGCCATTTTCATTGGTGTTGCCACTTCTTAGTATTGTTTACCAAAATTAAATAATTTTGAATATTATTGATATTACCAAATTACATAATTTGGGAGATGCCGTTGGATAATTTGATTTAATGTTTGAAATTTCCATTGTCATATTCAGTTTCAGAATATTATACCTATTACATATATAATAATTGTATGTAGGGTTACGGAGACGAAAGAAACAAATGTAACATTCATTCATTTTCGCCGCCTTTAATTTCCTGAAAATGCGAGCCGAATGTTTTCAATAAGTAGAAATTTTATCACGAAGTTGAACGCTAATTAATATAAATAATTTTTTTTCCCTTTTTGACTTGCTTTAGTACGGGACCGATTTTCATATTTTTATAGCGGGCTTTTTAACCTCGCTTTTTACTTCAAAATACTAATCTTGTTATTTTCTTTTTGTATTAACAAAAAAAAACAAAAAATTATTGACAAGAGTACCAAAATAATTTTGTAGGTTAATGTGTACACGTACACTCATACGGATTGTTACGGGTTTTGAAAATTAGATTTTTAAAAAACAAAATATTTCATTTAACACGATAATTTATTTTGAATTTGATTAATGGCCAACCGTTCTGGATGCAAGCTCGGAACCGACTGACTGGAGCGTTTGGCGTCGCGAGGATTGTTGATTAAGTGGAATTTTGATATAGCAGAATGAAAGGGCTTAGGTTAGCTGTATCATTTACATGACAGAGGTATAACAGTACGCACGTACACACGTGCACAAACGCGCGCGCATGCGTACACAAACATACACACACACACATATTTAACGATAATGTATTTTAATACTCATTTTAAGTAATAAAATGGTAAAATTTAACCTAGGTTCTTCGGCTATTGGTTATGGTAGGAATAAACATTCTATAAATTTACCAGGGCGGCCATAATAATACGTCATATAAGCCAGAGAATGCATCACATAAATCGCCCAAATGTGTATCGTACTACTGCAAGTAGAAATATTTATATGCGTCAATGTCCCGGAGTTGGTGGTGAAATTATTTTGCTACTAACACTGTATGCGTAGGCGGGACACTAGTAGAACGAGCACGGTGGAGGGGGAGACGATTTTTAGCTTCAGGCGGCCGCGTAGAGATTTGTGCGTATACGCCTTCTGGTTTACTCTATATTCTAAGATCATAGAAAATAAATTGCATGAAGTGCTTCAAGAAATTACAGAATTATCAAATATTTTAATTACGCTATCAACGACAGCAATCGAGAGTGAACGTACCTTTTCTTCGTTGAATAGAATAAAATATTTTTTACGCACAACCATGCGGTAAGGCACATTGACTTCACTTGGTATGTTTATTTATAGAAAAGCAACTTATTTGCAGTATACCTAATCTCAATGACCAAGTAGTGGAAGATTTTGCTCATAGTAAAGACAGAAGGATGGATTTCATTTACAAGTTAATTTAAGAGTTTATTAACCCATTTGTCCGATGTTATATTACGCCAATATAGCTTAGACGTCTAGACTATTATAATGGTAAACGCATATTTTATCAGTATCATAAACTTGTTTACCGCCGCGCGTGCGGTTATGTGTCTGACAAAGCCCATCATGCGAAGGCCTCTTATATTTTTTATTTATTTGGCACTATAAGCAATGCATTTACCTAAACCACTAATTTGTTTTAAATTTGAATCGTAAGTTTACTTAATATGTATGTTATATTAGCGCACCTGTCAATTACGAAAAAACACCACTCACATTTGTGTAGCGCCCATTTTCGCACACGAATGAACGAATGAAACAAACTAAAAATACTGATCAAACTGTTTTATCATTTTCTTTACTTTTACGTCGCTCACAGCCTTAAATTTTTTTTAGGAAAATTCATACTTTTCTAATGTTTCTACATGCTTGTAGTGGTGCCGGAAAATTTGGAAACTTGGCGGTGAAAAGGTTAAAAAAATTATATTCTCTAAATTAAAAACCAATTGCTAATTGCGTACGTTATATTATTTATTACGAGGATTAGGCCTATACTTTATGGGAATACCTCTTTAAAAAAACGAGTATATCTTGACCTCCTGGGTTTGACATATTGTGGTCATAGTTGGGTGCCCTCCCAAATATTTTGACCCATCTACCGCCACTGCATCTGTATATGTATATGTATACGTATACGCATATATATATATATATACATATATATATATATACATGTATATGTATATATATATATATATATATATATATATATATATATGTATATGTATATATATATATATATATATATATATATATATATATATATGCACATAGATATATCTATTAGCAAAGGTTGTTATTACTAAACTGGTAAATTATTTTAAAATTTAGTCTTTGTAAGAACATCAAAAAATCTTTCCAATGAAATTTATCAATGATACAAAAAAGTGAAAGACTTCTAAGTAGTTTATGTAGTTTCGCTAGTAACATAAATATGCCCTCTGTAAAAATGATTACAAATTGTAACCATTTTTATAGAGGGCTCGAAACTCTAATTTGTTGAGTGTATGCTCGACTGAATTTATTGTTAAATAACATATTTTTCCATAATTTATAATAACAGAATTTCATAACAAAATTAAAATTAGAAAAACATCTTTGACCTTTGAAAAAATGCTTAACATTATACTTTATCTGACCTGCCTTGTACAAAGCTCATCGTAATGTATAACGTGAACTCACACGTGACGTCACACACAATGTAAACAAAGAGTCCTCTCTAAAGGGGATTATTATTTATTTTCATATTAAGATTGTGTATAAATGGTGTGTAGTGACACAATGTAAAAATACTTCTATAAAAAGTCGACACAAAGTGTTCGTTTCAGTGCCAACACATCTTAAAAGGCGAAAAAAGTGGCTGCAATTAGCCCAAAGAGATCCAAACAGCAATGTGGCTCACTCAAATATTTTTATGTGTAAAGATCATTTCGATGTAAGTAATATTTGTGTTTTAAATATTATTATCGATATCAATCTCTATAAACCAAAAGAATTAGAACATTAAATTTTAGTATGAATGCGTTTTAGTACCAATGATATTTTTTTATATTTTATTTGACTTTTGTTTGCGATGGAATATGTTTTAACTTTTTTTCCCGTTCAGTATATGTTTTATCGCTAAGCACTTATTACACAATTAAAAACATTAATACTTACAAATTCTTAAGTATTTACATGCAGCTGAAACTATCGTACGGAAGGGAAACAGTGGTAACCACAAATTAGACAATATTTAATGAACGAACGGTGCGCTAATAAAATTTTATTTTCAACATAAACATTCCTTATATACTATACGTAAACTTAATTTACATATTCTTATATTATTTTATTCTTAAGTAGACATCTGAGAATAGCAAAAAAGTAACTTAATTAATAAACAGGCCAATTATAATGTATTTCTGAGCTCATTTATACCGCATAAGTGCTTCCTTTGGAACATTGGCGGTTTCTCGTATATAACAATTACCATCATTTTTTAAAAATTATTTGACTATTATTTTATTGTTAAGTAGATACCTAAGAATATAAAAAAAGTTACTGAGTTAGGGAATACGCCAATTATAATGTATTTCTGAGCTCATTTATACCGCATAAGTGCTTCCTAAGGAACATTGGCGGTTTCTCGTTTATAACAATTACCATCATTTTTTTAAAATTATTTCACTATTATTTTATTGTTAAATAGATATCTAAAATAGAAAAAAAAGTTACTTGATTAGGGAACACGTCATTTATAATGTATTTCTGATTTCATTTATACCGCATAAGTGCTTCCTTTGGAACATTGGCGGTTTCTCGTTTATAACAATTACTGTCATTTATTTTAAATTATTTCACTATTATTTTATTGTTAAATAGATATCTAGAAATAGAAAAAATGTTACTTGATTAGGGAACACGCCAATTATAATGTATTTCTGAGCTAATTTATACCGCATAAGTGCTTCCTATGGAACATTGGCGGTTTCTCGTTTATAACAATTACCATCATTTTTTTAAAATTATTTCACTATTATTTTATTATTAAACAGATATCTAAAAATAGAAAAAAAGTTACTTGATTAGGGAACACGCCAATTATAATGTATTTCTGAGCTCATTTATACCGCATAAGTGCTTCCTATGGAACATTGGCGGTTTCTCGTTTATAACAATTACCATCATTTTTTTTAAATTATTTCACTATTATTTTATTGTTAAATAAATATCTAAGAATAGAAAAAAAGTTCCTTGATTAGGGAACACGCCAATTATAATGTGTTTCTGAGCTCATTTATACCGCATAAGTGCTTCCTTTGGAACATTGGCGGTTTCTCGTTTATAACAATTACCATCATTTTTTTAAAATTATTTGACTATCATTTTATTGTTAAGTAGATATGTAAGAATAGAAAAAAAGTTACTGGATTAGGAAATACGCCAATTATAATGTATTTCTGAGCTCATTTATACCGCATAAGTGCTTCCTAAGGAACATTGGCGCTTTCTCGTTTATAACAATTACCATCATTTTTTTAAAAATATTTTACTATTATTTTATTGTTAAATAGATATCTGGAAATAGAAAAAAAGTTACTTGATTAGGGAACACGCCAATTATAATGTATTTCTGAGCTAATTTATACCGCATAAGTGCTTCCTATGGAACATTGGCGGTTTCTCGTTTATAACAATTACCATCATTTTTTTAAAATTATTTCACTATTATTTTATTGTTAAATAAATATCTAAAAATAGAAAAAAAGTTACTTGATTAGGGAACACGCGAATTATAATGTATTTCTGAGCTCATTTATACCGCATAAGTGCTTCCTTTGGAACATTGGCGGTTTCTCGTTTATAACAATTACCATCATTTTTTTAAAATTATTTCACTATTATTTTATTGTTAAATAGATATCTAAAATAGAAAAAAAAGTTACTTGATTAGAGAACACGTCATTTATAATGTATTTCTGATTTCATTTATACCGCATAAGTGCTTCCTTTGGAACATTGGCGGTTTCTCGTTTATAACAATTACTGTCATTTTTTTAAAATTATTTCACTATTATTTTATTGTTAAATAGATATCTAAAATAGAACAAAAAGTTACTTGATTAGGGAACACGTCATTTATAATGTATTTCTGATTTCATTTATACCGCATAAGTGCTTCCTTTGGAACATTGGCGGTTTCTCGTTTATAACAATTACCATCATTTTTTTAAAATTATTTCACTATTATTTTATTGTTAAATAAATATCTAAAAATAGAAAAAAAGTTACTTGATTAGGAAACACGCGAATTATAATGTATTTCTGAGCTCATTTATACCGCATAAGTGCTTCCTTTGGAACATTGGCGGTTTCTCGTTAATAACAATTACCGTCATTTTTTTAAAATTATTTCACTATTATTTTATTGTTAAATAGATATCTAGGAATAGAAAAAAGTTACTGGATTAGGGAATACGCCAATTATAATGTATTTCTGAGCTCATTTTTACCGCATAAGTGCTTCCTTTGGAACATTGGCGGTTTCTCGTTAATAACAATTACCGTCATTTTTTTAAAATTATTTCACTATTATTTTATTGTTAAATAGATATCTAAAATAGAAAAAAAGTTACTTGTTTAGGGAACACGCCAATTATAATGTATTTCTGAGCTCATTTATACCGCATAAGTGCTTCCTATGGAACATTGGCGGTTTCTCGTTCATAACAATTACCATCATTTTTTAAAATTATTTCACTCTTATTTTATTGTCAAATAGATATCTAAGTATAGAAAAAAAGTTACTTGATTAGGGAAGACGCCAGTTTTAATATATTTCCGAACTCATTTAAACCGCATACGAGTTTGCTTCGTAGCATTGGCGGTTTCCCGTTTATAGCAATTATCATAATTTTTTTTAAATTTTTTGTCTAACATTTTATTGTTAAATAGACATCTAAGAATAGAAAAAAAAGAAATTAGATTGAGGAACACGCCAATTATAATTTATTTCTCAACTCGTTTAAACCGCATAAGACCATCTTTGGAGCATTGGCGGTTTACTTTTTATAACAATTTTCATCATTTTTTTTAATTATTTGTCTAATATTTTATTAATGACTAGATATTATTTTCATAAGTGTATATTATCTAGGAAAATTTTATATTCAAAGTAATTTTTGTAGACACCGTGCGTTCATTCAAATTTTGTGTGACCGGTCGTTACCACCGATTCCCCTCCGGACGGTAGCTTCAACTGCTAAATACTATATTTACAATATATATATATAGTAAATTTAATTATCCAGCTCGAATATTTACTTAATCTGTCAATTTTAACAATAACATCTTATTTACCCAACAACATTCAGGAAAAGTCTATTTGTCTATGATTTATGTTTGGAATAAAAGTATAGTGCTGATATATACATTAGCATATGTATTGCATGGGAATTAAATAAATTTTTTTACATTGTTTATGACCGGAAGGTATTTTAATTGAGTATATGATTTGTAATGTATTTCTTTTTATATAATATAATACATAATAAATAACATACGTAATGAATTTATATTATAAAAAAATTATACTAAATGCAAAAGGTGATAGTTATAAATTAAAAAAAAGAAAGAAGGAGCATAATTTAAAGATTTAAAAACTCGTCTGTGACGTCATCTGACTTTTAACAAATAACAGGGCTTTTGCGACGCAGATTAAATTTTAATAAAAATTTTGCGATTTCTTTACGTTTTTTTTTATATAATGTAAACTTATTCTTCCGAAAATTAAAAGCAATGCGCATAATTACGTTGTAATCTAATAGGATGACCCCGAATTGTGGTATATTTTTGATGTTGTCAAATAGCCTTTTGCAATTTTACTCGCAAGAAACGTCAAGCTTGTTCTTAATGGTCGTTCTGCTTATGTACAATAGTTTTCGGTACTTTTAGCGTTCAAGCGGATATCCTGTAGCTTTACGTAAGCTCGATGGAAAGTAATATGTAACTCAAATACTTCTTATATATATAGGCAGTTGTCGAAGAATTGCAAAAATTCGACAACTGTCTTTAACCCTTTTATTCAGTAGTACAAATATTGTGAGAGGGAAATCAGACCTAGAATAATTGTATGTCAATATCTCTTCGCCTACATAAGAAATTTATTATGACAATAACAAATACTTTGCTATGATGCACGTATAAGTACTTGTAGTACACCATTGTCTCGAATATTACCGGATATTAATATCTTTTAGCGAATTTAGTCGGTATCAGGACAATAAAACAGCTACATACAGGTCCATTTATGTATTTTAAATTTACCATGAAAGAATAATTGAAATTATAAGAGAGTGTCTCTGTATAGGTTTATAGTTAATTTTGTCTTTTATAAAAAGTTATGTGCTGAATAAGTACATATTTTTTTTCATAATTGAAAGAATGAAGGAACTTGTACAGTTGTGGGCAATATGACGAATTATAATACGTTATTTTGTCATTGAATAGGGCTGCTTCGGTGTGTTAACAAAATAAAAAATAATGTAATTTTTAACTTCGGAGATATCAGTATCTCAGCTAGATATGTTTGTATCCTGTGCTCATACGAATATCACCATCTGTGCGGCTCTTTGGAAATAGATAATTTTTTTTATGAAACAGTTTTTTTTTCTATGCCAATATTTCCAAAACCTCCGGAAATTGAAAGTAGTTCCTGAGTCCGTACCATATAATAATTTTATTTATCTAAAAATGTTGGAATAGTTACGCGCCAGTATTTTGTTGTTTATTGAATAATTTTAAAGACATTATGTTTTGGTTTTCTTACCTATTAGCATGAAAACTTGAAATGATTGTTTTTTTTTGTTTTACTTTAGCCTGATTCAGAAGCGTCTATCTGTTGAAATATGTTTTCCGTATTAATACCTAGCTTCTTTATCTGTTGAGATACGTTCTCCGTATTAATACTCAGCTTCTTTTATTTGATGGACTATTGTGATGGACAGAGCTTTTGAATATGTAACATTTTAGTTAAAAATGAGGAAATTAGTTATTTCTCCGACAGCGACAAATGACTAAATTTTTGAACACTATTGCATCATTTTAATAATTCCTCTGAGACTTTCTCAATTATTTCGGTCATCGTGAGTTGTAACATTTATTGCGTATCTACAATATCTGAAATAATATCACAATTGAATATATGTTTTAAGGCAATTTTTTCAATTTCCGCTTTCAAATTTCCTTTATTACATTAGCACCGCTGCAACTCGTACATCCACTGTTCCTATTGTCTCCCTTTAGAATGAACTTCGAGGGTAATAAATGTCATCTTGCCATATTGGGTTACAAGGCATAACCGTTCCAAACGGGAGGTTTGATCGTTATCTCCTGGATTTTGTTTCTAATATTTTTTTATTTCGTTCCTAGGAGGAGTCCTTGTCGATTCATACTAATATTATTTAATGAACTCAAGAAAAATGTTTACTCATATTTTGTTAATATTATTTGTTCTTGTGCAAATATGTTTATTCGCACAGCCGTTCTTTTTTATAAATAAAACGGTTCTGTGAAGAAAAAAGGTAGAATGTAAGTTCTGTTATGTTTTTGGTTAACATAAATACAATATATAATTAGGTTTCTTTTATTTTTGATTATTGTTTTGTAAAACTAAAGGTTGCGCTCCACTGTGTGAGGCCAAAGCTTTCATATTCCCTTCGAAGGAAGCATGGCTACATTAAGTTGTTAAAGCGCTGCTTTGAAAAAACTAAGTTTTTTTAGATGAAAATAAATGTATGGAAATTTATATCTAATTCAGTTTATTTTTGTATATGACCTGCTTACTGTTTAGATATATTTTCAATTGATACGAGAAAAGGTCTAAATAAATTTATGTGCATACTTAATAAAGTATTTTAATAATACTTTTAAAACTTCTGAGAGGTCATAAAGTAAAATTTAAGAAATTAAAGTTCTATGCAAGAATGAAATTCAACCTTACCTTCGCAGATTCGAATTGTTCGTTATTCTAGCAGCGCAAGGAAAACATAATTTAGCTTCGATATCTACTTAGATTTAAATTAATCCTTAAATTTTAAATATGTTTATTCCATTTAATATTTCGTAGTAGCAAGTCTTTGGTTTGTTCGACCATGAATAAAAGTGGCGTAAATAAAACTGGAAATTAGTAGGTACAATAGGATGTTCGCGATTTATTGAACAATGAACTTTTAAAAAGAAATAATTTTATTAGAGGAATGCAAGCGTACATTGTCATATTTATATGAAAATACAGGTACATAAAATGCCATCCGTTCAAGCTTGAGTTTTTGGATTCGTCCGGTAACACACAAAGGCTTTATTGTTTTCATTAAACTATTTGCACAGCTGAACTGTTGTTTAATTTTAGGATTCTTTACGCTGAAAATAAACGGACCAATAAAGGGATCGTTTAACAGTGTTATCTAGGATTGTTTGACATCGAGCTGGTCTTGTGAACTTGCAAACGCTTATACAATATTTGTTTTATTTATTGATCGACTTTACTTTACAGAATTGATACACATGGCTGACTTGTTGCGGAGGGAGCAATCTCTTACATCTAATCAAAACATCAGACCAGCCCCGCCTGACGAGTGGTCGGGAAGTGACTAGAGGACCCGCGGTCTGCTGCACCTTCAAATACCGTTATGATTAATCTAATATTTAGTATATTGATGACGATTTTATGTAGTTTAAGGGATATCCTTTCGACTTTATATTATATACCTTAAAAGTGTATGGCACATTTTTTAGTAGTATTAATTCTTTTAATGAATTTGGTGAGAATTTATTAAAATTGTCAAAAAGGAATTTTGCTTCTTTGTACTAAGTATCAACGTGTGTAGCTCATTATACATGTAATTGTGTCAGCATAGTATCTCAAGATTCACACTGAAGCATTGTTAATTTGTTGAATAGTGGATATTTCAATTTTGTTGTTGCTTATTTCGAACTACGTAAATACATTTTTTATAAGCCGAATTTGAATTAAACAAATTTGGTGATATTGCATCGTAATTAATTTAATTTATATTTTAATAAATTGTTGGCACAGAAATGTCTGAGTCTGTCTGGTCCAGTTAAATATGAAACCATTGCTACCTCTGAACAAATACTCGTATAATGCTGCTTGGCAGTGGCAATACAAGTAATGTGAATAAATATATCTTAGTAACATATTTGAGGTTGTAATAAATGGCAAGGATTAGGGTTTATTATGTTTTAGCCACTTTTGCTTTTATATGGTCCGTATATAATTAATAAGTGGCATATTTATAGCACGAATACGTACATCGTTTTGCAATACAATGGGCTCGTTATTGTGTGTACCTAATATTTTTAGCAAACACTAGTAGAGTATACTAATATTATATGCACATTCAATACGTATAACATAATTATACTTCAAATAACTCACATTTATTAAAACTAATGAAGGGGACATAAAAAACCTTATTTTATATACCTTTCATTAGTTTATTTAGTATCAACTTTTATTTTAATATATTTGATGAAATGTTGAAAAACTTTATTATAATATATTTTCTGCATGTTTGGAACTAAATTAAACTTTCATGAGTTTAAATTAAGTATCGAAAAATAATTAACAGATGTTTTCAAAGAAACAAATGTATTGATTAATTTAAACAATACTGAATCACAAAAACAAGTACAAGCATACACCTATGATATAATTTTTTCTTCAACCAAAAGGTAAACTTTATATTTTATTTTTCAGTACAAAAGTAAAATTTACGCTTACTTAAAGTTTAGTTAGTGTAAGAAATTGGGTTGTAAATTGAGTTAATTTTAGATGGTATCTTCAAAAAAGAAAACAAGAATTGTTACGAAATAATTAATTTTCCATGGCCTTAAATTTGCATACAAAAGATCGAGGTTTTCAGCACTATTAACAAACTGGTAATAATATTTTATGAAAAGCAGTAGAGTAGACCGTAAAGTCGCTCGTTTAGTAAGTTAAACTTATTTTTAGTAAATCGTAGTCTAAATGTTACCATATGATGAAATATTAATTTTAAAAGAAAATTAAATTTAAGCGAAGGAAATGTGGCAGATTTATGAACAGAAAAATTGGTTGAGATTAAAAAATATGTCAGTAAGTAAGGCTTGAAATGAAATTTAAGGCCATGTTATTTGTATCTGCGTCATCGTGGGTAAGTTCGATAATATGTTTGTATTTTATTGCTATTAGAGGAAGGACATATTGGTGGAAGATTGTATCAGTTTTATCCGTGAGTGTTCAAATGATTTTCACATCTTGGGAATGATTACTTGTTCAACTTGTTAAGTAAAATGTCACCAAGAATTATTAAAAATATTTGTAGAATTAACAATGAGGAAAATGCATAATTAAACTTTTTAAAATTCCTTGTTTGGCTTAGGCAGCGTTATCTAGTGCATTTTTCCGTTATCGTTCTCTAAGCCCAAAAGATTATTGTTTTTTATGTTTTCTGATTTATTCATGTATGTCATTTCCATCGCGGAGTTCAAACGTGTGAATGCGTTTTGACAAATGAAGTATTTTTTCATTGTTATGGTACTCCAAATAGCATAAAGTGGTTGAAGTCAACAAAAGTTTTCATGGATTAACAACACATTATTCAAATGAAAAAAATGAAGAAACTTCGCAGTATGAATATTAAATTAAAGGTCTTATCACAAATATTCCAAAGTTCTATGCGTGTATATGTTTGCCTGACTACAGAGAGAATTAAGGAGTAAAGTACTTTGAATGTGTCGTACAAACCCACCTATCCTAATTGGTTTTTCTTGTAGTTAATTAATTATCCCTGTTAGAATTTCAATGTTAAACCATCATGTTAATAAACCTATGAAATGTTTTGTTTGTTCCTTAATGAAAATTTTATTATTTATTATAATTCTTAAAAGTATTTGGAATAGATGTTGAAAAGTATTTGGATAAATGGTATTTCCAAATTATTATCGTTATTTTTAAAAGTTATTGTGACTGCGTTGTAATTGTCTAGTTAATGTAATTGACTCGTAAGTAAAAGTGCATACATTTTTGTAAAATTGCCATTTACAAATTAAAAAAGCTTATTTATTTGAAAGAGATTTGTGTTATAAATATAATATTTATCTATATTTTTTAAAATGGTTCTCAGTGTTCTACATGCACACGATTCATTACTTAGAGTTTAAAATTAATTCCATTTTAATCTGTATCAACCACAATAGCGATGTAATTTCGATATGCATGCACGATATGTGCATTAAAATTGCACTTTAATATTTACGCATATGATCTAATTGTTAATAAAAATATTATTTTTAATGAAAATATTATTCTCATGTAAATACTCAATCCTTACTAACATAATATAAGTATAACATTGTTTGTTTATTTGTTCGTTTGTCTTCCTTTCATACCTAATTAATCCAACGAATTTCAATGAAATCCGATGACTCATTTCGATTGTACATAGATAACATACATCATATGCTATATAACATATATCACGACAGGAACTCTGAATCGTTATATCGTACAATAAGAACGACTGCGGGGACGTAGGAACTGATGAATTTATACAGTGCTGTGCATAAATAATATATACAGTGTTGTACGTAAATAGTATATATAGTATTGTATATCAATTTCACCTTAAAATTCCAACTAAGGTTCAAGGCACTTTTATGCAGGGTACTATTGAATGTAAATTTTTTATTACAGAAAATCTATATAGTATATGATTTATTTATTACTATGATTTTTCGATTTTTTTAATTTTCACATTTAGTAAAAAAGAGAACATTCCGAGGTTTGAATTTAAATTTTAATATATTTATGTAAAACTTTGGAACATAATTTACCCGCACTTAAATTTCATCAAAATATACTTTATTATAAGTTTAGAACAATTTGGAAAAATAGAAGTTTGGTTTCAACGAAAGCTAAAAATTTTTAAAAACGTTAAAATTGTTTAATTGTTCGAACAAAATTTTGAAAAACCTCTGTATTAATAACATTTAAAATATTGTCTGTTTAATATACACTTTATATTTTATATATCATGTACTAAATAGTCTATCTAAATATATTTGTACACCAGTACTCCATAAACACGAGACAAACGTCCACATGAGACACAACTCATAGCCCGATAGAGCTTAAAGCTCTCTCAGCTAAGCCTGCCACTTTCGAAGTTTCAAACAGAGCTAAAGTTTTTAAAATTATTTCCTCTACTTTTTCGTATATATCTCAGAAACAGCAGTTTGTTTGAAATAATTGTCTGAAAAAAATTGTTATTTTGCGATTTAAATACTCTTTGTTTTGAGTTTTAACGAAAGTTACGATAATTTTTTTGTAGAATGACATTTCCAACGTCTAGGTAAATATTTTACATTTTATTCTTGTATCTGTTTATAATTGTTATTGTAATACTGGTTATTTTAGGTAAACTACTTGATTACTTCGTTTAATTTCTTTGAGTATGAACAGCGCGCTGGGTTACAGACTAAATGTGTTACCAGATATAATTATCTCGTTCCCATTTCTTTAGAGCCGTTCAATAAGTGTCTTTGTTTCATTCGCTGGACTTTAAATATTCTAGTGAGTCAGCATACAATATTGACTGCTGTAACAGTGTAAGGCTTGAAACCATGTGTCGTTGACTCAATATAAATTATTATTTGTCGTAGACGTGTGTATAGATAAACTTTGAAGAGAAATTATTTTGCATTGAATCGACATACTGATCACTTTTCCGATTTAGGCTTTTATTTAAAATAATACTGTAAAGAAAACGTATCAAAAGGACAAAAAAATTATTTAAAGAAAACTCAGTTTCTTATAGTACATAAATTTAATCGTAATAAAGCAGTTCGTGTTAGTTTCTGTTTTTTTAGATATCATTTAGTTACATCTTGTCTAGCCGCTTACGTTGATAATATCATCAGTTCATTACTTGAGAGTTTTTTGGTACATGATATATTAATAATTTAGGCAAAATAAAGTTCACATCCATAATTTATGTAAAGATTTATATTGTTTTGTTACTTAATTATTCCATTATTTCTTTTTGGCTATATTTGAAAAACTCGTAATGGTGATCACGATATAAAAATGGTGCCATATTTTATTTTAATAAAACTGAAGTAATGGAAACTATTATTTTGGAGTATTTTTGTCTAAATATAAAATATTTTACATGATTTGGAAAATATTTGTTCTATTTCAAGATAATGCCTCTTGTTTACTCATTTTTATTATTAGCAACGGATTTTACGGAAATTAATCACAAACAAAACTTTGACCGTCTTTGAAACATTTTTGGTATGAATCTTGTCAAATATAGTAGTCATGGCGTATTTTTATTATTTTGAATATTAATAAACTTTAAAATTTCCCGTACAACTTTTTGGAATTCATCTTAAATTAAATTAAATTATTAGATGTTCTAAACTTGTCTGAATACAAATAAATGTATTTTAGTGTTTTAGCTTGCTTAGATATATATGGGTTTATGTGTTTGCTTGTGAACGCACTTTCCCATGCACAGGTCACTTGTGCGTGTACACGCTCGCGGTCTAGGGTCGAAGTGCGCGTGCGTACGTATGCGCGTGTGTATATCTATATGTGCGTGCGCATGTGCTTGCGGGTGTGCGAGGCGTGTATATACGTGTGAGTACGCATCTGTGCACGTATGTCCATGTGCTTGTGAGAGTGTATGTGTGTGGGATAGTTCAGCCATATATCGTCTATATAAACTTGGATTATTATAATTAGAGAGAGAAGTTTTCTCACCCTACGTAACGAAAAAATGTGTAAAGAATGATAATGCTTATTTATTTCCACTTACATTTATTCATCAATTATATATAATGATAATAAATTCATAATTACTTCACTAGGCGATTTTGGTTGGCTGCCAATCGAATACAACAAAATATAAAAATATGAGACATGGCTCATACTTTTTTTCCAAAGTAAGCACATATGTTTCCTTATACTAAGACAAGACAACTAAGTTAATTTTCAGTTACTTTTTAAAATAGCGAAATATCCTTAAAAGCACACAATATCCTTAAAGTATCTATAATTTCTGATATTAATACTCAAAATCTTATGCAACTTTCGAGAAATTTCTTTGTTTGTGAGATTTAGTAAATATTTATGGATTTTTATTCGAGAAAACTCTGTGAGATTTGGTAAATAGTTGTGGATTTTTATTCGAGGTATCACTAAACAAACAGTAAATACAGAGAGCGTCAGAAAATATGTGATCATTGATTAATAAATATATACAAAGTAATTAATGAATCGAATTAATGTCACTTTGAAATACTCATGGTAACGAATACTATCAACTCTAAATATTTTTATGTCAGCTACAGTTAAAGAATGCATCGTAATGGCTAGTAATACCACCTTTCTCATTTAACACGGAGAAAGAAAATATCGAACGAAAATTTGCTTACCATCAGTCACGTGTATCTCTTATAATTTTAATATAACGTGTTACATATAGTGACGTTGTTACTGTCATAACCATATTATATATACGTTATAAAGCAAAACAATTTCCACATGTCAACCAAAAACTACATTAATAAATCAGTACTACTTTTAAGCGCAATTTGTGGAAAAGTGCATCTAAACTCGACATACGGACACCGTACGTGATTCTACGTAGCAAATACCCCTGTCATACGCGAGCCTTACAAGTGCATTTAATTATTACATTAGTTTGTTTTTGAATATTTACTATGTTTGAAGAGTGCTGTACAACCGGTGTCAGATTTTATAGTATTCCATATTTCTAACATTTTCGTTTAAAACAGACACAAAGAAGTATTTGATGTTAATTTTTGGCCCCTTTTTTTAAATTTTACAGTATTGCGACATTATGGGATATATTAAACAGATCATAATACTTATTTTTATTTGCAGTATTTACATTTGGACTAATGTGCATAATGTTAGTTTCGATTGCGGTTTCTTCTTGTAGGTTTTATATAAGAAGAGTGAAAGAGTGTTGTGTATTTAAACTTCACTGATGACTGTGGCAGATATTTCCTTCTTGTGTAAACGAAAGGGTTTATCTGCTTAAAAAAATGAGGTGCTATTAAAATTGGTACTTTATTTCAAGTGACAATGAATATCATGTTATTACAAAACAAATGGAATCTGTTAAATTGAAATTCATCGTCACGAGCTCGATTAGATATTTCCAAAATACGAGGGGAATAATAATAAATGATTAATATATTAAAAATCTAGAGAACGCGAAGGTGAACGCGAACGCGAACACGAAGGCGACGGCGAAGGCAAAAGTAAAGGGAAAGGGATAAAAATATAATACTATGAATCAAAGAATTTCACGTTCCTATAGGAAACTACAAATACACCGAGCATCGCTCGGTCACATGGTACTATATTATATATAACATAAGACCGTTTTGCGCGATTTTATACGTATTGAGCAATGTATATAAATTGTTTAACAACCTGTTTAACATTTTCGTGTTTTTACGGATTCAGAAAAAAAATGGAAAAACAAATGACACTTTGCAATATATGGCTCTTGATGGCTATATTATCGAAATTATATATTATAAATATGTTATTTTTATCGATATATTTGAATGCAACTTCTAGGTAAGTCCTGTTAAACATAACCGAGTAGATTTAATCTGCTGTAAAAACAGAATTAAATATTTATCTCTTGCCGCTTTAACGTCACATGGCGTTATGTCGCTTAAGAAAAACAAAATAAATGGATGGAGGCGAGTGACACTTTTCAAAGACAAATTTAATCCATACCAAATATTTAAAAAAATAAAAATAGTTGATACCATGCTTGTAAATTTACCCAAATATTATTAATACTATCGTTAAAATTGAATGTAGGCTTGCAAGTCGAGTGCAAAACATGCTCTCGCGGGATTTGCAATTGATTTAGTGAGCGCTATCTTATAAAACTATACAAAGAAAAACAATGTATTGGAGTGGGTTTACGCTGTTATAATGTCTCTTACATGCTTATAAATATTTTGATAGTAATACTAAATAATTACAGAGATAGTGGTCGTTAAATATTATTGAGGTTAGAAAGCTAGAATCATGTTGAATGGTTTTCTCTTTTTAATTAAAAATTGAAATGCATTATGCTCCAGAAAAATCAGTCTTATTTAAGAAAAAATATACATAAATATATATAAAATAGAGTAAATTACGTAATAACATACCGTGATGAAAAATAATAACAAGTTTATTAATCAGTATTTTTGTTTAAATACTGGCATGAAAGTTTTTAATAGCATATGTTTTTTACATAACATTTAGTTTGTATTTGATAGTAGTACAAATAACCTAAAACACTTGAGATATTGTGTAATGTTGACACCTATAATACTGGATAGAGATTAGGTTATAAAAAATGGTTTCTACTATCAATATCACAGCAGAATAGTAACAAATGTATTTAGTCGGTTGTTAATCAGTGTTATAAAGATAGTCACGTTGAAATTGATTTATTTGTTGAAAACTCTATTGCCAATATTATAAACTTATCTAAAGGGTTGGACATGTGGAAGAATATAATAACAAGTGTTTCAATATAAACTTAAGGATAACAACTAATAGGATATAAAATAGCAACAATAACAAACAATAGAGGAACACATCGTAACTCGAATTGAAAATATTGTAACTGGGAATAATTTCGTCTACAATTAGATTAAATTTTAATTGTACTTTCGCGTGACTCAAAATGGCCAGCCTAGCTACAAACACAAACATAAACTCTCTCTCACGACTTAACGAGAACCGCTAACCACTCGTCCCCGGTTGCCAAATGGCGTGGCTACACTTTGTCTCTTAGTGGATTGAAGTTTCAATATACTCATATCAACATACCATAAAGGCTACTTCAAATAACTAATAATTTGACAACGAAGTTGCTAAGGATGCGGTGTATTTGCGGACGCAATTGAAAAGGTGTGGTCAGATCGAAAGCAAACCTTTGACGTGTCCCAATTGTTTAAACACGGAGTGAGGTAAAGTAGCTTTGAATTTGCTGACGTAGACCTTATCCGCATATTTTTTGGTGATTTTAACTAGAATAAAATTATTATGACAGTTAGTTGGTATTGGTTTAATTTTGGAGACTTCTTCAGGAGAGTTATGTGAATAATTTTTGAACACCATATTAAATGAAACTAACACCTACTTTTTTGGTCTTATTTACTCTCAATAAAGTTAGTGTATTTACATTTTTATATTTTTCTCACTAAGTGGTATATGATAGTTGATATATTTTCATTGTATTCCCTAAGTGGTATATTATTTATTCATTACTATGATTTATAACGGAATTTTTAGGTTTTTATATATATTGGTAGTAAAAAACAACACTTTTTCATTTTTGGATCTTCGATACATCTTTAACAAGTTTTTAATTTTGAATTTTTTATCAACCATATATTAAATTTCGTACAAGTATACTTTACTATAAATGAGAGAAATTAAAAAAAAATTGGTGGTATGGCAGGATGAAATTTAAATTTTTTTGCAAATATACAATGACTTGCACGACATTTCATAAATAATGTTGAATATTTTGTCTATTTAACATACACTTTTTATTCTCTATTGAAATGTACGAATTGACATTACCGTATTAAAATGTTATATAGTGTACGGAGCCCCATAAGAATGGATACCTACATGTAGAATAACGCATGTATTACACCGCTCAATTAACTATAGGCATACATTTTTTATGAATGTTTTACTAAGTTGTACTATTAGATAATGAATAAAGATAAGCAACAAACATTCACATTTGTTTTATAAGCACTAAAATTATTTACAATCAAAATATTCGTCGTGTATTTTTATTTAATATTCAAGGTTATGATACTAAAAGTGTAAAAATAATAAACGATTGTTAAAATATTTTGAAACGCTATCATTTGATCGTGTCTGGCTTTGAAAATGAACGGACATATGTTATTAAATGATCAATTTTTTATTCAGCGTATTGTAAATTTAATTTGACTTTCTTAATGTCTTATTTATACAAAAAGTAATATTTTTTAAAGTAAATTAAATAATTTAAAAATAATTTAGGGACGACGAGGAATAATAATATTACAAGAAGATATGAATAAAAACAGCCAGATATTCCGAAATAAAAAATAAAGTTGAAAACACCTGACAAAGCCTAGTGTAAAGCTAATGGACATAGTTTTTAAATCCACTGGTATAATAAGTGTACCAGGATTAGGACAAATCGCAAAAAAATGTCATTAAATTTTCAAGTTTAAATATCGGTAGAAATGTGTAATATAAATTTGTTATTTTTTAAAACCTTCTAGTACAACTAATCATACATATACCTCAAGCGAGTTTTAATACATGAAGTAACTTTTTTAACTGACCTCAAATAAAAAGAAGGTTTTCAGTTCGAATATACTCTTTTTGTATATGTTATCCCATATTGCCGACATTTATCCGGTAATTTGGATGATTATTTTTATTTCGACGGGTGTGCTCCTAGTACAGGCCCATTTGCTTAGGATCTGACCATGGAAATTGAGGATACATCATAGAATTCATCAACACTAACAAAACTAGTGACGTGGTCGAGTTTGGATCATTTGAACCTAATAATAATTTAATAAGACACGAACAAGGGTGATATACATTTGCCGTTTAGCAAAGTCATGGTGCAATGGTGGAGCGGGAAGGTGGCGGCAGAAATTCTTCGCTGATCAGGAGTAATCTCGTCAAATTTGGACTCATTTCACTTGTCTTGAAATGTGTACGGAAACATACAAAGGCATGAAGCTAACAATACGTTCGTAAGACGGTATATAAAAAAATGAGTACAGTTTTTGGAACCGATATTAATTGAATTATCTCATTGATATTTGAAGTTGCTTCCATTTGTAAAAAAGAAATGATTTAATATGCAACACAATGAAATTCTGGATAATATTACATAAAAAAATGCAACAGAGAAAACAAATCGATACTCAGTTTGTAAAAAAGAGGATGATTATGGGCCCATGGCTTTTAATAAGTGAACAAAAGAAGCAAGAAATCAGACATCCAGCGGCATATGTGAATTCTTTTAAACATTACTGTTTATAAAACCAGCGGCAGAATCTACCACCAACTGGCATTATTTGTCTTCTTTTTCACCGAATAAAATATGTAACGTTTCCATCACATTATTTACGAGCATACCCCTAATGGAGAAGCCAAAGAGACTGTCTTTCGGCTGTGGAAGTGATTGCAAATGATTAGAAATACTGTAATTCCTGCATCAGTTTTTCTTATAGTCATTCATACATAAGTGTGAAATAGACGATTATCTTTTCCGCTCCACAATAACTTCACTTCCTCTCTAAGCTGTCGACCATGTTAGATATAACAACTGGAATATTTGTAAGCAGGTAAGTACGAATGTAAAGATATAAACAGAAACCTAAAGTAACTGAGATTTATGTCCTAGTAGAGAAATATATATTATATAAAATATATACAAGCTTGGAACAATGGCTACGGGTGAAGCCAAAAGAGGAAATGTGATTTACATGCCCATATGCATGTATTTATGTATGTGTGTGTAGATGCAGGTATGTATGTAGACATATATGAATATGTTTACTTTCATTAAATGTTGCAAACGTCTCTTTCAAATTCAATAAATGAGTTATTATTGATACTGAATTCACCGTAAATTCACCGTAAATATGGTTAATATAGAATATCATAAGCACTAAAAATGGAAAAATTAAAAATTTTTACAAAATATTTTGCACCAACTTCAGTTAATCAGCAAATAAGAGGCACACAGAAAAGTATAAAATAATAAATATATACAACACTCAGTTGAAACTTTTGCTATTCAATATCATTTTCGAACATAAACTATAATGGAGAAGCCAAAGCGACTGTCATTATTGGCAGCGAAAGGGAATGCATATAATTAATTGTTTTGTCAGTTGTCCTGAAATTAATACATATGTAAAGAGGATTGCCACCGAAGCAGGTTATTATATTTTCCACTCCCCACTAACTTCATATCTCTTCTGAGCTACCGACATGTTACCCATGTGAATTATTATATACGGAGTCTCCAGTGGGCCAGTCGTAATACATTAAATAGATTTTTACAATGTAGCAACATTGAATTTTATTTCTGATTTTTTTGAATAATATTACATATTGAATTAATTTGTATTGTTAAGTAATTCATCAAAATTGGTTAAGTAATTCATCAAAACAGAGTTTTGAGAATTCTTGGCTGATAATTCTAGCGCTTTTTTGTGTAGTTGAGAAATTTGGAAAACATTGAAAAATATAAAATCTTCAATTTGTAGTCAATAATATTCGTTATATTTTTAAATGTACTCTTAAATGAAAACGTAACAAAAGTACATTTTAGATAACATAATCCTAGTAAGTTTTTCTTATTTCGATTCCCTCTTTTAATTAAGCTTTTATGGAATATATTTCTTGCATTTCTTTAATCCGTACTAAACTAATAAATATCAAATTAGACGTAACTAGTTTTTATAAGTAAAACTAGTCAACATATGCAAAAAAACAACAAAACTTTGTTGAACGAGACGTCAATGGCTAAGTAATAATTGAGCGTAAATAATAAATTTAATTTTCTAACTGAATACTGCATAAGACTGAAATTAGTTATAGTTATCCTAGAAAAAATAAATTTTCTTATTTTTTTTATAAGTATGATGTGAAAAATATGCCATTTGATAATTGGTTTCGCATATTCCATAAAACTCCTAGCAATTTTTTGCACGAGATGTGATGATATTGCTAACAGAAATAGAAATTATCGATAGTTTTCTGTAGTTGCTGGTCAATAATTGTTGATATATTTGAAACATGGTCTTGGCTTTTTAACGTTAATTTTTGCTGCTCTAGTCGAGTTTTTTGTGAGGGGCTGGGTGTAGGGAATTAGAATCGATTAATTTTTTTTTGATAAATTTAATTAAAGGTGTTTCATATTAATTTCAGTTGTCATTAAATAAGAAAGTCTAAAGATAATTTTAAACTTTATGTAATTTTTCTTTGATATCAGAATTGAAAGAAGTAGATATAGCTAATGTATCAAATTATAGCATTTTTTTTCGATGGTCTTTAATAGATAACTTACATAAGCTATTTAACAAAAGTTGTAATGTGCATATATGGCTGTAATTCCACCTTAAGGATATATTCAATTCAAAAAGATTTTGTTTTATTATGGTCTTAAATTTTTTTCAACCGTTTTCATTGTATTATTCCATTGTATCGTTACGTCATGTTACGAGTTCAACTCGGCGACCAAACAGTTACTTTACACATTTCTACAAAGTAACATATTTTATAGAACTATTTATAAATAGTTTTATCGATGAACATGTTTCCTTCACAATTTTATTTAGTTTTCCTTTATTGTATTTTACATAATTTTTTGGCTCAGATCCTATGTCCTATTCATCACCACTGTAATCACTTTTGTCATCACAACTGCTTAATGTGCCATAAGTATCAATCACATGACTGGGTTTCATTTTAGTTCTAAAATATTAGCAATACTGAATACTAGCAACACTGCAGTTATACTAAAGAACAACATTAAACATTATACTCTTAACCCTTACAAAACCGATAAGATACAAGCAAGCATAATAAAAGTCATCCTTAAAAACTCAGAGACAACCTTAGCCGCTGTGTACTGTCCACCAAGACACTCAATTACTGCTGATGAATTTAAGCAATTCTTCGAAGAGCTTGGTCCGACATTTATCTGTGGAGGGGATTGGAACTCCAAGCATAAGTTCTGGGGCTCAAGACTGATCAATCCAAAGGGTAGACAACTCTATAAAGCTACATCAGATCTTAATTTAGAATGTATTTCGCATGGAGAGCCAACCTATTGGCCTACGGATTTCCATAAAACACCTGATTTACTAGATTTTTATATAACAAAAAACATCGGTCGAAATTATACAAATGTTGAGAAGTGCGACGATCTATCGTCAGATCACTCTCCAGTCATCCTTACTTTGAGCAAAGTAGCTATTTACTCAAAAACACCTATCGGAATTTACAATAAAACAAACAAATTAAGACACATACAAAGAAATTGTTTCCTCCAACATTGACCTCAATGTAAAATTAAAAACAGAAGAAGACATAGAAAAAAGTATAGAAAAATTCAACTCCATAATCCACCTAGCAGCCAAAGAATCAACCTCAACAAGCAAAATAAATAAAATGACAAACAAAGAATATCCTAAGAACATAATGAAGAAAGTATTGGAAAGACGTAGATTAAGGAAAGAATGGCATAGATCTAGGTATCCCTCAGATAAAACAATCCTGAACAGAGCGACTGAGGAACTCAAGAAAATGATTAATGAGCATGAAAACTTAAGCTTTCAAAATTATCTAGCCCACCTCACGCCTTACCAGGATAGTAATTACTCGCTTTGGCGTGCTACTATGAATCTTAAGCGACCGAAAGAACACATGCCACCTATAAGAAGAGATAACTGTTGGGCCAGATCGGACCACGAGAAGGCAACAACTGTTGCAGAACACCTCAAAGACGTCTTTACGCCTTTACCGAGCAGTAACCTGGAAAAAGACAAAGAAATAACAGACTTCTTAAACTCTCCAGGTCAATTATGTCTTCCATTAAAACCAGTGAGCCCCAGAGAAGTTAATAGACAAATTAAATCTCTCCCGGTCAGAAAAGCTCCCGGTTATGACCAAATAGATACTACTCTCTTAACTAACCTACCAAAAAAGGGATTAATGTACCTGGTAGTACTATTCAACGCATGTCTGAGACTCTGTCATATCCCCTGCCAATGGAAGCTTGCCCAGGTCGTAATGATCTTGAAACCTGGTAAAGAAGCAGGTGAAGTTGTATCGTACAGGCCAATCAGTTTACTCCCTCTGGTCAGCAAACTTTTCGAAAAAATAATCCTGAGTCGATTGCAACCCAAACTGAATGAAATAATTCCCGATCATCAATTTGGCTTCAGTCAAAAACATGGCACAATCGAACAAGTTCATAGATTAACAAACACAATTAACGAAGCCTTAGAGAACAAAGACTACTGCTCCGCTGTTTTTCTTGATATAAGTCAGGCCTTCGATAAGGTCTGGCACATGGGCCTCTTATACAAAATAAAGAAGCATCCACCGTACTCATTTTATCTACTTCTAAAAAGGTACTTAGATAAAAGATGCTTTGAAGTAAAAGTCAACACTGAAACGTCAGAACTCTACGAAATCCACTCGGGTGTCCCTCAGGGCAGTATCCTCGGACCCGTATTGTATCTGATCTACACTGCGGATATTCCTAAAAATGTTGACACAGTAATGGCCACCTATGCAGATGATATGCTATACTGTCCGTACATTCAGAAGCAATAACCGCGTCTATATTTCTTCAAAAACACCTTACTGAAGTTGAAGCGTGGCTTGCAGAATGGAGAACAAAAGCGAATAACAGTAAATCCGTTCACGTAACATTCAGTCTCAGAAAAGGAGATTGCCCAGCAATTACTTTAAACGGGCAACAGATACCGCACTCAGATACTGCTAAATACCTCGGCATGCACTTGGATAGACGATTGACGTGGCAAAAACACATCTGGAATAAACGTAAACAATTAGATACAAAATTGCGAAGTTTGTCCTGGCTCATCGGGAAAAAATCTCAACTATCTAATGAAAGCAAAATGGCTGTCTACAAAACAATATTAAAGCCAGTGTGGACATACGGGATCGAGCTGTGGGGTACAGCATCTAACAGTAACATCGAGATCTTGGAAAGATTTCAAACCAAGACAATGAGATATATGTTCCAAATCCCAAACTGTATAAGTAACAAATACATGCTCCGAGATTTGAACCTAACAACTGTGAAACAGGAAATAGCCACCAGAAGTCTTAAATACCAGACCAAGCTATCTGAACATGTGAATGTGCTGGCTACCAAACTATCAGGAGATGGCAGTGTTAAACACTCACGACTAAGAAGGAACAGTATTCCAACCCTTCATAGCAGATTTCTAAACCCAAAGTGAGAGAGATCGATGGATTCTCCTCACAGCTAAATTACATACGCAGACTGTAGTCACCAATAATAACAGCTAAATGTGAAAAACAGATTACTGTGCTAAGCAGAATACAAAAAAAAAAAAAGCAATACTGATAAATAGGTGGCATTATCGAAACGAAAGACTACTTTGGCAAGGTTTTCGGGGCCAAATTTAAGCATAACATTTGGCCCATCATTAGTCCCAGCTACGACGTGACGTTATGTAGGCCGAACTCTTTCAAGCGTTTTTCCACAAGTTACTTCGTCTCGTCTTTTCTAAGACTTACAGATGGTGAATGGATATTTATGAAGTATACATTGGGGACAATTACAAATATTGTTTAAGATTTTTTATAATTAACTGCCCACGTTTAAAGAATGTGTCGAAAAGTTTTGAGCTTCAAGAAGATCGTTGCGTTGCATTAATTTGAAAATGTGTATTATACATTCATGTAATAAGTTCTAATTGAGAATATTTTATATGTAGTCGATTGCATAAATAGTCAATGATTTACACTTTCAAAAGTTATCGCTTTTTAGAATATTAAACGTAGCAAAGTAGAATATAAATTTTTGTTACTCAAAGATATCTAGAATTTTTGAAAATAACTATTTTCTCTTCATCTATTTTTGTATAATCTGGATCATACATATGAATATGAAACTTGGTTATTACACAATAATATCAACTGTCAAGTCGATATTAAATTTTCATAGCCATATTTCTATTTAAATATATGTCTGGAACAAAGTCTTCTCCATGTAGCTCCGAAAGAACGTCACGTCACACTTAGTGTAATCATCTCACGAGTCTGGTCTTTAATACTTACATGCAGCGTGCTTTCTTGAAATATGATTGGTGTAATTGGAAAATAACGTATTTGACTGCAGCTGTAACTTAAATCTGTGGCGGTTTCATCTGTAACAACAGTTTTACATTTCCCTTATTTAATATCAATATATTATACAGCACTGACGATATTTTTAGCCTACGAGATTTTTGAAACAATATTTATGTGGCGAAACTCCAGGCTTGTTATACCCATGGCTTTACAAAATTCAAAGATAAAATTGAGTATTAATGAAGAAGATGAGAAACAATGACGTTAAATTTAGTGATAATTTATTTTGAAATCCATTTGAAAGTAGACTCAAAAGTCATTCTAATAAAAGGTCCGCTAAATGCAAGCTGTACTCCTACTGGGAACTTCCATGTGTACCATGATTAATTTTTTGGCAACCAGATTCATAGTTGGAAATATTCACTATTTTACCCTCGCTTACTATGGCCAAATGAGGCCTTCATTCAATAAACATTTGTAGACGTCACGTTAAAAAAAATAAAACAGGTAGTCATGGGGACTATCGACGGAAGTGAACACTTAAAGCTATTACATAATAGTGGTTTTATAACTTTTAAGCCACTATGAAATACTCATTGCAAAGAGTAAATAATTAAAAATAAATAATATAAATTTTTTAAACGCAAATAATTGAAAAGAATACTGGAAAATAAATGTTTTGTTTTTTTTATTAATTTTTCTTTTTAAAAATAATAACAAATTTAGTACTCAATTTTGTAATGCACAGTGACCAAGTTAAACAATTAAAGTAATAATAAAACTAAAATACAATTTAAACAATGTATAGTACACATACATTGAACATTAGTCAATTTAACTATATATATATATATATATATATATATATATATATATATATGTATATATACATTCCTGGCCAATCACAATACGTCATAATCATAGCTACAGATATAATGTTAATATTAGCATGGATGTCGGTGACGCGAACCCTAAAGATTTTCCCCTAACAAAATTCGCCCAACGCATCCAACGAAGTTTTCCCTTCGAGAAATTATTAGAGTGAGGTTTGATTCATATTTGACGTTCGTTCATATATTAGTGAATGTGTCCACAGCTTTTTACAAGGCTTTCTTCTACGACCGTAGCTACTTTCGTGGACTCTGAATTAATTAGTATTCAAATACGCCTGCGGTTTGCGGATAAGGGTGTATTCCATTTCTCATACTATCATTAATTGCAAATTTTCGAATTGGGGACATTCTGTATATTTTATTCGTAACACAATTTTGGCATTAGCCAAGCAACAAGCAACTCAGATATTATTTTCCAGAACTTTTGCTAGTGCTTTCAATATTTTTCGGTCAATAATGAACTTGCCTGTTGATAACACATTAATAGTAATTAAAACATTGTGAACAATATTTAATATTTTTAGTGAAAGGTGAAACCTTGGTGGAAATCTTGTTTAAGGGTTTAAATCTTGGTGGAATTTTTGTCAAGTTCTTAAACAAGATAAAGAAATACGAAATGATATTTATTTTCAAACGCGTACTTATATTATGTGTTGGGGTACCTATGTATGAACAATTCCAAGCATTCCTTATTAGATTTTTATATTTTTATTTGTCTTTGACCATATACATTTGTCGAAGAAGACGTAATTTTACTTTAGATATTTCCTACAAGGTAACCCATTTAATTGAATACCTACTAAGAATTCAATGAATATTATTTTAAGATAATAGTCGACAGTTTCTTTTTTATATCTGTCTTAAAAAATTCTAATGTTTTTTACATTAAAATGTAAGGAATAACGCGGATACAAATGAAAAGGTGACGAATCTACAGTATTCTATGGCAGTATTTGTATGATTATATTATAAAATGAACTTTTCTGCTTTATATGACCGCTTATTATCATACTTTGTTATTTAGAATTTTTAAAAAATTAAATATTGTATTTTAAAATGGTTTAAAGTATATTATACTTTTATTTCTCACATAAAAATATACTGTGTTAGTATATACAATTAATTTACTTAAATTTTATATAACCAAAAAACAATTGAAATTTAATATAAATCACATTCCTTGCCAAAAAGTTTAGAGCTATGTCTAAACACAATGCCTCAAACAGATGTTTATTTTAAAAACTTATTTTACTGCACTCTTTCCGACTGCGTTCTTTCGCCTGGAAACTGGATATGCGCCATCACAACAGACTTATTTTAAGTTTATTCAGCCGTGTATCGTCTACGTAAAAATGTATCCTTATGCATGGACAGATAAAGAAATGCATTATGTGTAACTAGCAGAGAAAAAATGACTAAAGGATAACAGTATTTATTTATTCCCGTATAACCTTATACAATAACAACATCCTTTGCCAATATTTTTATAAGTATTTTATTAGACTATATTTAGTTTAGCTTCTGATACTAATTTTTCTGAAACCATTTTCGTTGACTTTTGAAGTTAATATTTTAAAGTTTTTAACTCTTGTAAAAGAAAGATTAATGTATGATTCCGGTGCAAGTGTTTTTACGGCAATCTCGTTATTTTGATTGCTCTCCATATTTGGAAAATTATGTTAGTAAAGAATATACACTTTATGAGCATAAAATGGGGAATTCGTTCTTATATTTTTTATTATTATTAAAATGGGGAGTTCGTCCGCGTACGGAAGCGATCGTTGACGTGAGTAGGATAGCTCCCGTATAATTTAAAATATAAAAAATTCCAAGTGTTTCTTTGGAGTAGCAGTGTATATTTGATTTGTACAAGTGATACTAAAACATATAGTGTAAAAGTGGTGTTAATCTCTCGTAAACTATACTAAAAATCAGTTACTAAATACTATAAATAAATGATTAAAGTTAGTTACTGTAATTCGATATTGATAAAAAAGCGGGTGGTTTGTAATTTTCAATCGGTACCCGGTACATAGACAAAACGTGTTTACGTGTTTACAAACTTTATTTGTTGACAACCGCACGTCGTGTACAAAACGATAACTATTTTTCGAGCCTCCTCGCAGCACGTTCGTGGTGCAGCGTGTAACGCTAGCGCCTGCGTCGCTGCGTCGTAAAGCGGGCGGCGTGAGCTCCACGGGTTCGAGATCAGCTGGTAGCGCGCCTTGTTCTTTGTTTTGTATTTTATTAGTACGGAGTTAAGCAACACTACTGCCGCCATCTAGTACTGAGCATTTGAAATCACAATTTTTTTTGGCTGGCAACCCAGCCGTAATAAGTTGTAATTGTGTTAGCTCGTAAGATTTTTATTAAAATTAATTGTATAATATTGTAATTTAAACCTGTAATACATTTATTAGTGTGTATATTGTGTCATATAATAGTTTAATATAAGGTTTAAATCAATTTACGGTATTTGAAGCAATCAAATTCACTTAGAGTGAAAATTGCAAACGGACCTGTCAAACTTTGAAATCTGTAAACCGACTTTTGAAATCAGTGTCACTGTATTCCCTAGTTATATTTTTCTTTCTTTTGAAAAGCAAGATGATGACCCGCAGGGCTTATGTTAAGGATCTTGAAATGAAATTGGAAGCAACTCTTCAAGAACTTAAGGTATCCAAAGAGTTAACGGGACAACTGCTGAAAGAGCATCAAGATATTGAGGAGGATATCAGTTGTATTAACAATAAAAACTTTGAATTAAAAAGTGAACTTGCCGAGTTAAGTACTTTATATGTAGATGTTATAGGTGAACAAGATAGGTTAGCAGAAGAGGTGTCAACTTTGAAACAGTGCCATGATACTTACGAGGAGGCTTTGAGTCACATTTCTGATTTAGAAGGTACCCTTTATGAGACCCGTAAATCTCTGTTATCTACGGAGCAAAGACTAGCTCTATCCGACAGAAGTGCCACACATAGTCTATTTAATGAATTAGTAGGTAGTAATTTAGATTCCTCCACTTTTAGTAACAGATTTAATAGTTATAGGCAAGTAAAGAAATATTTAAAACTTAAAAGGCTAATAAATAAGAAACAAATTAAAAGACAACATCTATCTATTAGCTGCAATAAATTAAGAAGGGAACGCCTACAATTATTTAGTGTCATAAACAAATACGAAGAAGATTTAGCAGAGAGTAAAATCTTATATGATAAAGACACTTATCAATTTTAAGCTGATAAGCCTGCAAGATGAATTAAAAAGGGTCACTACTATGTTCAATAAATTTAAATGTTCACCCAACAATGAAACAATAGGAATACAAATTGAAGCCTCTTATATTGCAAGGATAAATGAGAAGTCATTTTGTAACTACTTGAATTTGAATCCTCAGATCCATTCTAACACCGTGCCATCTCAGTTCACACCGTTACAGAATGACATACCTGTACCTGAGAACATAAAGCTAACTGTTAACAATACAACTGTAATGTCTGACCAATTTGAACAAGATTCTGGGCCATTACTGAATAAGTGCCTTGGTCCTAATTATAAAATTTATAATAATTGTAAACCGGGAGCCACCTATTTACAATTAATTAAAAGTATAGGTTCTGCTAATTTATGCCCCAACTCAACCATAACAATTCTGTATGGTGATAGCTTATCGGTAAAAAAGAAGGACATTTTGGACACTATAGATAGACTGCTAGAATTGCATAGGAATACAGGTACTAAGTTCATTGTATCTGCTTTTCCTTATATATGTAATGTACAGGAAGATCAAAATAGGCAGATTTTCAATCTTAATATGTGCTTATACAATTTAACCAATAGTCATAGTGAATTTATATCTTTCTTTGATATAAATAAGTTTATATCTTTTTTAAAATTAACTAAAGATACCACGTATCTGCCACTTAGGTTTAAGAGACAAATTGCTAACTTATTAGCATATAATTTACATAGATTAGACAAGGTTATAAATATAACTAATTCTTATAGTTTTAATAATAATAATATAAACTGTCCTATTGACATACACTTAGTTTAAACTAATAGATGAGACAAAGGGTAAGCAGACATCTTCTGTTACAATAGTACATCAGAATTTACAGGGCTTATCCGGCAAGGAATTAGAAGTTGATTTATTTTTAAAAAAACATAATGTTCAGGTTTTTTGTGCAACTGAACATTGGTTACATAGTCACGAATTACTGTTCAATAATGAATATTACTCCTTAGGTAGTGTATTTGTTAGAAGGAGTGATCGACGTGGTGGTTCTCTGGTATTTGTTTGTAATAGTATGAAGTATAGGGAACGTAATGATATTGTTAATCTTTCTGTTGAGCGCTCTGTGGAGCTATCCTGTGTTGAACTGGAGCAACTAATTGTGGTTTCCATTTATAGGCCACCACAGAGTGAATATAATGTATTTGAAGTGACAATAGAAGAGGTGTTAAAACGTTTAAGCTGTAGTAATAAGCATGTAGTAGTTTGTGGTGATGTTAATATAGATATTCTTGACCAGTCACCAACTAGTCTTAGATTTACTAGTTTGTTTAAGTCTTTTAACTTACAACATTTATTTGAAGAACCGACCCGAATCACCTCGCATTCTGCTAAATGCATAGATAATATATTTAGTAATTGTATACCTCTAAGTAAGACGATTTTGAGTGAGTTAACATCCGACCACTGTGGGCAGAAAGCCGTATTTCATATAGGGTCCTCGGAGAAAATAAATAGAATAACCTGTAGGCCGGTGACCATTGCTCGTCTTAAACAATTTAAGTATAATGTTTCTACAAGAGTATCAAATATAGACTTAAGCCAGGATGATCCGGACAATCTATATAAATCTGTATCTGGTGTCATCAATTCCGAATATAATAACATATTCAAAAGTAAAACCTTCACTAAGAATACAAAGGTTCGGTTTTGTGATTGGGCAACAACCGGAATCCACAAAAGTAGAGCTAAGTTGTATGAATTGTATGGTATGAAGCAATACAATTTTGATCCTTCGTTTATTTTATACTTTCCAAATTATTCAAAAACGTTTAAAAAAGCTTGTAATTCTGCTAAGTCCCTATATTTAAGTCGTAAGATAAAGGGGTCCGATAATAAAATTAAAGCCACCTGGAATATGATCAGTGCTGAAAGTGGGCGCACTAAACAACAAGATCATGATTTCGAATTAAATTCAAACGGTAAAATTTATACAAGCAATTTGGATGTGGCCCAAACCTTTAATAACTTTTTTGTTAACATACCCGTAAATACAACAAGTTCCTTAGATTCTTGCCTGGTCAAAGAAGAATCGTTAATTAGAAGTAATGTAAAGGCGTGTGGAGTTTTATTTAACTTTGAATATATAAGCCCCAGTGACATTATGAAATGTTACAAGTCGCTGAATTCCAAAAAAACAGCAGATTTTTGGGGTATATCTGTTAAATTATTAGAAAACATTATTACTGATATAGCACCACATTTGGCTGTAACGTTTAATAATAGTATTGATAAAGGTGTATTTCCAGAGTTAATGAAATATAGTAAGGTTATACCGTTTTATAAATCTGGAGCAAAAAGCGATCCCGGTAACTATAGACCTATTTCTATATTACCAGCGATAAGCAAAATTTTTGAAAAAATAATGTTACAACAATTAGAATCACATTTTTGTTTAAATAAGCTTCTACATAGTGAACAATTTGGTTTCACTAGGGGTCGCTCCACCATAGATGCAGGTGTTACTCTTTTAAAACATATCTATAGTGCCTGGGAAAAATCGCAAGATGCCATTGGTGTATTCTGTGATCTTTGAAAAGCTTTCGATTGCGTTCAACACAATACACTATTGCGGAAACTTAGCCACTATGGAATCAGAGGTACAGCACTTGATTTGGTCACCTCCTACCTTAGTAATAGAGTACAATACGTTGATATAAATGGTGTTAGGTCTTCCGGGTCATCAGTCTCCACGGGAGTGCCACAGGGATCTATTCTCGGTCCCTTTCTTTTCTTGATCTATATTAACGATTTACCATTCTATGTACGGAATTTTTGCGATATTGTGCTATTTGCCGACGACACGTCATTAATTTTTAAAGTGGACCGTAAAATAATAAACTTTGACGAAGTAAACGCGTCTCTTGCGAAGGTGTTGGATTAGTTTTCAACTAATAACTTACTTCTAAATTAAAAAAAAACTAAATGTATTAAGTTTAGCATGCCTAATGTTAGAAGTTTGAGCACAAATCTAATGGTTAATAATGAAACCGTTAATTTTATAGAGTCAAGTGTATTTTTGGGAATAACTTTGGATAGCAGGTTGCAGTGGGGCACCCAAATATCATATCTAGCAGGAAAGCTCAGCTCCGCAGCTTACGCAATATATAAAGTCAGACAGCTTACGGATGTAGACACTGCCAGGTTAGTCTACTTTAGTTACTTTCATAGTATAATGTCATACGGAATTCTATTATGGGGTAACGCTGCTGACATTCAAACTATTTTTATGATCCAAAAGCGCGCAGTACGTGCTATTTATAAGTTAGGCACACGGGTTTCTCTTAGAGAACTATTTAAGGACATAAATATTTTAACAGTGGCATCGCAATACATATATGCTAATGTTTTGTTTGTTAAACAAAATCTTCATCTTTATCATAAGAATAGCGATGTGCACTCAATAAACACAAGAAATAAGCACAAATTAGTAGGTACACACCACCGCCTACACAAAGTACACAACTCATTCGCAGGTCTCGGGGTTCAATTATTCAATAAAATACCCGCTACCGTTATCGACCTACCCCTTCACAAATTTAAGCTTACAGTTAAAAATTATTTAATAAAAAGAGGTTACTATTCGATAAATGATTTCTTAAATGATAAAGATAAATGGAATTAGTAGCTCACTCCTTGCAGGGGTTCATCTCAGGGTGGCTTCACTGAGCTTGTCATTATTGGTTTCCTTAATTGTTATTTAATTGTTGTACAAAAGGTAATTCGTGATCACTGGTGGCAGGTTGACATATTCGTGTGTTGTTTGCATATTTGTTTAGGTCTACAATCTACAACTAACGTATTTTCAAAATTTACATTTGTATATAGACCACAAAGTGATCATTTTCTGCCTTTTCCTTTTGTTGGTAGATGCTCCCAATACATCATACTATAGTAGTTTCATCATAGGTTATTACCATTTTGATGCTCGATGTATTGGTTGCAGCTCCTTATTTTGTAATTTGTAAACCCTGACATTGTAATTTGGCGATTGGAAAAGAGTGGCGTGAGTTTTCTTGCCTGGCTCTTTTTCTCACAGCTCTACCTGTTGTGTTATGAACCAGGCATTAAATGTAAATCCAAACTGACCTTCATAAGTGTCACATTGTGACCCATATGAATTTTTAATAAATAAAATAAAATAAATAAAATAAATATGACAAATGTATTTAGGATGTGAATAAATATAAGTATTAAAATCTGCTGAAAACTTATTTAGTAAATAACTAAACATATATATTTGTGTATATTTTTTAAGCGGAACGAAAAAGGTGGTTATATTTAAATTGTTGATATATCTAATACTAACGAGAATGTAGATAAAATGAAACTAGTGCCAACGCAAAAGTTGCATAATTTCTTAAAATAAAGTTGAATTCCTCTACAATTTATCATCTCACTTCGCCTAATATTTATAAGATTAAATATGATCGTTTTAATGATAAGTTCTTAATTAGATATTTCTTAATTCAAAGGGATTCTCAAAGGAAATCCCACCAGTGAAATGTTCTTTGAGGTTTCTCAGTTACACTGTATCATCAATTGTTCAATTGTTTTTATAAATGACTTTAAACTCAGCTGATTTTGATTAAAGACTGAAACTTATAAGATACTATTTACTTTTGCAATGTACATCAAGTGCCAACCTACGGTTTGACTCATAACCTTATATAAGAATATACCAGAATATATCAAAAATATAGTTAATACCTATTAAAAGAAAATTATTGCGAATTACTTATTCCAATCTAAATCGTACTTCAGAAAATTTATATAAATCTGAATGTAGCAAGGAAGGAAAATAATTATTGGATCTTTTGTTAATATCTCCTACAACAAAAATGTTATTTTGATTATGAAACCACATGAATTGTGACGTCCGAGCAGAGCGTTACTGATATTAAGAGAGTGTCACGTGATAAAGCCTGGTAGGCTGTATTATTTCCTTCCATATATTATGAACCGATATAGGTTATATATATATATATATATATATATATATATATATATATACACACACACACACACACATATATATATATATATATATATATATATATATATATCTATATATCTATATATATATATTCTTTTTATATCGGTAAAAGCTTATAATATTATAAATGAATATTTCTTATTGCGTGCGTGACTGCGTGAATTACATTTATTTATTTTTTGATTTAGGTAAGTACACCATTTAAAAAAAACACGTAAAGAAGGTTGTACATAAAAAATAACCACTAACCGTTAATTTTATATTTCCTTAAGCAACGGTTTAAATTCGTTCTAGAAATGAAATACATGGTGTTGAACGATTTAGCAGGAATATTGCATTTTTTAATTATATGTAAAATATTTATTCTTGTATATTCTTTGCGATTATTATTTTTATTTTATAAACGCTTAAAGCAATAGAGTTCCATTTTTAATTATATGAGTTAGTTTATGCGGTCAAAGGAAATATACGATCCTCTAAACAAAATTTCTCTGGAAAATTTTCAAATATATCATATTTGTATTTTATTAGTTATAATTTGTTTTTGTTAAACATTTTTTTAAAATTTTACCTACCAATATCACATAATGGTTTAATTTTCTCATCATTAACCCTGGTTACCTTATATTCAACATACCTCACAGTAGATGTACGAGAATAGACAATAATTCATTACGTACATACTAATTCATATGGTACTTTTTCGGTGCACCAAAACGCACGATCACGAAAAAATGAGGTCGTAAAGATACGGTAAGATTTTTTTCAGATTAAAAATTTCTCTCTAAGTCTTAGTAAAATTTATTATTCCAATTTTAAATATTAAAATTAAAATAACTTAAAACTTTTGAACAGAGTTTGAATAGATTATAACCCCTTGTTTATATTTTTACGTCCATTTAGACACAATTTAAATTATAAAGTTAGCTAAACTATGATAATGTCATTTCCGTTAATTCCGTAGATTTGTAAGTACAGGATAATGATATAAAAATTATTTATAGGATAGATAAATCAATGCTCTATTCCACATACAGACGAAGTTTAAATTAAATTAAAAATAAAAGTAAAATAAATATTTCTGTTAAGAAAATTGAATCGACCTACTATACTTACGTACGTACTTACCTACTATACTTACGTACGTACTTACCTACTATACTTACGTACGTACTTACCTACTAAGACAAGTTAAACGAGTCCAAACTCGATAAATTTACTCCTCACCACTGCAGAGTTTATCTATTACTTTCCCGCTCTATTAATGTGCGCAGATTTTACTAAAGGGCCGATTTATGTTGCCATTACTCATGTCAAACAATTAAAGATTTTATAATTAGATTAAAATTAGATCTTAAATTAATCGTTAAAACTCCATTACGACATCTAAGCAAATCATTTTTGAGAAATGCAATGGTGTTCTTCAATTTCCATTGAAATTTTCCAGGATAAATTTTTTACTGATCAAAATTTTTATGGTACCATGCTGGTGGTATACTCTTACGATAAAAAATATCTAAGTTGTTTGAACAAAAAAGTTACTTCAAGCCTTTGTATGTGCTGATGTACACCCACCTACCTATTTACTTTGTTACTTTACTGTTTACGTCAAAACAAATCAAACAAGTCTAAACTTGATGGGTTTTTTTCTAATTACTGAAAAATTCCTCACCACCTTCCGGCTCCATAATTATATCCTGATTTTGCTAAAAAATATTTCTGTCGTTCATATTTCTATGTCGTTCATTAACTTTATGATACAAACTCGATTATAGCAATTGCGTTGTCCGTTATTGAGGAATGTTATTTTATACCTTCAAATTTCATAGCCATGATCTTATCAAAATTTCAAGGAATGGTATTAGGGATTAAATATAAAAAGGATCATATTGGTATGTAATTGCTGGAGATATAATGCAATATACATAACAATAAATACAGTCGAATTTTTAACTTTTTCTTTTCTGAGTCGGTTCAAAAATAATTATCTTTAATTTTTTTTTAATTGACCTTTATATATTATCAATCTCTAACTAAAATCCTAAACAAAAGAAACTACTACCTTGTGTAAAATATTTTACATTTATGTAGAGTTCATTTTATTTTAGAAATCAGTTAAAAATATCTACTGCATGTGGGTTGAATAATTCCATTCGTGTATAGCTATTATTTTATACCTACATTTTAAGTGCGTAACACTTGCATTTTATTCGCTGTTTTGTCATTTGATGCGACAATTTTTGTGGTTTCGTATCTCAAAAGGAAAAAAAGGGAATCCTTTTAAGTTGACTCACGTATTAGATCCTTTGTCCGTTTGCGCAGCAGGTTTTCTTAGAAATCGTTTGACGTGTAAACTTGATATTCAGCCTAAATTACAATAACCCGCACATAATAAAATTATATTCGATAATATTAATATAAACACTACAGAAGAAATTTAACCTTAGATGGAGCGAATTAGTAACAAAAATTTTCTTTTTATTTAATTTTTTATATTGTGTGAGATAACATTAATAAGGATACCAAAAATATTTTTTTGGGAATCATATATGATATTGTTTATGGAAATTTACAGTAATAAACTGAAAATATTCTGAGAAACAGTTTGGAGTACGAACTCGAAATTTTTGTAATGAGACGCTATTATTAGAGGGGTAATCAAATAAACCAATTTGTGTTCGAATTATATTGGATTTTTTGGTAAAATAAAGCATTTATATCTCATAATTTGTGTCATATCACTCAATTTTAATATCACTTCAACTTAATCAGGTCACCTTTATTTCTTTAATAGACCAAAGTTAGTTATTTAAAATATTTTATTTCACAATACACATTTTCCCCGAATATGCTATAGCATAAAAGGTTTATTTTTCATAGAACATTCTTAAAAATAAAAAAAATAGATGTAACATATGAATAGTGCTAAAAATATAAAATCTAGAAATTTTTAAATGCTCCGAAAATGTTTTTGGCTCAAATATGTATTTAGATTTTGATGAAAAAAATACGAAATCCATGATTTGGTAATACTGTCGGCTCCCTGAATTTTTTTTTCTTTCTGTGAATGTTTCATAGTCCCACTTAGTAACAGCAAGGAGGTCACATTCTCTCTCTCTCTCTCTCTCTCTCTCTCTATATATATATATATATATACATATATATATATATATATATATATATATATATATATATATATACATACTCGTATATCTATAATAGAGTTAAAGATATAAACAGATAACATGACATTTGGTTTCGACAGTGGTTCATATGGTCTAGAAAAATAGGTAAATTAATTTGGAAAAGTTGAGTAAGTTTATTTTAATATCATCTTTACATTATCAAAATCCGCCGATACTCCGACTATATTGGAAATAGGAAAAACTATTTTTCATTATATTCACACAACAATACAGACAATAAGGCTTGGAATTATTTTCATCAATAGAACGAAACATTTTCCACTTGAAAAGCTAGTATGTTAAACATTACGCCTTTTTATTTTAAATTTTCATTCCTTTTTTTTTTAATTATTTTATGTATTTAAATTTATTTCTAAGCCCTCATATTTATGTTGGCCTTCTTTAAATTTGTATAATTTTTGTATAAAATATTCAACGTACGACTTAAATTCGAACTTGATCGGTTTTTCTCATTTGTTTCCTAATTTCTCATCTGTAAAAAGAGTAAATTATCCAACCATACAAATTTCATATTAAAGATATTATGAAATGCGATCAAAAACAAACGCAGGAGCATGAATTCAGAACGTATTATTTTTATTTTGAATTTCACAAAAGTTTTAAAGTTGTTCCTCTTCACAATTTGAATTTCAATCTTTTACTGAAATTTTTACAAAAGTAACTTCTCGCTTCATATCAACGTTTAATATGAATGTTTCCAAAATGTTAATGAATTTGCTATCTTTGCTTGTTTCGTTGGTCCGCAACTACTACAATTTATTTTATTTTTCTTACTTTCCAGGAATATCACTTTTTAACTTTCAATATGAATTCAAAATTAATAAAATAAAGAAGCTTAGTATGAAGAATTCATATGTTACATCTATTTTAACGAATTTAGTTTGAAACTTAACAATATTCAATATGTGGGGCTATAAGTCAGACCCTCCCTCCCCTCGTAATCTATTAATTTGATTTTACGTTTTCGCTATTCATAGTAATTCAATCGACTGGTGTAACTCAGAGTAAATTTCATCTACTTTTTGCGTTTACTTTTGGACATAGAGCATTAAATTTTTAACGATTTTATTAACTATATAAATTAATTGGATATATTTATTTTAATTGGATATAATAATTTTGTGTATGGTTGATATATGTCATTTTAATTATCGAAATGCAGCATATTTGAAATTACAATATAGGGTATTTTTCATGAAACCATAATATTATTAAATAATGACAAACATGTTCATAATTTTTCTTGATTTCATATATAAAATATGAAACTAAAGTGCTATGTATGTCTTGTAATGTTTCTTGGTGAAATTTGTTTCGTCGTAATTTATTTGATCTATTTTTTGAAGCACATAAATTTGATATCCTTCAATTTGTCTTTCAAAACTTGCTACTCCTTACTTCAAGGATACTTCAAAAGAAAAAACGATGTCTTATCACATATCACTATGTCTTATCCCTTAATTTCTCACAGCCAATTTCTCAGAATCGTTTCACATAGAAATTTTTCAAAAGAAAGAACTTAAAAATATTTATTTAAAAATTTTCATAGGAGCAAAACTGACAAAAATATTAGTCAGTCGTGTTGCGCATCAATTAAAATGGTGAATAGTAAGGATTCCAAAATTATTTAAATTAAGACAGATTCAGAAATTTACCTGAGAATGTTCATAAAAATATGTTCATATTCATAAAAAATATGTTTTAACCATGCAATTTTTTAAATTATTACAGTAAAAGTTAGACGAGAAATTATTGATTAGAAGTTTTTCTAAAATTTACTGAAGGGAAATAACGATGATTCCAGATCTTATATTTTTTGACAAATTCACAATATTTTTATGTCTGTGAAAGATACATTAGAAAATATCTTTAAAAATATTATTAATGCTTGTAAATAATTAATAATTTAATTCAAATATTATGTATCCATAAATGTTTAAACTTTCATGAGTATTTAATATGAACGGCGTTGGTTTTGCCGTGTAAATATGTAGCCGAGTAATATTTTAACAAAATATCTCAGAAATGGTGAATTCCTTAAAAACTCTAGAACGGTTGTAAAATTGTTCAATAAACTTTAAGCAATCTTCTTTATAACTTGTTATTTTCATAATTTTAAGTGTAGTAGTTTCGTAAAAGGAAGGAGGTAGATGAAGGCGGGGCGGGGGGGGAGTGTGTGATTATTTTCTCTTGTTTTTCTCCGTTTCTTAACCGGTTTTGTTCGGTTTCCGGTAGAGCATTGGAAACTTTGAAAAGTATGTTTATGGATCTTATTACTAGTCTTATTAGAAACTAAAATTGTTAAATTGCAATTTGTATTCGTTTGTTAAAATTGCCCTAATCTTATAAATAAATGTCACTTGAGGTTGTCTGTTACTTCCCCCATTTATGTTTTTCATAACACCTTTTAGTTAAAAATGAAATAATATTTCCAAAAATTCGGTATATTTAATTTCCAAAAACTCAAAAGCTTTTCTCTTAGGTAAGAAATATTATATAAGAGGTTAGGTGTTATTAAAATTTACGAGTGTAGAAAGGAAATAAATAAAAGGTAAACGACTGTATTTTAGCCATATTTGAACAATAACATAAATAATGGCAGAGACCTTCTTAAAATTTGGAAAATTTCAAATATATGTAGATAATTATACTAATAACAATGTTGCATTTTAGCCTAAAAATTGTTGAGGTATCAAAAATCACCTAAGTGTTCGTCGTTAAGTCGTAAAATAAATTAATAAGTTCTATAAGATTTGGAAACGTACCCAGACTGTTATGTGATGTAAAAGAAAATTTTCAAACGGAAAAAAAATACGTTATCTATTTAAATCTATTATTAATATTATAAGGGATATTCGGGAACTGTTAATATGAGAAATATTAGTGTTCAGTAAGCTCATCAAGGTCGTACAATCTTCTAATATAAATTTGAATAAATTAAATTACCGCAACTTTTCTATTAATCTCCTGTTATTAGAAGTAAAAACATTTCCTCGGCAAACCTGTCGCTCATTCCATATTCCACCTGCGTTTTCTATAAAACTTCACTGTGTGAACTTACCGAGTTTGGACGAGGCGGTCAATTTAACGAGTATATTTAAATTAGCAACCTTTACTTTTACGTGTTTTATGTCAACAATTTACTGATATTTTAATATGCTATTATGTATTAGAAGAGAAACCTTTTTACTTATTGATGATTATATTTTTTAAATAAACTAGAGATTTCATTCAGGAAAAATTTTTTTTTTGCTATATTAACAAATTTCGTAATTGATAATAAATCGAAAATTACATTGCATAGCTTGCTCTGTCGTGTCTTTGTATGAGTTACACCAAGTTTTAATTCAACTTCCCAGAATAAAATTAGCACAACTTTTCTATCAAACTCAGTCAGAGCAAATAGTTTTCCTCCCGGTGCTTATTCCGCATTTCGTATTCCGTTCGCGCGGGTTATGAAACTTCGCTGTATGAATTTGTTCAAAATGGGTTAATGATTGGTTTTATAAGTGAAGTAACAATTTATTTCTTTTTGTAATTGGTAATTAAAATATGTTAATAATGCAGTAAGCTTCATTCAAACCTAAAATTATATTTCACACTGTAAGCTTAATTTGAAACTCTTCCTTCGCATCAAAATTCCTTAAATAGAAAATAAGCATTTAGTAGAATATTAGTATTCATAAATACATAAATTATTTATGTATTTATAAATATCATCGATGGGAATATTATAAGAATTGAAAAAGGCATGAATGAAGCATTTTTAAACAAAATTGTTATGTATGGCATGGGTGAAATTTTTTGAATTTTAGTTTGTTTGAATTGTTTGTTTGGAAATACATGTATAGGAAGAGTATTTATTAAGAGCAATACAATAAACATGGTATTGTTTAATGTTGGGACATAAAATTTAGTGTTACTTTCTGCAAAAATACTTTGGGAGCTTTCCGATCATAAAAACTATTTATTCCAGTAAACTTCTAAGTATAGAACGGAAACGAAAAGCTTAAAATATAAAAATCGGAAAATATTATAATACAGAAACAAATTCTCTGCCTCATTCAATTCACAAATATTTTTAGTTATATCCGTAACTTTAAGCGAGTGACAATATGCTTAAAATTTTAAGACAATATTTTACTTATAAACTGTATAAGTTTCGGTAAGAGTACATTTGGACAAAACCTAAATTGCAATTAAACTTGCTTACGTCAGTGTAGATACATTTCGTGTATATGTTGTAACCTAAATACAAATATACATTTTTCTAATATTGCTTAAAAAGGTTGCTCCCATAGAGCTTAAGTCACCAAGGCAATGGATTATTAAAATAAAAGTTTTCATAAAATATGATACTATTCGAGAAGAAAAACTTGCTTACTGTAGGGAATGAATGGACAACAAAAAGTATTATTTTGCTTCTAATGAAGAAACGTCATAAGAAATATTTGGCGACTTAATTTAGCCATCCTTATAATATACGTAAGGCGCACTTAAGTGTTCTATCAAATTAGATATTATTTTTTTAAATTAAGTTAAAATCCAAAATATTTCTAGCTTACAGTTTTTTTGTTACCTTTACTTTAGTTTCTTTCTTACCACAAAAATTACATCTCAGAAGAAATTATATATTAAATGAATGAAACTTCAAAAACGATTGAAACTTCAACAGAGGAAGATTGAAATTACCAAAAGAAAACATATTTTCATACTTACTGGAAGCATGAAAACGAATTATTAGGAATTACATAAAAATTAGTTGCTAGTTAATTTTTATTTTGCAGAAAATTAACAATAAAAAATATATTTCTTTTTAATTGTAGCTACAAGTTATTAATTGACTGTTATTTATGATAAATAGTCTCTCGAAACAGTTTTAAGCAAATTGTACGTAACTCGTAAATAACTATCACAAAAATCAATTTAAGGCAAAATTCGTCGATGTTAACATTTTTTGTGGAAAATCAGATGATATTGGGTGGAAAATTTAAGAGATATTAAATTATTAAGGATGAACATGAATCTAGAACAAGCGTCCCGAACAATTTTTTTTTGATTTTCCTTAACGCAAGACCTACTAAAATTTGTGTAATTGATCGTAGATTAACAAAATATTTTAATAAGAAAATAAAACTATATCTTTAGTATTATTTTGTTATTATACATCGTAAGGCGAGTAACAGCGGCCACCCATAACAGCTAAAGCAAATGAAATGATAGTTTTGAATGTTTCAGAAACCTAAGACAGTTCCATCAATGACAGAAGGTTTTAATTGGGTCAAAGAAATAACAGGAAAATGGTTATAAGAGAGGTTGATAGGAAAGAAACGGCTAGAAAAATTAAACTACAGCAGGGATAAATTGAAGAGTCCATAAGGGCAGCAAAAAAAGTCGTACTCGCTCGTCATACTCGAAATGGTTTAGTTCTGCTAATAGTATACTAAGACTTTACTTAAGTACTTTTAATCTACCAGAAAATTTGCAATTGCCTGTTAACTACATGGTTAAAGTATACGCTCCGATTCCTAACCAAGCAAAAGATGTCCATTAAGGACAGAGCCATACATATTTTCAACTAATTATGTACTCTCGATATTACCCAAAAATCTGAGATCTGTCGTGGATTCTGCTATCGAAAGAAATGCTTTTTTTGCGCACCCGGAAAACTTAATTGTCAGTATGTTATTTTATGACAAAGACCACGTTCGGGAGCTGGCATTGCGAATAATAATAAAATCTAGAGAAGTTGAAAGTAGCATTGAACGCAGGATATTTAAACCACCATAAATTAACTTCTCTGCTCGAAATTACACCAAAATTATTAAGTGGTACGAGTGTCAAGTTACTGTACCGCCAATTCTTAGACATATTTTTAATAAGGACATACAAATCACACCATAGAAATTGTTGACTTTCCTTGTCACGTACAATCCGTGAAAACATGTATTAAACTGGTAACAGTGGCCTCACAAAATGTAACTGACACTACTTCTAGAGATGGCTTTAGTAGAACCAGGTTTCGATCTCGAGCTGAAGTATCAAATTTTGGACACAAAAATAAATTTAAATTCTAAGTTTCTGTCATTGGCTATAAGCTCTATTTTATTTATTTCACATTGTTTTACTCTGTTGCAATAATAAAACACATTTTAAACTTGACATTTGTATTATTTTAGGCATACGGTTTAGGTCTGTAAAAACGTAAAATTTACAATATTTCAAAATGCGGTAGAACGCTCAAGATGACACACAATTTTAGTTTTATTACATTTTTGTAATCTGTGTAAAATTACGCAAATTGTCATGTCTTGCGAGAGTGTAGTTTAAAAAAAAATTTTCAGACATGGAAGGGCAACCTTACCAAGAATTAAAATTAGCATTACTTTAATAAAAGTCAGTTTTTAAATTTCTCTGAAAATCTTAATTATCTATTTTTAATATATAATTTTCTGAATATTCCGTCTTTAAAATTTAACTTTACTAAATAAACCGCGTACTAAAGGTACCGATCGCCGAACTTGCTGAACGTGTGGAAATAGATGTTCTTATAAGATCGTAACTTCAACTAAACGTCATTTTCGGGGTACTGCGCTGAACTGTGGGCTGTTTGTTGTTTCAAAGGGAGTATTGCATGTTCATATTATCCAAGCGTTACATACTACCAGTATGTGGACTATAAACTATAAACAAGTTAAATATTAAGGTTTATAAGCCGATAATATACCTAAATGAAGTAATACTATAAATGCCCAAAAGAGTGTTTTAAAAGAAACAAAAAATAATTAATTATGCAAAATGACATCACTCGTCAACTTACTTAATCTTAAACTTTTTCAATGTAATATGAAAACAGGTATTTGACACGAAATCTTACTTATATATTGACCATTATTCTGATATAGAAATATAATTTTGCTTCATATTTAGCTTTAATATTTTAATAGCTAACATTCAAAAATATTTATATGAAGACTGAGCAATGGCAAAATTAAGAATAATTTTTTTTTTTAATTCAATGTATAATGAAGTTTAACGTATGAAAAGAATAGTTATAAGCGTCTGAAAAATATGTTTGTCGTAATTTCTAGACGTATATTTTCAGGCATATTCTGAAAAATATGAAAAAGGAAACCCCCTTTGTTTCCAACACTACTAATGCTATATTTATAAATAGGGTTTTAAAAGTCTAAGTAGAGGCTGTAGAAAACCATGACTATGATTCTGGATGGAGCAGCTCTTGAAAAATTAACGATAATTTACTTGTTGACCCTACTTAATTAGATTAGATTAGCTATATTATATATTTTGTTATCAAATCATTGCTTCTCAACTCCCATTATATAAGGTAAACTATATTTGAATTAAAATATTACATACATCAAAGAAACATTTATCAATACCGTTCATTATTTTTTTATAAATGTATTAAACCGAAATCAATTTTGATCATTTTGATCATCGTGCATTTAGGTACAAAGATATGGACTTGTGTTTTCAAAACGATTTACATAGATTTATTAATATTTACGCTAGTATTACTAGATCGATGCAAAACCAAACAGAACTGAATAACAGTAATTTTTATTGCAAAAATGACATATAAAGTTTAAAATATAATTTTAGGACGGCTAAATGTTCAATACCTTCCACATTATACTCCACATTCTTTCAAACTTACAATTAAGAAATTTAAAAAAATGGATGCAAAAACATTTCCATTTTGAATGAAAAAATCCCGTTTAGTAATAGAGTACTTATACTCGAGCGATATCTACTATCTGATTTCTCATTTAAACTAAGTATCACTTAGAATTCCTTTAGGTTTAAAATGAATGAATTTATGTAAATTAAATTTTAGTACCTAATACAAATTTGAAGAAATTGCTAAAACGGAAAGTGTACAGACCATGTCTTTCTTTTATTTCTTCTTATTTTTAGTTTTTCTTATAACTGTTTATTAAAATTATTATATAAAGAAATTTTTGCAACGAAAATTTAAAAACAGCTGAAAGTAGAGAAATAGAGTAAAAAGACCAAACGCTGCAAGGAAACATTCGCTGAGTATGAAAAAAGGGAGTCTTTGTAGAAAATAGATCTTAAAAATTAAACTATTTGATAAACCATGGTGAATATCAATACGCTTCTAGTTTAGTAATTAATCGGTCTTACCAGCGGAAAAAAAATTTGTTTCAAAGGCAAATTTAGATCAGAATGAATATTTTGAAAAAATGAAAAGTTATAAGTTTTAGAAGATCGTCTTTTTCCAAAAATCTATATTATGAACTGATTACTTGTATAATTATTGAAATTATTTTTTCAATTGTAAATTATTCAAATTATTCAATAACGTCTATCGTCCAAATTGAAGGCTGGAAAGCTAATCGACAATATACTTAAGAAAATTTATTTTCTGCCTTACCTCAACAACCTGAACAAAAAACTTGAATATATTATGAATATACATAGCTTCCACATTATATGCTCTCTTGCAATCAAGTGGTTCAATTCGATTACAGAAAATATCACTACATTTAAAAAAATCTATTTACTGATACAATAACTCTGATACATCTTTATAATTTCTTATTAGAATCTTACATTCGATCGTATTTAACGACATCTTCATTAACAGCCCATGACATCACAACAGATAGTGTTTTCTAAATTGCATCATTTAAAAAAAGGACCAGCACGTCGGCCACGGTTCTCAATTACTGAATATAAAATTACACATATACGTATATACATATATATATATATATATATATATATATATATATATATATATATATGTATGTTTAAATTGTGTGTATGGGATGTAACGTAATATGAATCTGTTTGGGAAGCCACATTTTATATTTAAGTTGGGTGAAGCTCGACACAAAACTGATTAGGTCAAAATCTAGATTATGTTTCTAAATGGACATAATTAGTCCAAAACTTTCAAAAGGGCGGCAGTTGTAACAAAAGTATAAAAATGATCCGTTACAGAAGAAACTTTGAAAATGCAACACCTTTTTTGTCATCACATAGGAAAAGGAACGCTCTAGAACAATATCTCTATATATTATTTGTTAAAGACGTTTTTGTTGGTTTGCCACATCTCGCTTAATACTTTATGAAAACCAATCATTTTGAAGATTACCTTAACCAATAATGACGAAAAATAAAGAAACAATTCAAAATTCATTTTTATTAAATATTTATTGTGCTTGAAAATTCGTAATAGTGAAATTATAATACAATTCGATATACAATGTAGAAATAAGTAAGTGAAAGATATGATTATAATTAAAGACATTTTGTTTGAAACAGGGCACGAAACTCTTGATTAACGAGGCTACTATACATACACTGTTTAATTAAATAAAATATCTTCCACGTGCTTATTGTCATACCATATTATTATTCGGTAACTTGCAAATTACTCACGCGGGCCAGCTAGTGTCAATGCATAGCCGATAATACTTACAGCATGTTTTTACACCCTCATTTCATTGTGGAAAGTATTCTTTTGAAAAATTTTGTTTTTGCTTTTATATTTATTTTAGTACATATTTTAGCCAAAATTTTACTATCATATTTATCGTTTCATTTTAGGCATAAGTAGGTACGACATCTAAATTAGATACCTATATAACGCGTTCTAAAAATAATCGCAAATTATGCGTCATAGTATAACACTAATACTAAAAGTAGCGCTGTGTTAATAACTAAATGAAATAAATATAAAAGCTAGTAAAATAACCTATTACGCTCCGAAAAATGTGTTATAATCGGGAGACCTACAGGAAAACCAAGATTATTGACATAACCCATAGTTTGAGATGGCAATGGATAGATTCTACAGTGCGCAGAACTGATGATTGTTGAGGAAGTGAAATTTTCGAAAAGTGATCACGTACTGGATGATGCAGATTAGGACGGCATCCCACTAAGTGGATAGATGACCTGTTAAAAGTCTCCGGAAGCTGCTGAATGCAAGCAATATAAAATGAAAATTATATTGTCATATTACTAAATTTGCTGGTGCGTTATTAGTTATGACCAATGGACTACAATATTTATAGGCCCCGATATTATTTTCAAACTCTAATAAAACAAAGTTTCATGCTAAATCAAAGTTCAATATTGCTGGTTGTTAAGAGTTTTCAAGCTTTTAATACAGCACCAGCCGCATAACAAAATCGTTTTTATAAAATATATCTTTATTTTATTGCTTTTATAATTGCTTTTTTCTAATATACATTCGGAATTTACGGTTGTAATGTAAATGTATAGTGTTAAATATAAGAAGTAAAATAATAAATCAATCAATATGAATTACATACTAATCAGTAATCAAAATTTACCGCAACGCTCATAACCCAATTATTGTGTCGTTATCCCATTAGCGTATTTCCGTTTGACGTATTTGGCCACTTTGTATGGCTCTTCAATTCAATTCAGTTAGTTGAAAAGCACATAAACTATCTGGTTAGCGGCATGTATTCGATATCGTAAATGGCCCGATATTTTCCATTATAGATATCCACCGATTATAAATAAATATTCGATCACGTGGCTGGTTGTGTGATATCGTAGGATAAACTGAATTTAAATTTCCACGTGACCACTTTTAGAGAAAATGAAAATTTGTGTAGATATTCAAAAGTTTAAATGCAATTTTCAAGACGAAGTATCGCACATTTCTTTAATATAATTTCTGTTAATATTGAGTGACATTTAGTGGTGATTAGAATTCTAAGTCAATCCAGTAAAGGACATTCCAAAAGGTAAATATGTCATCAACTTTAATTAGGACCGCTCTCGAATGTTCCAGTTTCTAATCTAAAACCGAGAGCTTGTTAGTTCTAGTAAAGAGAGTTAACTAAACATATCTGAATCCCTGTTTATTTGTTTCTAGTTCGGCATTTCATATTTATGTTAATTACAGTTATTTTGCTGGCTTGAATTTGTTGAGTTTAGATCACACTCTAAGAGATAGAGATATTATTTTTTTGGTCGTATTTCCACATATGTGATAAGTTTAGAAATTTGTTTATTTATTGACTTATTGTTTTTCTAATCGATATACAATCAAGCAAAGAATTGCTAAAAATTAGGCATGCGATTAATATTACCCGTAGTTTTTCCCGTGTAGAATATTTGGGCTCGATGCTCATTGTAATGCCGTTCACAATCCATTCTTGGTCCAGTCAAGGTCCAATAAAATCTTATTGTGTTCATATTAGACGTTAGATTTCGATAAGGGTTCAATTTGAAATCATCGATTTTAATGTAGGAAACATTTGGTTTGTTTATTACATAACGTATCGAAAAGTTTTTTCCAAAAAAAATTCTTATGTTTTTTAATAATAGAATGAACAATCACAGCCCTTCTTCTAGTTGAAAAGGATATTAAAAAAATAGAAGGAAAAGCGTGGCGAGAGAAATATGGGAGCATGCAAGTTTAATGAAGAGCGAAGGAAAATATTACGTATTGAATCGTCATTTAATATATGAGGGAGAAGAGTTTGCAAAACATCGTCAAATTAATTCTACAGCGTTTCAAATCATTCGAAGGAAAATTTAGCTAAGCATTTCGAAAAAGAACACAATATATGCCGAAATAATTTCTTCACGTTAAATTTGGATTTCATTCTTCCGACATTGTTAATAACGCCCTGATATTATCGCAATGTAGATGAATATTGTAACGGAAAACATATTCAGCAAATGTTGGTGATATTAGTGCAGTTATTACAGCAGTTCATTGTAATCCTAAAGTTCCATCAATGCATGGAATGGGTATCATTTATGAAATCAGATTTCTATCGGGATAATCGAAGTAATTGTCTGATTTTGCAAATATGTGTGTCGTGATGATAATATTGGCAATCACACGGTGACCCATTAGAGTCAATTTGACTGATATCCAAAATTAGATGTACATTAAAATATTTATTTTTCACAATCACCAAAATTACATGATGATCGTGAAAAAAAAATAGGCGATATTTGATTGCAATATGTAGGAACCGGTAACAGAAGCGGTAAAAAAATTTCTGAAATTACTATTGTTTTCACTACAAACTGGGCTACTGAAGATTTTTTTTTGTTTACAGACATTAACTTGAAGAAATGATAGATTGGATATGCTACGTGTTCCTCTTCTTTTATATCTGTAATATACTGCATCAAGACAAACAATGCGTCTTATCAATTTACATTTACACAATTTTAACCCAAATTATTTTAACAACATGTATTTATTCCTCATAATATTATTTGGAATACTAGAACTATTGATATTGAAAATAATCAATAATACAAATGATGTGTCGAATTTAAGATGGCAAGAAGGAAATGCAGAATCACTGCATTTCAAACGACGGCATAATTCTGATTTTTTTTAATTCGGTTGAAAATTTAGTGCCGCGGCAACGAGATGTGCTTGACTAATGAAAAATACATATCACATTTATTTACACTATCATTAATAATTCTAATTTTACTTACCAGTTAGCCCGATTGATCTTTCAACTTTATTCCAAATTTTATTCTTACAATTCTTACAATTTTATCTTCACTGTAATGGGATGATTTCAAATCATATAAATCTAGCTTACATTTAATCATTTCAAGGAGTATTTCATCTGAAAAATATAAATAATAGTCTTATTCGATGTAAATGATGCAAATGTTGTCATAAATAATAACATTATTTATTAGTGATTATTTCCTTCTTTAAGAAAAAGTATTTTTAGTTACTGTGCTCATAAATCTACATCTGTAAATAACATTACTAAAATTTCTATGAACAATGCACATAATCAATTCTTAACAGTATATAATTATCTCTTCCAAAACTCCACAATTTCATGTTCGTCATACTGTACAGAAATACTCACTAATGTGTAAGATTTCTAACGACGCATTGTTCACAGAACGTGAAGCAAAAGCACATCATACCTAAAATATGCTGTAAAGTAAATATAATATAATATCTGGAGCAAAGTGAATATTGTGTACAAGCTACTATGGAATGAAGCAATTAATTATCAAATGAACTCGTATGGAGTTTTTATCCAAATGAAAATGATGAAATAATTAATTTCGAAAGAAAAATGAAACGAACTCTTGAATAAACGGTTGAAATTTATTCTTGAATATTTCTAAATTTTCAAAAACCACATTTGAATCAAGATAATGTATTGATGAACTGTGTCTAAAATATATTACCTACTACGAAAAAATTACGCATCAAAAATAATTTTATGAAGGTTTAAATATCGCTGACAACCCTATTCCAAACACAAATACTTAATTCATTCTAGTTTAAAAGATTTTTTAATATTTTATTTTATTAATAATTTTTTAGTGACTTAATAATGAAACAAAAACTAGGAATAACATGAAATGGTTAAGTAGTAACTAGGAAAATAGAATTAATTGTTATGAGATATACAAAAAGTTTTGTTTAATGAAAAAGCTACACGCTCTTTTCCAATGATAGTGCCCTTTACAAAATTTAAATAGCTGTACGCGAGAATATTTGTAAAATAAATATCAATAGTCCAAAATAAGAAAAATTGTTTCGAAACCTAAAAAAAATATTGCAGAAACCAGTTATTTCATTTGTTTATATGCACCTAGGTTTTACTTAACCCGAAAACAATCAAACAAGAGAACATGATTAGGCAACTTCCCAAATTATTACGGTATACGCTTTTATTAAGGGTAATTTGTATTACAAAACGAGGAGAGAAAATTAAAAAAGGTTAAAGATTTTAGGTCGAAGGAAATTAGTTAGTATTGGTATAAGGTAGTCAGAACACGTGCGTCTTTTACTTTGAATTTTAAACTTTTATCTGGTGCCGTCAAGTGTGTTTAAGTTTTAAACTTCTTCAAGTTTTTTATTCCTTCAAAAGTTTAGTCTTAATGGACGACCCATCTTTTAAGTTAATTTTCGTGATATTAAAAGAAATTGTGATTTTAATGATTTGTTGAGATAAAAATTCCTTCGTGAAATTTTTGAATTCAGATAATAACAAAATCCATGAGTAAGTGTAAAGGAAATTGGGTGCAGAAAAGATTGTGTTTGTCAATGTTTTAAAATGTTTATCAAAAATACTTTCGTAATGTTAGGGCAGAGTTGATTCTAAAGTTTTGCTGTTGATTCTAAACTTTTGCCCAATGAGGTAATTTGAACCCTGAGAATAATTTAATATTTTAAGGAAAAGTATAAATATATGAACTTGGTGCCGATCTTCAATCATTTAAGACCTGCTTTTTTTTAGAAATATGATCATATTTTCTTAAGCCAAAGGTATATTGGATGATTGAATTGAACTTGAAAGGCATTCTAATGTGTTTAAGTATTCTTTATTTAGATAATGGTAGTGAATAGTTCCATAGTTAATTAGTAGTAATAAAATTATTTTGACAATGGTACATTTTCTTTTTGGGCGGAAGAAAGTTTTGAAGATACTTGGGAGATTATATCCTGCTGAACATTGGACGACTCGTATAATTTACTTGAGGCTGCCAACAAAATTCTTTTCGATCAGCTGATCCAGGTTTTACATAGTTGATATATGGGATTATTACATTATTTAGAAATAGTTATATAAGAGTCAGATTTATTGTTGAAACAAGTCTTCGATTGCTAACAACGATAACTTGTCAATTACTTGAATTTATTACGAGTAACTCATAAAAAACAGATTTCGTGAGCTCATTGATCCAATAAAGCAAGATTGAGAGTGACTTAGGTGCTTGTTATGGAAACCAAACCATGAACACTTTTATTGAGCATTTTGCTTTAAACTTTTCATTTTAGAATAAATACTAGAATGAGCATTGATTAACAGTAAAGGTGATAACTTTTACTTATTTTTTTAAATTTATTATTTTTTTTTCAACAACAATTATTTGGCTAATAATGATATTATCATGAGAGCTCTGGAGAGGTAGAGGAGAAATGAATATTTTATTTTCTCAGTTTTAACTCATTTTATATGTTCTCTTTTTCTTTTTTCCTTTCAATAAATTGTCGATTTGTAGTTTCAAAACACCACTAGATATTAAGTGCTTTTAATCTTAAGTAGAAAATCATAGTATTTTAAATGATTACTAGACAATATAACTTTTAATTAAAATTATGCACCGAATAATTAATGTTTATGAATGTGCATATGTATTATATTTAAGTAGCGGCAAGACACAATATAAAATACATAACTGATTTTAAAGTCACACTAAAAGTGATCGTTGAAAAATAGCTTTCACAAAACTGAACTGTCATTATTATGAATTTATGCTCATAGTGTAACGGTGTCTGTTGTAAATGTTTTATTTTAAAAAATGCGTAATATAATGCTTCCCTGCGTTATGACAAAGCGTTTTCATTACACGGCTTTTTCCGAAAAAGTCTGAAAATAACATTTCAATCGTAAGTACATGCAAGTATTGAATATATTTGACATTAATTTTGTAGAAATTCATTGTTCATAATTAAATGAAAGTACGTGATGTAGTATTATTTCTACTTTCTTTAATATCTTTACTACGATCTAGGTTTTATTGTATTACAACATCTTTAGGTAGGCTATTAGCAAAGATATCTTATCTTTGCTAATAGCTATTTTGTACCATTTATGACGAAAAGTTAAGTAATTCCACTGAATTTTTTTTCAATATTTTCATGTAAAATTTATACTCAAAGTTTTCTTCTTGTTTCTCTTCTCACATTTTTATTTGATGACTCGTAGGAAAAGAAGATAATTTAGCCAATACACCGCTCTGGATGCCACGTATTTCCGATCTTTGTTGACTAGTTTTTTCCACTGTTGACGAATATTGGCGATAGCTTTCGCTTTTTACGGAGTTAAATATTTGTTTTGAAGATCCTCACTAATAAAACTAATCCGTGTCTTCTTATATGCTGTGCTTTAAACTATCCAGGCACACGGTTTTTTCCGCCAGAGAAAATGGAGTGATAAACAATTTGGTTTTATTTGTCAAACGTGACCAAACCAAGATAGCCGCCGTCTTTGGATTATGTGGGCCACCGTTGGCGGACTTCTACAGTTCATTCGAATCTTCTCTTTCTGGATGCGGTAGCGACAAACCCTTGGTTTGTCGAAAGCAATGTACTTGAAAGATAATAACTTTTCCAGATCCAATTTTAACATTGTCTAGATTTCAGATCCGCGAAGAAGGATAGGCAAGATAAGGGCTAGGAATGGAGCTCGGTCTTGAGGGTGTATGTTACCTTGCTTCCAGATGGACCATTTGATCGAGACAAATAATGTTACTGCTGAGCCAACCCGTTACTGATCTCGTTTGTAGGCGCCATTCTCTTTTCCTGCATCAATTATTTGAAGTACTTAAATTGTAGACTTAGACTTACACCAGTTGGGTTCATTCGTAGCTGATGCTTTACTTAAATACGTCTGTAGACATTACATTAGTTTTACCCTTGTTTTTTCTTAAATCATAGGAGTATGTGATTTGATATTGCTTGAGCAGCGGAGTTGGTAGCAATTGCGCTGTCGTCGGCAACGCTACATTGATCAGGAAATATTTTACCAAAGATATTTCTATCTTATATTTTACCGAATTGTCCCAAAAGTTTGTTTCCAATTCGAACATTTCTTGTTGAGTGTTAATACGTCACGTGAATAATCAAAAACTTGATCGATACATCCTATCTTCTATCGGAAACAAGATTACTCTTTACGACTGGTCTGTTTTCGATCCATTTAAAGGCACGACTGGACGATTTCATGAAACTTTTCTACGGAAGAGAAGACTAATGCGGCGGTAGTTGTTACAATATTATTTGAAGTGGTCTTTTAAAGCCTTTCCATTTGTACATTTGCTTATGATAATTATCTTGATTTTTTCGAATTTATTATGGAATGCCAACGCACAATCCAAGAGGGAAAATCAGATTTTTAATTTGGAAAAGGCAATTTCTAAGTACCCTTTTTAAATAGTTTTTATATTAAATGTGCAAATTATTTTTACAACATATTTACATATGTTTGAAATCTACTTGTTATTATATTTAATTTGACACCTATCTTGACACACTTATCAAACTGTTATTTCTTCAGGGTAGACAAAATTGCGATTCCCAATCGCCATATTCCATCTATTCTAATGACAATTATTTAGAGATATCTTGACGATAAATATGATTCTAACTATACATTTGTCGGAGTCCATAATCCGTTCCGACTCTAGTAACCATTCACATTTTTAATAATAATGCAATACCCTCCCAGTCGGGTAAACAAACTTTTTTAACCAACGTCATCCACTGCCGTTATATGCACAAGTTGTCCTGAGAAGCAATGATAAGCTAGAAAATACAGATGAGAAAATTTTACTTCAGTAAAATTATCGTGGTTTTGAGATATCTGATTTTTAATTTTATTATTGTTGTATACAGTTAAGTGACAGTTTTATTTAACTCCTTAACCATTTTACCAGAGCTGACTCAGTTCTTTCTGATAAAATGTTAAACTGCATTTTCCAGGCCTCCGTAACTTTTGTCCCCAAATTTGATTGTTTGTGCTGTAAAAAAAATTGCCTCTCTGGATTGGCGACTTCCCTCAAAAATTAACGCATATAATGCAAAAATTGTAACTGTAAAAGCAATTTACTAACTTGAATTGTAAATATTATAGTGCCGTTTAACCATAGAAGACACCCATTTTGAGATAATTACCCTATGTTAAACTTTACGTATTATGTGTTAGATTTTCCACTTAAATTCTTTCTTTTATAAATTCCTGTTGAACGCTCCTAATCAAAGCAAAACGAGTGATACAGGTACATTAAAAATATTAAAAATATTCAAAACTTAGCAAAATATCTTGACTTTCAAAATCCTTTGCTAGTTTTGAGTATTTTTAATCCTGATTTATTTTTTAAACAATAAATTTATAAATTCATGGGCATGTTGGGTTGTGAAGTAAACTAAAGGCCAAAACAAGTAATTATGCTCGCTTGTGTTGAATTCAATAAACAAAAATGTTTACTTTAAAACGAGAAAAGTAAGATAGAAGAAGAAATCTTACAGTCAGAAATTTATGTAAAATAATAAACAAGAAAATTAAAGAAAGTATAGAAAATAAAAAGTAAGAATTACAAATGTTATAATTTAAATAGGAAATAAGTGGAGCTAGAAAAGCGTCTAAGAGATTAGAAAAAAATCAAGCAAATTATGAAACGTTTAAAAATATGTCAAGACTTACTGTCACAAAGAGGAAAAACTTGATGAAAACAGCTATACAATTCTACTAAAATTTATACAGTCACGCGCGTCACATCGAGTCATATTCTGCAAAAAAATTAAAATACGATTACTATGTCCCGGCCTGATGGAGTAAGTAACAACATGTTAAGAGTTGGTTCAGTTGTATTAACCAAACTGGCGAAATAGTGAACGAGCTCGGAAATAGTCCTAATATACAAGAAAGGTTACGCAAAATTAATGACAAACTATAAACTCATCAATTTCGTATTATATACATAATATATACGAAATTGATGACTTTAAAATTATAAATACTTATAAAGTGTTCGTATCGACTCTGCTAATACGTGTAACAAGAAATATCACATTTTAATTGAATAGGCTGGCTTTGAAAAATTTTTCATTGTCGACCATATCCGTACATTCAAATAATAATATAGAAGTACATGATATATGATATGACCTTTTGTACTGTTCACTATTAGAAAAATCAATGAAACGAAAGATATAGTTTTCGCACGCACGTACACACACACACACACACACACACACACACACACACACATATATATATATATATATATATATATATATATATATATATATATGCGTAATAGTACCTTGGTTCCTGAAATTAGTGTGATATTTAAGTAGACAAAACTGTAAGCATAAATTTCATGTTTGAATCCCATAGAACTTAGAAATTATTAAATGTAATGCACATGTGAACTTATTCCAAAAAATCTAAAATTTGTTTTTGATTCATCATCCACCATCGGTGTAGTCTTCTTTCTATCTGAGCCACTCCGTTCTGAATACAATTTGTGCCCACTACTTTCTTTATACCATCTTTTTCGATCATTTCGCATTTTCAATTACCCAATTTATCAGCTGCACGCCCATGGTCTAGAGTGTAAAAGAACTTTGTATCACGAGTCCGATTTTCGAGCGATCCGTCTAACTCATTGCTACGTAAGCTGCCTGATTATTCTTTGTATAGATACGGATTTGCTATGCAGTGGTATTGAGAACCCTCTCAAAGTAGCATGTTTATTGATATTGACAATTAGACCATCTAAGACATGCCTAAGATATCTATGATCTGTTTTCGCATTTTTAAGCGAATTTTTACAGCCCATATTTCCAAATTGTTGATTGTTTTTTTTATAGTCCTTGTAGGTTAGTCATAACAGGGAACTAATATTTTAGGTCTTCGTCAATAAGCTCTTCAAAACCAGGGTGCGATCTGGAATACTGAAGCCTTGTCTAAAGCTTACTTGCTCTTTAGGTGGATAAAAATTTGGCAGTCAATCGGTTTGTGATAACCTTAGAAAACAGTTTGTATACTTGCGAAGGAAATCTTTTATCAGCCTGTGGTTTCTCAAGCCATTTTAATATCCTTTCTTAATCAGTAAATATTAATATATCGGTTTCCCATTCCTTTAGTATTACGACTAAGTGTAAATATTTACTGAACAAGTCGACCAGATTGTCTATATTGCCATCGTTATCGTCTTTCAGCGTTTCAGGCGGGATTTCACCTCCATACTCAGCCCATAATTTGTATGTTAATAAGTTATTAACTTTTAATGTATAATCCCCAATATTCCCCTGCAGTTTACATACTGAGATGTTCTTCAATTAACACATTCCTCATCTATGGTGTAAAGAACATTCTTTTTCAATATTGGCATTTTTTTAAAATGAAAATTTGTTTGACTCCAAGTCTCTTTTTTCGATCCGTCTTATTTTATATTTAAATACGTATGCAAAATGCCATTATAGCATACGAATGCATAACATTACGCAGCTTAGTATTTTTAATGAGATTAAAAATGATAACCTAGAAGTATTTTTATGAAATATTTTTAGATGCTTACAATTCAAATAAGTTTACAGTTTGTACCACACTGATGTAAGCTACATTACCATGTAATGCCAGGTAAAAAGTATATAATTATAGGATGCCAACATGATTGTGGTCAGTGACAGTGTTTTGCAATATAATATATGTCAATACTTCTAAAGTATTAGATAGCTTTGATACCGGCGAGCTACAGCAAATTCGAGTGCAGGGTAACAGTAAGAGTATTAACAAATATCGAGGTTATTTGCTATTCCCATAATAGCAAATAACCTCGATATTTGTTCGCTTTTATTATTGCTAAGACGTTTTTTAAATATTTATTAAAAAGTGACGAGTAAAAGAACTAAAAAGTGACATGTAAAAGAACTAAAACGAAAAAATTTTCTTAGAAAAAACGTTCCTTTAGAATATTCGCATAATAAAGAGCCTTTTTAAAATATCAAGATACAAATAATGCATCAAATAATTTTCAAAAATTGAGAATCAGAAAGAGGGAACATTGTCTTAGCGTGGCATCAACAGTGGAAAATTTTTCTTTTGGTTTAAGCCTAATTAATAATACGTCAGTTTAGTTGCTCCTTAATACGTTTCTCTAACAGCATTAATATGCAGTTGGCTAACAGTTTGTAACTACGTAAATGTAATTTTTATCTTTGTACTTTTGAAATATTTTTTCACTAACAAATAAAAGATACACATTTTTAAAAATTTTTGTTCAAAGGGAGGCCACTGTTATTTTTTTGGGGCCACAGAAAACTGCTAGCACGGAATCACGAAGTGTAGGGTTAACAACAATTTTAATTAGAGCTTGCGGGCTTTTTAATAATAACAGATTCTTTATTAAGCCACTTCGAATTATAATATTTCTTCTATTTCCTTAAAATTTTAATATTTTATCATTAAATGAGTATCACTTGATATTCGATACTGAATTACACTATCAGTTTCACCAGCTATAAAGATTAACAATAACAAAGAAAAGTTTTTTTTTTCAGAAATAAATTACTGTTTAGATAAATATATCACTCATTTTTCATTTAAAAATTACTATTGATTCACCTATTAATAAACATAGCAAATTTTAAATAGGTTCCTAAAACAATGCAAATTTTAATCTACATGTAATAAATTAGTATAAAGAAACAATATATGGGTCGCAATGAATTGCATGCTTTCAAAAGTAACGTACAAAATAAAATATTTATTTCGATCAGTTTTGTAGAAAAATATTTTAATCTTCGTTTTCTTGAGCAATTGTACAGTATTTGTAGGATCAGAGTAATCGTATTTCATATTTTGATTATTTGTTATTAAGGAACATTTCTGCTTCAATAATAACAAATATGTTATTGAAAAAAATATATTCGGAAATATTGTGTGAATGATCACAATTTACAAGTACCAACGTACTATGAATTTGAGCTTATTGAATGAAAAGCTACAAGCTACGCTATCAACGTAATATACCTTGCTAAACTATCATCGTAATGTAGCTTGTTGTATCTATACAACGCTAGTTGCTTCTTCGGGGCGTCGTACTGTGTATCAATACGCTCAAAGCTAGTTAGTCAAATTTGCCACCGAGAAGTCATACTCATCTAGGATATTTTAAAAATGCAAACTTTATTATTGGAGAAAAAAACTGTCGCGTTATTAATATATTCAAACCAGTCAAACTAGTCGAAGCGGCCAATAAATTTGGGTATGGAATAAAATATCTTACCCTAAATGATATGACAATATAACCTCTATAATTAAAAAAAAAACACTAATGAAAGCACATTTTTTTTCTCCAAAAAATAGAGTCATACTCGGTTCCGACAAAACTTGTTAAGCTTGTTTGACGGGTTAATTTGAAAACAGACTGTTAAATATTTCGATAAAAGTACAACTAACATTTCTGACTAGGTTTTAAAATTCAATATTACTGAAAAGTTTAATTAGATAGAGCAAATATTGTTCTAAAACCAAAATTAGAAATTGAAAGAGTTTTAATTTTAAAATTAAGCTAATTTGATTCTATTTAAAGAATCTCATTAAACGTGTGCAATTAATTTTCAACTTGTCATTTGCAAGTTTTCACAAGTTTACAACTTGCCTTAGCAATTACTTAAACTTGTCTTTGCAAAACTAATTTTTTTCAGATGTTATGCATAGTACATAATATTAAAGTGTTTATAAGTATTGTCGTCATTTTTCTTACAAAATTACTTAATTTATTTTTCAATAAATTCGGCGTTCAAAATATAGTATAGTTTAGTAACAGTTAACACAGCATAAAAAATATTAATGACTACTTTATATTTAGTCTCGTTCTTGATCGGACAGAGCTTAAAGCTTTAAACATATACGTGCAAGTGTGCTATTGATTCAGCGAATTTTACCTAGTTTTGTCTCGAGAAAGGCATAATGTATTGGAATATGTTTATCTTGTCATTAGAAGTGAAATGCTTTTAATATTTCGATAATCTACGCATATAATGAAATTGTAACGGGTGAATTCTGTTAATACAAAATATTTTAAAAAGGATGACTGATTTAGCGAAAAGAATGATAATGGAAGGCAGAAAACCTATTTTTATAATTTTGTCCGTCTGTATATTAATTTCTTTACCAATTACGTGAAATTAACTCGTAATAGTTTATACTCAAGAGCAAAATATGAGAAAAATTCTAATAGCTTTTCCTATTTCGAACTTCACGCGAGCGGAGTCGTAGGCATAGTTAGCAATCTATTAATATTAAATTATTGATGCAGCTATTTTCAAATGTTATTATCATTCGAACTGAGAAGGCTAGGAAAATATTGAATAGTTTTCCATTTTTATTTGAAAACTAATGTGCATTATCAATCAAAATGAAAATGGAGTAAATTTTATCGGATACATTATATGCCTACATGTCGGCACTTATTTGAATATCGTTATAAAAGTTTTTGATAATTTATGTTTTCATAAATATAAATGATTCTGTATTTAATTATAATGCAAATAAGATAACGCATCCTCTGTTATAAGATATTATTTTATAGCAGCAACGTCAATAATACTGGATAGAAATTAGTTAAAAATTAAAAAAAACGGTTTCTTTGATCAATACTAAAGCTCGATAGTCACAAATAAGTTTAGTCGGTAGTTAATCAATTAGATAAAAGTAACGGAACTTATAACTTTTTTGCGTTTTCAAAATTAGGTTAAAAGCCTTTGTCCGATGAATTATTCCATTTGGCATTTAATTAAATTTTACGTGACTTAAAATGGACAGCAATATAACAAAGGCAAACAGAAACTCTGTCCAATGATGCAACGAGACTAACTACTCATCACCGGCTGCCAAGTGGGTCGCTGTCGGCTGTCTAGTGGATTGAAGTTTCAATATACACGTGTCAATATACAATAATGGCTGCTTGAAATGCCAAATAATTTGATATCATAGCAGCTAAGCACACTATATTTGCGGACGCAAGGGATGAAAATAAATATTAAAATTTTGCCAATTATTTGCGATTCAATAATTTGTACTTGGCGGTGAATCTGTCAGCTAAGACGTTATCTGTGAGTTTCTTGATGATATCAACTAGAATACAATTACTTATGCACTTAGTTTTTAGTCACGAAGAAGAGATTTGCAAAGGATTTTATAGGTTAAACAGTATAGTTTAAAAAATTGAACTTTTAAAAATATTCGAAATCTGAATTTTTCATCCATCACACATTAAATTTAATGCAAATGTAGGTATACATCTAGCCATATAACTATAAATGGAAGACGGTTTAAAAATGATTGCACGTTTTCAATGAGTATGGTTTAAATGAAAATTGTCGACTTTAAAATTAAAGAGTACAAATAATACTTGTGAAGAACTTTGTTTAAAAATTTTCCACAAACTAGGGAATTTAATAATAATGACCGTATTGAAACACCTCCTCGTTGATTACATTAAACAATTTGTCTATTTAATTTACACATTCCTTTATCTATTTATTCCTGCATAAGTTTTGTTATTTATCAATTTAAAAATTCTTGATATTAAATAAGGTCACATTAATTCAGTTTTCCGAAAAATTATTAGTCAGGATTTATTAATAAACATTTCTAGCGTTAGAATGTTAATTGTGCACAGCCACAGACGGACGTATGCCTATTTCTAGAAGAGCCCATGTATTACACTGTTTTATTCCTTTTCATATCCTTTTTGCTTTAAAAATTAGTTTAAAATGTCTTGATTTTATTTACTCCAACTTTGAATATAAAAGAACATGTGTTAATAAATGTTTTCTTTTTCATTCTCAGTACATTACAAGCGTTAATTTACCTTCATTAGCTGATTTATGTGTAAATGAATATTCTATCAAAGTAATCGAAATAATTTTAATATAATGAGAAGACGATGAGACGATGAGTGAGCACAAATTCTAGCCAAAAAACCGAGTATAAAAATAACTTTGACAGTAACCTAGTTTAAAGCTTTTGTATCAAATATTTGCTGTAATTAAGATGAAATAAAATAAAAAAACCTATTTTTCAATATCACCAAAAATATTACATAATTAAATGAAACTACGTCATGAAGTATTATTTCTACTTTCTTTAAGTTCTTTACCACGACCTAGGTTTCGTTGTATTACAATATTAGCAAAGATTTTTGCTAATAGCCTACGTGTATATATTGTGATACAACGAAAACTAGGTCGTGATAAAGAACTTAAAGAAAATAGAAATAATACTATATCACGTAGTTTCATTTAATTGTGAATAATGAATTTCTACAAAATTAACGCCAAATATATTCAATATTCAAAAAATATTACTTTGTTGATAATAGTCAACAGTCCATAAAGGGATATAGACATTTAAAAAGACCAATTGACTACACGAATGCCCACCTTGCCAGAAACGATAAGAATTTTTACTTGTTTATCATTAGCAGTGACAAAAACTTCCCAAAAATAGTTGTTTGTTTATTTTCAATTTGTAAACAACACAAAGGAATAGCATTAAATTGACACCGTTCAATTTTTAGTGGGATTAAGCGATTTATATTATTTATGTTTAAATATTTTTGGGCCCTGTTAAACTTCGACTATAATTAGACAAGTAAGAAATTTAAATGAAATAATTTCTTCACACGGAAAGTATCTTTTTAATATACTACGTAATCTTGGGTAACGTTACGTATAAATTACAGCAAGGCGACGAAATCGATATTCAATTCGATTAGTAAATAAGTCAAGAAGGAAGAAATCAGAATCCAATGACATTCAGCGGCACGTGAGGATTCTTTTGTATATTACAGTTAAAAAAACATCGTCCAGAGTGAATGAGTCTTATTTAAATGTTTTCCGAACAACAAAATATATAATATTTTCTTCACATTTTTAAGAAAAGTGTTATAATATAAAACTACGAACCCTCCTCTAAAGGAAAACTCAAAGCGATTTTCGTACCGGACAATGATATATTGACAGTTTATCATGCTATATGAAATAAAAACAATTAGAAAAACAAACAATTATTGTGTCAGTTTTTCTCTTATTTATATATGTAAAAATAAAATGATCGAGAGCGAAACATACGATTATACCTATTCCCCTTTTGAGTACCTTCACTTCCCCTCTAAGCATAAAATTACCCTATTTATTAATAGATCGTGTAATACTCTACCTAAAGATATTTTGAACACAAGTACGCCATAGATACAAGACAAATGTCCACGAGGCAGACTCATAGTCGGAGAGAGCTTAAATCTCTCCCATAAATCAGTAGTGATTCGTACCAAACGGCTTAATCGATTGTGTTTGTTCGCCTGTCACGTCGGAAGTTTCGGACTGAGCCAGAGCGTTTAAAATTATTTCCTTTACTTTTTCCTATATATTTGAGAAACAATAGTTTATTTGAAATAAAACGCTCTTTCAGTCAATTCAATTATCATTAGTTAAATATCTGAATAACGGAGAATATGACAAAAGAAAATCCATGTAATATTAAATTATATATATTGCCATCACGTTACCTAAATGGGTTAAGTGTAGAACTCCTTTATATTTCATTTATAAAATTTTATGTAAATTCTCTTTTATCGTAATAATAATCCAATTGCATTGGTTTCTGATTACAATGTAATACTGGGACATCAATTTTAATTACATTCTATGATATTTATGCAACATTCCATAATATTTTACGTTGAATTTGCATGCATGTGAGTATATAGTGAAAATACTTAACTTTACACATTGCTTTATTGAGGATAGCTATTTAACAATAACTTAGTTACAAGCAATTTTTTAACATCTTTTATGATCAAGGGTAATTCGGCAATCACATTTTATAAACCTAGTTTGCAGATTGTAATAAAGCGTTGAATATGTGTAAGTAGTAGAAGAGAAAAAAAATCGTCGTAAGATATAAAAAAATACCAATAGCAAACAAGAGTCAAAAAAAATCATTTTGTGACGTTTTTGTTCACCTACCGTCAAGAAATCGTAAAGGAAAAAATTGTGTTATCAAAAAAAAATTGTGTTACATACATGAACTTTACTACTCTACTGGTCTTTCGTTGATTTTTTTATACGTTTTCATTTACTATGCTTTTTCTTTCTGTTTGAAAATAAATTACACAAGAAGAAGTAATCTATGAAAAGCGAATACAGTAAACGAGACGATTCTGCAATAATAAATAAAAGTCAGACGTGAAAATATTAAACTTTGTGCCTACGGCGAATTATAAATCGTATTTTCTTTCCATATATTAGTTTTCCATGTATTAAATACGATAATTATATGATACATGAAAATTTCGGCTACTGTTTATTTCTCTGATATTAAGGAAATTACACTGATAGTTTCTGAATTTATGTGTATTAGGGAAAGAACCCGTTTAAAATAGAATTGCATTAGCTTAAATTGTATGTGCATACGTGACAATTTCCGCCAAACGTGACGATTGTCACGTTATACAACATTGTTGTAACACAATCACAAAGATACTCAAGTGCACTGTTACCAACCCTTATAATTGCTCTCATATCAATTATTAATAATTTTCACCACTACTGAACGATATCACATACACGATATGATATCGTTCAATAGTAGTACCGATACATAATGATACAGGCACATAGCAGTTGTCGCTTGCTCATTTTTTACTACAAGTTTCTTATCTTCTATACCTACTTGTGTAATTCAGTAATAAAGGAAGAAAGAGGCGGTGTATTAAATATTTGGAAAAAAACGGATTCATGTATATAAACCTCATGTCCATAATGCCATAACAGAACATAATAATTATGTCAAATTTTTATCTATTTTTTCTGTTTATTTATCTGTGTGAACGTCAATTACGTAAAAATTACCAAACAGGTTTAGATATGGGTTTCATTTTATTTCAGACAGCAAGGAGAAGGAAATTTGGTATTGAAAATTTTTGCAATTTTTACGTGCCGGACGTCTTGCATTATTTTTGTATATTTGTGCTTGTGTACTATTGGGAAAATTTACATAAAAGTGTTGCGCTTGTTAGTTCAGAAAAAATTAAACTGTTTTGATATGAAGACAAAAGTTATGAAATTATGAAAAATAAAAGTGTCAGCACGCACGAGTAAAAGCGCGGGCAAAATGCTAGTCATTAATAAAGTGTAAATATACAAGTAATGGTGTATTTTGAGAAATAGCCTTATCTAAAATAGATGCCTGTGTTAACAAATATAATTCATTACGTTAAACAAAGCGCGAAATTTGAAAAAGGTTTTCGAGTCAGTTTGGCATAAAATTTACTCATTAAGTTTAGCTAGCTCTTATTCTAAGATGATTTTGATTTAATATATATCTTATTTAGAAAAGATCTTTACAAATAATATATTGCAACCTAGTAAGATACTTTTTTCTTTATCTATTTTCATAAAATATTTTTCATGAAGCAATAGTTTTTTTGTTAACCAAAAAACGGCGCAGCTAAATATAAAGATTCATGTACAATATTTTGTCCGTTGAATATGGACATTTACGTAACTTGAAAAAAAAAATTTGACTATCTATTTTTTTAAATGGATAGCTAGAATAGTATAGAATTTGATCACATTGTTTAATTCAACGGTTCAGTTAAACCGTCGTACTTCGATTTAATTCGAACGGAAAGAGAGAAGGTTATTATTATTTGTTGTGTTATCCCTGAACAATAAAGAAAATTCATTTTTCCAATCAAATTATAAATGTAATTTCCATTTTAATACAATATCAGATAAAATATATGGGCAAATACTATTTGATCCAAATAGTAACTGATTTGCTACTAAAGAGTAAGAATAATAATTAAAAGCATGTTGACAGAAAAAACCATTTAAAAACATGAACATTATTCGGTTCGTGAGATACAATTTTGCTCGCTATTGGTGGATACTGAATATCTATTTATAACAACAGGCAAATTAATTATATATAACAACTTATAGAAATTTCTTGGTAGCGTGGGTAGTTTAATGAGTGTGTTTACTTAATTAATTGGACTGACAATTTTAAAAGAAATTAGTCTCCAGAACCTAAGTATGTTTGACGAGAATATACTTCATATTTAAAACTAAAATATAAACGGGAACACTCATTTTTCGTGGAAAGTAATGTCAGAGCATTAATGGTGTTACGCCATTTTTCACACTTTGCGCTTGATTTTAGCAAGAAGCATAGTTTTGAAGTAATTTTGGTTTGCTGTTTTATTATAACTCATATCATTAACTTAATTCAAAATTGATTAAAAATTTATTGTATTTCAAAGCTACCCTCATATTGAAAAAAAATATTTCTTAATCTATGTGATGCAGTTTGCCACTATAATAAATAATATAAATACTTACTTTGACGTCTAATTATCATAACGACTTTATTGATTCTAATATTTATTATTTGTAGTTATTAATTATATTAATCGTTATTAATTATATAGTTGTAATATTAATATTTATTATTTGTAGTTATTTGTAGTTATCTGTTGTTATTACATGTGATTACTGATGTTCTTTTTCATATTATCTGAACATGCTTAAGACCAATATTATGGGTTTATAGATAGCAGGAACAGGTTGAAAAGAAAGTCTTTTAAATGGACTTGTTTAACTTACAAATATAAATTTAGAACTTGGACATCGTGTTTACGCGAAATATTTGAAGCATTTCGGAAATATATTGTCAATTTGAATGATCTTTGCCCCTTCGAAAACTTTCTGCAAATATTGTTGAAAGAATGGTACAAGAGTCTAAATATATGGTGCCTTGAAGTTTTGATAAACATAAGCAGATGATTTGTGTTCAGAGTCAATGGCGAAAGCTTAAGAAACAGAAGTAATAACACAAGAAACATAAAATTTAATACAAACAGACCTATCATCGCATAGACTGCGTGTCTAGTTTGTAGGTAAAGGGAAAAAGTATTTTAAAATAAATTTGTTCTTCTCGCTTTTTTTATTCTTAGTTTTTTATTGTCAAAAATTGCTTAAGTCATTTGATGGAGATGAGCTCTTAATAACAAATAATTGAGGATTTGTCTTTCTTCGGAGATTTTTTTCTAATTAATCGAAATGACCTTTTACGTTGAGAGCACCGAAAGACCTTTAGTATTGAAAACTAACTGTAATGCGGATTTCTGACTTTAACAAATTTTCAAAAATCTTGTCGGAAAATATCTGTGAAAGTGGCAATAAACATTTTCACATTTACCTTTCCGTACTATGTAGAATATTTTGTCCATTTTATTCGGTTTACCCAAGCATTCTGTCAGTGGATATTTTCATACCAGCAATCGAAAATGCATGTCTGAATCCAAGCTTATTTATATGCAGAGAAGAGTTTATTCGTAAAGAAACGGGATATTTTGCTTTAGAACTGTTTTGCAGAGATAATTTAAGACCACTTTCAGTTGATGTCACAAATTTATGGAAATAATCACACATTATTATTGCCACCGAAGGATATACTCAATAAAAAGAAGGTTCTTTTTGGAACTCCTGACTATTATTAGTACTACTGGACTTATATCAGAAATAATATTCACTTAATTTGCTGATGGAAAGAATCATGACACAATTCAAATCTAGTATTAAACAATGATATTAAGCCTTATAACCTAGCTTAAAGGGGTCGTTATTGTTGACATTGTTTTTCGGTTTTACCGTATTTTTAGAACGTACATAAAGAAGCATGGAAGCTAACGATTCTTGTTTGATAATATCGCTTCATTGAGCGATCAAAGCAATAAATGGACGTAAATTACCTATTAAATTTTATTGTACCTTGCCTTATGAAGTTTCTGCACACAATGATGCACATATGAACATTTAAAGATAAATAAATATTATTCCTAATAAACTACCTATTTACTAATATCCATATTATATTCTACCATGTAAATGTTATACATAGCTTAATATTTGTTTCACAGGATTAACATATCGTGAATTTTTCGATAACATTTAGAATAATTGTTATAATTTTTGGTTAAATTTGTAATAAAATTGTAGAATTAGCCTATCTGTGTAATAAAGGTATTAGCGAAAACACATTTAACACTTAAGCGAACATAACAAAAGTTACAGAATACAAAATTAATGTTTTTGGAATTTTTGTATATGTTTGTGTGTTTGTTTAATGGGTATTTTTGACAGAACGAATTTAAATGGAAGACATAAGGATTAATGAAAAGTAACATTTGTATTTATTCCCTCCATCACAATATATTTGAATTTAATATTTATAAAATTCATATCATTGCATTAGTTCAACAACAACGAAGAAGCGCGACTGTCCGACGCAAAGCAATTACAAATATGTATAGCCTTTTATATATTTTAATTCGTGTTATAACATTTTCCACCTCGTCTTTCGTTGGCGAAATGGGCATGGCCAGTGTAGTGGAGTGGTGCGGGAGGGGAAGATGTTACAAGTAATCGTGCGGCAATCGTCATATTTTTCCGGCAAGGCTCTTCATTTCGTATTCACTCACACATTGTAGCAAAGGAGATAGTAATATTCACCTTTTATATAGGCATGGTTGGATGTGATAGCATGAGTGTTGAAAACAGCAGTAAGACTCAATGTAGAAATAATTTTATTAAAAGAAGTAAAAACCAGTAAAAAATATATGATTGTATGCTTTTTAGTTATTAGAACGACGAAATATTCGACGTAAATTGGATTGTTAATAATACACGTGTCAAATCACAAATTTATCATTATTATTATGTTGAAATTAAGACTTGTAGATAAATTCTACTTCACTAATTCTTAAAATAGAAACATTATTCTCGTGTCTCTTTTTTAGAATTACCTATTAAAATCTAAAAAAAAACTCATGGAATCGTAATGAATACGGAATAACTTCAATATCTGTTGTTAAGTCACAATATAAAATTTAAATGTTTGGTTACAGTTTTGAGGGTTAACAGAGGAGACAATATGTTTCCAAGGTTTCCAAATAAGTTTTTTTTAATAAAATATTTGTGACCAAATCCTACTTTTTTCAAACATATCGGTTTTTGTGCATATTATATCGTTTAAAAGAAGAATAATGAAATTTGCATTTTTGGTAACTAAACACATGTTTCACTTCTAATTTTACGGCCATAACTTACAAGTAATTGATTAAAACTTTCGAAAAAACTATTTCGGTTGTTTGTGTTTCGACGTTCACCTAGTCGATTTAAGCAGTGAAAAGCGGTAAATTGTTCTTATCTCTGTATTTCTTATACCACTTAAATATCATTGTAGTTTGTCTCAAGTTTTATGTTCTCTAAAAATCAAGAAATATACGAGATCGCTAAACACGTAACCCAGTTAACAAGCAAAAAAATATTGAAGTGTAAAGGCGGACTACTTTACGAGAGCAGTATTAATGCAGAGCGGGTACCTACTATATGTAGGCTAGAGTATGCGAGTAAAATTGCATATAAATTGAGCAGTCGTTGAACTAAACATTTTTTTTAATATCTACGAAATGGTATCTACTAGTACAGAATAATTTATCTCGCCATACTACTTGACAGTTCTTTAAATTACATACTACTTAACAGTTATTTTAATATAATTTTAATTTCTTTATTTATTTTACTATAATTTTAATTTTATAAATTTAATTTCTTCATTTGAGTAATGTTTTATATACTTTTAGCATTTTAAGGTGATCTCATTGAATATTTGGTAGGTCGATTTCCAATTTCAAATTTCTTTAGCTCAGAAGATACCATTATTTTACTAATTGCTCAATTGATAAAAAATTCTACTATATCAAAAATATTAATGTTATTTTTTGTCACTTCCGACAGGATAAATATGGTTTCATTCTTAAGATATAACGCTTAATAGAAGTTACGATTATAACATTTACGGCGGATTTTATAGTAATTGTGTTTATAGATTGGGAGCACGACTAGGCTGTCTATTTAAAAAGTATATCGTCCTAAATAATTAATCAATAAAAGATCATATTTATACCTGGAGCCTTGTGAAGAAAAACTTAAAGGAACAATACAGCATAAAAAATCGTGAAGCTTCAAGGAACTTTTTAAATTTTATTATTTTTAAGACGTGCGCTGTGGTCACTTTTCATTTGACATAATAAATCCTAATTAAGTGAGAGTTATCTCTGTCTAGCTGAGTACAAGGAGATTTTATACATTATCGTTTCTTATTTTTGTTTAACATTTCTGAAAATATGTATTTCATATGTCGGCACAAATTGTATTACACAAAAATATTAACGTGACAATTTCAAATCGTCGTTGTATCATCAATCATTTATATGAATGTTTTCAGCCTTTTGGATGGTATGCACATATGCGCAGTCTTTTTATTCATTTATTTATCAACTTTTATGCAAAGTACGTATGGCGGACTTGTGCTACATGATCAATCTCTTTAAGTCAACCATAAGAATCGGTATAGAAATTTAGTTAGGAGACTGTAAGAGATTTTACAATGAATTTCATATATAGTATAATAAAAACAAGAAATGGAAAAAATACAAAAGTATAATTAATTCAAACTATCGATATGATTCGGGGTAGGGAAAGACAGGAAAAGACACTCTAGCACAAAAGAAAAGGATTCAGGAGAGGCATAACTTTCTCACTCGATCTTTTAAAATATTTAGGGACGTGATTTTTCCGGTGTCAAGATCCAGGTGATTCCAAATTTTTGTTGCTAGTACGGTGAAGGATTTTTCGTAAGAGGTAAAGGTATGTTTTAAAATTAGTGGGGTGAGTGAACTTTCAGATCGTAGCCCAAGGCCGTGAGCAGACAAATTTTTAAATTCGCCAGTAAAATAATTTGGGCTGTGAGGATTTTTGAATGTATTATAAAGAAGTCTTCTTCATGTAGATTCGAAAGAGCGCCCCAATGCACTTAAGTGTCATCGTCTTACGAGAGCCTGGATTTAATGTCTTCATTTAGCTTATTTGTAGCAAAAGAATGAAATGTTTGTGCGATATCATTGGTTTGATTTGACGGCAGTTGTGAGCAACATTTTTGGTGTGTTAGTCAATAGATCAGGTTATTTTAAATTTCTTCTTGCAAGCACTGATTACATTTTTAATCCATGATATCCGTGAATTAATTTAAATGCTTTACATTACGCAAAAATGTAATTAAGTACTAATAAGGAAGTCAAGAACCAACAATAATAAGTTTGTTCTTAGTTTCTTATGAAATATATAAAGAAATATATTCATTTAAAAAAAAGTTCACCAAATGCGTGCCAGAATTAATGTTGGAAGTCCCACATGTAGAACGATACATTGTTCATCAACCATATATATGGTTCTAACATTATTTGCTACTTCTTAAACTTTATAGTTAAATAAAAGCTTGATAAAAATACTCATCCGTAGAGATCATGTAAAACGAGCCCTTTACTGGTTTTTAAGCTAATGGAAATTTGTGTGAGGCTTTTTAATTATGTAAATAACTACTCTATTTTGAGTTGGAAATATTTCTATAAGACAAACTTTACCTGGCAGATTTAGGAAAAGTTTTATTTGTGTTATAAATTATTACACACATAACAGTGAAACTATGTTAAGGAATTTTTTGAAAATAATTTTTCAAGTGTCATCAGATTGTATCAACATTAAGAAATGAAGTGATACAAGCGGAATATTGCAAGTTTATAATAATTATTATATCCTTCAAAAATAATCATAACTAGACTCTATTTAAAACGTATTTTTTATTCTGTATGCCCCTTACCTGAAAGGGTACTGTTAATTCTATTTTTCCATAAATTAATCATTTATAAAATTAAGAGGTCACTCGTCTATGGTTATTTGCAACGTCATACTTTTATTTCATGCCTGAGAATGAAAAATTTAAGAATAATGTGATTTAAAACTTAATTCATTTATGTGAATTTAATGAAATAATTTAGGAAGAAAACAAAAATAATAACATAAAATTATTATACATTCCCCGTGGAAACGTTAAGACCAGATGTCTGAACATAAGATCTCAAACAGATGTTTGTTTTAAAAATTTATTCAATCCGAGTAAATTCGATTTGGATATATGCCAAGCTACCAGCTTTATTTTATGTTCATCAAACCGTACATCATCTACATAAATATGGGTCGTTATGCGTAGAATAAGGTCATATATCGCAGTAAAAAATTAACAAAAGCACATATTTATTTATGCCAATATATCTTTATTAATTATAAACGTCCTATGCCAAATATTCCTATTTTTACTAGTTGGTACTAGATTGGCCCTCTAAAAGCTTTTAATTCCAGATTAAGCTCTAGGAGCATTTTTATGCCATTTCTTATAGTTAACGTTTTGTGTTTTTAACATATTCAAAAAAGGGATTTGTGTAGGTAAAAAAAGAGTACAATCTCGGTATTCTAATAACTTTGTATATTTTGAAACTATAAAAAAAATGTTGGAAAAATCTATTAAGTTTTTAATCATTTGTTAAAGCGGAATCAAAAAGTGACCGCACTTAAAATTGATGGTGATATTTTGTTGCCTTAATTAAAATGTTAAATGAAATTAATGCCATAGGAAAAGTTATACTATTTCTTAAAATAAGCTGGATTTCTCTACAATTTTACTGCCTAATGCCTTATAATAATTTATCAGAATAATAGAATTTTCTCCATAATTATTTTTAATATGTTTTCACTGAGTTCAAATAGATTCTCAAAAGTAAAGTTGGTAGTAGATTTTTTTCTCAATTAAAATTTGTCTTTACAAAACTTCACCTTGGGTTCGTTTAATAACACAAGGTGAAGTTTTGTCTCAATTAGAAAAGTGAAATCAATTGCAAACCTCTTGTATCAATTGCATGCCTCTGCGTATATCTGGTATACAATTGATTCCGGCGTTTTCAAAAGATATGCTTTTACTAAAAAAGAAAAAAATTGTCTTAAATTTGACCAACATTAAATTTATGATAATTATACTATTATGGATATTGTATTTTATCCTAAAAAAATGTTCAGGTAGGAAAAAGTCCAATCATTTTTGCCTCCAACCCATTATATTAATTAATAAGTTGTGTAAGATTACAAAATATTTACCAAATTTACGTAATCTTAATTAAATTTTTCCAAATTAAAGAAAAGCAAAAATACGTCAGCTATTTAAACCTAGAGAACCATTGTTAAGTATCATAAAAAATATTGGTAAACTAAGATAGAAATTAACACATTCGGAATAGGTAAGATTAATTTAAATTGACAAAAGATTTCTGCTGATTAAAAGGTTGAACGGAAGGCTTAAGCGGAATTGACAAAATTTAAAATTTAACACACTATTAATTGTATTAGTTATCAGTAATCAAGCTCCTCCAAGTTTGGTAAGCTTTTAATGTAAACCTGAATAAATTAAATTACCACAACTTTTCTATTGAGCTCCTGTCATTAGAGGTAAAAACATTTTCTCGTCGCGCCGGTCGCTCATTTCGTATTCCACCCGCGTTTTCCGTAAAAACTCCGCAGTGTGGGCTTACTGGGTTTGGATGAGGTGGTCAATTGGATGAGTAAAGTTGAATTTTTTTGCCAGTTTATTTATAAATAATGTAATGAAATTTTAATATAAGCTCGCGATTATTCTTATAAGAAAGAAATAGTTTTATTATTGAATATGTTTTGTGAAAGAAACTAGAGATCCTATTAGAAAAAAGAATTAAGCCATATTTTTGTTAATAAAAACAGAAATTATAGTAGATCGATCTTCACCAATAATCTTTAAGGTAGTTCGACACAAAATTATAGAATAGCAAATTATTTATTACATAAATCAGCTTTGTTAATATGAATTAAAAAAGTGAATAAAATTGCCATTTACTTGAGTTCACGTTATAAATATAATTCTAAACCTTATAAAATATAATTGTACTTGTTGGAAGTGTGGACGACCGAGGGTAGCGAATATTTTTCCTATTTAATAACACATTTTTTAAAATTTTACTCGCTCGATAATCTGGCCGATCTCTCCCTTTTGGCCTCTCGCCGGTCCGTCCGCTCGCACGCACGCATGAACTTATTTATAAATACACATACGAATGCACGAAGAACAAAAATCACATACAAGAATATTGATGTTTTTATTCAGAAAGGTGGAACTCTTTACTAAAATCCTCTTCATGAATTACTGGTCTTCGATATTCGATTTTTTTCATAAATTCTCACAAACATTTTTAGGGATATAGAAACCTTTCTAGCTTTTTAAATTTGTTGAAGAATTAAATAGAAAAATATGGAATAGTTTTTTGTTTGAGAAAAACGTAAGATAACTATGAATTAAAATAAATGCAGCTAGTGAGTTGTACTGCATGTAGTTAACACTACTTACTACAATGTGTCGAATTATGGACTCTACGTGGCTAGGTTCGAAGAAGAGAATCATTAAATTTGAATCTCAAAACATATCATAATTTTGAAGATTTCCGCTTCCTCCACTCCCTTCTTATTCTAAATTAAATCTTGGGAAGAGCAATTGTTATGTTATAAATAAGTCTTACGCCGTTAATTTATATATCAAAAATGCATGATGAAAAGGAATGTGTTATCTAATTAAGAAAAAGTTTGTTTGACATATATGCTCTGACATATGAAGTCTGTTTTCGATAAATTAAATAAAAAGGAGATAATCTGAAATGAAAGTGACATATATTGCATATAGATATATTAACTAATATTCGTGCGAAGAACAGGACGCCTGCAGTCCTTGATAATAACTGTGGGCCCCAAATGATAGCTTGACCATTATTTACTCCGAATCTATTATATATTTCAATGTATTACATACAGAAACCAAATTAATAGATTAAAACATATTCTACATAAATATATTAAGTTACTCATATGGTACTCGTATGTAGGTGAAATGCAAATTTTTGATAATTTATGACAAAACTATACTTCGATATGATTGAATTCTTTGTTTAATAAAGATGGTTGAGTATTTAAAAAATAATGTAAAATTGTAAAATGCATATATATTACAAATATTTCCATTTGGGCATAGTGGACATTAATGGGTTATTCAAATTCATAATAATACAGTTATTTCAACACGTGAATAATGATATACTCAAGCAAATAAATGATATATACAACAAGTCAATTAAACTGCATAACTTGATGTTTTGAATGTGTATTTGTATAAGTTATATAAATTTTTTATTCAACCTACATATGTAAAATAATCACAACTTTTCGATTAAACTCGTCCTCAGAGCTAAAAATAATTAATTTAAACTTAATTTACAATAATTAATTTACTTAAATTTCTAAGCAGCATTATAGGTACGCGGACTTTTAAATTTATATATTGAGCTCGTAGCACAGGAGTGCTCAAGGATTCTAAAAATTCAACTGGGTAGTTAGTAGATTCTTCTTGATCCAAAACTCTGTTAATAGAGCTATAGTCTACATTAGCTCACGAGAAAAAACTGTGAATTTCAGCATTTACTGCCGCCACTTGATCATTACGTGGGGTATTGCATTGCGTCTCCATACACAGATGATATGAGGTCCCGTATCGTTGACACTCGATAACAATATGTTTTCATCTAAGACTTTTCCTTGGTCCTGTGGATACGTACTGTTACTGATTTCAAGTAACTGAAAACACTTGTACATTATCATTGTCTCCAATTCGCACTCGCATATTTATGGTTAAATGCATAGAGATTATGAAGTTCCAGACTGGAACCCTTAAGATAGGTTCTAATTTCATCAGTCCTTGTTCATCTGCCGAAAATCTCCACAAAATAGTATTGTAATACCACCTAGGGTTTGGTCGTTTTTTCTGATATCACGTAATATCCAATCTGCTTCCATCGCTTTGCGGTTTGCCATAGTACCATTCATCCTATGTAATAAAGCTACAATCAAGTAGATCCATTACTTTGTCACTGGTTCTTGAAATATTACAAAAAGAGCTCTCTGTGCTGTCTAACTCGATTGGGATCTTAAACATCGTGTGGGATTTTTTTTCTCCTGGCGATAAAGTAGCTGCTGTATCTGATGAGGCAATAGCAAGAGCAGTTTTACTTTGACTTTGAACCTTGGTCAAAACGACTTTGGTGAGAAAAGTCTTTTCCGTCCCACTGGGACCATCTATAAACAGAATTTTTCCCAAAGCATTATCTACACTGCAACAAACACGATCGAATATTAAACGCTGTTTTTCAGTTCGTCTTGAGACACCAGTTTGTAAAATGTTGGCCAATTCCACTGGATCATAATTTATTTCCATTGCGTAATCTCTGTTAATGTGTTCACCTTCAAATAATGGCTCTGGCATATCACAAAGTTACCTCCAATAGGCTTAATTACATCTAAAATAGCCAGCAAACAACGATTCAAATGACTTTCATGTAACCTTTCAGTAATTGCGTTGTGAACAATTAACTTATGCGCACCCGAAAAGTCTTCAGATATTTTGTCTTGGTATTTATGCCACAAATATGCGGGATCTGAAAGTACACAAAACACCAGAATAACTGTAAACAAAGGCCGCAGTCGATGTGGACTTTCACTAACACATACTTCGGACAAAGCGTCATCCCAATGTTGATCACATTCTAATAATTTATGTGCCCGACAAGCTTCTTAGAAAATAGAATACACAATATCATCAAACCTTCGAAGCTCAACAAAAGAAATAGGTCCTCGAACAGTGTAAAAAAGTCAGCGCAAGTAAAAGCATTCTGGGTGATATGGATATAAGTTGTAAACTCCTTCAATAACGTATTCTTTAAAATACCAAGTTCACAATTCACAGCTGTTCCACGTTTTCTGTGATTAAAAATACCTTGTTGTTTCTTACAGGTATAATAAATAATAAGACGGAACTTTGTTGTATCGAAGTGTTTTAGGAAATGTATGTTTTTACAAAGTTGAAATAATAAAAGTAGAGTGGTTCGTCTTGGGTTTTCTAAATGCTCCATCACATTATCAGGGTTGAAGTATACCCTTTGTCTACCTTCAAGATGAGTTACGGGTGAATGTCTTTCGTGGATTGGAAAGCCTAAAATGCGCCATATTGCCTCATAAGAGCTAATATATCGGCCAGATTGAAACCTCGCAACTTCATCATTATTATTATTTGTAAACAACATATTGCGAATAGGGTACGACCCTTCTATTGTCCAAAATAATTTTTTGGCCACGTGACCTAATTTTAGCCACAAAGCCACCATTTTGAGGTTATTTTAGACGGTACAGTGTAAGCCCGTTTCTCTGAAAAAGCTCGTTTGCTCGGGTGTATTTTTAGAGCAACGACCTTGTTGCATACAGGATGAGTTCCTGTTCAGAGCGCCGTATGGTCCGTGAATAATGTGAGTCTTCAAGGTCTCATGTAACGTGGAATCTTCATTCTGACCAGGAAACTCAGGCCTCATTATTTTGTCCATATCATCAGGCCGAATTTTTTCTTCCAACCACATTAGTGTGTTCAACCACATTAGTATATGTGGCAAGCCCCGTCTTTGCCACTCAACGCTGTATATAAAACAAAAAGATGAACAGAAAACTTTTTCTTTAGTGATCAAGTAAATCATCATCTTTAGCTTAAGATGAAAAACTCGTTCTATTATATAATGCCTATCATATGATACCTGGCCGGGAAGAAGTGCTTATTAAATTTCAATTCACTTTGGGTTAGTAGTAAATGTTATGAAAACGTTAAGTTGACCGTTCTTTCGAACTTAACAGAAAGAGTCTTGCGTACGTTCATGTGTAACGTGGACCTCCGGTAAAACTTGACGATAAAATAACTAATTGTCCCATGTTCTGCACGTTATTAGCTTGTTGCATTGCGACTCGCAGGTGCACGTAATCTTCAGCAAGTAAACGTACCTAGTTAGTGCCTATGTAAACTAACCTCTCCGTTTCTATTTTTGTCTATATGTTCACGATAAATTGGCAAAACCGTCTTCGAAGTCGTTGCAAATTAGTAAAATGATTTTGTTTTATTTGCAATTGGTATGAACAAAACTGCAAGGATGATATTTTTTATTAAAATTCGTCATCCTGGTAGTTGGATCAACTTGATAAGAGTCCAAAATTGTGCCCGTTTTCACCATGACAATATTAATTATATGACATTGTAGAGCATCATATGTACGGTGTGTTTTGGAAATACGTTGCAGATGATTATAGTGAGTAGTATTCCTGAGTAACGGAGGCATTGTACCTTCCTCGATGTTCTCCAACAGGACGTCTGTTTGTCGCTAATCAAAATTTTGTAATCATTATTTTGATCCTGTGGAATGATGTCTAACGCAGCTTGCAAACTTCTCACGTACGAATTTACCTGATGTAACTTATCCTGAAGTTGTAATATGAGGTCGATGTTCAGTTATTGAAAGTTTTGATTCCGTACCGGTTCATTGTAATTTGACCCAAAATAAATCTAAAGAAATTTTGGGCCATTTTGGGGTAGTAAAGATCCAATAAGGTAATAAATTTGGCTTTGCACCTTGAAAGTTGGCAGAAATGGCCCCTTTGTAATTTGTTTTGCTCCAAAAGATGTCCTTTGGAATGCGCTATTGTATAAACGAACATTATACAAAAAATGTTTCGATTATGGATGCTCACCGTTTAGTAGTGCTTTAATAGCATTTTTCCACCTGAACAGTAGATTCCATTTGGTTTTTTTCTCCATTTCAGTGCATTATAAAAATGGCAACATACCACTATACCTCCTATAGACGCGAATCCAGCATAATTAATTCTAGGCGAATATAAATAACCCGACTTCTCCTTCTTGACCAATGGAATAATGTTAATTTCTTTCCGACTTGAGTCTTCTGATGAACTAAATGACATTCTGTTGAGATTATATCGATATGTGTTTATAAATATATAATATATTAGAAAATAAATGCAAAATGCAAAGACACAATCTAAATAAAAATTCCTACAAACTTAATAACGCCCTATTTATTATAGCTACTATTATATAAACATTAAGTAATTATTATAAACAGAGGATTCTAGTCAAACATAATAAAACCAACAAAAGTAATATCTAAAATTGTCTCTAAATATAATAATCTTTGTGACCAAATAAACATATTTACAGATATACGAACAGAGTTGTCTTCAGAAATTATACTAAATAATTTTATATAAATATTTTCAAACTACTAAATACCTCAGATAATTCAAGAGGTTGGACAGTTAGATTGCGTCATCGAGCTTAGCTGTTACCAAGGTGCTCCATGCATCTTCGAATAGGTGCGCTTTATAAAGGCTAGCCACACCCGACTAACGTGAGAAGACCAGTATGCCGTTCTCTATTTAATATGGTCAACCATATTGATGAGAGTCCAACTTAAATTGGACATGTCTATATCTTCGAAACCATGCATGGTTTTTTAACTTTGTTTTCATATAAACTTCCAATCACGGTTTTCAAACTACAGTTATCAAAAGTTTTAGCTAAATCGACTGAAGCGTGTTTTTAGAAGTATTGTACTCGTATTATTTAAATTGTTGTTTGTAAAACATTTGTAAAAATTGTTTTTTTTTAAATATTTAATGTACATACACGGCTTAATTACGATTTTATTATATGTATAGATTTAAATGAATACTCAGCATTCAAATTAATTTTAGCAAGTATATATAAAGAATGGTTAAATTAACTAAAAAATCTAATGAAAGTTTAATTAACAATAAAAATAACTGAAAATGCTGAAAATTTATTGTAATTTATTTATTTTAAATATTCAATAAATCATAAAGTAATAATCATTTATAATTTATTATGCAAATAAATACATACCGAAACATAACCCCACTTTAGGAAATACACTTAAAATATATTTTAATAACTATCTTGAATATATTATTAGTAACTTCATGCATATAAATATATGTTTAGTGAGCAACTTCATCCTGCCGATTTTTGTTTACAAAATTTTTGTTGCATTTCGCGCACGTCGTAGTAACTAATTTCATCCTGTCGATTTTTGTTGCATCGTGCATGAGCTTCGTAAAATTTCCCTTTAATAATTTTTTTCATAACGTGCCTAAAGAAGTACAACTTTAAAAATCTTGAAAAACAAAATCTTGGATATAATTAAAAAAACATGAATTTTCATCGATTTCACAAGGAATTTCGTTATTTTCAATTCGTTCGTCGTTAAATCTAATTCTATATAGGTGGAAATTTTCATTATTCACAAGTATGTACATATTTTCTATGTGCTCTTCATTTGTTTTTATGCATAAAAATGGATCAGAATCTTATTATAATTAAAAAAATTGTCCTAGCAGAGCTGCAAATATAAGAGGGGTGGTTAAGTGTTAAAACTGTAACTATTATTGCAGCCTTGTTCGGAGTACCGTGCACCTAAGCATTTAAAATCACGCGAAAAATGTATAGTTATTAAGACTTTTGAGGTTTTGGGAGTAACAGAAGTTTAAGCCCAATTTGATATTATGTAACTTTACCGTTACTGATTCCCCATCACAACAAACTGGTAAAGAAATTTTGATTAAACATAGCTGACAGTGAATCGAAATCGAACTATCTGTTGCTGAAATATATAGTTACACACATACTCGTTCATATACAAACGTACATAGACGCGTCTGCGCATGTCTGGTAATATAGTCAAATATATTCGCGCACACATTTCGCACTTATAATTTAACTTTCTTTGTATTAGGGGTAAAAAAGACGGAATATTATTCAAAATCTGTCAGTAGGTGTTTTGAAAGTATTTTCACTACGATAACGCTATTATATTTTACTGATTGTAATTTTGTGTGCATACTAATAATATATACGTTAGAGTCTTAATATAAAATATATGTAAATTTGTTTATGTCCTTAAATTTTGCCACTCGCAAAAATTGGTTCCATTTTTGTCGCGTAACGATTTAAATACATGACATGGTAACGCTTTTAATAATGATAGTAATTATTGTTACAAAGAAAGTCAATAATTAAAAGAGTCAAATACTACAGATATAGAAAAGGAGAATTCAAACAAAAAACCACAATAATATTTTCAATTGTATTTATAGCTGAACGTTAAAGAAAAATTGACAAAATTTAAATATAAACGTGCAGTTATTTGTGCACAGTGCGTAAATAAGGGTATCAGCTTTAATCAATGTCCTTTAGGTAGAGTTAGCTAACCTATCCAAATTAAATTACAGCAACTTTTCTATTAAGCTCCTGTGATTAGAGGTAAAAACGTACTCCTCCCGTGGAATTCACTCATCCCGTATTCCACACGTGCATCGCCCGAAAGTTCTCCGTTGTGAATTTATTCACGTCGGTTTTATATTATAATCACATTTTTAATAAATAATTCAGGCGGTCGGCTTTATATTATAATCACATTTTTAATAAATAATTGAAGAATCTCTACAATGTTCAGAGATTTTAATTGTAACATGTTGTTTATTGTATTTTAATGTATCGTTTAATTTTAACATAACAGTAATTTGTTAATTTAACAAATGATTATTGCAAGATAATTACCGAGGGTTACATTACAAGATTATTTCAACTTATTAAATAAGATTCCTTAATATTAGCTCTTCCATAATTTTCGTCCCTGAGTCGAAAGAAAATGAAAAATTTATTTTAAAAACACATTACGTTTCTACTGGCCTCTTAAATTTTCTTCAAATCCAATGAAACAACTTAGGGTACATTAAAAACAAAAAATAAAAATCACTAATTTAGAAGCAATTAGAAGAGGAAATTTCGTATAAAATCATTATAGCACTTACTTGTCATTAATGCCAGATAAAATCATTGTATGTTATTGACACTATACGCAAACAGTACGTATTAGGAATACATACTACATATCTGTTGCAGAGTATTTACTTTCATTTTTATACAACGTCCACAAACTTTGCATTCGGTATAAATGTTTTTTTTTCATGAAGCTATTGTTCTAACATTTGGTTTTTTCTTTATTTTTTGTTGGTTTCTACTTTAATTAAAATATCAGATCATTTTGTGTATGCGGCTTTTTCGCAACCAGTACAATTTTTCTTTTCAGACGACTTGGAATTTTCTTTACACTATATTTTATACTCAGTATTCGACAATGAAAATAAAATTCTAATATTTACCATACAAACGCTCAAAGCCTTGCTTCATATTATTCTGGTTTGATTGCCACCTTTTTTGACATTAATATACATGTGTATTTCATCAACGAGACTTGGCTTAAACTTTCCAATCTTTTCAAAACTTTATTCAACTACAATCTTTTCGACCAACCCCTCTTCAATTTATTACATAACAAGACGATCAGTTGTCCGTCGTAAATACTTTTTCGTCGAACTCATCCTTTTTTCTCCTAAATTATTAATAAGTGTCGTATAATGACCATCGCGAATGAACTATTTTCACTAATTTTAATTAATTATTAAAAGTCTAATTCCGTCTTTTCCGAATGTTTCAATATAGGGAAATTTTAATATTGTTTGTACAAAGATGGCCTAAAAGCTAATCAACTTCGTGACATATTAATGTATTCAAACCTTGTTGTACTTTCTTTGTTCTCCAAATTCCACACTGAATCCTGTCAATCTTTTCTCGGTTTATTTATGATCTCGAATCCTTAACTTTGTTCTAACTACTTTAAACATAGTGCTTTAGTTTTTCTTATCATGATCTCATTTATATCTTTCAGATTATTGAGACTCTAAAGCCCACATACAAATAATATATCGTTGCAATTTTACTCAAATAGACAGATCGTATTAATAATGTGGATAATGTAGTACAAAATTTCACTTATGAGAATTTTGACCTGTTAAATAAACGTTTTGTATTAATGACAATAAAATTCAAAAGACTGCTCTCTGGCTAAATCGTTCTATAAATCGTATTGTACAGAAATGAAATAGGACCAAATGTAAACATAAAGCGACCCCGTATCACTTCGCTGGAAAACTTAAAGGGTACTAGAAACCAGGTATCGCAAATGTGCTGAAACAAAAAAAAATTATATTAGAAAAAATAATTAGCCAGTGTGCATCATCCCCTTAGAAATTTCTAGGTTCCGATATTCATTTTATCAGTAAAACACACGAGTCAACTCAGCATCGAGTCGATATTAAGGATTTCACCATTTTCTTTGCAACCGGTTTGCAATTAAAATTTTCTGCTTTGAGGCTGAAAACTGTGGACACAATAGTACCTATTCTCAAAATTAAATCGAAATCCGTTGGCATGATGATCCAAGTATCAAGAATCAACGCCCATTTTTGAAACTGTATCACGCAAAATTACTGCCACATTTAGTGCTTCTATATTAATCTCTGCATTTCCATATGAAAGGCAGAAGACGTGTATTATTCCTGTACCCAAAATATCTTTTCCAAACCAACCCAAAGATTTTCGAGCTATATCTATATAATTACTACTATCAAAAGCTTTGAGAAAATTGTACGTTCTTAATTTGTTACCTATTTCAATAGACTTATTTTAATAGATTTCTTGCCCTCAGGTTTCAAAACAGGGCCTAGAACTTAATAATATTTTTAAATATTTCTCGAAGAAACTAGTTATATGTGCCCAACTACAAATAATATCCAAGTAACTGGACTTTAGTAATGCATTAAATTGTGTGGAAGTCGACATTTTGAAACATCGGCTTAAATTAGTAAATCTATCACAACCACCTGCTGATTTTTTTAACTCTCATCATCGTGGCCATAAATAGGTAATTAAAATTTCTGAAAATGATTAAAAAAATATTAGTCTCATTATTAGGAGACATAAAGGTTATATTTTCTACCCACTTCTCTTTCCTGTTTTTATCGATCCCGATAATAAACATCTTTCAACTATCATTTTTATACTGATTTTGTTCAATGAACTCTCACTGCAGTACCGATAAAATTTCTTCTTGCATTGATATACTGAATTCAGACCTACATTTGATCAGTTAGTAGGTTCGTGAACAGACTCTTTTTATTAACCCAATTGAGTCACAACCTTTCATTTGTAGTCAGAACGTCAGTCAAAAATATGCTGACTTACCACAGCCGCTCATTAACGACTATATTATCCCTTTTATTTTAAATGAATCAATATAATAATATTTCAATATAATAATCTTGACCTACTGATTGATCAACATATGGCACGACACACATATTTAAAATTATATTAACCGTAATACTTTCTTAAAAATTCCCTTCCTCAAATATTTTCAACTTTTCTTCCATTTCAAACCACATTTATCAAACTCCACTTCAGTCTCAATAAATTGGCTTGTGACTTCAAAATTTGTGATTTCGATTTACTTCCAGCATTAAAAAAATTTAACCAAATATCTGATAATTGCTGACCTCTTAAATGGGTAATAATGTTTAATTGAGTTAACATCCTTCTGCTATGTTTTTTAAATAATATTATCAACGATACAAGAACACCCTCCTAATTTATTAGCATAGAACTGCATTCTATGGAGAATCTCTACAAATATAAAATTAAATGGTAATTCGTTAAGCTCTGAAGTTGGTTACTGATTTACCCTCATGAGATTTAGGGTTGCATATTTTAATATTTTTAATAATATATTTTAAAATAATTTTGTATGGATTAAAATTAAAAATTGAACGCCTGTGTCACGAAAAACTAGTGTGCGATTAAAGATATATGGCAGTATTGATTTTGGAGCTGTCTTTTAATTTGGTAGTTTATAAAATAAGTGAATATTTCAGGTTACAAGTTTAACCTGTACGTTTCCCTTCGTTTTCTTTTATGCGTTTGGCTTTTCCGGTAAATTACCCGCCCATTGACGTGCATCTAAATTAATGACTCAATGTTTCAACTACTGCACACATGTAATCGTTATATTCTGTGGAGACATATTATTGCGAAGCATTTTTAGTTAACGTGTACAAGGCTATTTTTAAAATGTGTTATGCTCTATAAATTGTTGTGAATGCAAACGAAGTTCAAATTTAGAGTCATTTCAGTTCTAGGTTCATTTTCCGTGACTACACATTTCATAAAAATTATTGTTGTCTGGATAAATTGATTTACTTATTTAGATGATATTAAGCAATTTACGACTTTTTCTTTAGATTTTAAACTTTAGAATGTTTTATGAATTTTGATACTAGACGTTGGTATTTCAAAAAGATGAAGACTACGCGAAGTGCAGGAACTTATCAGTTGCGAAGAGCAACATTTTCTTCAAAATATTAAAACTCAGAAATTTCCTATTTAATTAATTGTGTCAAAAACTTCTCTTATTTATTTATTATTTATTTATTGTTTTATTATTAACTTTTATGTACAATACATATGGCGGACTTATTGCTACATGAGCAATCTCTTCCAGTCAACCATAACAATTTGTATTGAAATTTAGTTGATAGACTGTAAGAGATTTTACAATGAAAATTCTTCATAGCACATTAGACAAAAAAAATACAAAAGTAAATTAAAAAAGAAAACAAACTGTTGATATAATTTGGGATAGGAAAGACAGAAAAGGGCAAGGACACAAAGGAAAAGTTTCAGAAGATGCAGGACTTTTTCGCTCGATTTTTGAAAATATTTAGAGACGTGATTTTCCTGATATCAGGATGCAGGTGGTTCCAAATTTTTGGTGCTTGGACAGTGAAGGATTTTTCGTCAGAGGTAGTAGTATGTTTAGGAACAAGTAGGGTGTGTGAACTATCAGATCGCAGCCCAAGGCCGTGAGCAGACAAATCTTTAAATTTGCCACTAAGATAATTTGGGCTATGGGGATTTATTAATATGTTAAAAAGAAGTGTAAGTATGTGAAGTTGGGGTCGATCACAGATCTTCAGCCATTTGAGAAGTGACCTGTATTCAGAAATGTGATCATGTTTTCTGAGGCCGAAGATATACCGAATGCATAAATTTTGAAGACGTTCCAACTTGCATAAGTATTTTTCTTTAAGATCAGGATAGCACACGTCTCCATAATCGATTAATGGTTATAAAAGTGTTTGACAAAGGTAGATTTTCGTTTTAGTTGGTAGAAAATTTTGGAGACGTTTCAAAGATTGTTTCCTGTTGAAAACACGACGACTAATATCATTTACTTGAGGCCGCCAAATAAGATTTTGATCGATCAACAGGCCCAGGTTTTTAACAGCTGAAGTGTATGGTATTATTGTACTATTTACCACTAATTTCGGTAAACTAGATAGGTTTACTTTGGAAGTCAATCTTTGACCGATGATGATAGCTTGTGACTTATTTGGGTTAACCAAAAGACCCATTTCATGAGCCCACTGAAGCGACCAATTGAAGCGAGATCTCGATTAAGGATGTCGATGGTTTTTGATAAAGAATGGAGGTTCGAGTGCGCATAGATTTGTAGGTCATCAGCATAGAGATGATAATTGCTAGAAATGTTTTTAACAACATCATCAATAAATGCTATGAAGAGGAGAGGAGATAGAATTCCACCTTGAGGTACACCAGCTGTAAGATTAGTCCACATAGAATACGTATCTGACAACTTAACACATTGCCTGCGTCCATGAAGATAAGAACTAAACCACTCAAGTGAATGTTGGGATATATTATGATATTTCAAGGGGGCAAGAAGAATATCGAAGTCAACAGAGTTGAACGCACTGCTGAAATCAAGAAGCACAAGGACAGTGACTTGTGTATTATCCAAAACCAAGCGTATATCATCAGTAACCTTAACAAGGGCAGTTGAGGTACTGTGGCCAGCTTTAAAGTCAGATTGAAGTGGATTTAGAGACTTATGAGTATTGAAGAAAGTAACAAGTTGACCATGAACAATACATTCAAAGACTTTAGATAGAAGCGGTAGGATAGATATGGGCCGAAAATCCTTGTGTTGTGCAGGTAATATAATTTTTGGTACAGGCAAAATATAGGCTTTTTTTCCATTCCAAAGGGAAGACAGCAATTTTCAAAGAGGTATTATAAATATCAGCGATGACCGGAGCCACGATATCTATTATTGGTTTAAGAGCACTAATATTTAAGCCATCAAATCCCATGGATTTCAAATTTATCGCAAGAAGGTTAGTTTTAACTTCGGACTTAAAGGTATTCCTTAGCGTAAATTGATGTTAATTAGAAATGGATGAAGACGAGATACCGTTCATAGTTGCAGACTTAACAGCTGGTTCAAGTACCGTGGGTGGCGTAGAAAAATGTGAATTTAATTGGTCGATATCCAATCGCCACCTCTTCGAAGTGGTAGAAGATTTGGCATTTCGGCATATTTGCGAACATTTATTTCTAAGCACTCTAAAATTCTCCCAATGGTTTGGGCTGGGATCAGTATTATACTTAGTTTTAACGTGATCACGTTTAGCCACCATTTTTCTAATAGAATTGTTTAGCCAAGGTGCAGCTCTCCGCTTAATTTTGACGAGTTTTAGGGGAGCATGTTTATCGAGCAGTTTAGTGATATAACTATGGAAAACAGTGAGTTTTTCATCAACAGAGTGATTCATCGCAATTGTATCCCAGTTAATGGATCTGGCATCCTCAAGAAAAGATGGTAGGTTAATACGACTAAAGTCATGGAGGAAGATGATCTTTGAAGAGGCTTTAGGGCTACTTAATTTATAGGAAATATTAAGGAGATCATGACGGGATAGACCGGGTGTTGGAAGTTGACCGTAGTAGGATATACTTTCAGGGAAGGTTACTAGGATGAGATCGAGAAATGATGAGGCATGAAATGTAGCAAAAGATGGGAGAATGGTGAGGTTACCAGCCTTGACAATGTCACAAAGCTTTCCGCTTCTAGTGTTATGCTTGTATAGGCAGGTATTAAAATCACCCAAAATCAATGAATGGGGGTATATAGGTAGGTAGTGATCAACTATACTTTCAAAATCACCGAAATACGAAACATCAGGAGGAGAATATACGACACCAAGTAGTAACTTGGCTTGAAAAAAAGTTACTTTGACAAATAAGTATTCCATTACGGGCGTGCAGCCAGTGGAAGATTTTGGGATAATTTTGAAGAGTCAGATTTTCAAAATAATTAATGAAATCTGAATAATGGCACGAAATACTCTGGGCGTTGATGTGGCAGAAATAAAGATCTGGTTGTGAGGAGATAAAATCAGATTGAAGTATATTATGTATAGAAGGATTATTGGACATGTCGAAAGATGTATCGTCAGGTGAAGAATCGAGTGAATCGTTGGAAGAAAATAAATGAAAGGAATTTGAAGAAGATGTGGACGACATGTCAATATATTATAAAGTTATATTAATATAATATTAACCAGTAACAGAAAAGAGAACTAGAAACAAATTACATACAAAACAACAAAAAAATTTTAAAAATGTGTAAAAGAAATTAAAAAAAATAACACAGCTAACATAATGTAACAAGTAAATACAAACACCTAAAATTGAGAATTTGAATTACATTTGATATAACCAATAATACTTAAAAAGAGAATAAAAAAATAAATATTTATAAACATAGTATGCATAAAATGCAAAAGTTTGTGATCTATGCGCCCAGGCCATAAATTACAAACAGCACGGCAATAGATACAGCGTCTGCTCACACAATGCGTAAACAATACACTCGCACCCGGAGTGCAGTTAGCCTTAATTACATACTTAAATAAACTATCTGAGTGATATGTGACAATAAATACATAAAAACTTAAAAATAAAATAAAATAAAGGTGAATAGAACATACTAATTTAAATTTAAACTTTAGGTATTACATAGATCGTACCTGCGATTATGATTTTGCAACAATCTTAAAAATAAAATTTGTGCCTTTATTTTACTTTAGATTAGGTGACCGTGTGCGACGTTCGCTGATATTAGTGGTTTGCAAAGTCAATAATCTATTTTTGGCCTTTTCTAATTATTGAGGACGTGTAATAATTTCCTTACACACGTCCGGAAACATTACATCATCTTATTTACTGCAACGTATGAAAACTTGAGTAACCAAGAAAAACGGAAAAAGTAACCATATCGTTTCACTCACAGATATCGAAGGGAAAATTTTTGGGTACTTTCTATGATCGCGATGTATTTACTTTGTATGGAATCAAAATATTGTAACATTGTTTCATTTATTTTTATTAATTTATGAAATTTAATGCACATTACATATGACAGACTTATAGCTACATGAGCAATCTCTTTCAGCCAACAATATCAATTGGCATTAAAATTTGGTCGGTAGATTGTAAGGTATTTTAAAATAAATATTATTTTGCAGTACATTTAAAAGAGAAAAAGAAAAATGCCAATTGCTGACTTAAATTAGAATGGGAAATAATGGAAAGGACAAGGGCTCAAAGGAAAAGAGTTCAGAGGAGGTATTTTTCTTAATCCTTGAAAAATTTAGCTATGTGATTTTCCTGATGGCAGGATCAACTAGATTCCATATTTTTGCTGCTTGGACAGTAAAATAATTTTTGTAAGAGGTAGAGGTGAACTATCAAATCGTAAGTCAAGACCGCGAGCAGAGAAACCTTAAAATTTGCCAGTAAAGTAATTTGGGCTCCGAGGATTTTTTTATATATTAAAAAGAAGTGTAAGAATGTGGATTTGGCATCGATCACGGATTTTCAGCCATTTCATAACTGATCTGGATTCCGAAATATGATCATATTTTCTGAGGCTAAAGATGTACCGATTAAATTTTAAAGATGTTTCAATTTATATAAATATTTTTCATTACGATCAGGATATTACACGTCTCCATAATCAATCATTGGTGAGAATAATTATAAAGAAATGCTTAAGCAGAATTTATGATTTTTAGGTATTCGTAATGTTAAATATGTTATTTTTAACAAGTGGACTTATTAGGAATTTTAATCAGCTACTAGTTACGGTTCCAACTCTCACTCAATAAGCTTGTTGACATATAATGAAAAGTTGTTTGCCACAAGTTTATTAAAAATTTATGTTTATTAAAAATTATTCCAATATTTATTTAACTTAAATAACGGATGAGCACGTGCGAACCGGAAGTAAAGTCTTAAGCGCTGTCTACATAATATCAGAGGAAATTAGCTGTTACTAAAAAACGTTCGAATTATAAATAAATATTTTAAAATATTACCGACGTTCAATGTGTGATAAATTGATTAGCGACCTAGTGCCTCTAACAGGCAGGTATTGACTATAATCCAAATGTACCAATTTTTAATGAGAAATTTACTCTAATAATATATGTGGGAAGGATTATAAATTATTTTAAGACAACTGGAACTATCAATTTATGAAATGTTTTACGAAATTAAACAGAAATAATTTTAAATAGTTACATTTTTATTGAATATGAGTTGGCAATGCTGACGAATGAAGAAAAAAAACTTTGACATTTCAAATATCTTTTCCAAATTTAAGTAAGATGATATTACGTACAACAAAGAACTTAATGAACCACATGGTGTAAACAATTTTCAGAAAAATTTTTAGGTTAAATTTGCACATAGTAAAAGTTGAGTTACATAAAGTAATTAGTACATGGACGCCTCTCCACTTTGGATTTTAAAAAGTTTTCAAGTAATCGTTCCCTTCCGCTACGTTCAAGTTGGAAACTTCACAAGATTTTTCTCTTTCCTCCTTTGCGAGTTCACCCTTAATGGGCGAAATTCCTGTAAAATTAAAATATTTTTAAAAGTCTACTAGAGACTTGAATTACAATTTGTTGTATGTAATTTTCAAGTGCTTTAGTAATATCGTCGGTTTGTTGTGTTGGGTTAACCACAAGGCATACGGTCTGTGACGATGCAGTGCACCGCGGGTACCCGGTTTCGATTCCCCGCTGTTCATCGAGCGGGCTGGACCGGTGTTAGGTTGGCTGTAAGAGAACTGCTCTCTTAGAAATAAGTCCGCCATATGTATCAATTAGATACATTAAAGTAGATAAATAAATAAATAACGCAAAGAAGCGTTTAGCCAATGTTGTGAGGGATAATCGAAGATGATTTCGGTCATTCAAAAACAAGATCGTTTTATTATAAATAAGTAGTTTGTTGCGACTTTATCACTGTGTGGGTTCAGAAGGTAAAGGTAAAATTTTATTTTATTCGTGTTTATTTTCTCATCTAAGACACAAATAATGAGTTCAGTTTAAATCGGATGATCTCAGGGTGACATACTTTTATTTTCCTTCAATTCGCATTGCCACTCACAAGTATTGACGCAGCCGCCGTTGCCCGTCATCTGTCTGTATTTCTTAAATTTTTCTACAAACCTATTGAGATATTAAAACTGCCCACAAGACGTTCTACATAAACATGTAAACTATTTTCCCCTATACTAAATGTTTCTAAATGTATACCAGACAAAAAGATAGGCAGACAGACATACCGTAAAACAGGCAACAAAATAATACTCATAAATTTCTTTAAGTTTAAGTGTACTAAACCAAACAATAAACTAACTTAAATTATTATTGGGTAAACAACTCATGTTGGGTTGTAAATATTTATATGATATTATGAAATACAAGTAAACGAACTTATCTTATGAAAAGAAAATCTTATTGCCCATAAAAATGAAACGTAAAATAAGAGAAAAAATATAGAGGAGGAACTACGTATAGTATTTGAAGAGATAGACGGGTTATTTTAACAATAGCTAATAAAGATAACAATAGCTATTTTTAAACAATAGCTAATAAAGAAGACCTAACTGCATAATAGGTAGCGAGCTAAAAATGCCTTGACAAGTAAAATTTGACGAAAGAAACATAGAAATGGCAAGAATTTTTTTTGTTACATAAACTAGTAATATCCAGACATTGATGATTGCTAATAAGAACAGTCACATATTTTTTTGTCAATAATAAAAATAATTGTTATATATATTTGAATTCATATACATAAGAAATCCTCATCGTCATCACACAAGTTAGACTTCTGGAAGAACACTTGCGTAATTATTTGGTCACTAAGGGAACTGCATAACTATTTGGAGCCGGAAATTCTTTTGTGACCGCAGTTTTAAAATCCCAGTATCTAAAGCATCAGTTGACCATTTACTACGCAGCCACGGGTTTTCTGATTTAATTTAAATTATTTTTTATTTTTAACTTTTCAATTTAGCTGTGCGAGTGCACTAGGAAAAAAATAAATTTTGTTTTGTTAAATACGTACACACACCAGAAATTACTGTTTAAACTCATTATCGGTCAATCAAAATCAAGATATGCTTCGTAAAAATCTCCATAGAAAGACTTAAAGTCATTTATGCGAGTGTATAAGAATATAAAATGAGTTTTGTTGTATTATGTGTGTATTTCCGTCAGAAATTATTTAATTAGTCAGTTATATCTGCTTGCTGCCATGATTTCGATTTCAAAACCAACTTTTGTCTATAAAATTTCCTTTTAAATCATTGCGTACAAATAATAATTATATTTTAATTTGTTGCTTTATACTATCACAAATTAAAATAATGTCGAGTAGCATCAGAAATTGATACCCTCCTTTTTACCAAATTCTAGAAATTTACTTTACAACATTATTAATTTTAATATTATTTGATCACGTATTTATAAGGTGAAAAATAATATTACATTATTTTTCATCACATAATGACATTGATTCGTTTCTGCACTTTAAATGTGATTTGACGATCGGCAGTAGGAATATCTGAATTAAATGATTTTAAAAAAGGCCGGTATGTGAAAAACTCAACAAACAAGTCTACGTGCCAATTAGAATGCTTCTTTAATATTTCCATAAGCTAAAATATTGATAATTTCAAAACGAAACTTTAGTACTACAAAATCATTTCCTTCAATATAGCGGTCAAGCGTTTCCAAACTAACGCAACGTATAGAGCGTCGATACGCTCAAAGCTAATTAGACAGCTTTGATACCGTAAAGCCACAGGATACTGGGACATTGAACCGCGTACAGAACTACAGTAATTGAATTATACATCACAAGCATGTTGACTGGTACGGAAGGACGATACTACCGTAATTGGAAGCTTGTTTGCAAAATATTGAAATTGTATCGTTCTTGTAAATGTTACCAGAATTTTGGCGTAACTCGTAGCAAAGATGGGGAATAGTAAAGAATCATAGTGAACTGTAGAGGTAAAACGAAAGGAATAACAAGGTTTAGCCCATGCAAGGTACATATTATATTATTTTTATAACAAAGTAAGTTAAAACATACATTGAGGCAATTGAAACAGTTCCAAGTAAATTGGAACATTTTCCCCCAATAATTTCTAAAACTGGGACAACCATTATAATTTAGAAGTCAAAAAATTAAATTTATGTAGTTATAAAGACATAACGGAGAAGCTAAACTATTGCCATGGGTTGTTTTCTTTACATATAAATACAATTTAAATGTCTGTGAATCTTACATAAATATCTGCTTGTAGACAGTTTTTACAGAATATATAAATAAAAAAAAACTCTTCGTAGAATTTTTGTCGGCTTGTCTTTCTGTCTGTTAGCCTGCATATCTGGCCGTCCAATACAGTTAACATGAGCCTAATATATACATAACTGTATATAATAGGCTCATGTTAATTGTATAGCAAAGTATGTTATATCTGTATAAAATCCAAAAACTGTTCTTAGTTTTATCTTGAAATCTGGAAAGGTGACACTAAATATTAGAAAAAAATTGTCCTCCGGATAACCGGAAGCGGCTACAGGAACATGTGGAAGCGATCTGGAATAATGCAAACCCGTGCAGAATTTAAATTAAACTGATTATTTTTATTGTGTCTGAAATAAGAACATAAAATAAATGATGTCTCCGATTTCGAAATAAATAATTTGCTTTCTTTTATGCTGTTTTTGCAGAGTAATTACACACAAAAACCACTTTGCGGAATTGTTGCCTGTCCGTTTTTATATCTCACAATCTGCATATTTGTTTTTCCGGAATATGCCCGGAAACGGCTAGCTGTGTACATAAACGGGCTGTATATAAAGGATACAACGGGGCATAAGCTATACTTTGCTTAATGTTGATATCTAAAAAGTTTCATCAAAAATAAAAAAAAATCAGTCGCGCGGATATCAGACATCGGATGGCAGACTGAAGTCATTATTTGTATTGCGTTTAAAATATAAATAAGAAATAATTTCGTTAAAATCACAACTTTCTATTGAAATTCCAAATAGACGTAGTCGCAAGGCACACCAGGTTAACAATTATTTAAAAAAGGTAAATCAATTCTTATATTCATTATTGATATCACATTTTTGCCAAAATTTATTAGTGTTTTAAAAATATCTGAAAAAAAAATTTAAATTCTCTATACTGACATGGCTTAAATATACGCCAATAGTTTTGTTATTATAATAAAAATAAATACGCAGTTTTTTCTCTATTACATAAATATCGTTGATTATTTCATTATATTTAGTTATTTGCCGCTTTATTATTAACTTAAAAATATGATTCACACCAATTATTTTTGTCAAATCAAAAACTTTATTCTTAATTCATGTTTAAATAATTAACTGTTACTACTGAACTAAAATTTTATAAACAAAAATATTGCGCTCAGACTAATTTGTAGAGTTTTTCACATATTGGACTTTCCTTAAATCATTTAGTTCATATATTCCCACTGCCAATTTTTAAATCACATTTAAAACGGAAACCAATCACAATCATTTTCCTCAGGAAGAGCTTGACATGGAAACTTTAAATTCGATGGGCTTAAAGTCTATTAAGTCGCAGGTATAATAAGCTAACACTAAAGTCATGTAGAAACATATCTATAAATATACATATGTATATAGGGCTATATAATACACACACGTGTGTGTGTGTATATATATATATACATATATATATATATATATATATATATATATATATATATATATATATATATATGATTATCTCCAGAGACATAATGAAAATATGTGTCAACCCTCCTCCCTTTATTTAGGAAACTACTGAAACTAAAATTAGGAAAAACTAGGTTTTTTAAGCCCACAAAGATTATAAGAAAATTATAACGATAGTTATAGTTGTTGAGGTAGCCCCGATAATTAATATCTCTTTCTTACTTAATCATATTCATATTACTTGCAGTAGGTATTTCATATTAATGATGACTTATGATAAATTCAAAACAAAAATCAATTTCAATGTGAGTTGCGAAATCATCAGTTGGCAAGTAAGTCTCACGCTTAGCCGTTTTTGTCCTTTATCATTGTTTGGACGTAGATGTTTATATCTCAAATATTCTCCTTAACTTTATTCTATTTCAATTGGACCAATGTTATTTGCAAACACCAGATGCGAATAATTTGTCTAAGAACTTATTTTAATTTGGTCTTTTGCATAGAATTCTCCAATAACAAATAGTATTTATTATTGGAAACATTTCATAGTATAGATTTTCCGTTAACTCTCACGGTGCGGATGTACTCAGTAAATTGTATATAATATTAAGGAGGATGCAACAACCATATGAATATTTTTTTTTTTTTAAGCCCCAATTTTTTTTTTATTTCTTTCAGCCGTGATATATTAGTTCTGTACGACCTATTAAACAGATCATAATAAAATTTCCTTAAAAATTGAAGGTAACGTCCCTACAGGCAAATTGGAAACTATTGCAATTCTTATCAATTTGTTTTTTTCATGTTTCGTCCCATGAATACTTTTCTTTGAATTTTGAATATTCCTTCACTTCTCCAAATATCGTTTGATCCATATTTAATTGTATAAATTCAAAAGTGGGTCTACATAGTAGTTCCCATTTTATATTATTACGTAACAATTTTACAACTTATCAATGAATTGCTACTCAATTTGAGTAACTTATATTCTTTATATCGGGGTAACATTTTGGCCATTATTAGCATAGAATGTTATTGTAACGAAAAGTATATTTTTGTGTTATTTGCTCAGTCACACCTAAACCATTAGTTATTTATTCATGGAATATAAATTTCATGAAACATTAGATAGAGAAAGATTTAATATACGAGGCACAGTCTACCTTTTAACATGAGAAATAACATTATTGCTCAAAGATGAACACGAAGTTCTTTTTAGATAATATTCATTATTTCGCATTAACACGCAGACCACTTTTTAGCACGAGAAATGGCATAATTCATCAAAGTTGAAACTAGAAGTTCTTTTCAGTCAACATAAAAATCCAGTATCGTAACTTGTCAAAAGACTAAAACTATGGCTGATATAAAAGTGTAAATTTTCCCAAATGGTAATTTTATAACAAACTGCTTCAGGGCTCATTCAGAAAATAATAATTTAAATACTTAACAAATAATTAATCAATACGTAATTAAACACTTCATACTTTCTTTTCCATCTCATGTTCCTGTTCCATACCATGTAAGTTTAATATATTTTTTTGTTATCCATTAACATAACTTTCTATGTCAGAAATGAAATCGATTATTAAAACGGACCAATTACCTTGATAGGACTTTGTTGTATAGAGACATCTTTAACACTTGTCAGCCACGCATACTGACGTGCTGGTTTCCTAGGAAGCTTAATGTTAACTAATGAACTTTGCCTTTGATTGCCTTTGTCCAATGTCGCACGGGAACTCCGTTCATTTCAAAAATACTGATGTTTAGTCATTATCATAATAGAAGAAGGCACATGTCTTTGATTTAAAAGGCGATCGTGAATATTGATTTGATTTTTGGTATTGCATACACGAAATAAGATTAGCAATACATTGGCAAACTGAAGTAACTGAAGAAATTAAACAAAGAGTCAACTTTTTTGCCAACATCGTATCCATTGTTCATATTGATTTAATAGTAGTTTAACATTTCTTATATTTTCTAATTGTAGGTTACTTGAATTCTACGTTTCAAATATATATACTGATTTCGCAGACCATTTACTAAATCAGTTGCGACCTATCTCATATTGAATTTAGTAATAATCTGAGTATTCCTTTAGATAAAATTATTCTAAAACACTTCAAATATCAAACCTATTATTTTATTATCGTTTAAGTAGTTAGAATACGAATCAATATTGTTATTCCATATTATTTCTTTTCTATAATTTTTTATGTAATTTCTTTACGCAGTCACGACACAAAGTTTATCGAAAATGTTTGGTTTGGGAAACTTTTTGTCAATTTTGTTGTCATATTAGGATGAATTAAATTTTAAAAAAATCATATTTTATTAAAACATTTAAGGTCCAAGCGTACATATGCTACGTTATATTTTTAAACTTCAGTTTTATTTAATTGAATTGCATATTGTGAGTAGAAAATGAAATAAATTATTAAATTTTATAATATTATTTTTATATTTTATATTTAACCAATCCAAAACATGCATGTTTTTTAAATGTATAGATTCCTGGACATAACATCTAAAGAAAGACAATAAACAGATTGAGGTAGGGTGAAGTGGGAACAAAATTTAAAAAGTCCGATATTTTAGAAACATAAAAAAATTGAGGTATTTGTTGTTTTAGTTAACTTACATCAATAATTTCAAGAAATAAGGATAAAATGAGAATCCTCCTTTTGCGTGTTTCGATGCACACTTGGTTGGTTTTGAGATCTCTTCGGTCGTTGACGGACAAATTTAAATACGACTTTTGATATTATACACAGGACATTTTAAATTTTATATCACCTCAAGTAGTAATCTTGAAGTAATGACAGTTGGACCAATAAATAAAAAGGTTATTATAGAAAGTCGAATAGAATGACGAACGTAAGGACTGCTAGAGATAGTATATTTTCTATTGCGTGGACAATTTATTTACCGTTATTTAGGTACCGTTTAAAATATGCTGATTAAAAAAACTGGTACTTCAAAGTTTGTTTTTAACTGAATTGACCCTAAACAATATGGTATCTGCTACATAAAGGTGAAAATTTAGCAACATTCACAGTGGTATACAGCTTGGTCGTAGCCATATGTCAGCTAGATATTACAGGACTAGAAGGATTACCCTGTAACTAATCAATGGGTTTGAATTTTTGTTATGACTTCATAATAACATTTTGAAATATGTTAGATTAATGTTTTATAAAGGTGAAATATTACATGAATATTTTTTAATATGTAAATACTGTAATAAAAACAAGACATAAAGGACTACCACTCAAGCTACCACAAATTCAGCTTTAAAATCAATTTATCCTGGACAAAATGTCAATGTGCGTGTCACATTCACGTTTTATTTGAAACATGCAGAATCACTTCTAAAACGCAACTGGCCAATTTATTCACCGAAATAACATACCGCAATCACAATCGAATGCGACGCCGCATTTGATATTTTATAGAGCGAAATGCTTTTTCAACCTTGCCTTTATCGGTTCACCAAATGCAAATACCTGTGGCGTGAGGGTATTACGGTTTGAAAGTGTTTGCGAGAAATTACTAACGCACTGGTATAATATGTTTTTAAGATACTTATCATCGATCGTACTAGGTAGCATCATAAGCTTCAATTTAGTGAAATAATGAAAAGGATATTACAATCACATACGTGTTCCTGCATAACAATAACTTAGTTTTGTATTTTTTCAAACATGTAATTAAATGTTTTCATGAATTATGGGATAACTTTTAATTTAATCTATATGTTAATTGTGGGAACATTTTTTTTCTTATTTTTTTACCATAAAACATTATTTTACCATGGGTTCATTATTTTAAATGCACCTTTCGTGGAACAGAGTTTCAGATACTGAACATAAAACCGCGGGACTAAAATAAGCAATTCAATGGTCAAATACTTACACATGTTTTATAGAGGTATCTTATGGTTTGGGATCGTAGCATTGATATAATTTTAGCCACTTTTTTCAAGTTAGTTTAGTTCTGTCCTGAAAAATGGACATTTCTATGAACATAATATTGTTTAGCCCATGACAATGCATAAGTTAATAATTCGATTATGTTTCAATCATAAGAATTAAAGCTATTCTCTGCTTTTTAAATGTGCAGTACAAGTCGATTGCCTTTTCTCTATAGAACTAAAAGTCAAAAACTCTATCAATGAATTTAACTACAAATTACTTTTTATTCTTTAAGAAATTCTAGAATAAAAGCCAGTGACTTCGCAGAATCGATATGAAGTTTGTAGACTACCAAACTTTTACAAATCAAAAATATGTCTGTTAATGCAAGGTTTTAAAATATTGCTAGGTTAGGTTAAGCGGTTACGTTTTTTTATTTGGTCGTGATAGAATATTTAAAAAAATTATATTTCAAAAATTCTCGAAAGAGGCTGCTTATTTACATAAAGCAGAAAATAATTGTTCTATTTTTTTCTATTGATTGATTCGATTCGATTTAGGACTACCCTTCCAGGTAGTAATAAAACTGGACTAAAATTCTAATAAAAGTACTAATTTGGTTTTTAGTTACTTTTCTGTTACACACAAATTTTTCTATGAATTAATATTTCTTAAAAAATTAATTAATTAAAAATCTTTTAAAACTACTTTTCCAAACAGTTTCTTCAAATAAATCGTTTCACTTCATTGGATTAAAAAGTATAAATAATGATATGAAGTGCAACTAAAACATATAAAGTAAAATTGTAATAATATGAATTGTTTAAATCGAACAACTATTTCATTATTATCAATTATTTCATCGATTTTTGTTAACTAATTGGAGGTAATATTTAATATTTTATTACTTTGGTTTATTGTAATAACATTTTTATTTAGTCAATTTTAAAAAATTAAATTCACATAAATTTAATAAATCCCTGTATCGAAAAAGTATTCATGAGATAACTGCAATTTTTCAAATTTTTCAAGAACTTTCCGATGGTATCACAAACAATGCGATATGCAATAGAATTCGCCCACACTTTACATGTTGGGGAAGTACCTTAAATTTTTTAAAGATAACTTTGTAAGCGCTGTGAATATGTATGGTGAAGCAAAATGCCAGTTTTATGGCAAAAATAGTCTGTAAATAAAACGTCTATCTTATAGTTGGCTATGGAACCGTAAAAAAGGTCTTTTTAAGAATTCACAGCATAATTTTATTATCAGTTGGCTTGTCTAAGTTATAAAGCAAAAAATAAAATAGCTGTACTATTTTCAAAAACGGCGCAAAACACTGTATAACCTACATCAATAAATAAAAAAAGAAGCCAAAATACAAAATTATTTATCGGGGTGACCCCCATATTTCTTCATGGGTATTTAAAAAATTTATGTGTAAATAAACTCGTTTGTTATTCCCAACCGCTATTTCTCATTTAAACATGAGTCTCTGGTCCACCAGTGGATTCAGAAAGTGAACTTATTATTCAAGACGAGTAATTTGTTATATTTAGTTTTCAATTCCAAAAATATTTGCAATAAAAACGCTAGTGCAGTAATTTTAAATACTGAAAATATTTGACTAATTATAACATTTGTAATGCATCGTTGATTTGTTTTGAACGATTTCAATTGCATCGTTGATTTGATGAACGCTTTCGTTTTGCCACTTCACGAGGCTCACTATTTGACGAACACGAAGGTTCTGGTCCTTCGTTTAAGCCAACTGATGAGGATTCATTACGTTATAACCAGCTTTCCATAGTTTCTAATGTAGTACTGGTCGCTGACTAGTTACATTCGCACAATCAAATTACACGTGAGTAACAACAAGAGAAACAATGGACTGAACTTATTACAAAGAAGCGCGGCGTGTGGAAAAGGGACGGGTGTGGAAAGAGTGACGCGTTCCGCTCCCCACACGCGAGGGAGCGATCTATTTGCCACAGCGCAATGTGCGTGGCGCGGCATTGTTTTCTCTGCATAATCCATTAAACATTCGGCCACTCTGTTACGTTTTTATAATTTTACTTTTAATTTGTATTTGGTCCGTTGACCCCCAGGTTGGCAAAAGCTGCTATATAATACTGATGTTTCACGAAAGTAACCGACGCAGTGTCCAACGTCACGATATAAAGGTTTTGAGTATGATGTCAAAAGAAACTTTAAGTATAATCCTGAGAAAAATATGGAGCTTCTTTGATTCAAATTGGCTTGTATATCTCATAATTAAATAAACCTAATATTTTAAATCAGCAGAAAAAAATACAGTATATTTTATTACCTAGTCCAGTAATAACATTCGTGATTATTAAAGCGCGTGATTTAGCTTGAAACAAGTATACAGACTCAAACTCCTTAGTAATCATTTGCTCATACTAGCGTGCTGAATGCCAATAGGCTTAATGCTAATTATTCAACGTCTTTGTCCTACCGCACGGACGCACCTTTTTATTCACAAATACCGACATTCGCCATTATTTTTATAGTAGTAAGCTCATTTCGTGTCCCACATTTGAAGTAAATTGCAGATTTACCAATTTGAAATGTGTTAAGAATTTCAATTTAAGGAAATGTATAATTTAATTGATCTCAGAGAAATATTTATATAGGCAAAATGTCAATGATAAGTTCCTTGTAAATTGAATTCACGATATAAAAATGTATGTCAATAACATCGTATGTATTGTTGAATTTATTCTTCAATAAGTTTTTATTACAATATTGTTATATATTAATAATGTGTGTACCTATATATTATTAATATATATTAATACACACACACACACACGCACGCACCCACGCACGCATGCACGCTCGCATGCACGCACGCACGCACGCATTCAGGCACAAACACACGCACACGTGCACACACACATACACACACATTATTTTTCATTTACAAATTATAATTTTTCACTTATTATTTTTTGATCCAGTTTTAGGGGGAAACTGCAGAAGTAGCAACGTTCAATTTTTCAGTCAAAATGCTAATGATCCAGGAAGAAATTCTTTGTGATCTTTTTCTGAAATGTTGTCAAAAATTAAGCCCAGATACTTGTAAGTCGAACATTTCGTCTTTCTTCTAATTTTGTGCCATCATAATGGGACGTAGACAAGTAAATATGTCTTAATTAATTTCCGTTAATAGGCCTATTAGAAAAAAAATTAAGATTTTGTCATAATTACTTATGTCATAATGAAACTTCATATCTAGGAGTTAGGCTAAAACACAAAAAAAAATTTAACTCAGGAATGATCTAATATATATATTCGCCATATTAGATAAATATATAACACACGCGCACGTGCATGCGCAAGCGCACGCGCACGCACGCACGCACACAAACACACAAACCCACACACATACAAATACAAACACAAACACACACGTGCACACGCACACGCACACGCGCACCCACGCATGCAATGAATTCTGATGATTGCGATTGAAAAGTGGGTTTTTATTAATTAAATATCACGTTAATTCACCGCTTACAATATAATATTCATATTTTAATTTCTTCCCTTATTGCTGTGACATACATCATAAGTAAATAAAAAATATCGTCATAAATTTTAACGTAATATAGTTCGCTGCAGAATTAATATTATGTACTAAACCCAAAGCTTTGGACAGATTGTGGTATCTGAAATTGTTAACCTCCGCCGTTTCTCTCCCACTTAAATTTGATATTAATTTATCCCGTATTTGCGTGGTGAAAAACAATATTTCCATTATTTTCGCCACGTAATGACATTGTTTTGTTAATAAATTTTAAATGTAATATTAGTATTGCCAGTAGGAATATCCGAACTAAGTGATTTAAGGAAAATCTAGTATGTCAAAAACTCAATAAATAAGTTTTGGTGCCAATTACATTTGAATGAAAACACTAGTTTTTTGTCAATGGGAATGCTCCTTAAATATTACGTTAATTTTAAATACTAATAATTTCAAAACAAATCTTTAATACTTTAAAATAATTTCCTTCAATATAGCTACAAGCATCTCGAAACTAATGCAATGTACAGTGCAACGATGGGCTGAAAGCTAATAAGACAACTTTGATACCATAAACCACAGAGGCCATAAGAAAGGCATATTAAACCGCATGCTGTATGACAGTAATTGAATTATTCATCAAACACATGTTGGCTGGAACGAAAGGACATTGCTTCTGTAATTGGAAGCATATATGTGAAATATCTGAATTGTAACCTGCGCGCAAACATAGTGAATTACGAGTGTATGGAGAAAACGAAAAGATTGACAGGGTTTAGTCCATAGTTCATTTAGTTTTATATTAATATCTGGAAAAGTTTCGCCAAATATGAAAAAAAAATCTTTACTGTCCCGATAGACGACAGCGGTTGGATACAGGAGGATATTTGCTTGCACGGGATAAACCGAGAAAGTTAACCGTAACATCACATTTAAAATGATTTGACACATTTCAATTTTTCTGTAACCGAACACACAAAAATTGAAATATGTCAAATCATTTTAAAATGTACTCGCATATAATACCCATCAAAATAGTTTTTTATAATGATAGTATGTGTATACATGTGTATGTACATTTATATATATATATATATATATATATATATATATATATATATATATATATATCTGATGTATTAAGCATTATTAAATATTTATTGTACTAGAAAGTCCATATTAGTAATGATGTATAGTAATTAAAGTAATTTAATTTCCAACGAGGTATGGAACCCACTAGAAGTGAGCCTCTCGTACTTCGTCGGTCTTTTCCTTTATCATTGTTCAGACATAGATGCACGTAACTCAATCATTCTCTTTTATTGATATTTTATTATCTCATTGTGTGAAAGCAGTCATTAATATCTAATTAATGGTTTCTAAGATACAACATGAACGTGAAGAAAATATTTCTTTTTAAATCTTAAATTTTCTTTGAGTCGTGGTATATTATTTCTGACGTAGAATATTTATCTTAAATTTTGATAAGTTTACATAACACGCTCAAAACGTACCAGCGTACGTACCGGCGTACGCTCAAAACGTACCCATTGATAATGTTAAATTTATAGCTGAAATCTCTTCCTGTATACAGTCAAATTTTCAAAATTTTGCCACTTTCAATTAATAAACCTTAGATTATTTTCCGTTTCCTTATACGCTCTATCAACCGGATCCTAATAAAACCCGCTTTAGAATTGAAAGTAATATTTCTGTAGGCAAATTGGAAGCTATTGCATTTATCGTCCGTTTGGTTTTTTCATAATTTTTCCTTTAAAAAGTGCTCCTTAGATTTTAAATGTACCTTCACTTGTTCAATTATTCCATGATCTATACTTAATTTTATAAATTCAATAGTAGGTCTATTTATCAGTTTAGAATTTTGGCCTTATATTATCTAATTATTTTAAAACTAAACAACAAATCACCACCCAACCTAAGGAGTTTATATTTCGTGTATATATATGTAGAGGCGGTAAGATATAGTTTACCTTTTAACACGAGGAATACCATTATTCTTCAAAAATGAAACTCAAAATGAAAATGAAACTCGAATGAAACTCGAAACTTTGTCCCATGTCACACGGGGACTTCGTTCAATTCATAAGTATTGACGTCTGTCATTATGGTAATGGGAGTATGCACAAGTCTTTGACTTGTACGGCGGTCGTGACTGTTGATTAGTTTATTCGTATCTTATACATGAAATATGATTAGAAATATATAGGCAAACTCAAGTTACTAATGAAATTTTATAAAGGGCCTACTTCTTCATATTCATTGAATGGGTTTAATAGCACTCACATGTTTCTTATATTTTATATATGTAGATTATTTCAATTTAGCATTTCAACATACTGGCGTGCTGGTTGCCAATAAGCTTACTGTTAATTGATCAACCATTACGCCATTCGGTCGCCTTTGTTCAATGTCGCCCAGACTCTGTTCATTACACAAATACTGATGTAAGTCATTATGACAATAGGAGTAGGCACAAGCCGTAAATTTGTAAGGCGGTCGTGATTAAAGATTAATTTATTGGTATCGCATACACGAAATAAGATTAGCAATACATTGGCCAACACAAGTGACTAAATAAATTTCATAAGGAGCCAACTTATTTTCCAATTTCATATCCGTTATTCACATTAATTTAATGGATTTAATAGTATTTCATATTTTATTTAATATTGGTAACGAGCATATATACGCTACTTATTATTTTTAAACTTTAATTCCTTTTATCTTAATATACATGCATGTCGTGAGTAAAAACATATCAGCTTATTAACATTTGCAATACTATTCTTATATTTTATACTCAGCGGGTACAAAATACCTAATTTTTAAGTGTACAGATTCCCAGACAAAACATCTAAAGCAACACAAAAACAAATTGAGGCACAATAAAGTGGGAACAAAATAAAATAACCACGTTATTTGAAAAATTAAAGAAATTAAGTTATCTCACTATTATTTTAGTTAACTTGCATTTAAAATTTAAAGAAGTAAGAACAACTAAAGAATCATTCGCTGCGAGAATCGACACAAACTTGTCTGGTTTTTTAAATCTCTTGAGTCATGAATTTGAGTCGATACACCACCATATTTTATCTTTTACTACCACTCTTGACGTAATGATAGTTATAGTAGAAAATGATAAAATATGTATAAAACGTCGAACAGATGAAGAACGTAAGGACTGACGGACATAATCTATATATTGTATATGTATAATATGTTCTTAATTGACTGTGATTGTTGCGAATAATAATTTGGGGTTATTTTATTTTCACTATATATATATATATATATATATATATATATATATATATATATATATATATATACATATATATATATTTATATATCGTTTAATTAAGTTATTTTCTTGCGATTCTAATTATCCTATATTCTGATTTTGTTCAAGAAAGACAACAGGAATCAATAGCTCGTTTCATGAAAGCAAGAGCAAGTGTCCTCGATTAAAACAATGGATAATCGTGCTTCATAAACGTGAAGATCCAGCCACATTTGCAGTAGTATTAAACTTTGCCTTAGCCATATACTTTAGATAAATATCTTATGCAGGTTAAGTTATATATGAATATCATTTAATATATAAATACTGTGAATTATAGTAGTTAAAGTGATAACGCATTCTTTGTAAATATATTGTTTAATAAAATATATATATATCTCTTTTCGTTCTGTATTTCAAAAGATATATAAATAATAAACACGCAAATAAGAGAAACAAAAATTTAGAAACTAACTATTTACACGATAATTTCAGCGGTGAAATCAATTCATTCAGAATAATATGCGTGTCATATTCACGTTTTATTTGAAATATACAGTCACTTAAAACGCAACTGGCAAATTTGTTCACGTAAACATAAACCGCAAATCACGGGCGAAACGCTTTTTATTCGGTCAGCAAATGCAAATACATCTAGCGAGGCCTTACTATTTCCAAGTGTAAGGCGCGTGCCAGAAATTACTAACGCATTAATAAAATACGTGCCCGCGGTACGTGTTACCGACCACAGTAGCTAGTATTAGAAAGCTTCAGTTTAATTAAATAACGGACACGATATTAAATTCATGTACAGCTTTCAGAATAATTATAAATGAGTTTTGTATTTTGTCAAATATGTAACTGAATATTATCTTTTGCATGATTTAGAAGATAAATGTCTTAATAAAATTGATTTGGTCGTTGTATGCAATTTTGTCATCTTTTCCTGTATATTTTGTTTCCATTTTACCATAACACAAAATGAGTTGATATTTTTAGTCGTTGGTGAGTATTGTCGAACCGAGTCTCAGTTATGTACTTTGTGGATAATATAAGCATTTTAAGTGTAAAATACTCATACGTTCTTTAGATTGGTATCGTATAGTTTGGGTTCGTTACAATTCTTATGATAATAGTAATTTTTTCAGTTAGTCTAGGATCGAAATTTAGCTTTAAATAATTAAAATTAGTCTCTGCCTTTTAAATATCTAGGACAAGTTTATTAGCTATTTTCTATTGTACTAATAGTAACACTCTGGAAACGTTAGCATAAAGTCAACTACCTCTCAGAATAGATACAAAGTTTGTAGACTATCAAAGTTAAACAAATCAAATATATGTCTGTTAAAGCATGGATTTAAAAAAATGCCAAGTTAGGTAAAGTGAGTATATGTTATTATTTAACCATGGTGTAATGCTTAAAAAGGTGAAATTAAAAAAAAAATTTAAAGCAGTTTATTATTTATCTAAATCAGACCCACCCTTTGCATGTGGTAACAAATACATTAAAATTATAATGAAGTTATTAAACTCAATTTCAATTTTATTGCAGTCAGTTTTTTCGTTTTTTATGTGAAATAATATTTTTTTTTAAATAAAAAATTAAATGAAATATATTTTAAAAATAATATTAGAATATATTTTAAAAAGTGAGTAAAATATTTTTCTTATTATACTTAATATAGAATCAGCATATGCATGTTACATAAATGTGGATATTTGTTAATTTTTTTTGTTCGTAATAATTAATCAGCTTGTCAGTTATTTTTAGTGTACCACGATATAAATATTTTATGCTTTTTAAATTGTGGTTTCCTGCAAGACATTTGCTCATTTAGGTAACCAATTAATCAATAAAATGATATTAAAACCAATAAAATGAAAAAAGTTGTTCAAACTACGACTTTTTTTGTGATACAGATTTTTAGTCGTCTTTTTACAATAAAAATGTGGTAGATTTTTGCTGTTGACATTAGATTAAAAATATAAGAAAATTTCTGTTTTATTTTTATGACCATAAATTTTTTTATTTCATTTGGAGAGTGTTAATTAAATATAAAAATTTATATAAATTTATATAATTTATAATAGATTGCCGTTGCTTTTGCATTTATCATATTTTTAACTGTCTGTACAAAATTTAAAAAAATAATGCCCAGTACTACCAGAACATATTCGGAATTAGATTGTGTATTTGTATACATATCCTAAAATTTATTATGTGAGGTAACTTTTTAAATAAACTATCTATTATAAACTTTTAATAAAACTCTATATTTTATAGAGTTTTTCGATTGTTTTCAAACCATTGTGACCGACTTCAGGAAGGACACACTGCACGCCTTTTGGCAGAATAACTTTTTTTGAATTGTAATGGACAGATAAGAAGTAAGCTGGTATCAAACAGCAGTCCCTCGAGCCACTATAACAAAAGTAACAGATGTTTTACGAAGATATTGTCAAAAGTACTTACTACCATACTTATATTATAAAAAGTAATTACTATTATACTATTTTTTTTTGTTGACATTGTGTACTATTGAATGATATAATAATAAATTTTAATTGATATTTATTTTTTTTTATTTCCTCTTTTTTATTATTTGTCTCTACAAATTAAGAAAAAATAGGAAACAGTTATTTTTATATTATTGTATGAATTTATAAGGTCGGAACCTATCAAGGGATAAAATAAAACTAGATAAAAATTTCAATAATGTAGGTGGATTAAGTTCTTGTCTCACAATGGTCTCTTATCTATTAACCAAATGCAAATACCCTACATATTGCAGTACTTGATAAAAATCTACAGGATTTTTTTAAACCGAAAGTTATTTAATTGTTAGTATATCAAAATATATAATAAGTTGGTTTCTACAATTGACTTTCTATTATCGAGTAAAATAAAATGTAACGATTTTCATACTATATGATAAATAGAAAGTTTATCTTTCGCCTTGCTTCTATCGCATTCTTCCTGATTAATTAAGAAAAAAATTATTAAAATAAAAGGCATAAATATAAAATAAGTTATTTGTGTATTTATTGTACCATAAATCTTCTGTGGCGATGATATATTTGTAATTAAAATGCACCCTCAAAATTCCGAAAACATTTTCTTACACAACAGGGTTATCCCTGATTCCCAGAAGGAATAAATTTATGGAACACCGCACAGAGAGTAAATAACTGAAGTGAATTGAGTATATTTTTTCTGATTACAGCGGGAAATTTTCAGCTGCCTTACCAAACACGTTGCTCCATTGTACATTTTTCTATTTAACGCTGCGATCACTGATTTAAATTGTGTAGCATAATTCTTAAATGTTTCCCAACATAAGGTTTAATTAGGTACCAATAAATAATAAAATATTTTTTTTAAATTGCTGCTATTAATTGGAACAAAAGACTTCATTGAAATAAAATATTTAAATATTTGTACCGACTTCAACTAAAGCATATGAAGTGAAGTGGTATTAAAATAAAATGTAACAATCAAGCGATTATGACTTTACTTCATTGACTTTTACCAAAATTTTTGAACTTTAAGATTTATTTTGTATAAAATTTACATAAAATTCATTTATGTAAATTTAAAATAAAGTACACTTTCATAAATTTAGCGATCACGGTTTGATTCATAAACATATAAAATAGAATAGAGTTTATAAAAGTACATCAATAGGAAATAATTACATTTATCAATGTGGTTTTTAGCTGCTTTTAAATAAATTAATTTTTGACAAAAAATTGTCATTAAAAACAAAAAAAAATAAGTTAAACATGTCCTATGATAGTTGCATATACACTTAGGTGCATATAAAAATTCAAGTTTATATAGTATTTCTATTAAACTATTTACACATATTAATATTCCTTCTCACCACGGAAATGTATAATTGTATTGCCCGGTGTATCTTTCGCAGACATAACAAATATACATTTTAAAATATAAAATTATTTTTAAAGTTAATTTAAGTCACTTGTATGGAGTTTTTGTAAACTTTTTTCTACGTGTTACAAGGTGAACTATTATTATTTGTAAAGTAGTAAAGCCTATTTATATGTGGTCACTTTTTTTAATTTCGTCTTAAATAATTCTAATATGAATAATTTCAGATATTAAAAAATTGCTGTTTAGCCGGTAGAGATTAAGCATAACTTTAACAAAATTACTACTTTAAAATATTTATTAGACGGATCTCTATATCGAAAATGTGCTCATAATATTTTTGAATCACCTGTTCAACGATACTTTGTAGAATGATATATGCGAACAAAACAAAATCATTACAGGTAGTGAAAGTACCCTAAAAGAACATTTTTGAAAAGTTTTCTTTCATAATACTTTAGGCGTTAGAAATATGTATAACCCTGCCAAATATCGGCTATATAATTATAGAAATAATAGTATCCGAATAAAACAGCTGAGTATTACAGAAGAACAGACATACAGACATGTCAAAATGTAAGGGTCAACATGTAATTTAAATAACCGTTAAAATTAATATTTGTTTTTCATTAAAAGTTAACTATTATACAACACAAATTTCCTTAAATGAAGACATTATTTATGTAAAAGCGCATAACTATGGATTGTTGACATTTTTTTATTCGATAAATATTCAGTTAGATTCTGTTACAAAATTAGTTTTTATATTTATAAATAGTAATTTTGAAATAGCTTTTAGTTAATTCTTCGAAATTGACCGAGTTATGAAGGTTTAAACTTAATGTTCAGATAAGGACAGAAATACTGAATTGTGACGTCATTTATTATTATTCGTAATTTCTTGTGCTCTATCAGAACGAACAAGAAAGGGTTTCTCAAAACCCTCTATATATAATCTAATAAAGAAATTTACAACTCGCTTATTGTTCAATTAATTTTTATAATTTGTTCATCATTGGTTTTTAATGAACTTAATTTTCACAACATTCCCCTTCAAATAACATATATAGAAGTAGTCAGCTACCCTAGTGATTTTATATATAAACAGAAATTACAAACTATTACTCATTTTCCCTGAGTAGTGATTGATATGAACAAATATTAAATGATTTAAATGTGAATACTTCCCTAGTAAGATTTATTTGAAGTTAGAAAATTTTTTTATATGCTGTCAATGACACCTATAATGTATATTTACCTAATATCGTTTGAATAGTAATCTAATTTAATAAGTTCAGCAAATCCTGGTAAATATCTTATGAAGGAGAGTTTTCTTATCCTCTCACCATTCAGTTAATAATGTAGTTTGTTGATCTGATTAAATATTGAACGAGTTCTCATGTAATGAAATAGAATGGAATCACAAACCAACCCAAAAGAAATATGCGGATGTTCGAGATTATTTTCATTTTGCACAACTAAAAGCATCGAACGTTGTATATATTCGGAATAACTTCAATTCCCCGAGGTAAGAAAATGTACGTTAGTTCACGACAGCGCACGGTACGATAATATAATGTACTTCGGAATTAGATTAACATGCAACGAAACAAGCTTAAATAAGCTCTGGTGAATTAAACTTAGATGTAAATTTTGACAGAAGTCTCAATACCGCTGTGACCTTTATTATATGGTTTGCAAAGATTGAATTTTCCGATTCCAATATCTATTCCAATATTTATTCAATATTTTGGCATAATATCAACTTCGCTTTCCGATATTTCGACATTAAAGTACAACACGTACAACACTCCAAGGATTTATTTAATTTTTTCTCTTACAACTGTTGACGCTCGCTAATGTATGCAACTTAACACGGAGAATACATTTAATATCGGTATGTGCAAAAAAACCCTTGCAAATTGGTTCGGATCTATTTAAGATCGACTACAAAACATGTCTTCATTTACTATCGCTATTGCGAGACAACGTGCGAGACTACTTCCCTTTCTCTAGTCCAGTAGAATAGCATTCAGTAAAGGGATCAACCTATCCTTGCCACCGATCGAAACTTTTTTGATGTCTCTGATGAGACAAATATGTTTTTTGTATACGTGTTATTTTGAAAATAAACATGTCAGACTAGGGATGGTAACGTACACTTGTTTCAAGATATATATAAAAATAGGTATTATGTATACCATAAACTATATATATACCAAAAGAAAAATTTGCAAAAAATATATGCTCGCCATCCCCTTATTTCTAATACTACAGTGTTTTAGAGACCTACGCAAAATGTGTGGGAAAACTATAACAAAAATTCCATATCCTCATGATTATCTCAGAAACTGTGATAATTATGACGATATTACATTAGCACATCGTTATGATTTAATGAAACTGTGATATGTATTTAATTATATTAGATATCATTACAACATTTGTTACCACAGGCTTTTAATAAATTAAAATAATTTAATTCTGAACGAGGCACGAACACATCGACGCGCTTGCCAGACTCGCGATTGGCTGTCTGGCTTCTTTCATTATTTGATTTAATTTTCATTTCAACTAGGTTGCAGTTATAACTGCCATGAAAAATGTCGCATTCTAACTTAATTTGTTGTCATACTGGTTGTCATATCTTATCATCGCTGTTTACCTCACCATATTAAGGTATGACATAAATATATAGATTGTGGAAACAAAATGTTATAGGTAAATTACATAAATTAAGATATTTAAGATAAACTTGGTAGCAATCACAAATTTTGTCACTTATATTTTAGTTTCTCAAATTTATTTTATTTTTATTCATTGCTGGCTTGGTTAAAAAGTTATAGTATTTAATTAAATTAATTAAGCAGTAGAAAAAAATAGACAAATTTCATTCACAACCAATCCACGAACATGCAACTTAATTGTGCCTGCTCTAATTTAATTAAACGGCCCGTTCAACATCAGTAGATATTATCGGTATAAACTGATTTAGGAGGGGCGGATGTGATCAATCACGCACGGAGCGGGCACCGGTGGTACGACTGACTTTACCCGACGGCTTTTTATACCACCGACTGGCCGCGTCGTGTCTATGTGATTATTTATCGAATTTTGAGAGTATAATCTGCAGCGAATTGTACAGTAATGCGTGAAAGCGGGAAATAATAAATTTTAATAAAATGTTTTATTTATGATTTATTTAATGACATAAACTTATGACATAAATATAGGTACAAATATAACTACAAGTAATCCCTTTACACTAGTATGTGATTATATAGCACAGTAATGATTAAATTAAAGATTAAAAGAACTGTTGCGATCTGAGTATGAAAGAGACCTTTGAGATCTTTAATTAAATGTGAGGCTTTATAATACAATCTGCAAAGATGGACATTCTATTACATACTTATTTCAAAAAAGTTCGTGGTTATTATTAGAATGAGCACAAGAAAAATATTTAAGAATGCATTGGTATCATTAAAATATTCATGATTGAATTCATCCTAAAAACACTCCATCGTAAAACTCTTCAACACTTTAATCAAATGTCAATTGAAGATAAATCGTGTATGAAGTAGCGGATATTATAATTGCTTTCTACGTCATTCTTCATTAAAGTACATTTGCACGTAAACGGAATGCCTACTTCTCATTTGTAGTTGATGGAGGCAATGCTAATTAACGTGCGTTGTTTCCACTGAATCCAATATTGTATACCCTTGAGTTTATAGTGAACTCGCGGTTGCAGTGTTTGTTGTTTTTTATTTGTGATGCTTAATATGTTGTTTTTCTTACATTGTTAAGTTTTCACAAAAAAAAATCTGCATTTAAAAATAGTATTAGCGAAATATTAAGTTCGATTATTTCACGTGTTTTTTTTAAATTAAAAGTCGTTATTATCTTTTAAATTTTGTTTATGGCTTTAAAGCGATAAAACCAATAAGCGTAAAATTGTCATAATCATGCATCATTTTAGCATTACCTAATACGAAATCACTCACGTGTGTACGACTATCTGCCTGTCTCTCACAGCCGTTTCTATCAAAAATCTCTTGACATAGCCATTTAAAATCTGATAAGTAATGTAACCAATGAACACGCACATATCTGAATTGCAAAGTACACGAAAATATTTTTAGGGAAAATTTAAGTCAGGCAAATTTGGTATTAATTTTTTTTTAATTCCATCGTATCGTTTTAAAGGTTTAATTAAGTAATAATTAAGTGTTTAATTAAGAATTTTCAAAATATAATTCCCACATCATTTTAGATTTTAATTCTTTATAGCTGCATTAAAAAAATACGTAAAAAGAAATATGTGCTCCCCACTGATTTCTGCGACTGTCGTTGTCGTGATCTGTTGGATTGATCACAAGGCATAAGGTCTTTGACGAGTCGAGCGAGGTAGTCTAGTAACCTGATTTGCTGTAAGAGATTGCTCTTATCGCACTAAGTCCGCCATATGTATCAGTTGTGTAAATTAAAGTAAATAAGCAAATAAATAAATAAATAAACCTAAAATTATTAGGACCCCACGCAAAGTTTGTAGGGAAACTATAGTGATAATTCTAGATGTCATATTTTTTTTAATTTGCGCCATATTTTACATGTGTGAGAGATATTAGTATATTTGAAAATTATTAAATGCATGCGTCCTGAAACAATTATAAATGCCTAAATATGTACGGATCTTTCGTAATTCCTCTGAATAATAATAGTTCTGTTCATGCTTGGCAGGTTTTGTTTATCATATTCTAAATGCAAACACGTTCAATAGTGAAAAACAAGAATATGTGGACCTGAACATATTAAATAAAAATACACTTACATATATATTTTTTATTCTTAACTAGCTTTTCTCAAACATTTTTATCCTGCTTTTATTTTCTGGCAGAAAAGAACTGTCCATTTTAAGAAACAATAAAATTAAAAACATATGGTTTACCATTAATTCAATATAAGATCTATAAAGTAGTGCATATTAGAAAAAGAAAATAACATTCAGTTTACAAAACGTTTTGAATTAAGCGACTGTACGCTTATATGTATACGTATACGTAAAACTGCACATAATTAGTAAAATGCTTTAGGTGGCGTCGACGTAAATGCCCTTTCAATTTGTTCAGGCACCAATCACACGATTGCCCCAGATTACTTTATAGATCCACCCTTTTGTAGGGAGCGCGACGTCAAATAGGTGACTGTACTCGAGAAATGTAGGACGAGGAAAACTTCGGTTTTATCAGCGATTATGCTAATTCGAATGGATGTTTGTTCAGTAGTTGAGTTGTTTTTGTGAACGCCCTCTCGCAAACGAGTGATAAAGTTGTTTTACAGCGTGATTTCAACACGTTTCTTTACGTGATTTTAAATGATTTGAAGTCCGCGAACAAGTTAGTTGAAAGCTAGGAAATACGCGTAGATTAAATGATAAACTTTAACTTTTTTAATATCTGAGAAAAGAAAATTATGGTTTTTCAAAGCATGAAATGTTCACTGAATAGAAGATCGTTTACAAACTTAGTTCTACTATTTGTCTGCGCTTCTAATATCTGGGATCTGACTTTAAATTTAATTGATCCAATGTATAACACAAGATTTTTAATTCGTTCAAAATTTATGATATTTTATTATTGAATATATAATTGATACTGAAATTTTATTCCCTTAACTCCAGAATATAGAATAATTATAAACTAATTATATCAAATATTTTTTACCTTCATTAATTTATTAGAAGGGTCACAATAAGTAGTATTTAGTAGAGAAATAACATGAAAATTTGAGCGTCCCTTCTTGCATATTATTTTATATGACAATGTAAATATTTTTTAAAATAGTTTCCAGTATTACTTTACTTTTACTGACTATAATAATTCTAATGCATTCTTTAATGTCATAATCAAACATACTGACTTCAATAATAACGATACTTATTATAAATAATTATAAAATTTAGGTAAGTAACGAAAGAAAAGCGGTTTGTAAAGGTAATTAAATTTATAAAAGGAAGGACGGATGAGAGGAAAATTTAAAACTTCGGAATAAGTGTGCCGAAGTATAAGTGAAAGGTTTTTGTCGTTACTTTTCATTCTGGTTAGATGAAGTTGGTGCCAAATTATTAAACCAACATAAGCAATGCATATACGTTTCATTAAAGGAAATAAATTTAAGGCAAAAAACAGAAAATACCAACCTTACCATTTGGACGTTTCCAACATCTATTAAAATAACAAATTCTAGAACTCAAATAATTTAATGGAAAGCATTCACTGGATTTCTTTAAAGTGATTCTTGAAGTAATACTTGAACAATATTTTCATTTTTGAATCATTTCTTTTAAAATACTGAACTAATATTTTTTAAATGTTCAAATTTATAGTATATATCCAGCACAAGTGCCACTTGTCAAAAAAACATAAATGCCGCCGCGAAATACTTGGACGCAAGAAATACTCATACAGCGCAATAATTCAGTTGAATATTTAAATCGAATTAGACTTTTAAATGAATCGCAGCGTTATTCGAGTCAGAGTATTATTAACCAAGTCACATAGGGCATTATTTCACTAAATGCTAATATCAAAATTGAGAGTCGCCGGACCCATTACTTTGTTGACGAAGTAATCCAATATAATACTGGATACGATATTTTATAACATTTTATTACCGTTGTTTTTATCTGATTTTGATTTCGCAAGTTGGTTGAATGTCTAAATGAATCCAACCTACTTGTCGCGTGGAAAAGAGGAGTTACAGCCGATTATTTTTTGTAACGCTTTATTACTTTTTTTTGTAATATTTTAGTACAATATGTATGTCTATTAATTGAATAAACTTTATGTGTATTTTATAGTAAACTATGACTTTTACTTTCTTTTCTTTGAACATATTACATTCACCTTACTTACAGTTGTCGCAAAAGTTGAACTTTTCAATAAAAATGGCAAAATTTATGGCAATCTTTTTAATCTCTTATGTTGTACTATTCATGATAAAGAATTTCGCTTTTAAGAATGTTTGTGAGTTCAAATGCCTTGTCACAATATATAGGACAATAATGTTATGAAACTTGAAATAAATTGAATATAGCATAATAAATGGCAAGTTGAATTTAGAAACTTATTACTATACATATTTCTTTTTATTTTGACACCAAGCTTCAACTTTGTAAAAATTTAGTTACACTACATAACTTTTTATGATAGATACCGGATAATGAATATAACTGTAAAAACCAAAAGCCAGTTTTATTTCCAAAAATATTACGTAGAAATTACGATGGAAGGATTCATATTTGCGATTCGCAATGGCTTTTGTATATATAAATATTATGTTTTTATAAATGAAGAAAGATTTGATTTATATTAATTTAACATCTTAAAGATGAATCGTTTGACACTTCACTGACCACGTGTCAACAATAGAGTATTCGAGATTGCTACACAGGAAATTACATTTTCTTCCCATTCTCATTCTTAAGTTCTAGAAGATCTTATTCAAATTTAATATAGAAGAAGATATTTACATTATTTATTAGATGCAAAGCTTATTGGCTTTGCAGAATTATCTAACTTAGCTACACAATATCATAGATTTTTCTTTCTTTAACTTGATCTTCACATAACTCTCTGACTGACTGTCGAATCAATTGAGTTATCCGAGCCACTCGACTTATTTCAACTAACTGAATTTAGACAACCAATTTTAACTGATGCCTTCTAATCAAACAAACTGATTTTTGACCGACTGATTTAATTTGACTGACTTGAATGACTTGTCTGGCTCGATAGGTTTGACTGAATTCATTGATGTGACTGACTCCATCACAAGTTATTATAGTAAGTACAGTCGAGAAAATAATTTTCAAATGTGTTCTAACCAAAAAAAGGGGGCGACCACAAATTATATATATTATATCAAAAGAGCACTATAATTACCAAAAGTCATACGATATAGAGACATTGCTCCTAACAAATTGCATCGATGCAATGATATATTTTACAAAATATACGTAATAAACATGGACAGCTGTTATTGTGTTGTTAAGTACATTGTTATTCGAACTAATCGGATGGAAATAAATAAGATTTGAATACAATAAAATTTACGGTTTTATCAGATGTCAAATCACTGAGATATCGATCCATTGCCTCTAATAAGACACCCATGGTCTGAACTCGCCATGACACTTAAGAAGAAGAACCAGTATTATTATATTGCTAAAGCTACTGATACTAAACTACATTATTACAAAAACTTATAGAGGATATTTGAAATAATACGTATAAATGTATATTTTCTGACAATATACGACAAACAAGGATAACTGCTTCTGACAAGAATAATTTCCGTTCGAAATAAAACCAACTATAGCGTCAAGAAAGAAAAGATTTAAAAACAATAAAACTTTAGAGTTTTATTACCTGACTGTGTTATAGGCGAAGTTCTAAACAAATGGCTTTTATTTAAGGCACTTCACTTCACCCTTCGATTAAGTTATATACTGCATTGTGTTGCAATAAGTATCAATTACGCCACTAGGTAAAATAAATACTTTCTTTGCTAGAATTTTCGCAATGTACATCTTGCCATTATTAGATTGTTTTAATTTAAGACGTATATCATCCATTTCAATTGTAAGTTTTTAAATTAGGTAAATAAATAAAACTAACGAGATATAAATATTTAGCAAAAATTTAAGCGGGATACATAAAATATTATTGAAAGAAAAAACATCGATTTGATGAATAAAGCGACTTGTTGAAATTCGTTCATAAAAACAATATTGTAATGAAACTATGTATTATTGTAATAAATAAAATGTTTAGGTGCCTAATTGGCCACGAATTTCGTTAGAAACGAAATTGTTATTATATTATTATTCTAATGTGTCTATGTATCTCACTGACATTGAGGAAAACTGTTGCATTTGTTTAATACATAATTATAGTGAGTCTCATTTCTCGACAAACTTACATCACTCGGGAAAATTAATTTTACTTAAAAATAAATTATTCAACAAGATTACAAAAGTTAGACTTAATTCGTAAAGATTTTAGTGCATTGAATAAATGTTATTGAATAGATAATGCTACGATTTACTGACAGTATAAAAAACTCTAAATTTCAACGTCACGTTGGCTGAACTAATGGCCTCTATCCGTAGTTAAGAGATCACATTACATTTTATGTATAAGCGTATATCACATGACAAAAACCGTTATATGAAAAATTCCCAGCCATTTACTTACGCATGAATATCAAATAGCCATAAATTGAACAGAAGCGCTGAGAGGAATGAGCGCGGACTACCCTCGCCCTGGCTGTAATAGGGCGATCACTCATACTTTGCGGAATAATGATGGTATTGCATTAGCGACCGTTAGACGGTATAACAACTTGTTGCTCGCATCGTCCTACGATGAGTAAGATCGCATCGTTAAATATGTTGCTTGTCGTTGTAAAACTTCCGAAAATTATAGCTTCATTAAGTTTTAATAAGCTTCAGCCACTACTAAAGTAATTACTTTTCGTTCAGATTTTAATAGGGCTTATAGTCATCGTTAATTCTAAAATAAATATAAGTTAAGTACGAATTTTGTACCGAATGTTATCTCCTTGACTTTGATCATTTGATCTTGTCATTTTCAAAATACTTCACTTAGCTTTGTACTTTCAAAGCCTATTAGCGTTTTTATTATTTTCAAACACGTTTCTGGAAAGTTTTTTAGAGAATTTAACTTAATTGAATTATTTGAATTTAGACATCGGCTTCTTTAAGCCAGTGTACCTTTTAGGTTTTAAATAGTAATATTTTACAAACGTTGAAAAATTTCGTTGAACGACTATCTGAGAAATAAATATTGCAGAACAGAACAAATTTCTATATCCATTTTTTGTTAATTAAACTTTAATATATTCATTTGGCTTAGTAACACACATAATTTCAATTCACGTTGTATTGGAACTAAGAAAATTGTATTAATCCTCTTGATCCCATAAAATAAAATGCTTATCAAGTCGATTGTTTAAGTACACTTGGTAATTTTACCGTCATTCCTAGTAACTAAGAATAGCAAACCGTATTCATAAATTAAAATCCCGCCACGTTATATATGTATTAACAGAAATAAGTAATTTTTATCATAAAGTAATGGACTTTATTTATACTTTTTAGTAACCTTTCAAAGTTATCTCATTTCTTATTAATTTTGAAAGAGAGAAGAATATAGATCAAATATTTTCAAGTTAATTCAAAGGATAATGAAGAGAAAAAGTAGGTATTTTGCGATTTTGATTGATATTTTGAGTTTGTTAACTTCATTATATATATATATATATATATATATACATAAATATATATATATATATATATATATATATATATATATATTTACTTCAGAAATTACATATACGTTTAGGCCCATATAAACATTTAAGCTTACGAAAAATCCTTATTAAATTATTTATAAATATTGCCTAGCATATCTTCTACAGGCGTGAATACATGAATTTTTAACATAAGCGAGAATAAAAATCGTCACTTTGATATCCCGTCTAAAATTTTGCTAAAATTGAATAATATTATTTTTTGGATACAATTTTAACTTTCACTGTTTCGTATTTGGCAATATTTCTCCTTTCACGTGAAATTTTAAAAAAGAAATAATTTTGCATGTCTGTTGCCTGTTCTTTCTATTGATACTCTCCAAAATAAAATTGTGCACACATTTTTTTATTCCCACATACCAAATTTTGGTTTTAATAGTCTTGAGTGTTAATGGTATACAAGACAGAAAGTTTTATTAAATTATTGACATGCTTTGTAAATATGATCAATTTCGAATTTTTGTGTAAATTTTTGAGAAAAACAGAAGAAATGGACAGATGGACGAACATATGAAATACCATATCAGAGTTTTACTTTCTTTCTTTTTAAGTTATGTATTATACCAAATTGGAACGAAGTTCTTTTCACTATTAAATTAATGAAATTAAATTTAAAATATTATAATGTTTTGTTAAATTAAAATAATATAAATAAAGTTTTATTAATAATGAAAGTAAATGAATATGCTGATAATTTATTGTAATTTAATAAATTGAAGTATTTCTTAAAAACTAGAGTATTAAAAAAATGTAAGTACTAAATTTATATATACATATATATATATATATATATATATATATATATATATATATATATATATATATATTTATATATATACACATATATATTCATCTCTCTTCAACGATTTCGAATTCGACCTTCTACACCTTAGCCTGTCGTTTCATGTCACACTGTAGAATAAATGATACTAATTTCTGTGTAGATATTTTATTTAACTTTGGGTTGTAGCATGATAAGATGATAGGAAGTTAAACTAGTTACTGTAAAACAGGAGTACTATGTGTCATTATGTGTTAGAATTATGAGAACCACATCAGGAGTATTATGTATCAGGAAAACGAGGCTTTTGTAACGTATATAATTCTATTTAAAGGTATTACCAAATAAATTTGAAAGCTAATCCTTTGATCAGATTGTTAACGGAGTAATATTTACACACATAACATTTGATTGACAAATAGGCGAATATGTTGGTAACAAAACTATGTAAACATCTGAAGTGTATATTTTCACTACATAATATTGAAATTTTCACTTAAATTCATGCCATAAAGCATAATATGCCGAGTACTTTCGTAACACTGAATTTCTAACCACGTAAGCTTTCGATTGATACCTGCTCTCAATTGAAATATGTTACGACAACAAATTTTCTAAGGAAATTATATGGGTCGTTCATCATCATGTGTTTAAGATACGGTATCAAGCTATAGTATATAAGCACGAAATTTATGACCGCATATACATAAATTGTCCGTCGCAAAAGTGGGACGACTCCAAATTCAACATTAATTAATAAATAGGTTATAAGTACATGTTTTAAAGGTAATTTTGCAGCATTACGAAAAAATTACCTGAACAAAATGTTTGATACTTTGTTTCGTAGAAAAGAAAAAAATTTACAGTTTTTATTTGTACATAGGCAGAACACTTTTTTAAACTATATGAACTATGATTTGACAGATGAGTGATACCTTATCATCAAAGCGTAACTTGTAAAAATTGTGTTTTGTATAAATAAGGTATGATTATGTCACTAAAACGCATGCATATATATATATATATATATATATATATATATATATATATATATATATATATATATATATATATGTGTGTGTGTGTGTGTATGTATATGTGTACATGTTAGTATATGTAAATGTGTATATATATATATATATATATATATATATATATGCCTAGGTGAAGAAAATTTGAATTCATATAGATTTTTATATTAAGGCGTTATTTTCTACTCATTTTCGATTTTCCTTCTAGTTAAATTTATTTCAATATTATTAATGTACAGCTTTCGTTTAAATATGACATATTTTTGGATTTATTTTTCTTCAATCGCATTTTAAAAACAAAACGGACAGAAAGGAATTTTCTACGTAGCGATAAGTCTCCCTTATTTACATAGAAATTAAATGCCAGGGGACACAAACACGGTTGCACCATGCAATTTACACATACACGGTTGCATCATGCAATTTAAACTTCATGACAGTATTTCATATACTCCTGGTTTCTTGTGGCTGCAAAGATTGAGAACCCCGAGCGCTTTAATAAAGTCAATGACATTGTTTTTAAATTTAGTTCTTCCGTTTTAATCGTCTAAATCTATCGAACAGATTTTTCATATTATACAGATTAGTATTTAAAAACGAATAGGAACTATATCGGAAAGTTTTGCAGTTTTTGAATAAATTCCCAATTGCTCGATAGTAACCTTAATAGTGTTTATTAGAAACCCGAACGATATTAGAATTTCGTTTGTTAGAAATCCACGATAAAGTACGTTACGAAGTATAATCTATATAATAATTAATTATTGACTGAATCGGACTACAATCATAGATATTGATTATTACTAATTGTTAGTTAGTTTTTGTGTTCATTTTAATTGTTAGTTAGTTTTTTTGTTCATATGTGCACGTTCAAAGACAAAAATACGGAACGGCCACAGTAACTCTTTTCAGAAATCGTTTAACATAGAAATCCATTTTTTTATCTTACACTTATTTAGCAGGTTTATTTCTAAAAAAAATTAAAAACGTTTTCTATATTTTTATATAGAATTTAGCTACCTATTGGTGTGGCAATATAAAAAAGTAAATAAATCATTAATACACGTAAAGGAAACAGATTTTGCAAATAATATTGCTATGGAACTTCAATCGAATTCAGGACATTAGTGTATTAGAAATTGGTAAATAGAAAAGAGAAATAAATTGTAACTCGAAGTGGCACTCAATAAATTTAAGCGACCGCAGCGCCAATGTCGAAAGCGCTCACAACAATGGCAAAGCTCTATCAATAGGAAAAACTATTTCTTACTGAATATAAAAAGCAATGATACTCACACATTTCGCTCCATCATAAATGACCATTAGCGGCGTGAGACCCGACCGTGACAGGCGCAGGAAGCGAACGCACCACAATGACCGACCAATGAAACAGAGAAACGAGAAAAAGCCTCAGCGAACGGGAGAAGTGATAAGCTTTTTCGAAGCATGAAAAACTTTCATAGCACCTGCTTCTGTGCGGAGATATAAGTTGAAATGAATCGAAAACATTATATCTAACCGTGGCCTCGTGGCGGTTAAGGTATATGGTTTTTGTATAGTTACTTATAGAGGTTCATACATAAGAGTATCTGATCTACTTAGGTCTATTGTTTCGAGGAAAAATAAAAGTGTAGTTAGGAAAATGATTGTCGAACAATGTTAGTGTGTGGCCTTTTGATAAGGTACAAAAATATCCTTCACATATGACTTAGCGGGTATTCAATTCAATATGGATGAATGAATGCATAAATTCAATTGCAATTTTTAACAATTGGTTCAATTGTTTACATAATTTTAATGTATAATATTTATTTATAATATACAACTAACAATTTGTTTAATGTTAAGTGGTTATTGGTTTTTTGTTTTACTATTAATGGAAACTTAACAATATATTCGTCGACTATCGCAAGTGAATGGCACAAATGATAAGTTTTAAAAATAATAAACTTTCTTTAGATTAGATAATACTTCTAAGTTTTTTTTGTAATCTTGATATAAACACTCTTATTTATAATTGTATCTCATTTTCTGATTCATGTATTTCATGATAAGGACATGTTTTGAGAATCGGGGCAACTTTGTGCGTTTTGTTAAAAAAAACGCAGTATGTTTTTTTTTAGTTCCTGTTATAATCAAATTTCATTTCAAAATTTAATAACTAGGTAAAATAAAATGTGTTTTTTATATTAATCTAGCGAAATATAGAAATATGGCAAAATTATTTAAAACATTTTTATTCATTTACGTTTAAAATAGATGTATACATCTTTACAAAAAATTTTTAGGTAAATTCAAATAATTTTCTAAGTAATTTAATAAAATGTTTACTTTGTTAGTGTTTTCCCTCATATATATCGTATTCCTTTATCACATTGTGTTCAGATCAGCTGACATTTGTTTTAAATCACCAATTAAGCATTACACATATTGTAAACAACGCGTGTACATCACGAAGTTCCAAGTTATTAGTCCGAATATAAATAATCCCACAGCGGTACCTGTAGCTATGTGGCACCGTGTCTGGCTAATTAAAACTTACGTCAACATCTCCCTCCGCCCAATTGATGACCGCACGCGGTGAGGCTTTTGTACGAGAAGTGATGGATCAAAGTCACTTCGTCTATCAGAATTTATTTAATTTGCCACTGTTATTGTTCTAATTCTGTGGAATAAAGCAATTCGAGCGGAAGTAGAAATAAAACTAATTTATTTTAAAGTATACTTTTACGTAATAATTATTTCGCAATTGTTAATTTTAGTACCCTTGTTGCTAATTTACTTTTATTCTGTTTATTTGCTAGTTTATTCATACTATTAAAACCCATAAGTCAATTTTAAATTATAATGTAAGTGATATATAATTTAAAAAAAAAATAGATTGAATTATTAATGAATAAAATGATGCAAAGAAACTAAATAAATTTGCAAAAAGAAACAGTTAAAACTAAATTTAAATTTTAAATTTAATGTAAATAATATAGACGCACTATTCAAGATTTGTTACAACCACACACAACGCTGATGGAATATGAATTTTCCCATTTTCCATTTAATATATTGTGATATAAATTTTAAACATAATTTTATCGATTTTGGCATGTCGATATAACTTATATAACGTGATGTATCCTAAATTTCACCTATACCATAAAATACCGACCAAAATTTTTCGATACCTTTGTATAAATGTTATCTTATATATTGGATAAGTTTTTAAGGTACGCCTTAATATTTTCCGCTGCTACATGTTTGCCACGTATATTTGTGTTTTTCTGTAGTTTGGAGATGAAAAATGTGTTGTCACTTACAGAATTGGCGGCAGCTGGTCATATTTTTGTGAGGCGCCTTTTTTAGTCTGTTACATGTTTTTTATTACTATTAAAACTAATATTTGTTGATTTTTTTATGATTTTTTGATTTTTAAATGATTTTTTTCTGGATTTTGGAAACAAGTCTTCTGGATTTTAGTAACAAAATAATAATAATAAATTCGTTACTAGCGTCCTTTTTGAACAATAAATTTAAAATATTAACAAAATGAAACTGAGTTTTAACAAAAAAGATTTATAAGAAGATTCTAAAATGCCGTCTTGGATTTTTTAAATTAAAATTTTTACAATTTTCGTTTAATGAAGGGCAGCAATTATATACTTTTTTATAGGTCTCAAACTTGATTTAACGTAATGGAAGTGGTAAGGATGTTGGCGGGTTATATTTCGTTGAAGGTGATATTTACGAGTACTGCTCATGTTTTTTTAATTTTATTTTTTTCAATTTTAAAGACCGTTGATTAAAAGATTTTACCAAAAATTGTTTAAATTAATTTGCGTTTTTATTTAGCATGCTATTTTTTGATGATGGCAGTTTTAACGATGCCATTTAAAATATAATGAGATACAATACTAACGGTGATAATAAATTTTTATTTTATTATTCGTAATTAAATTGTAATTTTGCCCCGTTATGCAGCCGATCTATTTAAATAACTGACAAATACTGTCGATCGAGACAATTGTCAAATGCTTTTAAATGTCTCTTACGAATATGCCTTTGCAAAAGGCAAGCCATATATTGGACTGACCGTTAATACAACTGAAATAAAACATTTTTCGTTGCTAAAAATAATTATAATCATATGAAAAGTGTGTTTTTTAAAGGAAACGTAAGGATATGTCATTTTTAATTTCGTGCTTCGTGTGCTTTAAAAAAATTCGCTGTATTTATATCTTACCTATGATGAAGGAATTAAATTGACAGTTAATGAACGAGTAATTTATTTCAAAATTACTTCAAGCTTAGATACTTGCTAAATTATAGGTACACATAATTCATAACAGGCGGGGGTAGAAAGCCTGTTTTTGTTATCACTTCCAAACCTAATTTTATAAGTATAATTATGAGAGATTAGACTAAAATTTGTTTTTAGACTAAAATTTGTAGAATTTTACTAACAACAATATGGCCACAGCCTAAACCAAAAAAATTCCAAATTACGGTTTTCTGTACACTTAGTTTCGAATCCTCGAATAAATGATTAAATTATACAAAGGTTGCTTGCTATTTTTTGATAAGATTTATAATATTTTGCATACGTGGGTTCCACGAGCAAGGTCTATAATAATGTTAAAACATGTAGTTTAATTAAAAGAACTTGCAACCAGACTCCAAAAATGTTGTTCTCCGAAAATAAAGGGTAATCAATTTAAAAGCTAATCAAAATCTTTTTTTACTGAATAAAAATATAATCTCTCTAAATAAATTGTCTTATGAAATGTACATTGTAAACTTGAATACATATTTTTAACATAAAAGAGAACCGATATATAACAAAGGTAAGTCGTAAAAATTTCTTGAAACGTAATTTCCGTGGAATCAATTTATATAGTATATTGAAAGAAAGAAAGAAAGAATTCAAAGAAAGTAGAAATAATACTACATCACGTAGTTTCATTTAATCGTGAATTTTCCTCGTATCAGTTTTAATCTAATTAAAATTTTGTAACTTATGAAGGCAAGAAAGGTACATATTATTCTTAATTGGGTACTAAATGAGGATTATTTTATGATATAAAAGTTTTTATTCTTTTCAGAAATATGTATATATTTCTAAAACAAATAAAAACTGAGAGATCGTTACGAGGTCATTTCATGGTACAGTTGGAAATAAATGTTCTTATTCGTCATATTTTTCTTAAATAATATGTAAATATATCTATTTTCAGCATATTAAGTATTAGGTATGAATGATTTATAAATAAAATAGTCATTTGTTTATGAAACCAACATCTGAATGGGCCACTGAGGAAAGGAAGCGAGCTCTTTTCCGGAAGGTCGAACAAGGTGACATTTAAACAAAGGAATGGTGTGAAAAAAATAAATGATAACCAATTAAAAACAATTATGTCTTATAAATCGATAATTACTTATTTAATTTTATAAAGACAACGATAGGTACTGCAATTTCCATATCATACTAAGTCATAGACAAATTAATAGACGCATTTCATACATAATGTTTGTTTTTGTTTGGTTAAGTTATGAAAAATTCACAATGACGTAAATATATCAAATATTTTTTTACAGAGAGGCCAGTGAATCTGGTGTCAAAGTGTTAGACGTTGCCACAGTCAAACAGGGAAAACTTGTAACTACCATTGTGCACGGGAAATTATTGAAAAGGATTTCCGCAAAAACAAATTCCGTTCGCTTTAGTTTTTTTCGCGAACGCTGATGTGTATTTGATATTATTCAACTTTTACTAGTATTCCTCCTATGACGTTGATAAATGTTTGTGGAGAAGGCGAGGGGCAACATATTTGCTTGAATTTTGACATGAGTTTAGAAACTATTTAAAACAGATTCATTTCTTAGTACAGCCTTAAACCCCAATATTAAATGTTGGCCAGTATAAAGTTACATAGGTATATAGTTACATATAGTTAAATAGGTTTTGCTTCCCTCTACACATAATTATTATTGTACATATTTTCAAGATCAATAAATCAAACGAGTATACTTATTCCAGGACTTTTTTGATATTTAAAGATTATCTGGAAGCTAATGCTTTCGTAGCCAATTAAAAATAATAGGTCGTTTGTAATTGAATTTTTGGAAAAGGAATATTCTTGCAAATAGATACGTCAGAAAAATCATTTATCCCATTGAATAAATTTAATTCATCACAGAAACATCCATCTCTTGCACCTAATTTAAGCCAGGTAATTGAACGTCCCCATTGGTTAAATCTGAAGAAACTTAACGAATGTATACAAGATGATAATAGTGACATTTTGATAATACATTTCTTATATTAATCGTCATGTTTTAATACAGTTATGATTTTTATGAAAATATTTGCTGAATATAATTAAATTTGGCATCGTCTAGGAAAAATTAAAAAGTAAATGACTCATGTTTGTTTTTTCTAAATATGGAAAATAGATGGCACGAAAGCGACTGGTGACTGTGTTACAAAATATATGGTTAAGAAAACGAAGTTTTAATAGTACACTTAAAGTAATTTTAATTGAAAATCTCTTTCGTTTCATGATTCTAAGTATTATCTGTGTATTATGCTTTCCTCGCTGAATTATTATTGTCCGCAATGGTTCTTTGTTACTTCTCGGTCGAGGCATTATTATTTTACATGCTTGAATGACATATGGGATATTAAATACTTGTGGACCTTAAAGGTACATAATTATACCTTAAAGGTACATATACACGCTTTTGTTGAGTCTCATCTAGTATCGATCAAATATGATATTTCTAACGTAACAGATGTCACTTTTGTATTATCTGTCTAATAATACCTGCTTTGAAAGTTATGACTTCCTTAACTTTGTAAGCCAATGTAGTACTCGTACTCTTGAAAAAAAAAGGCACGAATTATTAAGATCTTCTAATTAACATTATGACATTTATGTAATGATGTACCTATATGTACAGAACACTTTCAACTTAAAGAAATGTTTTTATCGCAACCGAAGTGAAAATTTAATTACGTCAATCAAAATACATTATTCAATATATTCCAATAATATATACCAGACATTCGGTTTTCACGTTATTTTGAAATTCCAATTGAACTTTTGTCTTTAATATTAATTTTTAATTGTTTTAATTAAAATAAATATAACTTTATAAGGTTATACTAAGGATTCACATTCAATTATGCTTTTTGGTCGGATTTTATTTACATTGATTTAATTATATATTAAAAAACAGAATACAGCTAAATGTCATTTGATATACGTTACTTAATATAATGCGACTTTAAATAACTTTTTATAATAAGATCGATAAGATCACTGGCTTATTTGCTCGTCAGCAGCTGGGAGCTGAGTACAAAAGAATTTTTAGTCTGAAAGTTGCTTTTCACTCAAAGAAGAAATAAAACGTATCTTTAAGAGACGTGAAGCTGAAATGATATATTATTTTCATTTATTCTACAATGTTGTAAACGTTAAAATGGAATCATTTTTAAGGAAGTAGTGTGGGGAATATATCGATGTTAATTTTCTCCCTGATAAGTGTGTCGTATGCGAAGCAGATAGATAACTCTTGTAAGTGAAGAACTATGGTTGATAACTGTCGAATTGTGTTGCCAACTTTCAATAAACTTAATGCATACGTCAAGAGGGGTGTGCCACCGACTAAATATATTCCGTCGTCATTACGGCGTGTTCAATCGTCTTTTGTTCTTAGGTCATTTTAAATCGTAACGTTTGAATTGGAGAGAATCAACTAGCGGCCCCCCAATTTTTGTAGTTTGTGCGCGTTTAAGTATTAAATATCATGCGTTTTATTTTTTTCAATCACTATCAAATCGATCTTTTTCAGAGATCTACGTTGCGCTTTATATAGAATATTAAAGTCATTCTTTTCTTTGCATGATATATTTTTTCCTTCTTTTTAAATGGGTAAATAAATGTTTTTCATAGCAAAATAAAAAAAAATATCCATTAGATGCAAATAGAATGCAAATATATTAATATAATTTTGGTTTTGCGTTTATTCCCACTAAGTAATAAAATTCCGTGAGTTTTTACCTATACTTATGCTTACATACGTTCTTATATTTATTTTCATAGAAATCGATTAAATAGATAAAAAATTATTCTTATTGACCTTTTAAAAAGGAAATAAGTGGGAACATTGTCTTTATTTCTCGTAAGCTTTTACAATTTTGTTTTTAAAATTATGTTTTTTTTAATGAGTTAATAAGTTACTAAAAGTCTTTATAAATAGGCCAAAATGTAAACGTTACGAATATCCTGTTACGTAACAGGATATTCCATATTTTTCTATTTCAAAAGGTGAGCAAAAAAATCCTTATGAGATCATTGATTTTTATTATGTGAAACATCTAAGGATGCGTTTGGATGGGATGATCGGAAGGTTGTAAGCGTTCCAATCCGTTACATATACCCATATATATAGGTATATATAAAAATTTGCAAAAAATATGTGTTCGTCACCCCCTTGTTTCTAAAACTACAGAGTTTTAGAAGCCTACGCAAAAGTTGTAGAAAAACTATAACGACAATTCTATATTATCATTATTACCATGAAACTGTGATATGTATTAAATTACACCAAGTATTGTTAAACATTTCTTACGCTAGGCTTTTGATAGATTAAAATAATTTCACTTCGAACGAGGCACGAAAACATCGACGCGCTTGCCAGACTCGCGATTGGCTGTTCTCTTTTGTTATTTCACTTAATTTTTATTCCAACTTAGTTGCAGTTATAATTGTATTGAAAAATGGTGCATTATAACATAACTTTATACATTTTACAAGATATGGTTGTCATATCTTATCATGTTTATCTCACCATATTAAGGTATGACATAAAATATAGATTATGGAAATTATATTTTATAGTTAAATTACATACGTGCTAACAGTTTAAGATAACTAAGAGTAAGTTGGTCGCAATTCCAAATTTTGTTACTTATATTTCAGTTTCTCAAATACTTTTATTCATTGCTTGCTTCTTTAAACAGTTAGAGCAGTTAATTAAATTAATTAAACAACAGCAAAAAACAAAAAATGTTACAAAATGCACAAATTTTATCCACAATTAATCTACGAACGTGCAACTTAATTATGCCCTCTCCATCTGAAATAAACAGACCGTTCAACATCAGTAGGTATTATCGGTATTAACTCATTCAGGAGAGGCGGATGTGATCAATCAAACACGGAGCGGCACCGGTGGCACGACTGAGTTTACCCGACGGCTTTTTATTCCGCCAATTGGCCGCGTCGTGTCGATGTGATTATTTATCGAATTGTGCAGAGTACTGTCTGCGGCGAATTGACATAGTGATGCGCAAAGGCTGAAAATAATAAATTTTCATTAAATATTTTATTTCTGATTTATTTGATAGCGTAAACTTATGACATAAATATAGTTACAGATATAACTACAAGTGACCTGAGTATGAAAGAGACCTCAAAGATCTTCTAATTAAAAGTGAGGTTTTCATAATACAACCAGTAACGACTGACACTCTATTATATACTTATATATAATGAGTTTGTGGTTATTATTATGATAAGAAAAATGTGTAAAATGCATTGGCATTATTAAAATCTGCATGATTGAAGTCATCCTAAAAACACTCTATTATAAAACTCTTCAGCATTTTGGCAAAATTTCAATTAAAGCTAAATCGGTATATGAAGTAGCGGATATTGTGGCTGCTAACTTCGTTATTTTTATTAAAGTATATTAGCACTATACAAATAGAATGCCTACGTCTAATTTGTAGTTGATGGAGGCAATACTAATTATAGTGCGTTGTTTTCAAACCTAGTTTCGGCTAATGTTACTTTTCTTGGAATTAAAGAAATCACTCACGTATGTACGAGTATCTGTCTACCTCTCACAGCCGTTTTTATCAAAACCGCAACCGCTTGATGTAGCCATTTAAAATATGTATACGGATACTGTAATGTAACCAATGAATTCGCACATATTTTTAGGGAAATATTAAGTAAGGCAAATTTAGTATTGATTTTTCTTTAATTCCCTATGTATTATGGGGTATCATTTGAAAGGACTAATTAAGTAATATAAGGGTTTTTAAAATATAATACTTTTATCATTTTAGCTTTTAAGTCTTTATAGCTACATGAAAAAAATACTTGAAAACAAAATATATACTCCCACTAGTTTCTGAGACTGTCATTGACGCGATCTGTTGAATTCATCACGAGGCACAAGGCCTTTGACGGCCTGGTAAATCGATTCCCAGCCGCTCGTCGAGTAGGGCTTGTACCCTGGTTCGCTGTAAGAGATTGCTGTTGTAGCAACAAGTCCGCCGTATATATCAGTTGTATAAATTAAAGTACATGAGTAAATAAATAAATAAATCTAAAATTATAAAAAATTTAGTTATTAGGAGCCCACGCAAAGATTGTAGGGAAACTGTAGTGACAATTCTAGATGTTATGATTTTTTAAATTTGCTTCATATTTTACACGCGTGAGAGATATTACTATATATGTAAATTATTAAATACATGCGCACTTAAATGCTTGTAAATGCCTGAATATGTATGGAACCTTCGTAGTGTCAGTTCCATTCATGCTTGGCAGGTTTTGTTTATCAGATTCTAAAGAGAAACAGGTTCATGAGTAAAAAGGAAGAATATGTGGACCTAAACATATTCAATAAAAATACACTTTCATATATGTTTCAATCTTACTAGCTTTTCTTAAACATTTTTATCCTGAGATTACAATACTTTTCTGATAGAAAGAAACTATCCATTTTAAGAACTAATGAAAATAAAAATATATTGCTTCCTATTAATTCAAGCTATTGTTGAGGCAGTTCAAGCGACCAACAACAAAGTCAGAGGTGAAATAATTAATGCACGATACGGCCCCGAAAAGAAACCGACTTCAACGTTCTTCGTCAATATCGAACCTAGCATTAACAATCCTGACGTTAAAAACATTGCATTTATCGTACAGCAAAAAATTAAGATTGGGGATCCCCGGAAATCAAAGTTCATTGTACAATGCCAACGCTGTCAACAATATGTTCATACCAAAAATAACTGCATGAGACCATTTAGATGCGTGAAATGCGGTGAAGACCATAAAACCTCAGAGTGCAAAAAGAATAAGACAACTCCAGCCAAGTGTGCTTTATACTGCTGCGACCACCCTGCTAATTATAAAGGATGCCAAATATACAAAGAAATACTAGCTCGAAGGATCAAGAATCTCGCCTCTCGCGCTAGACTACCCTCTCAAACACCTGTTATCAACATACCAACTACCAACAACTTTGACACTAAGGGTCATAGTAACACCCCCAAAACATCTTATGCCGATATTGCCAAAGGTAGGCAACCAACAACACAGCAATCTACTCACCAACAATCTAATAAATTAGAAGATATACTTGCCAAACAAAGTGAGAAAATGTATCTCTTAATTCAACAAATAGGCTCCCTACTGGGACTTATAACTACCCTGATATCTAATCTGACAAAATGACTTCTCTACACATCGCCACGTGGAACATAAACGGACTTGCTCCCAACACTAAAGAACTTGAGATGTTTTTGAGAACCAATAAGCTTGACGCCTGCCTTATATCAGAATCTCACACTACATCAAGATCACGCATATGCATTCGTGGATTCTGCGTTTACACAACTTCACACCCCGAAGGGGAAGCTCAAGGTGGTGCGGCAATAGTAATTAAGGAGAACATTAAGCATTGCCTACTCGAGTCATGGGAAACCAAGTACCTGCAAGCTACAACTGTACGGATCGATGATCGTGCCGGACCCCTCATCCTCTCAGCAATATACTGTCCACCGCGTCACACCATTAAGGAGAATATGTTTACGTAATTTTTCAAAGCTTTAGGAAACCGATTCATAGCCGGTGGTGATTGGAACGCTAAGCACACACATTGGGGATCTAGGTTAACAACTACGAGAGGTAGAGAATTAAAATGTAGTACTGAGATCAACAATCTAGCGACCATTTCAACCGGAGAACCTACATATTGGCCTATAGATACAGAGAGAACTCCTGATCTTATAGACTTTTTTATCACAAAAGGCATTTGTCATCAAAATCTCCTAATCGAGTCAAACCTAGATGGATATTCTGATCACACACCAATACTTCTTACTGTAAGCCCTATTGCGATACCCCGTGATACCCATAGCTCCTATCTAACTAACGCTAAAACCGATTGGAATGGTTTCCGATAATATCTCGACGAAAATATCACTCTCAAACTTCCGTTAAAAACTGCTGAAGATGTAGACGATGCATGTCTATACATTACAAACCTGATCCAAGTGGCAGCGTGGACAAGCACACCCACACTGAAGCATTCATTTGCGAATACACCGCTCCCGTTTGAAATCCGACAAAAAAATTATGAAAAACGCCGCCTTCGTAGAGTTTGGCAACTTTCCCGTAACAGCGAAGACAAAACGCGACTGAACAAAGCAATAAAAGAGCTAAAGATTCTTCTTGCTGATGTCACTAACGCTGCAGTTAAACAAAGATTGGAAAAGATGTCACCCAATGGCCATGGGACCCATTCTTTATGGAAAGCTACCAGGAATATGCCACAGCCCCAACAATGTTCACCGCCAATCTGGAATGGCAATACATGGGCACGGACAGACCCAGAAAAAGCTGAGACCTTCGCCTGTCATCTTGCTAATGTCTTCAAACCTAACGGATCTGACAACCCTGAGGACCCTGAAATAGATCTGATCCTAAATCAGGACCTGCAGCTGTGTCTGCCGATAAGACCTACTTCCCCAAAGGCGCTGTCCAAAGAAATAGCCAGCTTGGACTCGAAGAAAGCTCCAGGATTTGACCTGATCACCCCGAAGGTACTCAAAGAGCTTCCTAGAAAATGTATTGTCTTCCTGGTAACCCTCGTTAATGCAACCTTCAGAACAAAACATGTCCCTGCTATTTGGAAAATATCCGAGGTAGTTATGATCCATAAACCCGGTAAACCAGTCAACGATGCATCCTCACACCGTCCTGTCAGCTTAACTCCAGTTCTAAGCAAATTGTGGGAAAAAATAATCCTTACTAGGATACATGCATACCTAGATATCAATCACGTCATACCAGATCATCAGTTCGGGTTTCGCAAGCAACATTCGACCCTAGAACAAGTACACAGAGTCTATCGTACTATACGAGACTGTTTGGAAAGGAAAGAATATTGTTCTGCTGCTTTCCTGGATATCCAACAGGCATTCGATCGGGTCTGGCACAAAGGGTTACTATGCAAAATAAAGCAAGCACTTCCACACTCTTTCTACCCCTTGATGGATTCTTACCTTAGAGACAGAATGTTTCGAGTAAAACACCGTGACGCCAGGTCTTCCTTGTATAGTTGCCACGCAGGAGTACCCCAGGGATCGGTACTCGGTCCGGTGCTTTACCACATCTTCACGAATGACTTACCCCAGACACCTAATATTACAGTAGCAACCTATGCTGACGATGTTGCATTTTTCGCATGTAATAGCAGTCCAGAAGAGGCAAGTAAATTGCTGCAGGCACAACTCGATGACACAAATAAATGGTTGAACAAATGGCGTATAAGAGCTAGTGCCCAAAAATCTCACCACATCACGTTCACTCTGAGACGTGCAACTTGTCCTGCAGTCAACTTAGGTACCAACACCTTACCGCAATCGTCCTGCGTCAAATACCTGGGGTTTCATCTGGACCGAAGGATGACATGGAAAGACCACATCAAAAATAAGCGTAACGAAATAAATTTTTGATTTAGAAATTTGCTATGGCTTCTAGGAAGACAGTCAGCACTATCCCTAAGCAACAAACTAAGAGTGTACTGCTCCGTAATAAAACTCATTTGGACATATGGGATTCAACTGTGGTCATCGGCCAGTAATTCGAACATACTCTGTCTACAAAGAGCCCAAAACAATATACTTAGGGTCATATCAGGTGCACCATGGTACTCCCGCAATTCGGAAATCCACGAATACCTACAAATTTCAACCATCGTAGACGAAGCAAACCGCTACACATCCACATACAAAGATCGTCTGACATTCCATCCTAACCCACTTTCGCACATGCTGTTGCAGCCCAACACGATAAAGAGACTCAAGAGAGCTGACGTGCTTCATAATTAGAGCGATTAATCGCACTGGCCCTATATTCGCCCAAACAAGATACATACCACAACCTACCTGCTTATAGTTCTAATGACTGATCGCAGGATACAAAAACAAAAAAAATAAAAAAAATAAATTAATTCAATATAAGATAAATAGAAAACTGTGTTATTAGAAAAACTTATAAAAGGAAATAACATTTAGTTAACAAACCGTTTTTAATTAAGCCACTGTATGCTTACATATATAAGTAGAACTGCACGTAATTTGCAAAATACTTTAAGTGGCGTCGACGTAAACGTCCTTTCAATTTATTCAGGCGCCAATCACACGATTGCCCCAGATTACTTTATAGATCGACCCTTTTGTAGGGGCGCGACGTCAAATAGGTGATGGTAGGCTTACATGAGAATCACTCTAGAAATGTAGGACAGGGAAAACTTCAGTTTTATCAGCGATTATGCTAATTCGAGTGGATGTTTGTTTAGTAGTCAAGTTGTTTTTGTGAACCCTCTTGTAAACGAGTGATAAAATTGTTTTACATCGTAATTACAACACGTTTCTTTACGCGATTTTAAATGATTTGAAGTTCGCCATCAAGTTTGTTGAAAGCTAGGAAATACGCGTAGATCAAATGATAAATTTTAACTTTTTTAATATCTGTGAAAAGAAATTAAATTTAATGAAACTCAGGGTTTTTCAAAGTTTGAAATGTTTACTGGATAGAAGATCGTTTACATACTTAGTTCTACTAGTGGTCTGCGCTTCTAATATCTGAGACCGGGCTTCACATTTAATTGACCCAATGTACAAAAAGATAAAAAACCAGCATATACGTATAATTTTTCATCCGTTCACAAATGATATTTTATTCTTGAATATATATTTGATACTGAAGTTTTAATCCTTTGACTGCAGAATATAGAAGAATTGTAAGCCTATTTTATTGAATATTTATAACTTTTATAAATTTTTAGAAAGGGTCATAACAAATAGTAATACGTAATTGAAAATTTGAACGTCTATTCTCACATATAGTTTTATGTGACAACGTAAATATTTTTTAAAATAGTTTACAAAACTACTTTACTCATACTGACTATAAAAATTCTAAAGCATTGTTTAACGCTATGAGAAAATATACTGATTACAATAATAACGATACTTATTGTAAATAAGTATAAAATTTATGCAAGTAGTGAAAGAAAAGCAGTTGTGAGAAAAATCTAAAACTTTGGAAGAATTGTGACGAAGTATAAGTGAAAGGTTTTTGATCATTACTTTTCATTCTGGCTAGATGAAGCTGGTGCTAAATTATTAAAAAAATGTAAACAAAAAATATACGTTTTATTAAATGTAATAATTTTAAGTTTAACAAGAGAAAATACAAACCTTACCGTTTGGAAGATGTATACTAAATGTATTAAATTTGATCTAAAGAAATGCTTACGTTTCCAATATCCATTCAAATGCGGTATAACAAATTCTAGAACTCAGATTATTTAATGGAAAGCATTCACTTGATTTCTTTAATATGATTCTTGAAGTAATATTTGTACAATATTTCCACTTTTGATTCATTTCTTTTAAATTATTGAACTAATAGTTGTTAAATGTATAAACGTAATGCACTTTAAAATCAATGAATATATACCCGTCCGTAATTTATATCCAGCACAAGCACGACCTGTCAAAAAAAACGAAAATGCCGCCGCAAAGTACTTGGATGCACGAAATATTCATACAGTACAATAATTCAGTTGATTATTTAAATCGACGCAGATTTTTAATTTAATGGCAGCGTTATTCGAGTCAGAGCGTTAATAAAGTCACATAGGGCAATATTTCACTAAATGCTATTATCAGAATTGACAGTCGCCCGGCCAATATAATTATTACGGCCATATTGATGGAGGATAGGATAATCCAGTAACATTGTTGAGGAAGTAATCGAATAAATAATATGCTTGATATTATATTTTATAGCTTTTCATCACCGTTGTTTTTATCGGGTTTTGATTTCGCAGCAAGTTGGTTGAATGACTAAATGAATCCAAACTACATGTCGCGTGGAAAAGATTTGCGTTTGGTTGGAAAGGATCGCGTGTGGTCGATAATTTTTTGTAGGGCTTTATTATTTTGTTTTTAATAGTTTCGTGGTTAGTACGATATGTACGTCTATTAGTTGAACAAACTTTATGTATATTTTATAACAAACTATGAATTTTACTTTCTTTTCTTTAAACATATTCTTTAAATACATTCACTTCACTTACAGTTGTTGAATCTTTGTAATCTTTTATATAATAATATTAATGATATAGAATTTCACTTTTAAGAATGTTTGTGAGTTTAAATATCTTGTATATGACAATAACGTTATAAAACTTGAGATAAATTTAGTACAGCAAAATAGATGGCAAGTTGAATTTAGAAATTCATTGCTATAAATATTTCTTTTTATTTTGATATCAAGCTTCAACTTTATATAACTTTAGTTACACTATAACTTTTTGTGATGGATATTAATCAATTAATATAACTAACAAAACTTAATACCAGTTATATGAGCAAAAATATTACGATGGAGTACGGAAAAATTTATATTTTCGATTTGCTGTAGTTTTTAAATATATAAATATGATATTTTTATGATTGAAGATAGATTTAATTTATGGCCACCTGTCAACAATAGACCGTTCGAGATTGCCACACAGAAAATATATTGTCTTCATATCGTAATTCTAAAATTAATATAAAAAGTTATTCACATTAGTTATTAGATACAAATTTTATTGGTTTTGCAGAATGATCTGACTTAGTTCCACAATAATAGGTTTTTTTCTTTAACCTGGCCCTCACCTGACTCCTCGACTTACTTTCCGGTAAATGGAGTTCGTCGAGTCATTCGTATTGTTTTAACTGACTCAATTGAGTAGACCATCTGATTAAATCGACTGATTTTTGACCGACTAATCTAATCTGACTGACTCTGACTGACTCGACTGACATGTCTAGCTCGATAGGTTTGGCTGAATTTATTAATGTGACTGACTCCATCACATGTGCTGGTAAGAATAACATATCTTGTAATTTTTTTTCAAATTTTATGGTACCGGAAAAGGGGGCAACTACCAGTTATATAAATTATATAAAAAGAGCACTATAATCACCCGAAGTACATTATAATTCTAATTGGATGGAAATAAATAAGAGTTGGATACAATAAAATTTTGTTGATCCGTTGCCTCTAATACATTTAAACTGTGAATAGTTCTTAAGACAGATTTTGGACTTACCATAATACATACGAAGAAGAACCAGTATTATTATCATGCTAAATTTACTATTACTAAATTACATTATTACTAAAACTAACAGGGAATTTTAAATAAATGTATAAAAGTATATTTTCTAATAATATTTATGATAAACAAGAATAACTGCCTCGGACAAAATAATTTCTGTTCGAAATAAAACCAACTATAGCGTCAGGAAAGAAAATATTTAAAAACAATAAAACTTTAGAATTTTATTGCCTGCCTGTGCTAAAGGCGAAGTTTTAAAAAAAATCTCTTTTGTTTTAGGCATTTTACGTTTCCGTTCGATTAAGTTATGTACTGCATTGTGTTGCAGTAAATGTTAATTGCGCCACTCGGTATAGCAAATACTTTCTTTACAACCATTTTCACAATGTACATCTTGCAATGATTAGGTTGTCTTAATTTTAGACTTATATCATCGGTTAAAAATGCATTTAAATTGTTAGTTTTTAAATGAGGTAAACAAAAAAACTAACGAAAAGTTTAGTATTACACGTAAAGTATAATGAAAAAAAAACATGGATTTCATATCAAAATTAGTATATACAAAGAATTAATAAAACGAGTTGTTTAAATTCGTTCATAAATATAATATTATAATGAAATTATGAATTATTGTAATAAAGAAAATGTTTATTTGCCTAAATGACCACTAATTGCGTTAGACGCGAAATTTCTATTATATTATTATTCTGAAGTGCCCATGTATCTCACTGACACTGAGAAAAACTTTTAAAATTTTAATGGTTCCAATATGTTTAATGCATAATTATAGTGAGACAATAAAATAAGACGTAATACGACTAAGAGCATAATAATTCATAGGTATAACGTAAAAAATCCATTTGAAAAATGACTGATTAGCAAAAGTTATGACTAATTTACTGACTGTATTTAATATTTATTATATATTTTTACATTTCATTTATCTCCTATTTCTTCTTGGAGTTCAATTGTGAATATACAACACAATGAAATTCATGACGAATGTTTTTCGTTTTCTTTGAATACGTTATTGTCCCTGCGCACATCTATCTGTCTCTTTCTTTCGTCGTTTCTACTTCATTATTTCAATACAATTTAATGTTAATATTCTTCTATTACCACTATCTCTTTTTTTTTGTTGCACTCTCGTTTGTCAAAAATTTTACATGACTCGGGAAAATAAATTTCACTCTAAAATAAATTTTATTTCAACAATGTTACCGACTTAAATCGTAACAGTTTTATTGTATTGAATAAACTTTGTTAAATGAATAATGTTACGATTTATTGAGAGCATTAAAAAATTTAATACCAGTTATATGAGCAAAAATATTATGATGGAGTACGGAAAAATTTATATTTTCGATTTGCTGTAGTTTTTAAATATATAAATATAATATTTTTATAATTGAAGATGGATTTAATTTATGGCCACCTGTCAACAATAGACCGTTCGAGATTGCCACAAAGAAATTATATTTTCTTCACGTCTTAATTCTAAAATGAATATAAAAAGTTATTCAGATTAGTTATTAGATACAAATTTTATTGGTTTTGCAGAATGATCTGACTGAGTTCCACAATAATAGGTTTTTTTCTTTAACCTGACCCTCACCTGACTCCTCGACTTACTTTCCGGTAAATGGAGTTCGTCGAGTCATTCGTATTGTTTCAACTGACTCAATTGAGTAGACCATCTGATTAAATCGACTGATTTTTGACGGACTGATCTAATCTGACTGACTCTGACTGACTCGACTGACATGTCTAGCTCGATAGGTTTGACTGAATCTATTAATGTGACTGACTCCATCACATGTGCTGGTAAGAATAAATATATGTGACTTATTATTGTTGAAATTATCATTACATATCTTGTAAATTTTTTTCAAATTTGATGGAACCGTAAAAGGGGCAACGACCAGTTATATAAATTATATAAAAAGAGCACTATAATCACCCGAAATACATTATAATTCTAACTAATTGGATGGAAATAAATAAGAGTTGGATACAATAAAACGTGATGGTTTTATCAGATGTCAAATCACTGAGATGTTGATCCGTTGCCTCTAATACATTTAAACTGTGAATAGTTCATAAGACAGATTTGGCCTGAACTTACCATAATACATACGAAGAAGAACCAGTATTATTATCATGCTAAATTTACTATTACTAAATTACATTATTACTAAAACTAACAGGGAATTTTAAATAAATGTATAAAAGTATATTTTCTAATAATATTTATGATAAACAAGAATAACTGCCTCGGACAAAAATAATTTCTGTTCGATATAAAACCAACTATAGCGTCAGGAAAGAAAAGATTTAAAAACAATAAAACTTTAGAATTTTATAGCCTGCCTGTGCTAAGGGCGAAGTTTTAAAAAAATGGCTTTTGTTTGAGCCATTTTACGTTTCCGTTCGATTAAGTTATGCACTGCATTGTGTTGCAGTAAATGTCAATTGCGCCACTCGGTATAGCAAATACTTTCTTTACAAGCATTTTCACAATGTACATCTTGCAATGATGATTATTAGGTTGTCTTAATTTTAGACTTATATCATCGGTTAAAAATGCATTTGAATTGTTAGTTTTTAAATGAGGTAAACAAATAAAACTAACGAAAATTTTAGTATTACACGTAAAGTATAATGGAAAAGAAACATGGATTTCATATCAAAATTAGTATATACAAAGAATTAATAAAACGAGTTGTTTAAATTCGTTCATAAATATAATATTATAATGAAATTATGAATTATTGTAATAAAGAAAATGTTTATTTGCCTAAATGACCACTAATTGCGTTAGACGCGAAATTTCTATTATATTATTATTCTGAAGTGCCCATGTATCTCACTGACACTGAGAAAAACTTTTAAAATTTTAATGGTTCCAATATGTTTAATGCATAATTATAGTGAGACAATAAAATAAGACGTAATACGACTAAGAGCATAATAATTCATAGGTATAACGTAAAAAATTCATTTGAAAAATGACTGATTAGCAAAAGTTATAACTAATTTACTGACTGTATTTAATATTTATTGTATATTTTTACATTTCATTTATTGAGTTGAGTTCAATTCTAAATATACAACACAATGAAATTCATTACGAATGTTTTTCGTTTTCTTTGAATACGTTACTGTCCCTGCGCACATCTATCTGTCTCATTCTTTCGTCTTTTCTACTTCATTATTTCAATACAATTTAATGGTAATATTCTTCTATTACCACTATCTCTGTGTTTTTTTGTTGCACTCTCGTTTCTCAAAAATTTTACATGACTCGGGAAAATAAATTTCACTCTAAAATAAATTTTATTTCAACAATGTTACGCACTTAAATCGTAACGGTTTTAGTGTATTGAATAAACTTTGTTAAATGAATAATGTTACGATTTTTTGAGAGCACAAAAAATTCTGGATTTCAACGTAACTTTGACTGAACTAATAAGAAATAAGAGGCCATTGCCTCTGTCCGTTTTTAAGTGATCACATTACATTTTATGTATAAGCGTGATATCATATGACAAAAATCGTTGTACGAAAAATTCCAAGCTATTTACTTACGCATGAATATCAAATAGCTATAAATTGAACAGAGGCGCTGAGAGGACTGAGCGCGAGCGACCCTCGCCCTATCTGTAATAGGGTGATCACTCATAATTTACGGAATAATGATGGTATTGCATTAGCGACCGTTAGACGGTATAACAACTTGTTGCTTGCATTGTCCTACGATGAGTAAGATCGCATCGTTAAATATGCCGCTTGTCGTTGTAAAACTTCCGAAAATTATAAATTCTTTAAGTTTTAATGAGCTTCAGCCATTACTAAAATAATTACGTTCCGTTCAGATTTTAATAGGGTTTATAGTCAGCGTTAATTCAGAAATTAATATAATTTAAATACGAATTTTGTACAGAATTTTATCCTTGATTTTGATTATTTGATCTTGTAATTTTCAAAATACTTTACTTCGCTTTGTACTTTGGAAGCCTGTTAGAGTTTTTAATATTTTCCGATACGTTTCTAGAAGTTTTTTTAAAGAATTTAACTTTATTGAATTATTTTAATTAAGACGCCGGCGTCTTCAATCTAGTTTGCCTTTTAGTTTTAAAGATAAATATTATATAAACGTTGAAAAAATCTTTGAACGACTGTCTTAGAAATAAATGTTACACAACAGAATAAATTTCAATATCCATACTTTATATAATCTTTCATTTGGCATAGTAATACATATAATTTCAAAGCACGTTGTATTGAAACTAAGAAAATTGTATTAAAGTTCCATAAAACGAATTGCTTATCAAATCGACTGTTTAAGTACATTTTGTAAAAATTAAACACTAATCATAGTTACCGCTATTTTTGGGAACTAAGTACTACAAACTGCGTTAAAAAATTAAAATCCCGGCACGTAAAATATGTATTAATACTTAATAAAAATAAGTCGTTTTTATCACAAAGTAATGGACATTACTTACACCTTTAAGTAACCATTCAAAATTATGTTATCTCCCATTTAATATTGAAAGAGACAAGAATGTCAAGAAAATATTTTCAAGTTAATTTAGAAGATAATGAAAAGAAAAAAAATTTGCGATATTGATTGATATTTTGAGTTTGTTATCTTTTTAATATATTCTTGTTAGCATTATATGGTTTGTTAACTTCATCATATTTAGTTACTTTTCTGCTTTTAACTTAACTGAAGTTTCCGGTACGGTATAAAACAATTAATTTAAACATGCTATTCTCTGGATTCGACAAGATTTATTGGCGGATTTAACACAACATGATTTAAAAGTAACTTCAGCCAGTTTTGTCATGAGTGTTTTAAAAATAATAGAATAAAAACTGGAATCTAAATTGTGTCCTAATAATTGTAAAGTACATTTAACCTTATAATTATAAATTAAGATTTGAACAGCAAATTACAACGAACTAAAATAGGTATACAGAGCGTTTTTTTTTAGTTCCTGATTACAGTAATCTTTCAAGAATGTACTTGTTGAAAGTGTATATAATAGTGAGTATATAAATCTGTACTGTTGAAAGTGTTTAATATAGCTTAAAGTTTATAAAAGATTCCCAACAGGATGGCGTACTTTTCACGTCTTTTTTATATGTAATCTTATCATTCCATCCTTATTTTGATATTATTTTGGGGTAAACGTTTAGCAAAATGTAATAAGTTACATATATTGTTTTGAAATAATTAATCCTAACTTAAGGCAACGATTCTCTAATAAATTTCGTGTTACGATATTGTCAATTGTTAATAATTAATTTTTATGTCAATATATTATAATTTATTATATACCTTATACAATAAACCTGTCAATTACGAGCAGATTCTTACTGTGTGCGTGGCTTCCTCATACACTTAGGCACATAAACGTTTAAGCGTACGTAGAATACATATTAAATTATTTACAAATATTGCCTAGTGTATATTCCGTAGGCGTGAATACATTAATTCTTAATATAAGTGAGAATAAAAATTGTTGTTTTGGTATTCCGTCTAAAGTATAGGTGAAATTAAATAACATTATTTTTTAAACACAATTTAACTATTTCGGATATGGCAATATTTCTCCATTTGCAAGTAATTTTAAAAAAGAAATAATTTTACAATGATCACCTATTCTTTTTACTAATAGTCTCGAAAAGAAAATCGAGCACACATTTTCCCCAAATTTCGACATGAATAGTCTTGAGTGTTAACGAGATACGTGACAGAAATTTTTATTTAATTATTAATATGTTTTGTGACCATGATAAATTTCGAATTTTTGTGTTATTTTTTTGAGAAAAACGGATATGGCATATAGACAGACATACGGAAAGACTATAACAGAGTTTAGTTTCTTTGTTTTTAAGTTATATATTCCTAAAAATGAACTAGAAGTGTTGGTGATAGCAGATTGGAACGTAGTTCCTTTCGCTATGTGTATTAAATTAACGAAATTAAATTTAAACCTAATTAGTTTAAGTTAATTTTTAAGTTAATTAGTATAAAAGTCTTCTGCATTTTTTAATGAATTAATTAGATTAATCCAAGGCACCTTGTATTGGATAATTAATTTTAAAGTTAACTTTAGATATTTCTAAAATTTAAATGAATACAAAAACGATTTAAATAAAGTTTAATACTGAAAATAAATTAATATGATGACAATTTATAATGATTTATTAATTTTAATTACTTAGAAGCTTTTTATGGGCTAGCTCTTATTCGCCAAGCGTTTAACTAGCTTAGGCTAGCTCCCTTCCAGCCTGGCTCCATTGTTTCATAAATTCCTTTGAATATCAGCTCAAACAATAAATATTGCTGAAAAAATAAATTAATAAAATGCAAAACTCTATGTCAATTGACGTTGTCGATTGAAACAAATATATTTTAATTTTGTTTTTATACTAAATCATTTACAACTGAAATTTGGCTCCCATTCTACATAAGTAAAATATGTCTGCATCATCTGCTAGTTTTAACAAAAAGAGTAATGAAATTAAGTAACCAAATTGATAATCATAATATTCATAACCGGTATATAATTTACTGCCACCATTCAGTTTGTAGAAAGCTCCAAATATTTCAAATCCACAGCACTTTAAACTGTCGTTTGATGTTACACATTAAAATAAATTATACGCTATTTTCTGTGTAGACATTTTATTTAACTTTAGGGTATAGCCTGAGAAAATGACAGAAAGTTTAACTAGTTTCTGTCATCAAAGCACACTATGTTACATTATGCGTTAGAGTTGCGAAAACCACATCAGGAGTTTTATGTAACAGTATCAGGAAAACGAGGCCTTTGTAACGAGACAGGTTTTATGATTGTTACATACGTATTTAATTTCTAATACCTTTTGCGCCTTTTAAATAATTTACATAATTATATTTAAAAGCTATTACCAAATGAGTTTGAAAGCTAATCCTTTTATCTATTTTTTATTAACGACGTAATGTTGGCAACAAAACTATGTGAAAATCCGAAGTTAATATTTTCACTACAGAATATTTAAATTTTCACTTAAATCCATGGCATATAGCATAAGATACAGAGCACTTTCGTAACAGTGCATTTCCAACAACGTAAGTATTCTCTTGATACCTGCTCTCATTTCAAATATGTTATGATAACCAATTTTCTAAGGGAAATTTGTTCTAATTAAATAGGTCGTTCATTATCACATATTTAAGATATGGTTTCAAGCTATGGTATCTTATGTGACTGTATTATAAGTACGACATTTTGTTACTTAACTTTAATTTTGTAAATTGTCCGTCGTAAAAGTGGGATAACTTCAATTCCAACATTAATAAAGGTTAAAGGTCATTAATAGGTTGAAAGTGAAAATTGTTAAGGTAGTTTTTGTAGTATTATGAAAAAATTATCGGAAAGAAATGTTTGATGCTTTTGGTAGAACAGAAAAATAGACAGTTTTTATTAATACATAGCGAGAACACTTTTTTAAATTATATGAACTATGATTTGACAGATGATTGATGTCTGATCATTCTTATCATCACCATGTAATTTGTAAAAAAATATCGTTTTGTATAAGTAAGGTATGGTTATGTCAGTGAAACGCATGCATATATACATATGTGTACATATATTTGCATATTTTCTTAAATTGGAAGATATGAATGAAACACGGATTTAAAATGTATAAGTTTTACAACTATTTAATACGGTGCATTAAAAAAATACCGTTTTTACTTACTGGACCTTACTTTTTTCGTAGAAATATAACAGTGTACGTAATGATTATGACAATAAATATAACAATGAAACGCATAGATATAAAACGCATATACTTCATTGATAATCGGATAAGAAATTCTAGAGACATTGATAATGTAACAAATTTATCTTCAGATATCGTAAAAGACATGAAAGAAAAATTACGATTTTCACATGAAATATTCTCGTAAAATTTATCTCATACGTATATTTAAAGATTCTTGATCGTGTCCTCTCGTTCTTCATTAAAAACTAATTTATGTCGTAAGAAGAAATTATTAAAATGTATTCATTGGTTGGATGGAGAAAATTGGAAATCGGGTAGATTTTTATATTAAGGGGATTTTTTCTTCTCAATTTCGATTTTTTCTTCTAGTTCTTTAATCTTTTTTCCTTTTCAATTTACTTTAATATTATTATTGTACAGCTTTCATTTAAACATGGCATATTTTTAGGTTATTTTTATTCAACCACATTTTAAAAATAAAACGGACAGAAAAGGATTTACTACGTAGCGATAAGTCTTCCATATTTACCCAAAAGCTTATTTTTAGTAAATAGAAATTAAATAGCAGGGTGCACGCATAGGATTGCACCATGCAAATTAAACTTCATGGCAGTATTCCATGGCTGGTTTCTTGCAGTCGCAAAGAGTGGGAACCCGGAGCGCTTTAATGAAGTTAATGACATTGTTTTTATATTTAGTTGTTCCGTTTTATCTTCCTACTCGGAATGATTTTATGCTAAAACTGTCGAACAGATTTTAACTGTATTTTCATATTATACAGATTAGTATTGAAAAAGTTATAGCATCTAGGCAATATCGGAAAGTTTCGCAGTTTTTGAGTAATTTCCCAATTGCTCGATTGTAACCTAAATAGTGTTCACTAGAAACCCGGGCGACATTAGAATTTGGCTTGTTAGAATCCACGATAAAGTAAATTACGAAGTATAATCAATATTATAATTAATTATTGACTGATTCAGGGCTACAATTGTATATATTGATGTTTTATTACTAATTATTAGTGATTTTTTTTCTTGACTTCAAATAGAATGTTCACATTCAAGAACAAAAAAGGTAGTAGAAATTATTTTTTTTTTTTACTTTTACACTTATTTAACAGGTTTATTCCTGAAACAATTTAAAACGATTTCTATTTTTGATGCCCTAATGGTGTGGCAGTATATATATGTAAATATATAATTAATTCATGATAAAGAAACAGATTTTGCAAGTAATATTATTATTAGAAATAAATTGTAACTCGAAGTGGCACTCAATAAATTTACGCGAGCGCGAAAGCGAAAGCGCCCACAACAATAACAAAGCTCTATCAATAGAAAAACTATTTCTCCCTAAACATAAAAAGCAATGATACTCGCACATTTCGCTCCATCATAAATGACCGGCGCAGGACCGATCGTGACAGGCGCAGGAAGCGAACGCGCCACAATGACCGACCGATGAAACAGAGAAACGGGAAAAAGCCTCAGAAGATGGGAAAAATGATAGGCTTTTTCGAAGCTTGAAAAACTTTCATAGCACCTGCAGCTCCGTACTAGAAATGCTTTTGTGCGGAGATACAAGTAATCGAAAACATTATCAAACAATTCATTACAAATAGTATCTAACACCGGCCTCGTGGCGATTAAGATATATGGTTTTTGTTTAGTTTCTTATATAGGTCCGTACATATGAGTATTTGCTCTACGTAGGTCTATTGTTTCGAGGAAAAAGAAAATGTAGTTAGGAAAATGACTGTCGAACAATGTGACGGCTTTTTTATAAGGTACAAAAATATCCTTCACGTATTACTTAGCGGGTATTCGATTCAATATGGATATAAATTAATGAATACACAAATGCAATTGCAATCTCTAAGAATTTGTTCAATTGGTAACATAATTTCAATGCATAATATTTATTTATAAAATACAACTAACAATGTGTAAAATATTAAGTGGTTATTTGTTTGTTTAATGGAAACTTAACAATATATTCGTCGACTATGGCAAGTGAATGGCACTAATGATAAGTTATAGATATTTAAAAAAAATTAAACTTCCTTTACATTGGATAATATCTATGTTTTTTTTGTAATCTCGATTTGAACACTCTCATTTATAATTATATCTCATTTTGACAAGCTTTTGAAAATCGAGACAACTTTATGTATTTTGTTAAAAAAAAACGCTTTATTTTTTTTTAGTTTATGTTCGATCAAATTTCATTTGAAAACCTTACATGTTTCAAACATTTCTAGCTTAAACCAAATATCTTTTTTAAATTAATCTAGCGAAATATAGAAATATGGTAAAATTATATAAAATAATTTTTTTTTCATTTTTAAAACAGATGTGGAACGACTTTGCCAATATATTTTGTAAATAAATTCAAACAATTTTCTAAGTAATTCTTAGATCTTTGGATAAACAAATAGATTTTTACTCACTTTTTTAAATTGTTGTTATTTTGGGTGCCACCTCATTAAATTTAATTAATATACAGAATTTCTTAATTGCTTACTTTGTTAGTTTTTTCACTCATATATATAATATTACTTTATCACATTGTGTTTGGAGTAGCTAATATTGGTTTTTAGATCAGCAATTAAGCACAACTCATGTCATAAATAGCGTGTGTATATAACGAAGTTCCAAGTTATTAGTCTGAATATTAATAATCTCACAGCGGTACCTGCAGGTATGTGACACAGTGTCTGGCTAATTAAAACTTATTTGGACATCTCCCTCCGAACAATTGATGACCGCATGCGGTGAGGTTTTTGTACGAGAAGTGATTGATCAAAGACCCTTCGTCTGTCCAAATTCATTTAATTTGCCACTGTTATTATTCTAGTTCTGTTAAATGAAGGAATTCGAGCGGATGTGGAAATAAAAATAATTTAATTCAAAGTGTACTTTTACGTAATAATTGTTTCTCAGATGTTAATTTTTAGAACTCTTATCTGTTTATTTGCTAGAAGTGAATTTTATATGAATATATTCATATAAAATTCACTTATGAGTTTTAAATTATAATGTAAGCGATACAAATTTATGTTTTAATAAAAACAGATTGTGTTATAAATGAAAAAAAAATGGTGCAATATAGATACTAAAGAAATAGCAAAACGAAACAGTTAAAACTAAATTTTAATTTGAAATATAAATATTATAATCCCACTATTCAAACAGAGGTGATCAGGAAAGACAAAACTATCTGCAGGTTCTGTTATTAAACCCAGATAACACTAAACATAGTACATAATAAAAGTCTTTTATCTACTCCTGATATGTTTGCATTTTAAAACAAGATTTGTTACAACCACACGCGATTTTGTTGGAATACGAATTTTCCTATTTTTCAATTAAAATATTATGATATGAATTTTAAATCTATTTGTATCGATTTTAGCTGGTCGATATAACTTATATAACGCACTATTTCCTAAATTTTATCTGTACCTTAAAAACCCATCAAAACTTTAAGCAAAATATTAGGCTTAATTTTTATGTTGTTACATTTTTGTCACGTATATGTGTGTTTTAATATAGCTTGGAGATGAAAAATGTGTTATCGCCTACTGGATTAGCGGCAGCTAGTCATATTTTCGTGAGACACCTTGTTTATAGTTTGTTATTTATTTTTTTATTACTCCTAAAACTAATATTCGTATATATTTTTATAGCATACATATACATTACATAATGGAGAAAACGCTTTTCGTTTGAATTTGTGGTTATAATAGATGACCACAGATATGTAATGATTGAGCTGTCGGTGTAGTTTCCATTGATATTTAACTCGGTGGTTATACCACTGAATTGATAAGATGTTGGGTGCATCCATCCTTATCGCATTTAGTATTCCTCGATAAACTGAAACATTTCTTGGGGACGACTATCAATGCGAAAATATATTTGTGAAACGCAATGTGAAAGTAGTCCAGGGGAATAGAGTTGGGTATGCAGCAATGTATGAAAAAACGGTCAAGTACGAGTGAGACTTGTGCGCTAAGGATTCAAAACGTTACAGTGAAACATAGTGATTAGGTGCTTTACTAGTTTTGGAATAAAATGATTATAAAATAAATTAAGCTCGTCACCTAACAATTTTGGACAAAATTAAAAATTAATTATTTTTCCTTTACTTTTGTTATTATCTTTTTCTTATTAACAAATTTTAAGATACTCTTTGAGTTTTAATGAGCGGGTAACCGAGTAAATCAGTATCAAAATACGTGATATTTGAATTAAAATATCTTTTTAATGTACTAAGCAATTTGAGCTTGATAACTTTATCGGTCTTTAAATAAAGTATTTGCGAAGAGATAGATATGTAGACTGAAAATTAAGTTATTATACAAGGGTTCTGTGTTTTTTTCAAGGTTTCTAGAGAAAATATATTAAATATATATATAAAATAACAGATATCACTTAGTCGAATATGACAAGTTCAATTGAGCATATTCAAATAAATGAAATGGTTGAGTCTAAATATTTATCAATAAAAATTCTCATCAAGTGATCTCAATGAAATATCAAAGACCTCTTTTGAAATAAAATCGAGATCACTTTTTCCATTTTCCACGTTTTAACTCTAATTACGAAATATCAAGTATAAATATGCACTAAGATTTATTCTATGCTCCGTTTTTTTGGTTTGAAAAATTTGCAAACAATTGTAGGTACATCATTTATTTAGAGTTTTCAATCAAACTTATTTATATTTACATGTGTCAAAAATTTCAAGACAGAAAAATACATGACCCTATTGCAGGCGTGTTCTGATATGTAATAAAATAACATTTTATCATAAAATAAACAATGCGTGGACGCGAGTACTTTTCATTATGAAATATTAATAACAATTATCCACGCGTGCACGCGCAAACTTTTCGTTATGAAATAATAATAACAATTTTGTCATAAAGTTATCCATGTATGCACGCCCATACTTTTCGCTGTGAAATAATAATAACAATTTTGTCATAAAGTTATTCATGTATGCACACCCATACTTTTCGCTGTGAAATAATAATAACAATTTTGTAATAAAGTTATCCATGTATGCACGCCCATACTTTTCGTTGTGAAATAATAATAACAATTTTGTCATAAAGTTATCCATGTACGCACGCCCATACTTTTCGTTGTGAAATAATAATAACAATTTTGTCATAAAGTTATCCATGTATGCACGCCCATACTTTTCGCTGTGAAATAATAATATCAATTTTGTCATAAAGTTTTCCATGTATGCACGCCCATACTTTTCGTTGTGAAATAATAATAACAATTTTGTCATAAAGTTATCCATGTATGCACGCCCATACTTTTCGTTGTGAAATAATAATAACAATTTTGTCATAAAGTTATCCATGTATGCACGCCCATACTTTTCGTTGTGAAATAATAATAACAATTTTGTCATAAAGCTATCCATGTATGCACGCCCATACTTTTCGTTGTGAAATAATAATAACAATTTTGTCATAAAGTTATCCATGTATGCACGCCCATACTTTTCGCTGTGAAATAATAATAATAATTTTGTCATAAAGTTATCCATGTATGCAGGCCCATACTTTTCGCTGTGAAATAATAATAACCATTTTGTCATAAAGTTATCCATGTATGCACGCCCATACTTTTCGTTGTGAAATAATAATAACAATTTTGTCATAAAGTTATCCATATATGCACGCCCATACTTTTCGTTGTGAAATAATAATAACAATTTTGTCATAAAGTTATCCATGTACGCACGCCCATACTTTTCGTTGTGAAATAATAATAACAATTTTGTCATAAAGTTATCCATGTATGCACGCCCATACTTTTTGCTGTGAAATAATAATATCAATTTTGTCATAAAGTTTTCCATGTATGCACGCCCATACTTTTCGTTGTGAAATAATAATAACAATTTTGTCATAAAGTTATCCATGTATGCACGCCCATACTTTTCGTTGTGAAATAATAATAACAATTTTGTCATAAAGTTATCCATGTATGCACGCCCATACTTTTCGTTGTGAAATAATAATAACAATTTTGTCATAAAGCTATCCATGTATGCACGCCCATACTTTTCGTTGTGAAATAATAATAACAATTTTGTCATAAAGTTATCCATGTATGCACGCCCATACTTTTCGCTGTGAAATAATAATAATAATTTTGTCATAAAGTTATCCATGTATGCAGGCCCATACTTTTCGCTGTGAAATAATAATAACCATTTTGTCATAAAGTTATCCATGTATGCACGCCCATACTTTTCGTTGTGAAATAATAATAACAATTTTGTCATAAAGTTATCCATATATGCACGCCCATACTTTTCGTTGTGAAATAATAATAACAATTTTGTCATTAAGTTATCCATGTATGCACGCCCTTACTTTTCGTTGTGAAATAATAATAACAATTTTGTCATAAAGTTATCCATGTATGCACGCCCATACTTTTCGCTGTGAAATAATAATATCAATTTTGTCATAAAGTTTTCCATGTATGCACGCCCATACTTTTCGTTGTGAAATAATAATAACAATTTTGTCATAAAGTTATCCATGTATGCACGCCCATACTTTTCGTTGTGAAATAATAATAACAATTTTGTCATAAAGTTATCCATGTATGCACGCCCATATTTTTCGCTGTGAAATAATAATAACAATTTTGTCATAAAGTTATCCATGTATGCACGCCCATACTTTTCGCTGTGAAATAATAATAACCATTTTGTCATAAAGTTATCCATGTATGCACGCCCATACTTTTCGTTGTGAAATAATAATAACAATTTTGTCATAAAGTTATCCATGTATGCACGCCCATACTTTTCGTTGTGAAATAATAATAACAATTTTGTCATATAATAATAGTCGAATTCACATCTTTCAAGTGATATTTTGTTCTGCATATTTTTATTCGCGCCAAATTAAAAGAATTCATGAATAGGCTAACAAATTAAGCAAAATACAGAAATTTTGTTTTTAAAAATTGTCATATAATGAGTTATTTAAATATTTTTATAGTCCAGAAACCATAGAACACGTTTGAATACAATTGAAATACGGATTAAATATTGTATTAATAAAAAAATAGGTAAGTTTGGTCATAATACTTCACCAATAATTATTCTAAACCATATATGCTACATATAAATAAATATATTTTTACTAAAAAAAGTGCCATTTGACAAGTATAGCATTCATTTTATTTCTGTCCCGTATGATATTGACATTATTTAAACTGATTTACACCTTGCTGTTAGATTTCCTGTTATGTATTATACTTTCTCATTATGGGAAATATTTTCGAATATTTCATGAAATCTTATAGTACTATGATGAGACTACTTACTAAACTCCCATTTCAGCTAAATTATCTTTTCGTTTTCCGCGATAGACTGCAGCAAGAACCTTGTTTGCAAAGTTTACGGTTTATGGGAAGGAGAACAGGTGTCACGTGATGAAAATATTTATCTGCTCCTCACACGCGATTTTCACATTTCCGGAATATGTAGTTAACTCTCTATCCGTCTACGGATTTCGTTCAAATGTATTTATTTTATGACATTTTGTTTAAATTATCCGTAAATATTTTGTGCGTAGTACATAAGGAGATAATTATTTTTCTAAGTCCTGCATGATTTTTTGTAGAGTTGAGTATGAAAATGCAAAGTGATATTTATTAGGAAGTTGAGTTTGAAAAAACATCAATAAAGGAAATTATGTTTTCTTGCATTTGCTTGGTACTTTTTATAACGTTTCCTCTTATTAAACTGTAAAAATGAAGCTTGTGTCCTGTTACTTTGCAAGGACAACACATGATATATGACATTGTAACATATGACAAAGACGAGTTTTTATTTTCCACCACTAAACAAATTCTTTTTATTAAAAAAAGACAAATTTAAGATGACAAATATTCTAGGTGACCAAATTTGTAATAAAAGATAAATAAGATAGAATATAAATAATACAATAATTTTTTTAAATTAATCAATCAAAAAATAGTTTCTTTCTATGTCTCTACTTTTAAAAAGTGATGTTAAATTACTTAATAATTTAACATTCACATTATTTTAGGTTTCAATTTTAATGATAAGCACTACCTGATTGAAAAGTAATGTTAAATTTTACAAATTTTTCGAAAGTGCATTTTCTCATTCTCGTTAGTAACTCCGTTCATTGTTTATTTACTTCCAACTTTTATATCTTAATGAACATTTTATAACTAATTGCATTTTAGTCTGTTCATTAGCATTTGCTTTTATAAACCTAATTGTTATTTATCCATGTGTCTTAAAGTGGACGATTTGAAAAAATATAGGATCGAAATTATTAATTACTTACATAACGCCAATAACGATTTTGCCACAAAAAGTCAGACGCCATCGCTTATTATGGCATCGTATAATTTCAAGCGCTAATTCAGTGTTATTTTTTTCTCTTTTTTCAAAATTTAAAGTTATTTACGGATAATACATTTTACTTTGATGTGATGTGACAAAAATTGTATCATTTGCTTAATATACTGTTTGCATAGAAAAGATTACCGTAAGTGTAACTGTAGCTTTTAATTTACTCTATTATTTGACATGTCTTTGAAACTTGTAATAAAAATTCATTATGCAAGAGGGCAATAAATTTTTTATTTCTTTTTATTTTCTTTTTATACCCATGAAGCCTTTCGCATTGCTCCACGCTACGTCGCTAATCTTTCAGGTTTAAAGAGAAAATGTCCACGATGCAGAATTTCCATCAAACAGAAAAGTTCAGCTTGAAGGTAACGTTACAACAAACTTCTTACAATATTGCCATTTACATTTTTTATCTTTACTGTGTCTTCAACAGAATCGCAATAACACTCTGGATTGAAACGCTACATGTATTCTCACTCTAAGTGTAACATTATGTATTAAAAGTAATTATCCAGAAGTTTTGTTATGCTTCTGTACCATTAAATTATTTATTATTCATAATCTACCTTTGATTTAAATGTTGGGAAGTCCCAGAATTTGGAGGGGTGTATGCTACAATACATATGTCTCCATATTTGCCGAAATTTTACGTACTACTCCATCAAAATTGAATTGCAGATGATGAAGTTGTTCTTGTTCGGATCAATCAGAAAGGTTTATTGTACCAAGTTTCATATTTTTCGTCTTTCTTTAATTTAATTTTTGATAAATAAATTAAAACGCATTTCATTTTGCACATTATCTAAGGGTATCTTTTCTTTCTAAAAGTACTTTACTTAGCATGCGACCCTGTCTGTGGGAATTTTTGGCCAAAATGGCTGAATTTGTTCCATACAATATGTAGCTCTCGCAACGCATTATTAAAAATAATGCGTTTAGCACCAATATTATTATTATTTCGATGAGTTCACCAAAACTTACTATTAAATTATTCTAAACGTTATTATAAAACATTATAATAACGTTTAGAATAATCACTACTTACGTACAGATTTGGACAGGTACAGTTTCCATAATGGTTTTTGGGGTGTGGATCGCTCAAAATAGTAATTTTACTTAAAGGTAAATCGTAACATAAATAAATAATGACTTTCGTGATGAAAACAATTTGGACGGGTATAAAATTACGATAACAAACTGAATTCCGTTTCTCTATTTAATAAAAAAAGTAATTTCAAAATAAATTAATCATTTTCGATGTTGGCTCTTAAGAACAGGCCAAGTACGAATTTGGCTCGCGCATCGTATATTCCGAGTCTTGTTCGAAGCGAAGTTACTTTCTTTATTACAAGTCACGGACAGAAGTTATAGACGAACGTTTTTCTCCGGAATTTTTTTTAGGGTGCGAAACAATATGTGTTATTCTTAATAACATCGGACGTTTGGTTCTTCATTTAAATTCCAGTTGAAACGCAATAAAAGGCTATGTTTAATGCATTACAAGTAACTCAAAAGTGTGTACATTAAATTGCCTCCTATGCACAATGTCCTACAAAAACCATGGGTAGCTAGAGTATCTGCAGTTTGATTAAATTTCACGAATCGAATATATAAATCTACAAGCGCGTTACTTCTTATCAATGCACAGCTCTACAGCTTTGTAACGTATCGTGTCACGTCTGTTAGCGAACGCTATATTCAAACAGTCGAATGAGTTTACGCAATAAGAAAAAGTTTTTCTCGTGGCGTACTTTTTAACCCTTCAAGACATGCATTAGAATGTCAGAAGATTATGCTGTAATGTACAGTTGGTAGTAATAAAATTAAAGAATAATTAATAAATAACTGCTAAAAAACTCAATACTCTAATGTACAAATTTAATATATACATTAGAGCATTGAGCTTTTTTTTTATTCGCATTTAAGCGTTTTTATTTTCATTAAAATTATGAAAATATTGCGTGTGCATCCATTAACATGTTCATAAAAATTAGGAATGGGGGTGTTATAGGCCAAAATAACAGCGGATAAGTACGATTAGCATTGCAAAACGTTTTTCTCTTTTCTGAGAGGCAGATATTAAAAAAAATTATGTAAATATAGAATTTCATAATTAAATACGGGGGAAAATACAAAGAAATGAAAATGACCTTTTTATATTTTTAATTGAAACCCTAATTTGTTCGTATTACATAATATAAGTTATAAGTGTTTTTTTTAAGATTGCCTTTTGATGTAGTTTTGTGAATTTCCCAGATTTGCTAGAACAACAATCTTTTACTAAATCAGTGCTAGGTGCAATGACTATTTTCCTGCTTCTTCGCTCACAGTTGACAGAAGAATGATACCGGCTCTCTTTGAGCTTGTACAGCTTCATTGGGTACAAGTTCTAGAAATAAGTGGCAGTTGCTGACACATCTGCCTACTTAAAATATGGCCAAAAATACGATACTAATATGCAATAATAAACATAACCCACATCGGAGTCTTTGGAAAAAAAAATTGGGAATCATTTTTTTTCTTTTAAGCCACGTGATCGATAATTGACAATTAGCACAATTTCGTAACAAAACTCAGTTAATTCATGTGTTATTCGTTTGACGTTTCAATATAAACGCTATCATATAATTTTTTTGTTGTATTTCGCGACTAAAGGTAATAATTACAAATATTACTTTGAACCGTATTTTTGACAAGACATAAATGCAGATTTAATTTGCATTAGCCAGGTTTAGCCGTTCATAGTCATTCAGGATAATATAAATACACCCCGATGTAATGGGATTGTATATGTGGAAACAAAATCATGGAAATTCTGCGAATTAAAGAAAAGCACTTGTTTACACATATTACATTCAATTTATTATATTATTGTGGATGTGTCCATAATTCTCCAACAGTGTGAAAAGGTTTGCGTGTTTAAAAACAAAAATATCATTAGCATCGTAACACGTGAAGTCAGTGACAAGGGTTAGGTTGGGTTACATAAAAAAGTTGATGTTTTGTTTTCAATAATATCTAATTCAGCTATATTTTCTTTAATAACTTAGTTGTTTAATAATTATGGCTTACCTAACATATTTGTTTTGATAATCTATTAGCTAAAACCTAATTTCTTGACCATATTAGACCAAATTAATCAGCTCTTCAAAAATGTACTTACATAAAGCATAATAAGATGCAATAAAAACACATATAAACTGTCCATGTTGCTTTTGAAAGCTCGATAATTTTTTTTAAATAAAATAATTTATATGTTTTTCTAATTATATCACTACAGGTTCTTCTTAATAATTTACCTTGCATACCTCTATAATCAGTGTAAATATCATTACAATTTATTAAATATTTCAGAAAATTCCAAATTTTGTTTCTTTTTCTTAAAATCTATGAAATATTAAAATTTAAAATTATTCACATTAGTACCAAAAGTCAAGATAAAATAAAAAATGAAAGTTATCAGGGCCAAAGGCATTTTTATCATAGAAATTCGGTAAAGCACTTTGCTAAATTTTGCTTTTGTGGTTGGCGACACATATTATTTTGAATATTACAAAAAATATAACATCTAGAATTATTGTTTTAATTTTCCTATAACGCATGTCTAGGCTTCCAAAAATCCGATTTTCTACATAACTTTGTTTCTGTAAGAGGTTGTTGCTCACAATTGTCACAGTAAATCAATATTGATTTTAAATTTATTATTTATTTTGAAAACTAGTAAGATTGTATGAAATGAACAATGTACTTAACTGGAATCTCTGAATGCGGTCTGCACATAATGAAATCCATATGTCGTGCTTAATAATGGAAATCTCTCGTCTATACCGAACACATACAATTTAGTTCAACAACACATTCTGTTTAGTTCTCATTTATAAGAAAATACCAGAGGAATGATTTCAATTTTCATCTTAATTGAGTTCTGATATGGTTAATCAATTTCTGCCACAAAGCAAGCAATTTCTGCCACCCAACTCCAAAATTTATAAATAATAGAATTGGCCAAATGATACACATGACATATGCCATGGTTATATGTGACGGTTGTTGAAAAATGGTTTATTTTGAAATTGAGATTGACAAGCAGTAACTACTTGATAGAGCAAATTAATGATAAGAGGCTTCAATTAAGACGATGGATATTTAAAATTTGGGACTTATGAGTAAATAAAATTTGAAACGTAATACTCGTAAACGTGAAGAAAAATGATCTTATTCTGGATTTCGGAATGTCTTATTTCTAAAATAGAGCACTTAAGTAACAAAATACAAATAATAATTTTATCACTGGCGTACTTTTTGGGTGAGAAATTAAAAATATTAACTAAATAAAACTGAGTTTCCACAAAAAAGGATGAAAGAAATTTATAGGAAGATTCTAAAGCGCCATCTTGGATTTTTAAAATTAAAATTAATAAGTTATTCATTTATTGAAGGGTGACATTTATAAACTTTTTTATAAGTCTCCAACTTGATGTAACGTAATGGGTATGGTATAATGATGTTGACGGGTTTATATTCGTCGAAGGTGATATTTGCTGCTCATGGTTTTCAATTTAAAATACCACTGACAAGAAGATTCTTTCAAAATTTTTTTAAATTAATTTCCTTTTTTATTTTGCATTATATATGTGTTGATGATGACAGTTTTAATGATGCCATTTAAATGACAATAGGATACAATACTAATGGTAGTAATAATTTTTTCCCAATGAAAAAATAGAAATAAGCTTGTATATATTTGTAAAATCAAATTTTATCATTGAAAATAAAATGTTGCATTAAATAATTAATAAATAAATTTTTCGTTCCCGCGTAAATTTGGTACCGCATAATGAAGAGTATAGTTTCTCCTTCCATTAGATTTTAAGTTTATTTCGTAACCAGGAAGATGGGCTAACAATTGACAGATGCTGATAATTCAATACGGAAATTATGATCTATTATTAGTAAGTTTGCGCCATTACGCAGTCGATCAAGTCAAATAACTGATAAGTACCGACAGTATTTGTCAGTTAATCGAGACAATTGACTAATGCTTTTAAATGACTCTTATGAATATGCCTTTGCAAAAAGCAAGCCGTGTATTGGACTGGCCGTTAATACAACTAAAATAAAATAATTTTTAAGATTTCATTTTGTGAACATAACCTTAAAAATTGTTTAATTAATTCACTAAAAATATTTATAATTACATGAAAAATGTTTTTGGAGACGTACGAATATGTTATTTTAATTTCCTGCTGTATATATATATATATATATATATATATATATATATATATATATATACATATATATATATATATATATATATATATATATATATATATATATATATATTACTAATAATGAAACATGTAAAAATTTACAGTTGATGAACGAGTAATTTATTTATAATATCAATAAGCTTAGACAGTTGATAAATATTAGGTACACGTATTTCATAAAAGGCGGGAGTAGAAACCCTGTTTGTGTTATCACTTCCAAACCTAATTTTATATGTATAATTATGACATGTTTAACTATGAACTAAAATCGGTTTTTAGACTAAAACTTATTGAATTTTACTAACAACAATGTGGCCGTAGCCTAAACCCAAAAAAAAATTCCGAAATATGATTTTCTGTTCACTTTAGTTTCGACTCCTGCTGATAAATGATAAAATTTTACAAAGATTGCACACTACTTTAATAAAGATTTATATATTTTATAACATATGTGCTGTATTTGCATGTATTTGTATTTGCATGCGTGGGTTCCACGAGCAAGGTATTTAATAACGTTAAGACATGTAGTTTAATTAAAAGAACTTGCAACCAGGCTACATAAATGTTGTTCTTAGAAAATACAGAGCAATCAATTTAATGAAAATCTTGTCTTGCTGAATAAGAATACAATCTTATTAAATAAATTGTCATACGAATTATACGTCGGTAACTTTGAATACGTATTATTAACATAAAAGAGAACCGATATATAACAAATATATATATATATATATATATATATATATATATATATATATATATGTATATATTTATATATATATATATATATTCTAAAACAAATGAGAGGTCGTTACGAGGTCATTTAATGGTACTGTTCGAAATAAATGTTCTCATTCCTCTTATTTTTTTTAAACATTACGTAACTATTTCCAATTTCAGCATATTAAGTATATCAATAATTTTATAAATAAAGTTTCATCTGTCTATGAAATAAATATCTGAATTGTCCACTGAGAAAAGTAAGCGAGCTCTCTTCCGGAAGGGCGAGCAAGGCGACATCTGAACAAAGGAATGGTGTGAAGAAATAAATGATAACCAATAAAAAACGATTATGCTTTGACTTATTACATTTTATAAAGAAAACGACAGGTACTGCAATTTCCCGATTATATTAAGAGATAGACAAATTAATACACACATTTTGCAGATAATGTTTTGATTGAAGCTATAAATCATTCACAATGACGTAAATATATTAAACAATTTTGACAGGGAGACCAGCGAATCTGGTGTCAAAGTGTTAGACGCCACGGCAGTTAAACAGGGAAAACTTGTAACTACTTCTGTGCACGGGAAATTATTAAAAAGAGTTTTCCCAAAAACAAATTCTGTTTGCTTTACATTTTTTGTGAACACTGATATGTATTTGATTTTATTCAACTTTTACTACTATTCCTCTCACACACGACAAGTTTGTGGGCAAAGCGAGGGGTAACATATTTGCTTGGATTTTGACCTAAGTTGCCTTGAACACAAAGATTAAATATTGGGCGAAATATAATTACATATTGTATAATTGGTGCACGAGTTGAGTATCAGTTAGTACTCGTAATATTTTGTGGTTTATAAAGTTTTTGCTTCCCTCTACACATAATTATTTTCGTGCATATATTTTCAAGATCAATAGAGTAAACGAGTGTACTTATTTGTTATACACACACACACACTTTTTTGTTATATAAAGAACTAATAGTTTCGTAGCCAATTAAAATTAGCAAGTCATTTGTAATTGAATTTTTCGAAAAGGAATGTTTTTGCAAAAAGGTGCTATAAAAAATTATAAAATTAAAAATAATTTAAATCATTGAATAAATTTAATTCATGACAGAAACGTCCAGTTCTTGCACCTAATTTAAGTCAGGTAATTGAATGTCCCCATTAGTTGAATCTGAATATAAGATGATTGTTATTGTAACAGATTTCTTACATTAAATTTGATTTTTTTCTACAGTTATGATTTTTATGGGAATATTTGCTGAATATAATTAAATTTGTCCTGGTCTTGGAAAAATTAAAAAGGAAATGATTCATGTTTGTTTTTTCTAAATATGGAAAATAGATAGCACGAAAGCTACTGATCAAGATATTTAAAAATATTATGGTTAACAAAACGAAGCTGTAATAGTACTCTTAAACTCATTCTAGTTGAAATTCTCTTTCGGTTCAAGATTCCAAATATTATCTTCATTTACTCGTATATTGATGCTTTCCTTGCTTATTGCGCGCAAAAATTGTTTGTTACCACAAGGGGCAAAAGCGTTATTATTTTTATTTAATCAAAGCATTATTATTTTACATGCTTGGATGACATAAGGAATAGTTAATATTTGTGGATCTTAAAGGTCAATATTGCTTTTGTTGGGTCTTAACGGGTCTTGGTCAGTTATGATATAGTAATGTCACAGGTGCCACTTTTGTATTATCTACCTAATAATACCTGCTTTGAAATTTATGAGTTCCTTAACTTTGTAAGCCAACGCAGTGCTCTTGAAAGAAAATGTGGCCGTAAAAACAAATGTGTAGAAAGACCTTCACGAATTATTAAGATCTTTCTCCTAATTAATGTTATGACATTTATATAGTCATGTACCTATAGGTATAGAAAACATCTAAAAACGTAAATAATTTTTTTGATCGTAAATGAAGTGAAAATTTGTGAAAATTATTTTGAAAATTCCAATTAAACGTTTGTCTACAATATTCATGTTTAAAAAAATATTATAAGTTCTTTAGGTTATACTGGTTAGGATTTATATTTAATTATGCCTTTTGGTCAGCTTTTACTTAGATTGCTTTAATTATGTATAAAAAACACAGAATACAGCTAAATGTCAATTGATATACGTTACTTGATACAATGCGACTTTAAATTACTTTTTATAATAAGATCGTTGGCTCATTTGCTCGTCAGCAGCTGAGGGTTAAGTACTAAAGAATTTTTAGTCTGAAAGTTGCTTTTTACTCAGAGAAGAAACAAAACGTATTCATAAGTGGTGCGAAGTGATATAATATTTTCATCTACCCTGCCATGTTGCAAACGTTAAAGTGGAATAATTTTTAAGTGTGACGTATGCGAAGCAGGTGGATGACATTTATAAGTGATGGTCGGTGGTCGATAATTGTCGAAATGTGTTGTAGCCAATTTTCAATCAACTCAACACATACGTCAAGAGGGGCGTGCCACTAACTAAATATATTCCGTCGCAGTTATGGCGTGGTCAATTTTGTTTTGTTCTTAGAGCATTTTAAATCGTAACGTTTGGGTTGGAGGAGATCGACCAGCGACCCCCTAATTTTTGTAGTTTGTGCGCGTTGAAGTATTAAATATCGTGCGTTTTATTTTCTTCAATCATTATCAGATCGATCTTTTTCAGTCATCTACGATGTGATTTATTTGAATATTAAAGTCATTACATGGACTATATATTTCTTCCTTTTTTTAAATAGGTACATAAAGGTTTTTTTATTGCAAAATAAATAAAATATCCATTACATGGGAATATTTCTGTATAGAAAGCAAATATATTAATATAATAAGAGATAAACATTTTCTATTAAATTCTGTAATAATTTTTTGCGAAGCAATGCATATTAGCTATGTAATACATATATTTTGCGTGTATATTGATATAAGTAAAGTTGTTTGCCTTTGCTACATTTGTAAAATCGTCCAATTAAAAAAACACTAGATGTTACAGGACGGCTAAAATACAATAAATATGGAACTAATTTTTTTTTATATATATTTTTTAATTGTAAAATATAATTAAATGCAACTTCGTGTTGTAGTATTATTTGAATATTGGCGTTAATTTTGTAGAAATTCATTATTCACAATTAAATGAAACTACGTGATGTAGTATTATTTCTACTTTCTTTAAGTTCTTTACCAAGACCTGGGCAAATCTATCTTTGCTAATTGCCCACCTGAAGATGTCGTAATACAACGAAACCTAGGTAGTGGCAAAGAACTTAAAGAAAGTAGAAATAATATATCACGTAGTTTTATTTAATTGTGAATAATGAATTTCTACAAAATTAACGCCAATATTCAATATCTATAATAAATAATACAAAATTGCACTAGGAATGCCATTAATCATCAGTAACTCTTTTTTTATTTACTATTTAAGCCTTGTTTAACATTGCGTATGTCTTTGTTACGAAGAATTTTTTAGAATAATTGAGAATTGACCTTACGTTTTCAACATTGTCATACCATCACACACAAAATAAAGTTTAAAAAATTATTAAATGTAAACTATCACTTATACAATATGTGCATATAATAATATATACTCCATATGTATGTAAATATTTCAAACATTAAGTGAACATCATAAACTGATACATGTAAAATAAGACAATATAAAATTATTAGAAACAATAAAAACTGTCATTTTGGTAGACTCTCGAATTTTCGCGTTACATTAAATACAGTTTTTGTATCCGTCACTAGCTATACTAACATCTTCTTTTCATATAAAAATATATAAGGATATAACTTATATACTCTGAATGCAAAACTTGCTTTTATAAGAGTATGTAAATTCTCACAAATTGGAGATTACCATGCAATTCTGAAAAACTTACAGCTCTTTTAAAATGAAAAAAAACTGTAATAAAAAGCACTCACTCAACGGCGTTCAAGATCGATAGTTTATTTTCCGCCAGTCCGTCGTACTAATCTCTTAACCTTTGGAAATCTTCAAATGGACAAAACCATAAGTAAGTCGATTGTAGGCGCAACTTCAACATAGAATGCTATATTTGAAACAAAACCTACTCGTAACTTTTATCGGATAGAAAGCAATTTAAAAAAAGCGTAGCTGTACTGGACACTATCATAATGATAAGGGAAATTTCATTTAAAGTGAACCATCTGTCTCTGCTAACGATTCGTTTAATAATACGTTTTACTTTTTTATCAAAACACACAAAATAGGTAAATGTTTTGTCTATTCTGTATTTAAAGTAAATAAGTCAATTACATAAATTTTTGTAACAATTAAAATGTTAGCGCTTATATGTGTTAATTGAAGTAAAGTTATACGTGCCAGTATTGAAAAATTCAGCCACCCTTTTTCATAATCACGGAAATTTCAGGTAAGAATAAAATTACATTACCTTTGTAAATTCAATCTCAATCCAAACGTCGGTCAGTTCGCAGGCATAGAGAGATTGTTGAAAAATATTGCTTAAACATTGTGCAAGAATATTGTTTTTCTACATTTGCTTCGGAAATTTAAAACATTTAAAAATCTAATTTTCATATGAAAACTTCTTTCCAACGAAGTTTTTTTATCCCATTTTTTATACCTGACAAAGGTAAAAAATAACTATATATAAATTTCAATTGAACTGCATTTACTCATTATAAATCATTACACATAATTATTGGATGTTTATTATTATAAATGTTAATTCATTTCTTTTGTTCGTTTCTCTCACTTTCATACCTTAACGGCGCAGCAAAATTTTATATAGATATAACGTATGTCACCGAGACAAACATGTAATGCTTTTAGGCCTTCAATAATTCCTATTGCCTTTTCGCGCATGCGAAGTCAAGGTCTAAGCCAGGAAATCTATAAATATTGCCAGGATAATTAAGAATATTTTTAAGAACTAAATAATAAGAAACAATAACAATTTATATTTGTACCATAACGCCGTGTTGCTAAGGTGAGTGAAGCCTGGGCGGTAAATAATTTGTATCCAAATTATTTCTGATTTGTTATAAATTTACTACGTAAACGATAGAAATTTTTAATAGAACCAAATTGAATTTCAATAACTAATTAAGTCCAGTTAAGAATAAAACGATATTGACTTCGGGAAGTAATGAGGTATTGTTCATACAATTTTAAAAAAAAGGTCGATGTGACAAATATAAATCGTGACAAAATTACGAAATGTCATAGAAAGGAAAATTGTTGACGTACAAACGAAATAAGAATACAGCGTTATGTACCAAAAAATTATTTTCTAAAATTTCTAAGCAATCCTTTTTTCACAAGAAAAGTTATATTTTTATTCAAATGGTAAAATATTTCATTTTCATTTATTATTAAATGTCACTAAATTACTTTTGTCTTTTTAATCAATTAAAATCTTGATTTGGCAAAGTTTATGTCGCATATTGTAACCTTCCTTGTACTCTAATAAAAAACAAATATTAGGTTTTTTTCACTATTTTGAAGATAATTGCGTTAGTATAAGTAAGGATATTCGTTTTCAAATACTTACAATGTTTTTGCGTTACTCAAGTTTTTTCAGTAAAAACGTATTATTTTAGTACCACGAGTAAAGCATTGAAAAATTTCAATATTACAGGATCCTATTATAAATAAAAAAATTGTCCTGAAAAATGGGAATCTTATGTTTGTGTCTAGCATGATATCGTATATATTTACATACATAGTATACTCTTCAATTATTTTAATATCACTCAACATATAAAATTGTTTATGAAATCTTTTTTTTCTTAATTTTCTAAATAGCAGCTTAAGATGGCGAATTTTTCATGAAAACAGAACTTGAATCGAGAAATTGGATAAGCAACGTTCATGCTAATGCAGAATTTATTGTGATGCATGTACACGTACACACATTCATGCATACACACATACATACAATCCATCCACCCTACACTACTCAAATGTAAGATTTCTCTTCGCTCTGTCTATTTATCATAGGTTATAAAGTATGAAAATTTATACTTAAAACCTTTAAGTTGCGAATAAAATGGGTAAATCGAACATTTTATAGAAATATCTCTAATAATTGGTGAAGAAAATTGATTTAGAGTGAAATATGAAATTTTTGTGGAAACAGCAAAAAAAATTTTATCACATTATCTCTTGTCATAAATTCTCTGAAAGTGATCATGTGATTTATGAATATCTAATTTTGATACATCTTTAACTGCTTAGGATTTGTACTTACTGATACACATCCGGGGAATCTCAGTCTCTGATTAACATTACTTTCCTATACCTGTTTATTAAGTAAAAATTTTCACAATAAGCGACAAAAAAAACAAAAATTAGTCATCTTTGCTACAAAATTAAATATGTAAAACGGTAACATAAACACACTAAATCTTCGGATTGTTTAATCCTATGAACACTATCACTGAACCACCTCAATTTCTTCGAGCATAACACAAGCTATCAGTTTGAAGGCGCAACTTTGTAACGTATCGTCACGTTTGTTAGCGCACGCAGTATTCAAACGATCGAGTAAGTAAATACGATAAGGAAAACGTTTTCCTGAAAGCTTCGATTTGACACTTTAAGGCAGGGTAAATTTTGATGTGCTTTTTAATATATTTTTGTTATTTTTATATACAATATAATCTTTATTATATTACCTAACGGAGAATATGGAAAATATAATTTCATTCAATCATTCCTTAAAATATTTTGAAGAAATTAATTACACTACTTTCTTATGCAAGTTTACCTCGGTTCATTACTATTTTATATATGACTTCGTGGTTCACGATGTTATTATAATTAGATAAGTCATTATAAAAGCCAGCAGTTTATTTAGTTGCGTCAGCAATGCAGAGAAAGGTATAAAATCCTAATGAACATAATTTGTGACAAATTATCTAAGAACCTACGATGAAATTCTAACAAACAAATTAGAATATTTTAAGATCTTGTCGCCCGTGTCGGGTTTCTAGGTGTTTACTTCTATGGCCTCTCTGTTAGTCATTTTATTTAAAAAGTAAATTAGTCTTATTAAATTGTTATTATTAACAGTTAAAGGTTTGTTGATTATAAAATGTATGATAGATGGAAAATTAAAAAAATAAATATAGCAGATAACAATATAATGGTGAAGAATTTATGATTTATTTGGGAAAAACCGGAATGAGTACCATATTTGAGTACAAGGTTTTCAAAAATATAATTTGAAATTCAGATGGTAATTACTTATTAACATGGTACAAAATAATCAATGATAAGTACACTATCTAGATTCCTAACTTCGTGACTTATACTTAATTCTTGGAGCACAAGTGACAGGTGGTTTATAAGTTTCTCTCAAGTTGGGAAATTATTTAGGTAATTTTGCTTGTATATTCAATATGATTGGTGCTAAATATTAAGTAAATAAAATTACACTTTATTAAGTATATGAAATTTACACCTCGTTAATCTTGATAGATATCCCGAAAATTAGGAATTTCAAACTTATAGATAACCGATCAAGACTAAGCCTGAAAGGGTTAAAACTGGTTTTGTCAAACGGGAAAAACTTATAACTCCCTCTGTGTATGAGAAATTGTGAATGGGGTTTACCCGAAAACAAATTCCGTTTCTTTTATATTTTTGCTATATTCAGCTGCATGTGTTGGTTATTATTCAAGTTTTACAAGTACGCTGTGGTGTCGATGAAAGATTGCAGTGGGGAAGTGGGGTTACATCATACGCTGAGTAAAGGATGTTTTTAGATTGTTTGTAACAGAAAATTTGAACTAGATACTCTACACTACTTTTATGTGTTGGTGTATATGATTCGGCAATATATGATTTATAGAGTTGAACATAATTTTCAGTTAATTTTTGAAATATTTATCTACATATGGAGTATGTATTATTGTATGCACATATTGTCTAAGTGATAATTTACATTTAATAATTTTTTAAACTTTATTTTGTATGTCAATTCTCAATTATTCTAAAAATTTCATCGAAATAAAGACTTACTCGTAATGTTAAACTAAAACAATTTTGTTTTATTTACATATTAGATTTATAAACTATAAATAAAAGCATAGTTCTATATTTATTGCAATTTTTATCTGTTCTGTAACGTATAGTATATTTTTAATTGCACGATTTTACAAATATAGCATAGAAAAACAATTTTTCTTATATTTCAATATATACACAATGTACATAACATTACATAGCTGATTTGCTGATTTGCTATCGCTTCGCAAAAAATGATTACAAAATTTAATAGAAAATTTTTTATCTCTTCCTCAGTTTATTAATCTGCGACGTATGAAAAATTGTGAGCCATCATGGGATGCGTGGCAGATGTGAAACATCCAATTTTTTTCACTATTCCTTGTAACTTTAATATTTGCTTTTAACCTTTTTAGACACTTTAATGCAATACAACGATGTAAACGAGTAAATTGTGAGTAAATAAGAAATAATGCTAATATACTATCAGATACGTAAAGTAGCACGTATCTTGTGTTTCTTGACCCTGAGATGTTTCACATAAAAAATCAATGATTTCATAAGGATTGTTTTGCTCACCTTTTGAAATAGAAAAATATGAAATATCCTGTTACGTAAACAAAGTTATTTGTACACACACACTTAGTTTTTACATTTTGGTCTATTTAAAAAACTTATTAACTCATGAAAACCACATTTTAGATACTTATTAACTCATGAAAACCACATTAAAATATTGTAAAAACTTATCTGAAATAAAGACATTCATTTTCCCACTTGTTTCCTTTTTAAAAGGTCAATAAGAATATTTTTTTTGGCTATTCAAGCGATATCTATGAAAATAAATTTAAATACGTATGTTACGTATGTGAGCGCAAAGTAGATGACTGAAAAAGATCGATCTGATAGCGATTGAAGAAAATAAAACGTGCGACATTTCAATTTTTAACGCGTACAAACTAAAAAAATTGGGGGGCCGCTAGTTGATCCTCTCCGATTCAAACGTTATAATTTAAAATGTCCTAAGAAGATAATACGATTGAACACGCCATAACGATGCCGGAATATATTTAGTCGGTGGCATGTCCCTCTTGACGTATGCATTAAGTTGATTGAAAGTTGGCAACACAATTCGACCACAGACTCTTCACTTTCAAGAGTCATCTATCTGCTTCGCATACGACGCACTTTTTTCCTTCACATAAACTCCACAGACTATGGAAGGTGGATCATTTGAAATAACACAAAATTCACACAGCTCGAAACTCATCCCGTCACTATAAAATTCTTTGGCAATTTGCTATTGTTTGACACACAAAATATTTTTAATGTATTTGTAATATATAATTTAATGTATTTGTAACACATATTATATATAAATTTGAGCATTTTCTCCATAAAACTTTAACTATGCCAAATCTCATACTTCTCCGTGGCGCAATATGCTTAAAGCGGGTCAAAAATTCACTTAATAATACTTAGATATACTAAATATAAATTTTTGCTTTTTGTACTCTTTCTCCATATAAACTTTAATTATGCGTAATCTCATTCTATCCGGTCGGTCGAATTGGTGTAATGAGGTTTAAAATTAAATGATTTCTTTATTATGCCATTTACAATTAAAGCATGTTTCCTATCTGTGAAATATTAGTATTTTATCACTAAAATGCGTGTGACTTGAAATTCAGCATGAAATTACAAAATATAAATTACTATTAGTAAGTCTACTTATGAAGAAAAAATATTTAAAACAAATTAACTTTTATTCAATATTTTTGTGAATATAATAGTAATTCTCAGACTTTCTTAAAAATAATGGGAATTTTAAGTTAAATGTTAAAAACCAGTTTAAATTAACAACCCATGCACTGTAATGAATTGTATGCGTTTGAATAAAAAAATTGTTGTTTCATTCTGTTACTCAGAATAATATTTTGTTCTTTGTTTCTCTGAGCAATTGTATGTATGATCACAATTTGCAAGTATAAGCATACTTAGAACGTTAAGGTTAGCAAGCAACCCTATCTATGATGTAGCATGATGTAGCATGCTGTGTCATGCTGTGTCTATACAATGCTAGTGGCTATCCTACAATGTGTTGCACCGGGTATAAATACGCTACTTAATCAACTTTGCTACCGAGAAGCCACCAGGGACTTGAGTAGGAATTGCTTACGGTTTGCTAAAGGATAAAAGTAATTATTGTGTTTCAAATACAGGCTAATCACAGAAACTTTTCACCTTCTTAACTATGCGCTAGAGAAAAATTTATATTCCAAAATATTGTTTAATTAGTCGACTTGTATATCATCCAAAAGAATAATTATGAATGAGATAATGACAGATATTAATAAATTAGGATTTGCAATGTACTTTAGCAATTTTTTTAAGCAATTTTCTTATTTTTTTTGTTTATTGTCAATAAGTAGTAGTATGCGACAAAATTATAAACAAATTGCGCGCAAGATCAAGACGGTGTTTTACAAAATAAGCCAGGCTTACGTCACTAACAATCTGCTATATGCGTTTCTATATGTTTTTAAAAAATCGAAGGAAATATAAATTTGTTGTTTTTTTCACACTTAATAAATTTAAGTCTAATACTTAGTACATTTTTGCTGAAATTGTAGTTTTTCACAAAAATTTCAGCTCTTTTTGTTCTGCAATATTAGTCCGAGATAAGCCAATGAGGAGTTACGTGTGTTCCACAGATTACATTGAACTTTATGTAATTTTTCCCTAACCGCATCGCGTATAAAACTTAAAGGTCGATGACAATTCGGCCTTCAGTCTCGTTGTGGTTCAGTGAAAATTTTAAATATTTACCTAGAATAAACTTTGGAGTTTTCATTTTATTAGTGCAATTAAGGTTATGTCTACATTAAAAATGGTTATGAAAGAGATATTTGAGGGAAAAAGAATTCATCATCTTGTTTAATAATTCTAGCAAATATAGTAATATATTGATTGTAGTAAATACTACTTCGAAAATCAGCAGAGTGGTAATGATCTTTGTCTTTTTTTAATTTCCATTGTGACTCTGTAAAATAAATGCCTACAGAACATAAGACTAAACAAAATATATGTCATGGGACTCACGACGGCAGTGAAATTTGTTATGTTTTATAAGCGTTGTATGAAAGAAATGTATTTTGAAATATGTGCCACAGAATAAAAAATAAAATGACTTGGGTAATGGAACAATGATCAAATGATTTAAAATTCATAAAGATTTTTTTTGTGTACGACTTGTGGTCACATGAAAAATATTTATTTTACTTAATATTAAAAATATTTGAGAACATATACATATGAAGAAAAAACCGAAAACCATCAAAACTGTGTGGAGGCACTTGCACAATAATGGCTTATGGGATACTTGTAACGGTCCTCTCCCCAGGTTACTCCAGCATATTTTTTAAGTGAAAAATTCTGTCGAAGTGATTTTAAACTTTTATAAATCGATGCTAAAATAGATGTGGGCCGTTACATTCACCCCGTAATGAAGAGACAGAATGAAATTTTATTTTAGTATAGCTCTGGTATTTGTGGTAGCTGGACGTCGTAAACTGCGCAAACACCAGAATGATCCCACATTTTCAACAGACCGATTTGACATTTGCAAATGATAATTATATAAAGTCCGAGTATCACTGTTTTCAATAAACATAATTTGAAATTAAATGAAATATTAAGAACGAATATGTTATTTAAATGCAATAAAATCTATACGATTGATGTTTTTACAAAAATAAACAAGGCGAATTCCTTTTTCTTGCCGAACGAATCCTATGAATTTTAAATTCACTAATATATTAATACAAAAGATTTTGTCAGAACCATCTTTGATTACAATCTCAAGGAAAAGAACTCGACCTCTCTTGTTTGAAGAAGGTTTAAATATCTCATAATTAAATAATATTTATATTCGATAAATTATTTTTCATGAAATAATTTATCGAATATTAGGTTCGATGCAGCAGAAAAACAACAATTACAAAAATACAACTCTTACAATTTATATTTTTTTGCTGTAGTAGTAATAACGTTTGTAAAGATTGAAGCGGGCAGTTTAGTTTGAGTCAACCGTATGGCATCAAACTTTATAGTAACTAGCCACAGATATTGGCATGCTGAGTGGGAATATGTTTGCTGCTAACCAATAAATGATAGCGTCGAACGGCATTTAGTTTGAGTCGACCGTGTAGTCTCAAACTCTATAGTAACTAGCCACGCATATTGGGATGCTGAGTGCCAATATGTTTGCTGCTAATCACTCAATGATAGTGCCGAACCCTCTTTGTCTCACCGCACGGACACGACGTTCATTTCACATACCGACATTTGTCAATATGGTAATAGGTTAAGCTTTAGATATATGAAGCGGTTTTTACGGAACTTGTAGGATGCGCTTGTATTAAATAGTTCATTTTCTCTCCCACATACCCAAGTAGATTTGCAAGTTACTGCCAAGGAATTGAAGCAAAATTTAATTTTTTCTAGGCTGCTAACAACACATAACTCTTAATCTTGCTACGATTTTTCGATCTGTACTTAATTTTTGATGTTCATTAATTTATAGATTTTTTTAACGATCCTTTAAGCGATAATGGTGGAGAAGAAGGGAGAAAAAATGTTTGGAAAGTTTCATTAAATATATACATTATACATATTGTTGAATCTGCGCTTTAAGAATTTTTCTTTCGACATGAGCGATAATGCTGAAAGAATTTGTTGAATTCTCAATTACAAGGTTATTTATATTGCTTATAATGCAGATTTGTTCGATTAGGGAAACACAGTAATTTTTTTCGCTCATATTATTTTATCGAAGCTCAACCAACACACAGCTATCATATAAAAATATGCTCAAATTCTTAATTTTTGAGTATTTGGAGTGAAAAAATATGTTGATTAGAAATCACAAAAAAGGCCATACTATCATCTGTATTCACTACGTGTCTCCCAAATCCTCTCATGCGATTGGCGGTCACTATCAGATGTAGGTTAAATTGAATTGTTGGTTTTTATTTACATATTGATATCACTTAAATGTTGTTTATGTTGCTTTTTATATCTACAATGCTGTGGAGCAAATAGTGAATACGTTTGTGAGTCGAATAGGAATATAATTACCGTCTCAGAGTTTACGCTTCGTACTGTGTAGTAAAAATGTAATCGAATTACATTGCGTTATTAGTGAGTGGCTTAAGACCGAGTTGAAAATACAGAATTAGATATACACTCCTTTGCTTTTAGCAATGTATTTCTTACAAACTAATTTAGAAAAATCTGAGAGTTACACATAATATCAACAAAAAAATTTCCACTCAGTTTATCATAGCGATATGATAATTTTACAACCCATATTATTTCTACATCGAGTTATACATCGACAGTAACTTCGCTAATTTTTTTTCCTAATAGTTTTCGTCGAACTCAATGAAAACTTAACAAATGTCATCCTATTTATTGGGAAATAAATTAAATTATTTTATTTATAATGGCTTACTTCTTGTCCTCTGGCCATGGAATTCTTCTCAATATTACTTTATACGTAATTCGTTTTTTCCTGCCCAGAAACATGATTTGTTCGGAATCTTGTTACAAATTATACTAGTTTGTGAAAGAAAAGAACTTGATGCAAAGCAATATAGAAAAAAAAATCCATGGTTAAATAGTGTGATTGTTTCTTAAAATATTTTGTTTCTTATCTAATATTTAAGGTTTAGTTAAAATCTTCATTAAATTTGAATTCATATCGCTGGATAATATTTGTGCCATATACCATGAATATCACCTTATCGATAGAAGTTCAAATTTAATTAGTGATAGCGATATGTCATCATGAATAAGGAAAACATTATTGCATATATGACTGTCTAAAATTAGATCATTCTGTACGACAGCTCCCTTCGTAAAATGGTTCTTTTATCAGAAGTTCTTAAATATAAGGTGACGAGCAAAAATAAAATTATATCCATATATTTTCAAGTGATATGTGCTATGGCAACTATATCAACGATAAGACAAACAATTATGAAATAACGGGCACAAGAAGAAAACACCGGTAGACATACAAATTTGATTTTCGTTGATTGTGTTTTGTGCCCAAGAGGTTTTGACAATAGATTTTAAGATTTCAAGAGTGGTTGATATTATCGTTATATATAACTGATATTTTTATATTTTTGAGTCGGTACAATGGTGTGAATTCCACAAATTCACATTTATAAAGACCATAGGTTGTTATGATCAAATTGCGTATGCAATGAAGAAAATGACAATTTGCGTGTCAAATTTAAAAAATTAAAGACCAACCTATTGGATATGGACTGATTCACTTACAGTTTCTTATTCAGTGAATGTATGAATAAATACTGTATAATTTTATTTTATGATGCTTAATCTTTTACTGCTATGTATAAAAAGTATACTTAATTACAGGTAGGCCATAATCAGGTCAAACTAATTCATGTGAACATAGTGTAATATGTAAAACGATTATGTTTTCAATTTGCTAGCGCTCTGTCCTGTGTTTACTTTGCATTGAATTACTCAGCTAATACACAAATCTTTACCTAATTTTATATATGTGTAATATATTTAGCGTTAATTTTGCAGAAATTCATTATTCACAATTAAATGAAACTACGTGATATAGTATTATTTTCACTTTATTTAAATTCTTTATCATGACCTAGGTTTCGTTGTATTACAACATCTTTAGATGGGCAATTAGCAAATCTGTGCCATTTATCCACATAAAAGATGATGCAACACAACGAAACCTAAGTCTTCAAAAATAATTGAAATAAAGTAGGAATAGTACTACATCACGTAGTTTTATTTAATTGTGAATAATTTTACATCTATAAGTACTGTTTCAAATAAGTATTAAGTTCGTGGAAAGTATAAATGGGTCACGTAAATAGCGCATGACGAGTGTGCGTCTGACTTTTCCGGCAAAATACCCGCCTATTGACGTGATTCTAATTTAATTTGACTCAACGTTTCAACTACTGCGCACATGTAATCGTTATATTCTGTGGAGACATATTATTACGAAGCATTTTAATTCAACGTGTATAATGCTATTTTTAAAATGTGTTATGCTCTATAAATTGTTGTGAATGCAAACGAAGTTCAAATTTAGGGTCATTTCAGTTCTAGGTTCGTTTTCCGTGACTACATATTTTACAAAAATTGTTGTACCCATTTTTGTATGGACAAATTGATTTACTCATTTAATAATCATTAAACATAAATAAATTGTGTCAAAAACTTTTCTTATTTGCTACAACGTATGAAAACTTGAGTATCCAAGAAAAATGGCAAAAGGAAGTAACTATATCGATTCACTTACAGATTTCGAAAGGTCATTTTTTGGGCACTTTCTATCATCGGGATGTATTTGGTTTTGTATGGAATCAAAATATTGTAACTTTGTTTCATTTATATTTATTCATTTATCAACTTTAATACACATGACGGACTTATAGCTGCATGAGCAATCTCTTTCAGCCAACAATAACAATTGGCATTGAAATTTGGTTGGCAGACTGTAAAATATTTTAAAATAAAAATTATTTGCATTTTTCTTTTTCCCTTTTAAAATAAAAATTATTTTAAAAGGGAAAAAGAAAAATGCAAACTGTTGACTTGAATTAGGATGGGAAAGAATGAAAAAGACAAGAGCTCAAAGGAAAAGAGTTCAGTGGAGGTAAGATTATTTTTCTTAATCCTTGAAAAATTCAGCGATGTGATTTTCCTGATGGAAGGATTATCTAGATTCCAAATGTTTGCTGCTTGGTCGGTAAAATATTTTTTGTAAGAGGTAGAGGTGAACTCTCAGATCATAAGCCAAGGCCGTGAGTAAAGAAATCTTAAAATTGGCCAGTAAGATATTTTGGGCTCCGAGCATTTTTTATATATTAAGAAGTGTAAGAATGTGGAGTTGGCATCGATCGCGGATTTTCAGTCATTTGAGAACTGACCTGGATTCCGAAATATGATCATATTTTCTGAGGCCAAAGATGTACCAATTACACTTAAAGATGTTTTAATTTATATAAATATTCTTCATTACGATCAGGATATCACACGTCTCCAGAATCAATTATTGGTGAGAATAAGTATTAAGAAATGCTTAAATAGAATTTAACCTTTTTAAATATTCGTAATATTAAATACGTTGTTTTTTAACACCGGTCTTATTAGGCATTTTAATCTGCTACGAATTACGGTTCCAACTCTCACTCAATAATCTTGTTAACATATAATGAAAAGTTACAAAATTGTTAAAATTGATCTTTATTGAAAATTATTCCAATATTTATTTAACTTAAATAATTGATGAGCGCGTGTGAACTGGCAAGGAAAGTGTTAGCGCTGTCTGGATAATTTCGCAGGAAATTAGCTGTCAATAAAAAAAATCGAATTATACCTAAATATTTAAGAATTTACCAACGTTCAATCTCTTATAGATTGATTAGTGACGTAGTGTCTCTAATAAGCAAGTTTGGAAAATAATCCAAATGTACCAATTATTATTAGGAAATAATAATATTCGCTCTGGTAATATCTTTGGGAAGGATTGTTGGCAATATTGACGAATGAAGAACAAAAAATTTTTAAATTTCAAATATCTTTACGTAAAACTGAATAAGATCATTACATAAAACTGAGTACTTAATGAAGCACATGATATAAACAGTTTTTAGGAAAAACTTTGGGGTCAAATTAGCATGTAATAAAAGTTTAATTACATGAAGTGATTAGTACATTCATGCCTCTCCACTTTTTGGATTTTAAAAAGTTTTCAAGTAATCGCTCTCTTCAGCTACGTTCAAGTTTGAAACTTTACACAATTTTTCCTTTTCCTCGTTCGCGAGTTCGCTCTAAATGGACGAAGTTCCTGTAAAAGTAAAATATTTTTAAAAGTCTACTGGAGAATTGACATTACACTTCGTTTTATATAATTTTCAAGTGCCTTAGTAATGCAGTCGCCTTGGTGTATTGGCTTTATCGCAAGCCATACGATCTGTGACGATTCGGCGCACTGCAAGTACCCGACCGTACGTCGAGCGGGGCTGGACTGGTGCTATGGTTGGCTGTGTGAGGTTGCTCTCGTAGCAATAAGTGCCATATGTATCAATTAGATAAATTAAAGTAGATAAATAAATAAATAATCCAAAGAAGCGTTTAGCCAATTGTGTAAGGAATAGTAGAAAATAATTTCGGTCATTCAAAATCGTTTTATCTATACTAATATTATAAAGAGGAAAGATTTGTATTTTTGTATGTGTGTATGGATGTATGTAACGGATTGGCTCAAAAACTACTGAACCAATTTCATAAATTCTTTCACCATTTGAATGCTACATTATCACTGATTAATATAGGCTATATTATCCATAGGAAAAGAACAAGGATCCCTACTAAAATTACAATCCAAGGTGTAAAAAAATTGCCTTAAAATGTCTTTCATCGCATGCGCTGCGAAAATTATTGATGATAGAACAAAAAAAGTGTTCTAGAATATTAAAGAACATATCAATATCTACAAAAAATGTCGGGATAGTATATGTCTAACTATTGTAATTATGGCACTATAACTACTTTTTGACATTTTAAAAGTTAATAGAAATTCCGACCAAAATCAGACCAAGTTATCCATACCTTTGCATTGATTCTTATGCAAGTAAATCATTTCCTAATCAAGACTGTTTTAATACCTGTAAATTACCTTTTAGTTTATTCACATTGGATATTACATTCAAAAGATATTACGAATTTAAAATGCTAACGCCGCCGGTATAGCACGGAGGGTCCGGCACCGAAGTGCGGGAGAGGGGCGTGCACATCTATAAAATAATAGGTAGCCGTGTAACACTCAATTTGCACACGAATATGAGAGCACATTTAAGTAATAACCACGATAGCAATTTTTCACTAAAAATATTTCAACTTGGCGACGGAAAATTACCATCTCCAATTGCAAATATCCTTCAAGTATTATTGGATAATGAATTGGCTCAAATTGTTCACAGTCTAGAAATACTGGTAGAATCAATCTATTACGACATCGAAAATCTTGTAGAAAGAAATTTCAATTGGCTCTGTACAAGAGCAATAGTGTCACTGAGAAAGGACTCAGTAAATGAAATAAACAAAATTATTATGGAAAAAGTACCCGGTGATTTTAAATGTTACAAATCTATTGACACCGTGTACAACATCGAAGATACTGTGCACTACCCACAAGAATTTTAAAATTCTCTCAATCCTGCCGGCTTGCCACCCCACGAACTAAAATTAAAAGAAGGTACTCCCATTATGCTATTGAGAAACTTAAGCCCTCCCAGTATGTGTAATGGGACAAGACTTTTGACAAAGGAATTGCGAGACAATGTGATTGTAACTACTATCATTATCGGCCCCGCGGCTGGACAGCTCGCTCACATTCCGCGGATCCCGATGACACCGACGGATTTGCCCATATCTTTTAAATGGTTACAGTTCCCTGTAAAGATATCGTTTGCCCTTACGGGTTCAATTTTAGATAAAATACAGAAAACAATAGCTAATAAAGAAGACTCAACTGCACAATAGGTAGCGAACTAAAAATGCCTTGACAAGTGAAATTTGACGAAAGAAACATGGAGATGACAAGAAAATTTCTTGCTCCATAAACTAGTAATATCCAAACATTGATGATAGCTAATTGAGAACAGACACATGTTTTAACCAATTCTAGAAAAATATCGTTATATATATTTGAAATCCCATACATAAGCAAATCCTCATCGTCATCTCACAAGTTCGACTTCTAGAAGAACACCTGCATAACTATTTGGTCACTAAGGGAACTGCGTAACTATTTGGAACCGGAAACTTTTTTGTGACCGCAGCTTTAAAATCCCAGTGTCACCCCTGTTTCTAAGCTTTTAGTTTGCTATTTACTACGCAGCCACAGGTTTTCAGATTTCATTTAAATTCTGTTTTATTTTCACCTTATCAGTATGGCTGTGCGAGTGCACTAGGACAAAAACCAATTTTGTTTCTTTTACATACGTACACACCTTCCCCTTATTTCCGAAACTATTTCACTATGGTATTCACGAAAATACTTAAATATTCGAATCTAATATATTATGTGATGACTTATAATAGTTAAATTAATTTTATTTCCAACAAGGTATGGAACCCATGAGACGTGAGCCGCTCGTACTTCGCCGTTCTTTTCCTTTATCATTGTTCAGACATAGATGCTTGTAACTCAAACATTCTCTTTTATTAAATGCAATCCGGTTCCTAATAGTTCAACAGTAATTGCGTACATTTAAATAGCTACTTACGGTTTACACAGCCACTTATTTTAATATATTTTTGTCGATATAATTTTTCAACAATGTAACAATTAGTACTTTTATTGAAAAACTTGCGTAGCATAAATTTTGCTTTAACACTCAGGGTATGAAAGTAGACAGTAAAATCTAATTAATTCTTTATGACATACAACAATCATGTAAAGAAAATATTTTTTCTTAAATCCAACACTTTCTTAAGTTGTAATATATTAGTTCTGACATAAAATATTTATTTTAAAGTTTGATAAGTTTACATAACACGCTGAGAACTTATCAGCGCATTGATGGTGTAGATAATGTTAAATATATAACTGAAATCTCTACTTTAATTTCGTTTATCTTAATAAACATGCATATCGTGAGTATAAACGTACTGGCTTATTAACATTTTTAATACTATTTTTATGTTTTATACTTAGCCAGTACAAATTGCATAATTTTTAAAAGTTTATAGATTCCTAGACATAAGTGTCTTCAGTCATGACGTTTGAGTTGAAATACTAATTTAATTGCAAGTTTTGACATTATGTACAGAATATTTTACCTTTTATCAAACATCGAACAGAATGAAGAACGCAAGGACTGACGGATACACTTTTGCATAAAAAACGGGCGGTTTTGATTTTGTCATATTATTAACAAAATATTATTTATTAAGAGATTGTATTAATTGTAATTGTTACTGGCAGTTATAGTGTATTCTGGCCCATAGAAACGAAAGAGAGTTCTAAATTTGAAATTTATTCTTTTTCAATGAAAATACTCTTTCACTGATAAAAGCGTATTTTTGGCGGTAAATGAAATACAACTCTTAATAAGTTCTTTTTCATTTGTTACGTGTTTTATTTTAACGAATAAATTTTAATTAAATTTCTGCTGTTTGCTGCATTAGTTCACATCTCTTTGCTGTTGAAAAAACGATAAGAGCTAGTAAAATTGCGGTGCTTGAAGAAGGCTGTAGCCAATGTTATGTGTCTCAGCAATATAATGTAAGCCGTTCTACCATTCAAAGGACCTGGCAACAATACCAAGAAACAGGCTCCGTCAGAGAAGGCCCGGTTCTGGAAGAATACGGTGCACTGAACCACGGGACGACCGTTTCATAGTCAGTCAAGCGCTACGAAATCGTCAAGTTACGTACATGGATCTCAAACAGAGCCTCGAGGATATCAGAGGTACACGAGTAAGCCTATGAACAGTCAAAAGGAGACTTCAGGCCGTCAATATACGTAGCTATCGCCCAGCTCGGGGCCCTACATTGCTCCGTGAGCATCGAATTGTCAGATTGAGATTCGCTCAAAAATTTTCGTCATGGACTCAACAAGACTGTTTTATTCTCCGATGAAGCTCATATATCGATTAGTGGTGAGGATCGATGTCGGGGAGTCTTAAGAAGACCTGGAGAACGCTTTGCAGAAGTGTGCTTTGAGGAAATCACCCCTTACGGTGGAGGCTCCGTAATGTTTTCGGCTGGTATTGACTCAGATGACCGTACTGAGTTAGTTTTTATTGAAAATAGGATACTTAATGGGCAAAGGTACATAATAGATATTCCTATTCCTTATGCCCAATCCGCATTAACAGCAGTTGGAGGCGAGTCCATTTTTATGGACGACTACGCTTGTGCCCACCGCTCAAGTGACGTTGATGCGTATATGCAGGAGGTCGGAATTCGTCGGTTAGACTGACCAGCTAGAAGTTCCGACCTCAATCCGATAGAACACATATGGTATAATCTCAAACGATGTGTTAAAGCCGTAAAACCAGCTCCAGAAAACATTTAGGCCCTTAAAAATGTGATAGTCGCTGAATGGGAACGTATTCCTCAGGAAATGATAAAAAACATCGTCGAAAGCATGCCTAGCAGATTAGGCGCATTCATTTTAGCTAGAGGAGGTCATACGCGGTACTAAATTTTCAAATTTTACGTAAAATTAATTAAAAATATTCAGAAATAAACTTTAGCCATTTTTAATGTACCAGTATGAAAACGCTCGTCTGTGGACTTTACACCGTTTTTTTTTATTTATTACTTATTTTATCTATTTTTTTGTTTATTTTTTTATTTATACGCATTTTTAGTGACTGAAGTAGGTAAAAACGATATATCAATAATAAATAACAATATTCTCATCATATCGCCATATAAAATGCATCAAATAATAATAAAATAACTCTGATTTGGTTTATTGTTGGGTATATATATATATATATATATATATATATATATATATATATATATATATTAATTGGTTTTAAAAACATAATATTTTATGGTGATTTTATTTTCATTATAAATATGTGTTTGTGTGTGTGTGTGTGTAAGTGTATGTGTATGCATTTTGTGTAATTACGTTATTTTTTTCCGATTTTATTTATCATATATTCTGATCTTCTCCAAGAAAGACCAGGAATTAATAGCTCGTTTCATGCAAGCAAGAACAGGTGTCATGGATTAAAAACAAAGGATAAACGTGCTTCTGCGAATGTGGAAATCTAGTCACATTCGCAGTACTATAAAACTTAGCTTTAGCCATATTATATCAGCTAGGCATTAAACGAGTCGAGGAATTACCAAGAAATAAATTGACGCGTATACATATTATTCAGGTTAAGTGTTATATGAATATAATTTAATGTATAAATACTGTTATTTATAGTAGTTAAAGTGATAGCGCATTCTTTGTAAATATTTTGTTTAATAACAAAATATTTGAACCTCTTTTCTTTATGTCGTCGTAAGATCGTTAGAAATAAGAAACACGCACATAAGAGAAACAAAAATTTGGAAACTAACTACATACACGATAAATTCAGCGGTAAAATAATTTATTCAGAAAAAATGCGTGTCATGTTCCGGTTTTATTTCAAATATACAGAATCACATTTAAAAGGCAACCGGTAAAATTGTTCGCGTAAACACAAACTGCAATCACGGGCGGAACGCTTTTTCCCATTTCCTTTATTCGGTTAGCAAATGTAAATACATCTCGCGAGGCCGTCACTGTTTGAAAGTGTAATGACGAGCGTGCTGCAAAAGTAACGCACTAATAAAATACGTACTCGCGGCACATGTCACCGACCACAATAGCTAGTATTAAATAGCTTCAGTTTAATTATCTAATGGAAACGATATTATATTGATATACAGCTTTCAGAATAATTATAAATGTGTTTTCTATTTTGTCAATTATGTAACTGAATATTATCTTTTGCACAATTTAGAAGATAAGTTTCCTAAAATAATTGTTATGCTCGTTGTGGACAATTTTGGTTTTTTCTTGTATATTTTCTTTTCATTTTACCATAAAAAAATGAGTTGATTTTTTTCAGCTATTGGAGCGTATTGTCGAACCAAGTCTCAAATATAGAACTGCGTGACTAATATAAGCATTATAAGTGTAAAATACTCATACATTCTTTAGAGTGGTATCATATAGTTTGGGTTCGTTACCATTCTTAGGATTATGGTATTTTTTTAAATTAGTCTAGGATCGAAATTTAGCCTTAAATATTTAAATTGTAGGACAAGTTGATTAGTTATTTTCTATGGAACTGAAAGTATATAATGTGCAACTACAAGACACTTTTCACACTCTGGAAACTTTAGCATAAAGTCAATGACTTCGCTGAATAGATAAAAAGTTTGTAGACTATCAAATTTAAACAAATAAAATAGATACCTGTTAAAGCATATATTAAAAATAATGCTAAGTTAGGTAAATTGATTATATTTTATTATCTAGCCATAGTTTAATGCTAAAAAAGGTGGAACTTAAAAAAATTGGAGTTAGTATTTATCTAAATCAGTTATTATTTATTTAAATCACTGACACCTTTTTCAGGTGGTAACAAATACAATAAAATTATAATAAAGTTATAAAAGTTGTTTTTAATTTTATTTCAGTCAGTATCACACAGTTTTTTGGTTTTTTTCTGTAAAATAATATTGTTTTTTCAAATAAGTAAATTAAAGATCTTTTATAACTACCTAGTTTTAAAATATATTTTAAAAAGTGAATAAAATATTTTTTTTTGTTTTACTTAATATAGAGTCAGCATATATGCATGTTATATCAATGTTGATATTTGTTAATTTTTTATTCGTTATAATTAGTCTGTCAATCATTTTTATTGTATAAATACTTTATGCTTCTTAAATTGGTCAATCGTCCTAAATTTGGCAATAAAATTATATTAAAACCAATTAAATGAAAAAAAAAATTGTTCAAACTTTGTGATATGGTTTTTTTATCATGCATGTTAAAAATAAAAACATGGTAGGTTTTTACTGTTGATATTGGACTAAAAACAGTATACGAAATTTTTCTTTTATTTTGACGACCACGAAATTTTTTTTATTTCACTTATGAACTATAATGGAGAGTGTGAATTAAATATACAATTTTAAATTAAATTAATAAGATGTTATTGCCTTTGAATTTATCATATTTTTAACTGTCTGCCCAAAATTAAAAAAAAATGCCGAGTACCACTGTGTCATACTCGGAATAAGATTGCGTATTTGTATATATTTTCTAAATCTTTTTATGCAGGGTAACCTTGCTTTTCCTTCGAATGTTATAAATAAGCTATGTTTTAAAAAGTTTTTTAGAATTGTTTTCAAATCATTGTAACCAACTTCATGAAGGCACACTGCACGCCATTTTCCGGAATAACTTTTTGCTATCGGCGTTTAAAAATAAAATAAAAATTCTTAATAGCATATGATTGGAGAATTGTAATAGACAGGTAAGCAAGCTGGTATCAAACAGCAGTCCCTCTGGCCTCTTCAACAAAACTAATAGATGTTTTGCGAAGATATTGTCGAAAGTACTTACTACCACATTACCATATTATGAAAAGAAATTACTACTACATTATATTTTTCTATTAAAATTGTGTAGCTAATTAATAATGAGTTTTAATTAATTTTCATTCTTTTCTATTTTACTATTTTTTTCTACAAATTAATAAATAATATGAAACAGTTATTTTATTTGAATACTTTAATTCATTAGGTCGAACCATATCAACGGATAAAGTAAAACTACATTAAAATTTAAATAATTTAGGTGGATTAATTTCATGTTTCACTACGGGCTCTTATTTGTTAACCTGATGCAAATATTCTACACGTTGCAGTGCTTGACAAAACTATGTAGGAATTGTTTAGAGCGAAACTTCTTATTTAATTGTTAGAATTAATAAATCAGGCAGCGAAATATTATATAATAAGTCGATCGATAAATTTAAGTTTCTATTATCAAATAATATAAAATATAACGGTTTTCATACTATATGACAAATGGAAAGTTAATTTAATCTATTACTTTACTTCTGTAATAGTTAGCTTCCTGATTTAGTAAGAACTTAATTCTTTGCAAATTAATACTTCGCTCAAAGAAAAATTATCAAAATAAAAGGTATAAATATAAAACAGTTATTTGTGTATTTATTGTAGCATAAATGTATTGTAGCATAAATCTTGCAGTGGCGATATTGTACTCGTAACAGTTATTTGTGTATTTATTGTAGCATAAATTTATTGTAGCATAAATCTTGCAGTGGCGATATTGTACTCGTAACAGTTATTTGTGTATTTATTGTAGCATAAATTTATTGTAGCATAAATCTTGCAGTGGCGATATTGTACTCGTAACAGTTATTTGTGTATTTATTGTAGCATAAATTTATTGTAGCATAAATCTTGCAGTGGCGATATTGTACTCGTAACAGTTATTTGTGTATTTATTGTAGCATAAATTTATTGTAGCATAAATCTTGCAGTGGCGATATTGTACTCGTAATTGAAATTCAGCGTCGAAACTTCGGAAATATATTCCTACACAACAAAGACTATCTGTGAATCCCAGAACGAATACATTTATTAAACACCGCTGAGAGAGCAAATAACTGAAGTGAATTGAGTATTTTTTTCTAATTACAGCTGAACATATTCCGTTACGTCACCAAGCACGTTGCTCCATTGTACGTTTTTCTATTTAACGCTGCGATCACTGATTTAAATTGTATAATTCTTAAAAGTTTTAATTAAAAATAGAACTTTTTTAAATTACTGCTATTAATTGAAACGAAAGACTTCACTGAAGTAAAATATTTAAATAATGATACCGACTTCAAATAAAGCATACAAAGTGAAATGGTGTTAACATAAAAAGAAACAATCAAGCAATTATGACTTTATTTCATTGACTTTAATTAAAATTCATTTACATTAAGTTTTAATTTTCCCAATTTCCAAAAGTAAAATACACTTTCGTAAATTTAGCGGTTACGGTGTGACTCATAAACATATAAAATAGAGCTGAGTTTATACGAGTGCATCAATAAGAAATTATTACATTTATAAACGTGGTTTCTTGCCACTTTTAAATAAATTGATTATTGATAAAAAACATAAACAAAACAAAACAAAACAAGAAACATTGAGTTTAACATACACTATGATGGTTCCATGTACACTTAGGCGCATATAAACATTCAAGTGTATATAGTTTTCTTATTAAACTGTTTACACATATTAATATCTCTTCTCACCACGGAAATACATAATTGTATTGCCCGGTGTATCTTTCGCAGACATAACAAATATACATTTTAAAACATAAAATTATTTTTAAATTTAATTTCAAGTCACTTGTATGGAGTTTCTGTGAACTTTTCACATACAGAACTACATGTCACAAGATATATTGTTATTATTCGTAAACTAATAAAGCGTATTTAGATGTGGTAATTTTTTTAACATTCGTAATAAATAATTGTAATGCGAATACTTTACACATATTAAAAAATTGCGGGTTAGCTGGCAGTGTGTGATTAGGCATAACTCTTAACAAAATGACTACTTTAAAATATTTCTTAAACAACTCCTTCTATCAAAAAAGTGCTCATCGTTGAGTAGGTCATTTTTTTGAATGACCTACTCAACGATACTTTGCAGAATGACATATGCGAACAAAAACAAAAATCACCCCCATTTTACAGGTAGTGGAAATACCCTAAAAGAATATTTTTGTAATTTTTATTTCATAATATCTTGGGCGTTATAAATACGTATAACCCTGCCAAATGAAAAAGCCGTCTTACAGAAGGACAGACATACAGACATGTCAAAACAAAAGGGTTCCCAATTTAGCTAAGGAACCGTAAAAAGTAATAACTGTTTTTCATTAAAAGTAAATTATTATGTAACATAAATTTACTAAAATCAAGACATTTTATTATATTATTGATATTTAGTTATTATTTATGTAAAAGCGCATAATTATAGATGTAATATATATTCGGAATTGTTGTCATCTTCTTATTCAATAAATACTCGGTCAAATTCTGTTGCAAAATAAGGTTTTTGACTAATTTGTTTTTTTATTTATAAATAGTAACTTTTAAAACTCAAGCCGACAAGAGGGGAAAATGCTTTTGATTATTTCTTAGAAATTTGACCGAGCTATGAAGATTTAAACTTAATGTTCAGATAAGGACAAAAATACTAAATTGTGACTTCATTAATTGTAATTCGTCATTTCTTGTGCTGTACCAAAACGAACAAAGAAGGTTTTAACATAACTCTGTATATAATAACTTAATATAGAAGTTTGCAACTCGCTTATTGTTCAATAATTTTTTATAATTTGTTCACAATTGGTTTTTAATTACTTTTCACGACATTTCGGTTTAAATAACATATACAGAAGTAGTCAGCTACCCTAGTGATTTGATACATATCCATGGAATTACAAACTCTTACTAATTTTCCCTAAGAAAAAAAATTCCATTGATTTTCATTTGAATAGCCGATATGAGCCACAATTCACGATTAATATGAAAAAAATATTAAATTATTTAGATATCGATACTTCCGTGGTAAGATTTTTCTGAGGTAAGAACATAATTTTGTGTAATACCGACGATACTTAAAATATGTCTTTACATATATACAATAACGTTTTAATAGTAATCTAATTTAATACCTTCAGCAAATACCGGTATGAAGGAGGGTTTTGTTACCCTCTCACCATTCAGTTATTCATGTACCAGTTTGTTGATCTGATTAAATAGCGAAAGAGTTCTCACGTAATGAAATAGAATGAAATCACAAACCAACCCAAAATAAATATGCGGGAGGTTTGAGATTATTTTCATTTCGCACAACTAAAAGCATCGAACGTTGTGTATATTCGGAATAAACCATTTGCATTTGTGACTTCCCTGAGGTAAGAAAATGTACATGGGTTCACGACAGCGCACGGTACGGTAATATAATATGCTTCGGAATTAGATTAACATGCAACGCAACGAGCGTATAGAAGCTCTGCTGAGTTAAACTTGGATGTAGATTTTGACAGATGTTTTATACCAATGTGACCTTTATCACAAAATTTGTAAAAGCTTGAATTTTTTATTCTGTAATAGTTTTGAGATTATCTTCCAATATTTTGGCATAATATTAATTTTTATTTTTCGATATTTCAACATAAAAAAAGCAATATTACTTCCTCTAAAGTATTTTACAACACTCTAAGGATTTACTTAATTTTTCTAATATAACTATTGACGCTCGCTAATGTGTGGAAATTTACACGGAGAATAAATTTAACACCGATATATCCAAAAAAATTCTTATACCATTGGCATGGTTCCAATTAAGATCGACTACTAAAAATATGTTCATTTACTATCGCTATTGCGAGACAATGTGCGAGACTACTTCCCATTTCTCTAGTCCAGTAGAATGGCATCCAGTAAAAGCATCAACCTACCCTTGCCACCCATCAAAATCTTTTTGATGTCACTTGTCTCTCTGATGAGACAATTATGTCTTTGTGTACGTGTTATTTTGAAAACAAACAGGATTTAGAAGGGATGGCAATGTCTGTATAAAAATATGTATAAAATGAAAAATTTCCAAAAAATATATGTTCGCCACCCTCTTATTTCTGAAACTACAGAGTTTTAGAAGCGTACGCAAAAGTTTTAGGAAAACTATAACGACAATTCTATATCCTATCATAGTTTCTGAGATAATCATGACGATATCACAGTTTCATGATATCATGATCACCACATCGTTATGATTATCATGAAACTGTGGTATGTATTTAATTACATTAGGTATTATTACATATTTCTTACCCTAAGCTATTAATAAATTAAAATAATATTATTCTGAACGAGGCATGAAAACATTCGCGATTAGCTGTTCTCTTTCATTATTTGATTTAATTTTTATTCCAACTAGGGTGCAATTACAATTGTATTGAAAATTGATAATAAGCTATGAATCGATAATAAGCTATGAAAACCATATCTTGTAAACATAATTTTATACAGTTTACAAGATATGGTTTTCATAGCTTATTATCGATGTTTACCCCATCATATTAAGGTTTGATATAAATATATAGGTTGTGGAAATAACATTTTATAGTTTTTTTTTAATTGCATACGTCCTAACAGTCTAAAATATTTAAGCGTAAGATTGTAGCAATTCCGAATTTTGTTACTTATATTTTAGTTTCTCAAATACTTTTATTCATTGCTTGCTGCTTTAAAAAGTTCAAGTACTTAATTAAATTAATTAAGCAATAGAAAAAAATACAAAATTAAAAAAGGCACAAATTTCATCCATAGTTAATCTACGAACATGCAACTTAATTATGCCCGCTCCATTTTAATTAAACAGACCGTCCATCATCGGTAGGTATTATCGGTATAAACTGATTTAGGAGGGGCGGATGTGATCAATCACGCACGGAGCGGGAACTGGCGGCACGACTGAGTTTATCCGACGGCTTTTTATTCCGCCGATTGGCCGCGTCGTGTCGATGTAATTATTTATCGAATTTTGCAGATTACAGTCTGTAGCGAATTGTATAGTGATGCGCGAAGGCTGGAAATAATAAATGTTAATAAAATATTTTACTTCTGATTTATATGATAACGTAAACTTTTAACATAAATATAGTTACAAAAATATATTAAAATGAGCACAAGGATAATGTTTAAGAATACGTTGGTATTATACAAATGTTCATTATTGAAGTCATCTTAAAACACCTTATCGTAAAATTTTTCAGTACTTTGATAAAATTTCAATTAAAGATAAATCAGTATGTGAAGAAACGGACATTGTGGCTGCTTTCTACGTCATTTTTATTAGAGTATATCAGTACCTAAATAAAATACCTACGTCTTATTTGTAGTTGATGGAGGCAATGCTAATTAATCGTTTTCGGGGTCTGTTGGATTGATTACAAGGCTTTTGACGGCACGGCACACCGTCTGGATCCGGGTTTGAATCCCAGCCGCTCATTTAGCGGGGCTGGTCTAGTACGCTGGTTTGCTGTAAGAGATTGCTCTTGTAGCAAAAAATCAACCATATGTATCAGTTGTGTAATTTAAAATACATAACTAAATAATTAAACCTAAAATTATTAAAACAATTTGTTATTAGGAGCCCACACAAAAGTTGTAGGGAAACTATAGTGATAATTCTAAATTTCATAATTATTTAAATTTGCGCCATATTTTACACCTGTGGGAGATATTAGTACAATTATAAATTATTAAATACATGTGCCCTTAAATGTTTATAAATGCCTAAATATGTATGGAATCTTTATAGTGCCAGTTCTATTCATGCTTGGCAGGTTTTATTTATCATATCATATCCTAAATGCAAGCACGTTCATGATTAAAAAACTACAATATGTGGATATAAACGTATTCAATAAAAATACACTTTCATATATTTTTTAAATTTTAACTAGCTTTCCTCAGACATTTTTGTCCTGAGACTAAATTGCTTTTATTTTTCGGCAGAAAAGAGCTATCCACTTTAAGAAACAGATAAAATAAAATGTAAATTGCAAACGATGAAAATAGGTCGCTTATCTATTTCAATTTAAGATTTAAAAAATTCTGTGTTAATAACACAGAATTTTTTAAATCTTATAAAAAGCTTATAAAAAGAAAATAATATTTAGTTATTAAATCTTTTTAATTAATCGACTGTACGTTTGCATATATACGTATACGTGGAACTGCATATGGTTTGTAGAATGCTTTAAGTGGCGTCGACATAAACGCCCTTTCAATTTGTTCAGGCGCCAATCACATTATTGCCCCAGATTACTTTATAGATCGACCCTTTTGTAGGGAGCACGACGTCAAACAGGTGACTGTAGGCTTGCATGAGAATCGCTCGAGAAATGTAGGACGAGGAAAACTTCAGTTTTATCAGAGATTATGCTAATTCGCGTAGATGTTTGTTCAGTAGTCGAGTTGTTTTTGTGAGTCATCAACGAGAAATAAAGTTGTTTTACAGCGTGATTTCAACACGTTGCTTTACATGATTTTAAATGATTTGAAGTTCACCAATAAGTTTGTTGAAAGCTAGGAAATACGCGCGGATCAAATGATAAACTTTAAGTTTTTTAATATCTGAGAAAAGAAAGTAAATTCAATGAAAATCAGTGTTTTTCAAAGTTTGAAATGTTTACTGGATAGAAGATCATTTACAAATTTATTTCTACTATTTGTCTGCGCTTCTTATATCTGAGCCCGGGTTTCAGATTTTATTGATCCAATATACAAAATGATATAAAAATGAGCGTATACCTATAATTTTTCATCTGTTCAAAAGTTATGATATTTTATTAGTGAATATATAGTTGATACTAAAGTTTTATTTCCTTAACTCCGGAATATAGAAAAATTATAAACTAATTTTATGGAATATTTTTAACTTTCATTAATTTATTGGAAGGGTCGTAATAAACAATAGCAAATAGAGAAGTAACTTGAAAGTTTGAACGTCAATTTTTGCATATTATTTTCTATGACAATGTAAATATTTTTTTTAAATAGTTTCAGGATTACTCATACTGACTATAGTAATTCTAATGCATTCTTTAATGTCATAAGAAAATATACTGATTTCAATAATAACATCACATATTATAAATAAGTATAAAATCTATGCAAATAATAAAAGAAAAGCAGCTGCAAAATAAATTAATTTATGAGAAGAAGGACGGATGCGAGGAAAATCTAAAACTTCGGAAGAAGTGTGCCGAAGTATAAGTGAAAGGTTTTTCGTCATTACCTTTTATTCTGAATACATGAAGCTGGTGCCAAATTATTAAAAAAATGTTCGCAAAGCATTTAAGTCTCATTAAATGTAATAAATTTAAGTCAAAAAAAGGGAAAATACGTTTGGAGGACGTGTACTAAATGTACTGAATTTGATGTAACGAAACGCATATGTTTCCAATATCTATTAAAATTCCATATAACAAATTCTAAAACTCAGATTATTTAATGAAAAGAATTCGCTTGATTTCTTTAATTTGATTTTTGAAGTAGTACCTGAAAAACATTTCCATTTCTTAATCATTTCTTTTCAATTATTGAACTAATATTTATTAAATATTCAAACATAAGGCACATAAATATCAATGAATAACTATCCATCCCTATTTATATCCAGCACAAGCACCATCTGTCAAAATATAAAATGAAAATGCCACCGCAAAGTACTCGGACGCACGAAATATTCATTCAGCGCAATAATTAAGTTGAACATTTAAATCGATGCAGAGTTTTAATTTAATCGCAGCGTTATTCGAGTCATGTCATACGGCAATATTTTACTAAATGGAATTATCAGTATTCACAGTCGCTGGACCAATACAATTATTACGGGCATATTGATGGAAGGGAGGATAATCCAGTAACCTTGCTGCGGAAGTAATCCAATAAATTGTATGCTTGACAAGATATTTTATGGCATTTCAATACCGTTGTTTTTATCTGGTTTTGATTTCGCAGCAAGTTGGTTGAACGTCTAAATGAATCCAATCTACTTGTCGCGTGGAAAAGAGGAGTTATAGTCGAATATTTTTTGTAGCGCTTTATTACTTTGTTTGTAATATTTTCGTGGTTAGTACAATACATACGTTTGTAAGTTGAATAAATTATATGTATATTTTATAGGAAAATATGAATTTTACTTTCTTTTCTTTAAACCTATTATATTGACCTCACTTACAATTATCGCAAATTTGAATATTTCAATGAAAATGGCAAACTTTATGGCAATCTCTGTAATCTCTTACATAGCACTATTAATGATTAAAAAATACACCTTTAAGAATGTTTGTGAGTTTAAATATCTTATCACAATATATCTGACAATAACGTTATATAACTTGAAATAAATTAAATATAGTAAAATAGATGGCATGTTGAACTTAGAAACTCATTGCTATAAATATTTCTTTTTATTTTGACACCAAGCTTCAACTTTATAACACTTTAGTTACTCTATAACTTTTTATGATGGATATCGGTCAATGAATATAACTGACGAAATCTAATACCAGTTTTATTAACAAAAAATTTACTTCGAAATTACAATGGAGTTAAGGGAAGAATTATATTTGCGATCCGCTATAGCTTTTAAATATATACATATATTATGTTTTTATAACTGAATATAACTTTGATTTATAATAATTTGACATAACTTTTAAAGGTGAATTGTTTGATATTTGACTGGCCACCTGTCAACAATGTATTATTCGGACTACCGCACAGGAAATTACATTTTCTTCACATCCTCATTCTTACGTTCCAGAAGATCTTATTCAAATTGAATAAAGAAGAAGATATTCTTATTATTTATTATATTAAAATTTTATCGGTTTGCAGAGTGATATAACTAAGTTACATAATCATAGGTTTTTCTTTCTTTAACTTGACCCTCACCTGACTCCTCGACTGACTGTCGAATCAATTGAGTTAGCTGATTTACTCCATTTATTTCAACTTACTCAATTTAGTTGCCTAATTTTTACTGATACCGTCTGATCAAACTGACTGATTTTTGATCGACTAATCTAATTTGACTGAGTCTCCTAATTTGTCTGGCTCAATAGGTTTGACTAAATCCATTGATGTGACTGACTCTATCACATGTTGCCGATAAGAATAAATATATGTGTTTTGCTATTGTCGAAGGTATCACAGCATATCGTGTAAAATAACAGTCAAGAAAACAATTGTCAAATTTAATGAAACCGAAAAAAGGGGGCAACTACCAGTTATATATATTATATAAAAATATCACTAAAGTTAGCCAAAGTCATATAATGTAGAGCCCTTGCTCCTAACAAATTGCACCGACGCAATGATATATTTTATAAAAATGTACGTAACAAACATAGACAACCGTTATTGCATTATTAAGTACATCTTTATTTGAATTAATCAGATGGAAATAAATCAGATTTTAATACAATTAAACTTCATGGTTTTATCAGGTGTCAAATCACTGAGATGTCGATCCTTTGCCTCTAATATATTTAAGCTGCGAAAAGTTCTTAAGACTTTTCGGAGCTTAGATCTATTAGAGGCAATGGATCGACAGAAGAAGAACCAGTATTATTATATTGCTAAAACTACTGATATCAAACTACATTATTACTAAAACTTATAGATAATATTTGAAATAATACGTATTAATACCATAATACGTATTAATACCTTAATACCATAATTAGTATAAAGAAAAGTTGTTATAAAGTCAGAATTAACAAAACGACTAGTTCAAATTTGTTCATAAATACAATATTGTAGGAAAATTATGAATTATAGTAATAAAGAAAATGTTTAGGTGCCTATTGACCACGAATTGCATTAGAAACGGAATTTCTATTATATTATTATCCTGAAGTGGCTATGTTTCTCACTGACACAGAGATAAATTGTTTTGTTATTGGTTTCAATACGTTTAATACATAATTATAGTGAGACAATAATATAAGCTTTAATATGACTAAGAGCATAATAGTTCGTACCATATAATATCTTAGAATACTGGGGCTTAAAAAATTCATTTGAAGAATGACTGATTAACAAACGTTATAACTAATTTACTGTCTGTAATTAATAGTTAATATTTATTTTTTACGTTTCATTTACCGCCTGTTTCTTTTTGACATTAAATTATGAATACATAGCACAAACAAATTCTTGACAAATGTTTTCATTTTATTTTTATGCGTCATTGTCAGTCCGCGTATCTATCTGCTTCTTTCTTTCATCTTTTCTGCTTCAGTTTTCAATACAATTTTATGTTTATATTCTCATTTTACCACTACCGCCGTCTTTTAATTTTTGTTACTCTCTCACTTCTCAACCAAATTATATAATTTAGGAAAATAAATTTCACTTAAAAATAAATAACTCAACAAGGTTACAAAAGGTAAACTAAAATC